>CM056054.1:117148719-117881219 GCA_029574335.1 Rana kukunoris
GGGATAATCAGTCTCATGCTCTGTACAGAGCCGCTGGTAGGTTTGTTTCTGCATTGGCACTCTGGAAAAAAAAAGTTTTTTTTTGTGTCGTGGATTGGGCACTCGGGCTCAAAAAGGTTCGTCATCACTGACCTAGGCGATCTCCTGTGCACTCCGAGAGCGCAGTGCCACTCACGAATGCGCAGTGCGTGCTCGGCCATGAAGCCGAAAGTTGTCACCGCCAGGTGCCCAGAGTGTCAATGGAGGCACTGGCGGAGAGGCCGCATCACTGGAACGTGGAACAGGCAAGTGTCCGTTAAGTCAGCAGCTACAAAAAGTTTAGCTGCTGACTAAACATAAAAAGCCTGGAACTCCGCCTTAACCACTTAAGGACTGGGCCTATTGTTCATATTCAGCATTTACAGGTTAACCGGTTCCAGACAAGCTGCTGCAGTATTACTGCGGCAGAATGGCACAGGCGGGCAAGACGACGTTACCTTACATCAGTTTGCCTTTTGACCACTAGGGAGCATGCACCCGTGGCTCGCAGCCGATGCAAGGGCCCATCGAGCGAGAACCAGGATCTGCAGCGGACAGATCGGACACACATTTTTTGGACCAGTGACAATACAGCGATCAGTGCTATAAAAATGCACCAATTGCTGTATAAATGTCACTGGCAGGGAAGGAGTTAACACTAGGGGGCGATCAAGGGGTTAACAGTTCCCTAGGCATGTTCTGTGTGGAGCAAGATATCGGCTATAGCCTCAGCAATATCAGGCACTCCTTTAACCACTTCAGACCCGCGCTATTGACATAATACGTCAACAGCGCGGATCTGAGGCGCCAACTTGACGTCTTTGGACGTGATTTGTGTGCATTACCCGCGCGCGCCACTGGGTGGCGGGTAAACACTGTCCCGCCGCATAGCTGGGGATCCGATGCATGTACCTGGTGGCCGCGATGTCCGTCGGGTACATGCGATCGGCGGGAAACCGAACAGATGACAGCAGGGACGTATATATTAAGAGAAGGAACATCAGGGAATTCGGTGAAATGGGATATCCCATATGAAAGGAAAACCCATCAACACTAATAGTAAAGAGGAGGGGGGAAAATAAATAGAATAAATGTATGATACCGAAAAGATTATGTTATACAAGTAAGAGGAAGTGATAAGGTTTTATATGGATGTAATCTATTTTGTATATGATGAAGAAAACTAAGAATATAAAAAAAAAAAAATGTGTGTCAACTGTATGGGCCATTGCTCTACACTGGAAGTCCTAACAGTGCCATTATATACAATATCGGAATGGGGGTTGGAGTCATGTTGATGGAAAGGATGCCATTTACTTTACGGGAAAAGATTCACTTATTTACACGCAAGTGGGATGCATGGAAGACCCATCAGCAAATCCTGATAAGCAAGTACTGTATCATTTCAGAGCATGCTATCATAGGTTGAAGGATCGTTGCTATAGGACATATTTTTCCCTTTCAATGTACCTATATCTCAATTTACAGATTCATATGCTCTGAGAGATTCTCTTGTATGCTTCTAGATTGTGGTTTGCATTACGATTTAAAATTGTTTGTGCGACATATGATTTTTTGCATATTGTCATGTATTTTTTATACTATAGTTTCTAAACAAAAAAAAGTATACATTACATTTTTTCCTAAAGAAGCACTTACCTTAGCCAAGTTGGATATAATTTCTCTGCCTTCTACTCTAGCATAATAGTCTTCATCAATCAACAAGGGTTCAATAACCACAAGAATCTGAAAACCAAAATCAAGGAATACAAAAGGAAAAAGGCTTAAAGAATATCAAAAAACTACAACCATTTTGACAATCCTTCAGTTTATACATGCATTCTAATGAAAAACTAGCTCAGCCTACCCATGTTAAACAAATTCTTCAAAAAGCAGCATCCATTCCTGACAGATTTTCACATATGATTAATCGCTTTAGTAAAGTTCCAGCTTTGCTGTAATGTACAATGGAGGTGTAATTTACAGCTAATAACTAGTCTATTTTTGTAATCATTGTAAAATCCTACCCCAAGAATCTATTAGGGGGATACAGAAATTATTGATTATGAAGGAAGAAGAAAAACCCCACAGGCGATCATGTCTCAGTATTGTAGTAAAAGTTGTACTGAGCACACAAAACCAGAGGGAAGGATTTTACAGCAGGTACAGAAATTGCTTATCCACTGAGGAATACAAGAATTCTATGACCAAACAATTTTTGTTTTTATAGAAGAAGGACAGCCAGGCATAACCTCAGTTTCTATTAAAGCGGAGGTTCACCCTCAAACTGAACTTTCTATCTATCATTTCTGCAGCCTTAATGTATGTAGCGTTGTCATTTTTTTTCCAAGATCTGTACCCTTGCCTGTATTCAGCCTCACTTCTGGATCTTATTCCATGCGGAGAGTGGCGTAATGGTGGCAAGGTCTCCTGGGAGTGACGTCTCAACACTCACACGAGACCATCCGAAATAGCTAGGCGTGTATTCTCGCGCTAGCACGAGTGTCACATGGGGCGGGTCACATGACTCGCAAAGCACATCATGTGACGAGAAATCCAGGAAGGGTTTGCTTGTTAGCTTCACAGTGGAAAAGCCCAGGACAATTTTTTATAATTTTTTTTGGACGAAAACGGAACAGACGGACGGCTAGCAAGTAAGTAGTACCGTGCTATACAGATTACAAAGCATTGCCAATTTAAAAAATAAAATTGAACATGAAAGAGGAACTGGATGAAGTATACAGATAAACTGGGATGTCCAAAAGCAGTTCAAACAAAAAGGGGTTAGAATCCTAGCAACAAACCAAAATAAATGCAGAAGACTGAAGAATACTTACAGCTCTAAATAGCTGTCTGAAGGACCCAATACCTGAAGCTGGCATCAGATGAGGCCCTAACACTCAACGAACTGAGGATATCCTGTGTGAGCCAATGGCTTTCTTGATGCCAATTTTTTAGTGCTGTGGAAATTAACTATTAATTCATCGATTAATCTTTAATTTTTTTTGATTGATCAAAATTCTTTTGATTGGTACTCACCTCTCCGCCGGCCTCGGGGCCTTCAGGAAGTTCTGTCAGAGATCCGGTGACATCACAGACACCGGCGGGGCTTGCCGTGTCCATCTGAAGGGCTCCTTTGCTGTGCCCTCATATCTGCATGCCGGCGGGACCTTACTATCTGCCACACGCAAGGGCTGTTACACTTCCTTCTATCACTTCCTTCTATCACTTCCCTCTATCAACCTGGGATTCTACAGCCATCCACTGGGAGTTGTGATAGTTCCCTTCCCAGGACATCTACATGCCGACAGACTGATGTTAACTTCTCCTCATCTGGATTCAGCAGTGGCATCGTTGTACCCATTTTTATACCAGTATCATACGCAGCTACATGTTTTTATAACTGCTTTTGCTACCGTTTGGTATTACTCGCACCATTTTTACAGTTTATGTAGCTACATCGATTTCATCTCCAGTGCAATATTTTTTTGTTACCTACTTGAAGACTATAAAAGTTTTAATGCTATTCCCATCGAGCGTTGCCTTTGTGTTTTTTTTATCCTGCTATCCATTTTCCAGTGGTTGGTAGCTACACTGGGAATCAGCCTGCAAGGAGATCAGCTAAAAGTAGTTGGATCTGTATGTGCATTATAATTAATCGAAATTAGCCGATCGATTTAAAAAAAATAAAAAAAAGATTAATCGAACACAACATTTTTAATCAGTAACAGCCCTGCAATTTTTAAGAATATGAGTTCCTCAATGGATGAAGAAGTGGTATTTTTGTACTCATAGGCCAACAAAGGAAAATGATAACTGCAGGTTGCCTGCAGCTCAAAGAGCCACCTGAAAGACCTTATGCCCGGAGATGGTCTCAGATGTGGCCTGTACCACCTGAAAATATTAGGAACATTCAGAGCAGAAGCAGAAGATGAGGCAGCCTTGCAAATCTTAGAAACAGTAGCCTGATGCCAAGAAAAGGAGGAACCCGATGCTTAAGGGCTCTTTCACGCGGAGCGCTCCATTTTTCACACACACACACACACACACACACACACACACACACACACACACATATATATATATATATATATATATATATATATATACACATACATACATACATACATATATACATATATATATATATACACACACAGTGCGGAAAATAAGTATTTGAACACCCTGCTATTTTGCAAGTTCTCCCACTTGGAAATCATGGAGAGGTCTGAAATTGTCATCGTAGGTGCATGTCCACTGTGAGAGACATAATCTAAAAAAAAAATCCAGAAATCACAATGTATGATTTTTTTAACTATTTATTTGTATGATACAGCTGCAAAGAAGTATTTGAACACCTGAGAAAATCAATGTTAATATTTGGTACAGTAGCCTTTGTTTGCAATTACAGAGGTCAAACGTTTCTTACCAGGTTTGCACACACTGGAGGAGGGATTTTGGCCCACTCCTCCACACAGATCTTCTCTAGATCAGTCAGGTTTCTGGGCTGTCGCTGAGAAACACGGAGTTTGAGCTTCCTCCAAAGATTCTCTATTGGGTTTAGGTCTGGAGACTGGCTAGGCCACGCCAGAACCTTGATATGCTTCTTACAGAGCCACTCCTTGGTTATCCTGGCTGTGTGCTTCGGGTCATTGTCAGGTTGGAAGACCCAGCCTCGACCCATCTTCAAAGCTCTAACTGAGGGAAGGAGGTTGTTGCCCAAAATCTCACAATACATGGCCCCGGTCATCCTCTCCTTAATACAGTGCAGTCGCCCTGTCCCATGTGCAGAAAAACACCCCCAAAGCATGATGCTACCACCCCCATGCTTCACAGTAGGGATGGTGTTCTTGGGATGGTACTCATCATTCTTCTTCTTCTTCCTCCAAACACGGTTAGTGGAATTATGACCATAAAGTTCTATTTTGGTCTCATCTGACCGCATGACTTTCTCCCATGACTCCTCTGGATCATCCAAATGGTCATTGGCAAACTTAAGACGGGCCTTGACATGTGCTGGTTTAAGCAGGGGAACCTTCCGTGCCATGCATGATTTCAAACCATGACGTCTTAGTGTATTACCAACAGTAACCTTGAAAACAGTGGTCCCAGCTCTTTTCAGGTCATTGACCAGCTCCTCCCGTGTAGTCCTGGGCTGATTTCTCACCTTTCTTAGGATCATTGAAACCCTACGAGGCGAGATTTTGCATGGAGCCCCAGTCCGAGGGAGATTGACAGTCATGTTTAGCTTCTTCCATTTTCTAATGATTGCTCCAACAGTGGACCTTTTTTCACCAAGCTGCTTGGCAATTTCCCCATAGCCCTTTCCAGCCTTGTGGAGGTGTACAATTTTGTCTCTAGTGTCTTTGGACAGCTCTTTGGTCTTGGCCATGTTAGTAGTTGGATTCTTACCGATTGTATGGGGTGGACAGGTGTCTTTATGCAGCTAATGACCTCAAACAGGTGCATCTAATTTAGGATAATAAATGGAGTGGAGGTGGACATTTTAAAGGCAGACTAAAAGGTCTTTGAGGGTCAGAATTCTAGCTGATAGACAGGTGTTCAAATACTTCTTTGCAGCTGTATCATACAAATAAATAGTTAAAAAAATCATAAATTGTGATTTCTGGAATTTTTTTTTTGGATTATGTCTCTCACAGTGGACATGCACCTACGATGACAATTTCAGACCCCTCCATGATTTCCAAGTGGGAGAACTTGCAAAATAGCAGGGTGTATATATATATATATTTTTTTTTCTTCAGTTACTTACTGGTTTTCATGCCTAGGCAAATATGTTATACATTCCAGAAATCTTGAGTAAGGGCTCTTTCACACGGAGCGGTCCGTTTTTTGGTCCGCTCCGTGTGTCCGTCGGTCAGCGGGGGGTCTCCGCTGAGCTGTCAGGTGGACCCCGCACACTGTGCAGGGACCGCCCTGTCTTTCCTCCGCTATCCCCCTATGGGGAATCGGATGGAAACGGACCGTCTGTCCGTTTGCATCCGATCCGTTCGGCCGGACGGAAGAAAAATAGGACATTCTTCCGTCCGAAAAAACAGATGCGGATCTGGCGGACGTTAGAGGATGCATCATCCGCTAACAGATCCGCTCCCATAGGGAAGCATTGAGGTCCGTTAACGGACGTCCAAAAAAACGGATGAACGGAACGGACGTGTGAAAGAGCCCTTAAGCGGAGAGCCGATCTTCCTTCCAGCTCCGCCAGGGGAGGAAGAGGGAGCTTTGTGCTTGTAAAAACAGGGTACCTGCTCCTCCCAAAAAAATAGAACGACATGCCACACGTGGCATGTCAGGGGGTCACCAGCACTTAAAGCGGTTCCTAGTTGAAACGAAAAGCTGAAACTACCATAAAGAAGGTTTACGCACATATTTTATTTAATGCCTGAGGGGACCACATTGTGCATATCTCACTTGCTCCTATTCTAATCAGTGGACCCCTGCTGTCAGAAAACACCTCTAAATATATGATGGAACCCGTTTGAGCACACTACTTAGAAACAGATTGGAATTGGAGCAATTGCTATATGAACTAAACATTTCTGGGTCTTAAACAACATCCACCAGCTCACCTACTCATCTCACTTTGGCAACAGAATCAATGAAAAAGAAAAATAATCCTGATAAGTTCATTGGGTGTCAGCATACATCATGATAGATTGTAGCCATTTGGCTTTTAACTTTAGCTAGCTCAATTAAGCTTTGACAATAAAACCTGGAAGCAGATTGGTTTCCATGCAGAGCTGTACCAGATTTGGTGTGCTCCAGTTTCAGTAAATTTCCCCCTATATGTCTAAAGCTGGTGGGTGCGTATTCCTATCTCTCATTAAAAAAAATTATATATATAACATTTTAAGAGGTATGAAGGTTAATAAGGCACAATGTTTGGCCTTCATGTAATTTTTGCCAGGTCATTATTATAGCCGACAGTTATTGTCTAACATTTCACATTGTTGAATCATTGTTCTTGTCAAAATGAAATAACCTGTATCAGAATGTATCTTACCGCTTTTAATAAGCATCGATTTGAATAAAAATATTTCTTAGATTTAGATTACAAATAGATCACTAAAACATTCTCCATACCTTGTGTACATATGGTCTAACCAAATCATCAAGTTTGTACAAGATTCTATCAATGACTTTAACAAGCAAATGACGTTCCTGGTCTTCAAGTGTTGGAGACATCAGCAATGGTAATATTTGATTGAACAATGGTCCAGCTCCAAATTCCCGAGCTTTGTCTGTAATCTGCCGCAGTGCTGCCTAATAACAAGATGGGAAAAAAAAAAAAAAAGCTTAGCTTTAGAAAACTGAAGATCACAGCATTCAATACTCACTTTGTGGATACATTTCCATAAACCCTTAAAAGGAAAAGTACAGCCAAAGCTCATTTGGCTGTGGATCACAGGAGTGCATTTCATTCTGTGATCTGTTTTCAGCTGACAATCACCAGCTCTCTGTTCACAGAGCACTGAGAACTGAGCGATCAGTGATGTATGATCGCTCGGTTCTCAATCTAAAGCCTCGTACATCCAGGAATGAGATGTGTACCACCAATCCAAAGTTAGTACATCAATCTCACCTGCTGTGCTATTGTGTTCTGACAGGGGGGAATGCCCCTCCTCCAGAACACAGGGGCCAAATGTCAGCTGGTTTCTATTGAACCAGTATATCCATGCCACCAGACAGACATTCAGTCCATGTGTACTAGGCTTTAGAGCCAGCAGGGGACAAATGCAGCATCAGATCAATGCTGCATCCACATTCATAGGTACATTTTATTGAGATAGATAGAGATATATCTCTATCTATATTTTCTCTTTTTTTTTTTTATTAACACACACACAGTAAAACCTTGGTTTGCGAGCATAATTCGTTACAGAAACATGCTTGTAATCTAAAGCATGTGTGTAGCAAAGCATTTTTTTTTTTTTGCAGGGAATAAAAGAGGCGAGGCACCTCCAAGTGTAGCAATAAGTTGCTAAATGTTGTACCTTCATTAACCATATTGCTACACTTAGAGGCTCCTCTCAGTACTCAATTATGACATCATGCTACTCTTATAACAGGGCAAAATGTATAAAAAAATAAAATAATTTAAAATGTTTTGTGTAAAATTTATATATATATATATATATATATATATATATATATATATATATATATATATATATATATACACACATACATACATATACACACACACACACACACACACATATATACACATATATACACATATATACACACACACACAAAACTGAAAACACCCCAAATCAATTTACGTACATAAATCTCACAACACTAGAATTAGCCCTAAAAATATTAATTACAAAATGTTTGTGCCGCAAGGAAAAGTTAATCCAGAGACTAGGTCGTCTGCATGTTAACACGTTCAATTTTACAATGTGACCAGACTTCAATGGTCCAAATGATAGTTGACCCAATAATCTAAATAAACCGAGTAACTTGCTCACAGAAACATTCATACTATGTTCCCTTTTCTGGTTACATTTTGCATGAAAAGGGAAAGACAAACACAAAAGTAGCAGCATATACCTTCCTCATTGGAGGTGTGCCATTCTTTATCTTCAGTAGTAGCTTCATTATTTTTCTTTCCTTCTGCTCTTCTGGACTAAGGGTGGATTCATCAACGTCAACCTTAAAAACAATTTATTAATAATGAAAGACTGAAATACTAAATATTGAAAGTACCAGTGCGTTCTGAAGCTCCAGCTGTAAAGACGTCAGATGCCGGAAAAGGGTGTTAAACGCAATTTAAACAAGGCTTAACGGTGTGTTAAGCCTCGTCCGGCGTTCGTTTCTCGCTTAAAAAAAAAAAAAAAAAAAAACTCAATGGTTCCTTCCCTATGGGAGCCCATTGATTTGAATAGAGGTCGCACCACAAGTCGAATCAAGATGATCCAAATTGTGGGGCGACTCGTGTGCCGAGAATCTTAAAGAGGAACCATGCAGGGAAAATAAATTCGCATGAGGTTCCCCCCAGGAACTGGTATGGATCTTAAGGGGAATCCCACACCAAAAACAAAAAGTAGCATGGGGGTTCCCCCAAGATCCATTCCAGACCCTTATACGAGCATGCAGCATGGCAGGTCAGGAAAGGGCGCAAGCCCCACCTCCCTACTAGACCATACCAAACCACATGCCCTCAACATGCGCCCCCCCACCCCAAAGCACCTGTTGATGCCTCTTCCCAACAAACCTGGCCGTTGGTTGTGGGCCGTGTCTCCCCTGCACAAAAGCACCAATTCTCTCCATGTTGAGTGCTTGTGGCCTGGTATGGTATCGCTCCCGAGCTACGTGCTCGGATAAGGGTCTGGTATGGATCCTGGGGGAACCCCCCCCCCCCCCACGCAGTTTTTTTTTGGTGTGGGGGGATTCCCCTTAAGATCCATACCAAACCAAAGGGTATCATCCTGGGGGGAACTTAACGCCATTTTTTTTTCGTGGGGTTCCCCCTTCAAGGTTCCACACACACACAAACATCGCATCATCTTGATCCGACTTATGGTGCGACCTCTACTTAAATCAATGGGCTCCCATAGGGAACCATTGATATTTTTTTTTCTTCTTTCTCTATTCAAAAAGAGACTGAAAGCTAGCACGGCGAAACGTGCATCGAATTCAATGCAAAAGGGGGGGGGGGGGGGGGAATAGTTTTTTTCCTGGTGTCTGTACTAGCTTTACAGCTTGGTTTTTTTTTTGTTTGTTTTTTAAAGTCCGTGGGCAAATAGCCTAATGAACATTATCCAATCATTTACTATTAAGACAACACTCAAACTACATCTTAGCATAGGTCAGTGATGGTGAACCTTGGCACCCCAGATGTTTTGGAACTACATTTCCCATGATGCTCAACTACATTGTAGAGTGCTTGAGCATCATGGGAAATTTAGTTCCAAAACATCTGGGGTGCCAAGGTTCGCCATCACTGGCATAGGTAAAAACAAGCCCTTGTGAGATATAAATGCATTATATAACAGTTTGGTCATCTAATGTTAAAAATGTAATTTCTATGATAAAAGCATACTAGACTTGAAAACAGGTCTCTGTTTTAAGCAGCTACTTAAACAAAATAAATCTCAATTAAGGGGGATATATGAGGCAGAGTGAGGTCAACATTGGACCAGGGGGAGTAAGATTGAGGACAAAGCTGGAGCCCTTTTTTTTTTGGACATGGGATTAAAAAAAAAAAAAAAAAAAAAAAAAAAAAACACAGGGAGAAGGCTAAACAAGAGCTGCTCATAGTTGGGAGGCCAGAGGCGAAAAAAACGGGCAAACTGGAGTAGTGGGCGAGGAAAAAAAAAAAAAAAACACAGGAGCACACTTGTGAAAAAGTAATTAGACAGGAGGGACATAATGGATGCCAAATGATGCACAGTATTGTTACATTCAGTAGACTGCAATTAAAAATAAGCTGAGGGAAGGGTTTAGCATTGCTAGGACTCTGCTAAATTTCACAAATTTAGGCAACATTTTAATTATTCCTGGGAATACATTTCCACTACAGCATCTAGGAAACAGCATTCAGAAATGATATACTGCAGGAATTGGATACAGAATCATTCAATGAAATGCAGCTTTGCGTTATAATACATAGGATGAAAACTCAAATTTTACAGTTGAAAAATGGAAACTAAAAATTTATAGAAATAAAAAAACGACAATGACCATCACTTACCAGCAGTTTATCAAAGTACTGAATATCATCTGGTTTAAGGAATGGAAGATTTCCTGATGGCTGATCACTGACATTTTTCATTGTTTTGTCTTCAGCAGGCATATGAAAGCCAGTTAAGCCACCCAAAGGTGTTGGAGTTGCAGTCAGTTTACGTGCTGGGGTGCGTATCGGGACATATCCAGCTGGTGGGGGAAGAACCTGCAAAAAACAACATGCAAAAATTAGGGTCCTTAAATCAAGGATTCCCAAGTAAAATGTATAATTAGATTTTGCCATGTACACTACTATGATAGAAACAGCCCAGAATAACATTTTAGAATCAGACCTTAAAGTGGTCCTAAAGACAGGTGTTTTTTTTTTACCTTAATGCATTTTCTGCATCAAGTTAGAAAACCGCTGAGCCATGCACTGTGTGTCTTAACCATTTCAATACAGGCCACTGCCCCCCTTCCTGCCCAGGCCAATTTTTAGCTTCCAGCGCTGTCGCAATTCAAATGACAATTACGGTCATGCAACGTTGTACCCAGACAACATTTTTATCATTTTTATCCCACAAATAGAGATTTTTTTGGTGGTATCTGATCACCAATGGGTTTTTTATTTTTTGCTAAACAAATAAAGACCGAAACATTTTAAAGGAAAATAAAAAAAGTTTTTGTTCGATATAAAAATGTTGTAAATAAGGAAGTGTTTTCTCCTTCACCGATGGGCACTTATAGGAGGCACTGGCAGGCAGCACCGATGAGGAGGTAGCGATTGACAACCCTGGTAGTTTTGGGAGGGCTGCATTGATTTCAGCGCAGAACCACCCGTCAGGTGAGCAGATCAGCTCTTCTCTACTTGCGTCTGTCAGTGATAGACTGCTCTTCCTGTTTACACTTTGATTGGACACAGCTGATCACATGGTAAAGAGCCTGTCAGAGTGCGCCTCCCCTCCTGACAAGGGCCTCACCCCCACAATCCTTGCCTAGTGGTTGTGGGGGTAAGCAGGCGGGGGGGGGGGGGGGGGCTTATCAGAATCTGGCCGCCCCCTTTAACAAAGAGGACCCCCAGATCCCAGCCCCCCTGTGCCCCTACCATTTCACCAAAAAAAAAGTGTCAATGTTGAAAACGACAGAAGATGGCTTGGGATAAGTGCTTTTTTTTTTTAGGCACCCAACGAATGACATGCCATCAGCCTGACAGGTCTTTTATAGCTGAGGGCGGACAGAGATGCAAGAGGAATTGCCGGGCTTACCCGTACACATCACTGGGTAACCCTGGGAGGTTCACCTTGTGGGGTTTCCAGATTCATATAAACCCTCCCCACCCACAGGACCCCACAACCACCAGACAAGGGCTGTGGGGATGAGGCCCTTGTCCCCCATTAAAATGGGGACATCCTCCCCCCATTGGGCATGGTACAGTTCAGCAGGGGGGCGCTCTCACCCTCTTTTCCTGCGGCCTGCCAGGGTGCATGCTTGGATAAGGGGCTGGTATGGATTTTTGGGGGGAACCCACCATTTTTTTTTATTTGGCACAGGGCTCCCCTTAATATCCATACCAGACCTGGTAATGGAATTTGGGGGACCCCCCACACTGTTTTTTTTCCTCCCCAATGACTTATCTGTATTGCCGTGACCCAACAATTCATTATAGCCGCAAGTAGTTTTAAATTACTTTTTCCCCCTTTAGAAATGTAATTTTTTTGTGCAGAGACTGTGATAAACACGGGAAACATGCGCTTCTTTATAGGCATACTATAGAACCACCCAGGTACGAAATGTAAAGAAATATTTCATTTTATGGTTTCACTTTAAACATTATTAAAATCACAACACTACCAGCTTAGTTTGGATAGAGAGGACTTGTAATCCAACATGGGTACAAACAAACAAACACACACACGGGCCAAACTCTCCAAAAAAATTAAATAAAAAAATACAGATAAGAAAATGAGCACATAACGGAAGCAAACTAGTTTTTACCCTTCAATGGGCCTTGACCAGCAAAGAGGGAGTTTTGCCTATGCAATTGCGTCACCAGAAGATTAAAGTTTAGGCATGGCCCAGCCAGAGCCCAAACCTGAATCAAACAAACTGTTTGGTGACCTGAATTGGGCTGTGCAGGGGAAGCCCTCGTAAATCGGACAGATTTGGAATGCTTTTGTAAGGAAGAGTGGGCAAAGTGTACCCAGCTGAAAAGACTCCCGCCACAAGACAGAACGCCATCATAAAATCAAAAGTGGCTATAAAAAAAAGTATTAGTGTAAGGGTGCTGTATATTTATGTATCCACATAAGTTATTCCCCTCCCCCTTTAAAGATTTATATTTTCTATTGAATTGCATAGAATATAGGTTACAAAAAAAAAAAGTGAAAAAATTCAGGAGCGATTTATCTTGCTCCTGTAAAGCTGGCACCACATCAGATCCGTGCAGGATGGAGTGGGATGGCTTGAGCACAGCATGATTTTCTTCAGTGATCCAGGCTTGGGCATATCTTAGTCTATCAGGAAAAGTCCATCTGATAAGAATATGTGTTCCAGGTAAAAGGTGTAGTGGAGAGTGACAAGAGTCAGTGGTTATGGCAAGGCACACTGTGGCTTTAGTGTGCACTCTGTCTCTGTAGATTTGAAAGTAAACACGGCCGTGTGTTCAGAGTGAGGCTAGGGGAGCATCACAGCACGGCGCCCGGCAATGACATCACACACATGCGACATGTTTCGAAGCTAGCAAGCGAAGGATGGAAAAAAGGCCGCACCTCTTTTTCAAGCATCTGCTAGCTTCAAAATATGTTGCATGTGTGTGATGTCATTGCCGGGCGCTGTGCTGCGATGCTCCCCTAGCCTCACTCTGAACACACGGCCGTGTTTACCGTTTACGGCCCGCTGCGGAACCGGCTTTTGGTTTTCTGCCCTGACTGATATCCTGCCATATACTTCTATGTGCGCATATATATGTGTATATACACAACTTCTTACCTTTGCTCTTGGACTATTGGGTACCACTACTTAAGGAACCTGTGCTTTGTGCCTTTTTTACTTGTTTAGATTTATCTTGCTAGGACAGATTATTTTACATCTAAAAAAACTGGCACTTAGGCCTCGTACACACGAGTAAATAGATTTGTTCAAAACGGTCTGTCCGACCGATTTGAACAAATCTGTCTGCTGGCATTTTGGTTTGCTCGTGTGTACACACGTGCAAACCAAAATCCCCGCCAGCAGACAGCGCGCTGACGTGTCAGTGACGTTGACGCCGCCACGTCACCGCACCAGGAAGTAAAACACTTCCGCGCATGCGTCGAAACCATTCGGCGCGTGTGCGAGAAGACATGTCTGCTGGTTAGCGTACTAACCAGCAGACATGTCGGGCGGACGGGTTCCCAGCCGACAGATTTCAAAGCATGCTTTGAAATCTGTCGGGTGGCCAAATCCGTCTGTTTGCCCGTACACACGATCGAATCTGTCTGCTGAAACGGTCTAGCAGACCGTTTCCAGCAGACAGATTTGATTGTGTGTACGAGGCCTTAGACATGGGTGTGGGTAATTTTTTTTATTTTATTTTTTATCCACTGTACCAGCCAAATCATGACCAATTACAAGGACTGCAGATCACCTAAAGTGCTGGCTTTTTTTCGCAGGTACAGTTATGTAAAAACTATTAATAAGTGCCTATACCGTTTAACCACTTCAGCTCTGGAAGGTGCAACAAACCACACACACACACACACACTTTAGCGAGTCCCACAGTAATGGATTTCTAAAATGTGCCTTTTTATCCCGCCAAAAGTATTTCAACTTTAAATAGGAAAAATTTCCCCAAATTTTAGTAAATACAAATGTACTGGTCTTCAGCTTTGAAAATTGTAATTCTCTTCTACATGGAAAAATGCAAAAAAGAAAAAAATTCAATCACCAAAATGATTATATAAAACATTACCTTATAACCCTCTGGAAACATGGCATCTAACTCATCATCTGAAAGTGGGCGATTTCTTTCATCAATTTCCCGCTCCCAACGCCATGCTTGAAGTTGTTCAGGAGTCATACTCATAATGTGCCCTAAAACACGCAACATATAGGATTATAACAACCTTTAAAAACCTGAAGCAGGCTCTTCGAGAAAAAAATAAAAATCAAACCAACGTCAGAAGTACATGCACAAGAGACATTTAATTTAATTCACAGAAGGATGATGTCTTTATTTGGTAAATCTATCAAAAGGGTTATAGGGATAAAAAGGGGAGGGGCATTTGCATTTTGGCCTATCTAAAGATCTACCATTAGTGCTCCCCTTTACAGCATAACATGTTCACTTTCTTGCGCTGTGTGGCAAGTCACGTGTTATCAGACTAGGTTAGTATAGGTGGATAATGCACACCTCGCTGCCTTCCAAAGACTGGGGGGAATCCAAATGAACTGAAACATAGACCACCAGAGTGCGCATAGGCCTAGCGCATTATCCTCATTATGTTTTAATCAAATTGGAAGTGAATATACTCACAACCCAGTACTTGTGTCATAGCATATTTACTTTTGCCAAAAACTTGCCTGACATACCAGCAAGCACCATTTCCACTGACATATCAGATAACTGAGCATTTTTCTCATACTGGATGTTATGAAATTCTTGGTGTTCCATTTAACTTCCAGGCAGATCAGCCTGATTTTAAGGGCACCAACAGCTGCAGTGGTCATTTAGTCTTGGTGGCCAACTCAACATAATTTCAAGATTGGTGCCTTACACACCTCTTATAGTAGATATCTTAAAATGCTTCTGAAAACGTAATTTGAAAACTTTCAATGGCACTTTAGGATCTCAGTTTCATTCTTCACTCCCAATAAGTATCGTAGAAAATTCCAATATAAAATTTCTATGCAGTGAAAAATAAAGAGGAGACCTCAAATTAAGGCTACTCACCTGGTGTAGGAGTAGCCATATTCATAGCAGGGGTACCAATTGGAGTTTTCCCTGGTGTCAGTACTGGAGTGCTACCACCCATTTGACTAGCTGGTGTTTCATCCCAACGAGACTTTCTTTTACTTGCTCCAGGAGTTGGGGTTTCACCAATTGATTCCCCTCCACGATCTGTGCGTGGTGTCTCAGCCCATCCACTTCCATGACCAGGAGTATCTGCAGATAGAAGAATAGATTACCGGTACATTAAATCAAGGGACACTTGCTAGCATTTTACAACAGGCACAAACTTGTATCTGCACAATTTTTCAGGGGTTGTAAACAAAAAAAAAAAAAAAAAGTGTTTATTTTCTCAATATAACAAACATGTTATACTTGCCTTCACTGTGCAGTTCGTTTTGCACAGAGTGGCCCTGATCCACGTCTTCTGGGGTCCCCGCAAGTCCTAGCGGGCGCGCTCCCGTGATACAGCAAGCGGCCATAGCCGCTCACTGTATCACTCGGCCCCGCCCTTCAGCACGCGGCTTCACTGGATGTGATTGGCTAGAGCTGGCGCTGCTGTCAATCAGCGGCCAGGCTGAGTGGCGAAGAAGTTGTCGGGACCGAACGCGGGACTTTCGAGGGGTCAGGTAAGTATACCGGGGGGGGGGGGGGGGTTATACTCTGAAGTGTTTTTTTTTTTTTTAAAGTGTATTTTGTGCGTGAACTCGAGAGAGAGGAGCCGGACTGCAGGAGTTGGGAGTAGGCAGACCCTCCCCCCGGAGGCAATCGCCATCCTTCTCCATGCCCCCCGGTGGCAATGGTGGGTGTGAGGGGGGCCTCCCACTCACCCCGCCCTACCTGCTCCACTTGGGAGCCCGACTGGGGCCCAACAGGACCCCAACGGGGCAGAGGGACTCCCCCTATGAGGGAGTGAGGGGGCCTAGCCCACCCAGCCAGCCCTGTAGGTCCTTCGCCTCTCTTTATTTTAGGAGACTGCATGGCCAAAGTGCGTGCGTGTTAAACCAATTTCGTGTGCGTGCAAGTGTGGTGGTTTTTGTGGGGGGAGGGGGGGGGGGGGTGGGCATACTAAGCACAGGCGTACCTTGCATAGCACACCCACCGGGAGCCGGGCTGAGACCACCAAACTCAATTCACTTGTAGCCGAGACCGGGATCCGAACCCTTGGCTGCAGAGGTGAACGGCTTGTCAGCGCAGTGCCAATCACGTTGGGCCACCACAGCTCCACTCTGAAGTTTTTTCACCTTAAGTGCATAGAATGCATTAAGATAAAAAAACTTTTTCATTCACAACTCCTTTAAGCAATGTGATCATGAAACTCACCAGTTTACAAGTAATGCCAAACTAAAACCCCAGATATAGCATGGTATTGCAGCATGACCAAATTCAACATGCAGTTACATAACCCAACATTCTAGGTGCCTTGACCCATGAAACAGCTCAAACAAGGGGAAACAAATAAAACCTTTCTGCAGCAAGTGGAGGTAGACAATGGACATCAAAAGCAAGCAAAAAAAAAAATGAAATATATATATATATATATATATATTAAAGCAATATTTTGTATTGCCAAACTTACCACGTTCTGTTTTAGGTGTTTCATCCCATCTGTTTTTACGTGCACTGGAAGTTGCACCTCCATGCCCTGGAGTTGCATGGCCTGGTGTATCACCACGACCTGGTGTTGCTGCTCCAGCAGGAGTATGGCTGGGGGTAGGATCCCAGATCTTTGAGCCGGGAGTAGCTCCAGGGGTGTCATTTCCCTTTGCACGACCAGGGGTCTCATCCCACCTTATTGATGAAGGCGTGTGTCCAGGTGTCTTAAAAATACAAAAACAGTTTGTTAAAACAAACACGACAATTATAGGAAAGTTCTGTGCGTCAGCGAGGAAAAAAAAACAAAGTCAGCTTACTGTATATACGCGAGTATAAGCCGACTTTTAGCACATTTTTTTATGCTGAAAAAGCCCCCCTCTGGTTATACTCGAGTGAGGTTCTCCCGTTGTGTCTGCTCGGCGGCCGTCCACTGTAACAAAGACCCGCCTCCTCGTCCATGATAGAGAAAACACTGATAATGCTGGGAAACTGAATCAGTTTTCCGTTTATTACAGACGAGGAGGTGGGGGTTTGTTACAGTGGACAGCCACCAACTGAAGTTGCATGACACATCGGGAGATCAAAAGGTGCATGAGGCTGCAGGTGGGCTTTGTTGACCCACTTTTCACACTTACAGTAAGTAGCTGCTGACTTGACTATTGCAACTCCCATCTTATTGGCCTGCCTCTCCATAGGCTATCCCCTCTTCAGTCTATAATGAATGTTGCTGCCAGACTTATCCACCTTACCAACCGCTCAGTGTCTGCCAAACCTCTCCTCCAATCCCTACACTGGCTCCCGATCACCCAGCAAATTAAATTCAAAATGCCAACCACAACCTACAAAGCTATCCACAACTCTGCCCCGAGTTCCATCACCAATCGTGTCTCCAAACATATCCCAAACCGTCCTCTCCGCTCTTCTCAAGGCCTCCTACTGTCAAGCACTCATCTCCTCCTTCCATGCTCATCTCCGGGATTTCTCCAGAGCCTCTCCCATCCTCTGGAACTCACTACCTCAACCTGTCCGGCTATCCCCTACTCTTGCTACCTCAGGCGAAAACGTACCTCCTCAGGGAAGCCCATCACGTCTCCAACTAATCTTTTACCACTTCCATCAGCTCAATCCCCACAGTTACAACCTTTTGTACCACCTGCCCCAACCTATTGATTGTAAGCTCTTCTGAGCAGGGCCCTCTTAATCCTCGTTTTCTATTGTATTGTCTCCCTTTTATATTGGAAATTGTTGCGTAAACTGTAGGCGCTCTATAAATCCTGTATAATAATATTATTCGGGATGACTTATACTCGAGTATATACAGTATTTATAGGTTATCTGACTAGACAGCACCCGTAAAGAGTCGTGATGAAATGATCAGTCTAAAATAAATAAAAGTAACTAGATAAAAGTACAACGACCTCCGCTTGATCCCAGCTTGAGGACTTCTTGGGTGTGGACCCTGGAGTCTGGTCAGCTGTTTGATCCCATCTCCTTTTACGCTTTGAAGATGGTTGTGATGCTGCTGAAGCAGATGATCCATTGACCACTTTTAAATCACCAGACTTTGCCTTTTCTGCTATCTGCTGATGAATTTCATACTAAGAAAAAACAAAGAAAAGGTTAGTTTCATTGCGCTAGTATTTGATAAATGCCAACCTAAATTCTTCATTTGTCAACCAACCTGTTCCTTTCTTAACTGCTTTTCTTTCATAACATCTGTGTATGTTCGTGCATTTGTTTTAGGATCTGGAGTCTTGCCGCCTACAGAAAACAAACAACAAGAAAAGTAACTTGCAAATGTCTATTTAAAATGAATATGGTCAATCCCTCTCTAGCAAAATACTAGGGATGTTTGATTATAAACCAACTAAAATTAAAGGTTACATTTCTTACATTAATGAATTTTATTGTCATATGTAACCTATATAAGAATATAAGCTACAGTTTTATAGCAAACATCAAATGCAGATTAAAAATAAAAAATGGTAAAGCACTGAAGTGTCTTGAGAAGTGGTGAGTTCCGTTGGCACTGTTCCATAATACGTACACTTTCATTCCTTTGTCTCCATCAGCAGTTCTGACTTCAAGCAGCAGAATAGAAGCCTAGAAAATCATCTCTTTACCATTAGTAAACACTTTGGAAAATGTATACTCAAAACATTACCTGGGTAAAGTTGTTAAAAGCACCAGTATATACTATACCCAATTATGGCTTCACAATATTTTAGGCTTCAGTTTCTAACAAAATACTAAGAAAATCTAAGAAAATGAGAATGAGTTAATCTGTCTAGAGAAACTGGGTAGCATCATAAAGAAAAGAAAATCTTAAAAACACATTAAAAGCCAACCAAAGTCTGAACAGGTCAACTTTTTGGACACAAGATTATTATTTTTTAATATATATATATATATATATATATATATATATATAGCCAAGCCTTAATGCTCTAGACCAGTGCTTCTCAACCCTCCAGTGCCGTGACCCCTTGATAAAAGGTTGTGGGGACTCCCACCAGTCCAGTAAAACTATTTACGTAGCATGAGTTGTCAGCACTCAAGGCAAAAACAGTCAAGTAATTTGAGCCCTAAACCACAGACATTTAGCGCTCCCCGAGTCCCTTCCACTCTTACAGTATTAAAACCCCTTATGGTACATTTTAAGATGCACCACTCTGTTTTCCTTTCTTTCCCATTTATCTATATCCTAATTTCTTGTCTCTCCCCCCGCCCCCCCCTTCTGTCTTTGTTCTCTCGAATTCTCTCCTTTTACTTTGTTCTTCCCCCGCTTTTCCTCTCCCGTACACGTTTTCAATCCCCCCCCCTTTTACACTTTGGTGGGGGGGGGGGGGGGGAAATGGGATGAGTGGCAGTGCAGGAGGGGGGTGGTGTGTCAGCCAACTTAGATGCTCTTGATCAAGGTCATCTGCCGATCTGAGAACTGTAGTGGGGGACTTTTAATGGCAACTATATTCACAGGTAGTGTTATTCACTGTGCCTCCGACTTTGTGGTGCCTCACAGCTGTGACACCTATGCCGAAATCAAAAGATAGGGTATGCTCCAGCCCCTCCCACTTCATTCTTCACCATTGAGCTGACCTTGTGTCTCTGCCCCCCAGCCATGACATGAACTGAATGGGTGCGTGGCTGCGAAAAGGCAGAGTAGGCGACCTTGAACTCCAGGAACAGCTTAGCTGGGTGGCTACAGGCTCAAGGGACAGCCCTGCTGGGCAGCTGTGTAAAGGCTGGGAGCGCGGTGTGGGCTTCAGAACAGCCTAGGATTCAGTGACCCCTAGCAAATTGTCATTAGACCCGAGGGGGTCCCGAACCCCAGGTTGAGAACCACTGCTCTAGACAAAAACCCAAATTCTCTCAAATACAGTCGCTTAAAAAAAAAAAAAAAAAAAAAAAAATTGTATAGTATTTTTTTGCTAAGCATCAATCAGTCCACCCAAAATGGATTTTTTCAGTGAGCAGAGGTGACCATCTGCAACATTCTGGCACTAAAATCCAACCTTTATTTAAACATCCACTGAAAACACTGTTTGAAAGATGAAAAGCAAATCTGCCTAAATCCTTTTAGATGTTCAACATCCTTTGGCAAAATGTTTATAATGCCGCGCACACACAACCGTTTTTTGGATTATAAAAAATTTTGTTTTTAATGGTCTAGAAAAAACTTTTTTTCAACCCGATCATTAAAACTAGGGTTGTCCAGATACTGATACTAGTATCGGGACCGATACCGAGTATTTGCGGGAGTACTTGTACTCGCGCAAATGCTCCCGATACCTAAATAGAATACTTTTTTTGTATTTATCAACATGTTCTGTGAAAATTCTTTGAGTTTTTTACTACTGTGTGACAAGAAAATAAAACATTTTTATTAATTTTTACTCTTTTATAATTTCTTGCGTTAGAATTCTTCATAATTCTAAAGAAAATATCATTAGTCTGTATTGTGGTTTGAAAACTGTCACATGACATTTAAAAAAAGTATCGGTATTGGCAAGTACATGAAAAAAAGTATCGGTACTTGTACTCGGTCCTAAAAAAGTGGTATCGGGACAACCCTAATTAAAACGGCCTTGCCTACACATGATCGTGAAAAAAAAATTCTCTAGCAAAGCGCAGTGACGTACAACGGCACTATAAAGGGGGAAGTTCCATTCGGATGGCACCACCCTTTGGGCTGCTTTTCAGTCTTTTACAGCGTGATGAATGTGCTTACTCCATTAAGAACGCTAGTTTTACCACGTCGTTAAAGACCACACACGACCATTTTTTTTTTTTACGATGTTAAAAACGTCAATGTTACAAATGTAGTGTTCGAAATTTTTAATGCCCATTTTTTACATTGTGAAAAATGCTCTGGAGCCCACACACAATCGTTTTAAATGACATAAAAAAAAAAACGTAATTTTTTACAACCCGAAAAAAACACAGTCGCGTGTACGCGGCATTAGGATTTTAGCTAAACTTGGAGAAGCCTTGATTTCGCTCATACTACATATGTTCCTTCACGGACCACATTCTTCTCCCCACAAAACATTCAACTCTGGAGTCTTTATCGAGCAACGGCGTCACGTCACAGGCTAAATTATCTGTAGTAATTGCATACATAATGCAGAAAATACCTGGCGACACTGCAGTTCTGCATGGCCATATTAGATGTGGGGAAGGCTTAAGAGTGGGGGGGGGGGACTCTAAGGTTCCAAGACCCCTATATGAGCCTATGGAGTGGTCAAACCCTGCCAGAAGCAACTCCCTTTAAGACTAGTTTTGAAGTTAAAAGCACCTTTATAAAAGTGCATGCATCTCTCCATTAAATAAGTCTTTATTTAGCAAATACACCAAACTGCAAATGATTATTTCATTATAAAGCTACAGTTATTGGCATAACTATATGAACCACAACTCCATTTCTCAACAATTATTCCCTTTTTTATTAAAATCAAAAACGCACAGGCTTTTTTTGGGGGGGGCGGGGGGGGGGGTGTAGGGTGCCGCTGACGATCTCCATACCGTGACCATGCACACACCAATAGAAAAAACAAAACAGATGTTGGAGACCACGCCCAATCTGCAGTGTCAAGCGGACACTAGAAAAGATAGGACTTCCTTTGGATTACTTTTTTCACCATTAGCTACACAGGATGTGTTGCACTGCACCCTTAAGAATGCAGACAGGACTTGTATTTAGCAGTACTGCTGTAGGAAAGAAATTAAGGACAGTTAGTATGGGCCTGTGAAGTCTGACAAGCATTGTTTATCATTTACATTATACAATACACCAAACCCATCACTGATACATGCAGGTTTTAAAGCAAATGACCTGCAGTTAAAATTGTGTAGACACAGACTCAGGCAACTAACTTGTGGTTTACAAGCTAAGGCTTAAGTAAAAAGCAATAATATGAAGCTGCAAATGATGGGGGTGGGGGTAACAAGTTACTAGATGCCTGCCTTAAAAAAAAGGTATGCACCAAAATACAATACTCTCCAGGAGTACGTTTGCATGAATATTAAAAATAAAATAAAAAAGGGAGGGTGTGGGGGGGCTTTTTGTATTTAGAAAACGTACTGTTAAATACATATTGGAAATGCATTTTGCATTTAATTTTGAAGGCGTAAAAATTATAATATGTTGTGAAAGTATTTGAATAGTGTGCTGTAATGATATTTAGACTATAAATGTTCTGTGAAGGGATTAGATAGGTGTCTCGGCAATGATAAAGTACAGGGAGAAAAACCAAAGAGGTATAAGCGTGGCAATGAAAGCACAAAGGGGTTAAATTCAGGATAAAATAAAAAACTAAAATGTTAAATCAAAAACAC
This sequence comes from Rana kukunoris, assembly GCA_029574335.1. Taxonomy (NCBI): domain Eukaryota; kingdom Metazoa; phylum Chordata; class Amphibia; order Anura; family Ranidae; genus Rana; species Rana kukunoris. Next base: position 117,171,788 of record CM056054.1, read on the forward strand.
ATAAGCCAATTACCGTCTGCAAAAGGGTCAAGACGCTCTGGAGAAATGATCATTGTCCGCCTATGCTTTTTATATTCATCCTCCCGATCTGCAATTTTCTGAGGTCTATGTTCGGCAAAAGGATCATACTAGGAGAAAAAAAAAAAGCAAACTTAAATATTTTAACCCAACATTTCATATTATTAATATGTGCCTGCTCTACCATTGTACTTGTATGAAAAAGTATATGGTTCTTTGTATTGCTTCCTTTGTGTAAAATTCCTGGTGTTCCTGCCAGTCCCTCTGCTTTACTATTAAAAACTGACCACACTAAGCAGGAGAACACACCATGGTCAGTTCTCTAGCTATACTGAGAACTCCGTAACAATGAAATGGCACCTGCCCATACCTATAAGGCCGCGTACACACGATCGAACATATCTGCTTAAACTGGTCCGCAGACCAGTTTCAGCGGACATATCCGATCGTGTGTACGGCCTAGCAGACAAAAGTTTTAAAACATGCTTTAAAAAAAACGTATCTGCTGGAAAACCGTCCGTCGGATATGTCCGCTGGTTAGTACGCCTAACCAGCGGACCGAAATCCCCCGCATGCTTCTAATGGATTCGACGCATGCGTGGAAGCCTTTTACTTCCTGGTTTGCGGACGTCACGGCGGCAATGTCACCGCGCTGTCCGCTGGGATTTTGGTTTGATTGTGTGTACACACATCAGGCCAAAATATCCCAGGAGACATGACCGATGAAAACTGTCTGCCGAACCGTTTTCATCGGACACGTCTCCTCGTGTGTACGTGGCCTAACTGGCCTTCACAGCAAGGAGGACATGGAAGTGCAAATGTATAAACGTTCATTTCCGTTTCTCTTATGCTATTGCCCTTCTAGGAGCACCTTTCTGTAAAGGCCAGTTAAAGGTGGAGCATGGGCCATTTGTTTGTTACTGGTGTATATATGGCCTGGGGACACACTGGGCACATTCAGTGCCACATGCTGGGTGTCCAGTGTGCTCCTTTAAGGGGGATTGGGCTGCCTCCAGGCCCACCTCCTCCTCATCTATCCATTGAATGCATGTGCTCCCACTGTGGGGACGCTCAAATTCAGTAGCATTTAGAACTGCAAGCATACACAGGGTGCTGTGAAGAGGCCTTGCAGCTTACGCATGCGTTAGAAAATGCGTGGCAACTAAATGCCTGTTTTTAACACTGTTTGATAGGTTCATTTGGTTGGTCAGAAGACTGAGCTATGGAATGTTCTGTTTTTATCTTATGCTGAGAACTTAGCCTGCTCTCCAATCAGAATTGTCCTGACACCCCTCATGCGTATTTTTTCCTAAAAAGGTGAACTTGTCCTTCAACAACTTACACACTGCCGCAAAAATACAGTTGTTATAGTAGCAGCTAGCTACCATAACCCCGGTATGCTCTTCTTCAGAGGGCAGTCCTATTTCAGATGAAAGTGGTCTCTGCGGTGGATAGGTTGCAAGATCACTTTCATCGGCGGCGAGAGAGGGGGGCCCCCCCCCACACTGATCTCCAGAGCCATCGGCAGTGGCGATCGCGTCTGTCCGAGTATGGAGAAGAGTGAGGGGGAATACGGCCCACCCGTCTCCATATCACTGCAGGTCGGAAGCAACGTCAAAACATCACTTCCGCCCATAGCTCTTAAAAAATAAATAATATTTTTTGAATGTCTCAAAAAAATATATTTTTTTTATTCATTGCATTTTAGTCTAAATATGAGATCTGAGGTCTTTTTGACCGCAGATCTCATATTTAAGGAGGACCCGTCATACTTTTTCTATTACAAGGGATGTTTACTTATCTTTACTTTGCAATCTCCTCACACGGATGATCGTCCATTGATCACGTCACTAGGCTCCTCCCCTGGGAGGAGCCTAGTGACGCGATCAACGGACGTTTATCCATGTGAGGAGATCGCTATACTGAGCGGCTTGTAAGGCTATGTTCAAAGGCTGTATTTGAAGAGGGGATTGGTGAGTGCATCTGCTTATTTTGCTGTTGTTCATGCTTAATCTGTGATCCACAGTATTGCACCATATCTCTTTGCTTTTTTTCCTTTTGAGATATATTGCCCTGAAGCAGCAAAGCGTTCTCATATGCTGGGCCATTTGGAAGCAATTAAGCACCAGTCCACACTTAGTAATCTGAAGTTTCAAGGCGTCTGCCTGTGTTTTGTTTTAAAGCTCAACAACACGTCAGCCTGTGACAGCAAGTGGGTGTGGAACCCTTTTGTATCATAAGTACTACTACTCAGAACTGGACATTTGCTACACTTGAGGTTGTTTTTTTTTACATATGGATCATCTCACAATTTGTTTATTGTTTTTGTTTTTTTATGGATACCCTCCTAAGTGTGTATTTTTGTATCAATTCTGCACATATTAGCAAAAGTCGATTTCAGCGCATCACTATTTTTCATTTTTTGTATCATTTTGGTTTAGTACACCTGTGTGTATGCAGCGATATCATTTGGATATTTGTGTTGTGTTTTTTCCTTTTCAAAATTTAATTAGTTAGCGCTGTAGTACATTTTTCACAGCTACTTAATCAACCACTATGCATCTATAATACTTACTTGTTCAGATGACTGAGGGATATCATTAAGCAAAGCGACAGGTGCATGATATCCTGGTTTTTTCTCAAATGTTGCTGCTGAAGATTCCTCATCATCATCCTGCACAACAAAAACAGAAGAATTGTTAGAAAACAGAATGTTCACACAGAAAATCAAAAAAAGAGTACCTACACGGGATATTAAACAATTACTGTAAAACATTAAAGTGTAAAAGACCAAGTATAGGACATGGAGCTTTTACAGCTGAAGGCTTTAAATTATTTTTGAAGCATTTCTGTTGCCTGTGGCAACTCGGCAAAGCTAGGTAGCTGAAACAAATATTTAAAAGGAAAGGAAATCATTGATTTTGGGTCAATATTTTTTTTCTTTATTTGAAGTTTATAAGGTTTTATATTTAAGGAATACACGGCAAAGTTATTCTGAGAGTTTTAATACTGCTGCTGCCACCTTGAGTTACTTATTTCCTTTATTTGGGCTAATAGTCAGAAACTTAAATTCTCTATCCTACAGCGTGGATGCCGGTATGACATTACCAAATCTATACTATTATTTGGCGGAGCAGCTGCGTCACTTGACTGGTAGATTCCAGCTACACTGGCAATCGAGTCATATCTTGCTTATGTACTTAAAATCAAAGCCCTTGCTGGAGGCACCTTTAACCGTGCTGGGGGAAAGGAATATACCAATATTGACTTTAGCCCGCACAGTGTGGAGGGAAGCCAAAGAATCACAGGATTTTAAAGGGCACCAATGTGGCTCTTCCGCTTTGGCATAACCTGATGTTCCCTTAAGGCAATTTACAGAATACAATTTTTGGAAACAAAGGGGGATGGTAACTATGAGGCCAATGTTTTGGCTTCTTTTGGTGACTTGTAGAGGAAGTATGAACTATGAATCACCTTTTACAGGTATCCTCAAGCTAGGCATGTGATCAAAGCTCAGTTCGGTACCCGTGACACAGACCTTTCCAATTTCCCACCGATAGGAGTGCCGAGGTCTCAGGGCCCTAAAGGACTTATATCGACACTATAGATCCTTTGTCTGCTACGACTGTCGGGGCTCCGCTGATGGTCCGCACTAAATAGCAACAACTTATCCCCGATTTATCTGGAAAAGGTTTATCTGGAAAAGTTTGGGAGGAGCCATGCTCCTCCCATTTATCTGTGTCCCGGGCTGTTAATAAATTGATCCATTTTTAAATCTTCCATCAGTCATATCCGTCTCCAGTTCAAATGCACGCATGCATCGTATACCTATCTCTACCTGCACTAAGTGCTTTATTCCTCCCTTAAGGATGTCAATTTTACAAAGGGGGAAAAAAAAAAATACCACTTACATCTTCTTGCTCATTTGTTGCTATAGACGTCAGATATCCTGAAAATCTACTGTCACTTCCACCATATATATCCCGGTCAAAGTAGCCTGTTGAATCAAGTCCAACTCCTTGGGTTTCATCGAGTGCCGCCTTCTTTCCTTGAATTTCAGTTATCTGTGCTTCGATATCTGAAGAGAAGAATGTAAATACAGTTAACAGGAAATATTTAACAATTAAAATTACAGTGCATGCAGCAGCAATCACAGGTAATCACTGGCTGTGTGAACAACCATGAAAAGACCGCCGACGACCTGTCATTGTAGTGTACAGGCTTGGCAGTCACAGCTAACCACTCACACATCCCAAACACAGCGGCAGGAATCCTGCCACTACCATACACAGCAGGGCAAAAAACCTGTGCCAATGCAGCCTTAGGAATATGGAACAGAGGAAAAATATGTTCTTGACAATACAATAAGTGCCTTAGGCCCCAACAGATTTCCGTGGGGGTTCTTCAAAAGCAAGTGCCACATGTTTTTTGCTTTTTATTTTGCTTAAATATTAAATGCCCCCCAAAAATGTATTACATTGCTGCTTACCAATTTTCTTATATGTAGTGGTTGCATTCGTTTTTTTTTAGGCTAGCTTCCTTTATTTTCACCTGGTGATCTAGCCAATAAGTAATTTTTTACCTTCCTTTGACAGGCCAAGCTGTCCAGCAAATGTAGCAGTTAAAGGTTAAGATAAATCATTTAAAGAGAAATAAAATTAGGTGAATAGCAAGTACACTTGCAGTAAAGGTGCAATGAGAGTGGCAATGCTATAGCCGGAGAATTGGCTTCTATTAGTTTGCCACTGACAACTAAAAAATTAAATTGAAGAGAGTCATAAGGATAAACCAGGTATTTATATATGTAGGGAACGTGCACAAATGAAGCTGATGCCAGAAGGTACAAGACCTACTTTTAAAGTAGAATTCTGGCTTTTACCTCTAAATCCTAGAACAGACTGAATGTGAGGCAGCATCGGTCATGAAGGGGCATGACCGAAAAAGGTCTGCCGATTGGCTCCCGTTTAGCGCTTTCAGCCAAACACACTAGCAGTGTGTACATTGCTCAAGTCTTTCACCCCCTTCCTGCACAAGATAATTTTCAGCTTTTAGAGCTGTTGCAATTTGAAAGAAAATTGTACGTCCTTACAATGCTGTGCCAAAACTAAAAACTTTATTTTTTTGAGACCGACTCTTTTGGTGGTATTTAACCACTTCAATACAGGGCATTTACACCCCCTTCCTGCCCAGGCCATTTTTTTAGTTTTCAGCACTGTGAATGACAATTGACAAATTTAATTTTTATGACCCTCCTGCCCCCCCCCCCCACAAATATACCTGTCGGTGGTATTTGATCACCTCTGTTTTTATTTTTTTGCACTATAAACAAAAGAATTGACAAGTTTTGAAAAAACACACACACACACACACACACACACACACACACACACACACACACACACACACACACACACACACACCTCCTCAGTTTAGGCGATATGTATTCTACATATTTTTGACACTATTTTGGGACCAGATTTATACAGCGATCAGTGCTATAAAAAAAATGCACCGATTACTGTATAAATGTCACTAGCAGGGAAGGGGTTAATACTAGGGGGTTAAATGTGTATCCTAGGGAGTGATTCTAACTGTAGGGAGAGGGGAATCACAAGGGGAGGAGGCCGATCGGTGTTCCTCTGTACTGGAAACAGCATCGGTCTCTCCCACAGCTAGAATCACTCCCTAGGCAACACATTTAACCCCCTTCATCCCCAATAGTGTTACCCCCCCCTTCCAGTGACATTTATACATTAAGCAGTGAATTTTTATAGCACTAAACGCTGTATACATGTGGATGGTCCCAAAATAGTGTCAAAAGTGTCCGATATGTCCGCCGTAAAGTCAGTCATGATAAAAAAAAAAAAAAAAAAAAGAAGATCGTCGCCATTACTATTAAAAAATAAAAATGACATAAATCTATCCCATATTTTGTAGACGCTATAACTTTTGCACAAAGCAATCAATATACACTTAAGAATACACATCTGCCTAAACGGAGAAAAACATTTTTTTTTTTTGCTTTTTCAATGGGATATTTATTATAGCAAAAAAGTAAATGTCAAGTTTGGGGGAAAAAAAAAAAAAAAAAACTTGACACTTTTGTTTATAGCGCAAATTTTCTTTAAAACTGCAGGGGTGATCAAATACCACCAAAAGAAAGCTCCATTTGTGTGGGGGGGGGGGGGATCATACAAATTTCGTGTAAAGTGTTACATGACTGCGCAATTGTCATTCAGAATATGACAGCGCGGAAAACTAAAAATAGGCCAGGGCAGGAAGGGGGTGAAAATGCCCTGTATTGAAGTGGTTAAAAATCGGCTTGATTTTAAAATCAAATTCACCCTGATCTAAATTTTGCAAAAACGCATTTGAAGTCTCCCAAAAGCATGTGGGAAAATTTGTTATGGTCTGATGGGTGGTGGTGATGGCAGTATAATGCTTTTGGGCAGTAGTTCTTCAGCTGGAACATAGGCCTTCAGATTAATGCTAGAAAGCTGAACATGAAGAGGAACTTCATCTTTCAGCATGACAACGACCCAAAGCATACATCCAAACAAAGGAATGGCTTCACCAGAGGGAGATTAAAGTTTTGGAATGGCCCAGAACTGAATTCGATCGAAAATCCATGGAGGGATCTGAAGAGGGCTGTGCACAGGAGATGCCCTCACAATCTGACAATTGAGTGTTTTTGTAAAGAAGAGTGGGCAAACGTTGCCAAGTCTAGATGTGCCATGCCAATAGACTCAAACCCAAAAAGACTGAGTGCTGTAATAAAATCAAAAGGTGCTTCAACAAAGTATTCGTTAAAGGGGGTGCACACTTATGCAACCATATTATTTTAGTGTTCCTTCCCTCCATCTAAAAACTGAAGTTTGTTGTTCAACTCAGTTGAACAGTTTATAGGTCGAATTAACCACATCCGGACAGCAGCACAGCGCTATACATCGGCTGTTTGAAGATGGATATCTGTTATAGCAGCAGCTAGCTGCCATAACCCAGGTATCCTCTTCAGCCAGGGGTCCCGTTTTCGATAATAGTCTCTGTGGCGGATTCACCACAAGAGCACTTTTCGCAGGTGGGAGAGGGGGCCCCCCTCCCGCCGCTCTCCAGTGCCCTCCGCCGTGGCGATCATGTCCTTCTGGTATGTATGGAGACGAGCGAGAGGAAGATGGCGCCCACCCGTCTCCCTACCATAGCATGGCAGAAGCAACATCTAAACTTCATTTCTGCCCATAGCTCCTAAAGTTTGACAAATTTTCTTGGAATCTAGGAGCCAGCTAAAAGAGTCGGGAGCCAGAAAACGCGCCCTGTCCCGACAAGCTCGCCTGCAGAAGCGAACACATACGTAAGTAGCGCCCGCATATGTAAACGATATTCAAACCACACGTGAGGTGTTGCCGCGATCGTTAGAGCGACAGCAATAATTCTAGCCCTAGACCTCCTCTAACTCAAAACATGCAACCTGTTATTTTTAAACATCGCCTATGGAGATTTTAAAGGGTAAAAGTTTGTCGCCATGCCACGAGCGGACGCAATTTTGAAACGTGACATGTTGGGTATCAATTTACTCGGCATAACAACATCTTTCACAATATAAAAAAATTTGGGATAACTTTACTGTTATTTTTTAATTAAAAATAGTGTATTTTTTCCCCCAAAAAAGTGCGCTTGTAAGACCGCTGCGCAAATACGGCGTGAAAGAAAGTATTGCAACGATCGCCATTTTATTCTCTAGGGTGTTAGAATCAAAAATATATAAAATGTTTGGTGGTTTAAATGTGAGGAAAGGAGATGGCAGTGAAAATTTTCATTTTTCACCCAGAATTGCTGTTTAACATGTAATGCCAACAGCCACCACCAGCTCACGGAAGGGAGAGCTTGGGACCTCACAAGACCACAAAGCCGGGCCTCAATTACCGGCCGTTGCGGGCCTGCCGCGATCGCGCGGTGGAGGAGGTGGGGGCGCACGGAGACACAGGATCCTGTGCCTCTGTGCTCCCCCGCCGCGCAATCGCAGCAGGCCCGCGGCGGCCGGTAATTGAGGCCCCGGCTTCGCGGCCTTATAGGCCGCAAAGCTGGGGCCTCAATTAACGGTGGTCGCGGGTGCCAGGTCACAATTGCGACCTGGCGCCCAGATATTGTCGACCGTCTTAAAAAGGGACATTTTTTTTTTTAAATTGACAAATTATTTTATTGCGTTTTACTGCAAATAGGAGATCCGAGGTCTTTTTGACTCCAGATCTCATATTTAAGAGGACCCGTCATGCTTTTTTCTATAACAAGGGATGTTTACATTCCTGGCAATAGGAATAAAAGTGACACAATTATTATTAAAAACATTTTTTTAAAGAAGAGCTTGCGCACAGAAGCGAACACATACGTGAGCATCGGTCGCATATGAAAACGGTATTCAAACCACACTTGATGTATCGCCACGATCAATAGAGCGGGAGCAATAATTTAGCCCTAGACCTCCTCTGCAACTCAAAACATTCAACCTGTAGAATTTTTTAAACGTTGCCTATGCAGATTTTAAGAGTGCATTCACACCTAATCGCGGCTTTTTGTCCCGCAAATTGCGGCGACAAATTGCGGCATTTTGTACCGCGATTTGCGGCGACAAAAGACCGCAATTTTAACCCCCATTTAACCCCCAGGTCCACATCTTCTATGCCGAACGCCGAAGCCACCTGAAAAAAGGGTCCGGGACTTGTTTTGAGCTTCAGGCGTACGGCGTGGAGATCTCCATAGAGAGCCCCTCCACACCCCTCCAGCGTATTAGGGGCTGCTGCGGAGTCGGGCTTCAGGTGTAAAAACGCCTAGGTGTGAATGGAGCCTTAAGGGTAAAAGTTTGTCGCCACTCCACGAACGGGCACAAAGCGTGACATGTTGGGTATCAATTTCGTCAGCGTAACATTATCTTTCACAATACAAAAAAAAAAAAAAAATTGCGCTTACTTTACTGTTTCCAAAAAAAAGTGTGCTTGTAAGCCGAGTAAATTTATACCCAACATGCTGCACAAATATGGTGTGAAAGTATTGTAACGATCACCATTTTTTATAATATATATATATAATTTAACGTGAAAGCAACAAATCTCAGAAAAAGGATCAGTCCTTAAGTGGTTACCAACTTGCAGACCTTCTCACGCTAATATACTTCAGCAGACTCTCCTGCGCAAACTGACAAACTGTACGTCAGTCCGTAAAAGCAAGATAGTGGGCAGCGGGAGCGTATGGGTTCCACGGACTTGATGTCCGCTGGTGGCCCGTAATCGCGGAATGAAGAGGCAGAACATCTCTCTCTCTCTCTCTCTCTGTAAAAACAAATAAAAAAAGTTCCCAACTCGATCCCATTGTTTGTACATGCAATAACTTTTGCGCAAACCAATCAATTTACACCTATTGCAGTTTTTTTTACCAAACATATGTAAAAGAATCTATATCAGCCTAAATTAATAAATAAATGTTTTTTTTTTATATCTTTGGGATACTTATAGCAGAAAGTAAAAACAAAATAGTTTTCAAAATTATCGCTCTTCTTTTGTTTGTTTATAGCTCAAAAAAAAAAAAAGTAGGTGATCAGTAACCACCAAAAGAAAGCTCTGTAGGGGGAGGACACCAATTTTGTTTGGGTACAGCGTCGCACGACCACGCAATAGTCAGTTAACCACTTAGGCCCCGGACCATATTGCTGGTCAAAGACCAGGCCACTTTTTGCGATTCGGCACTGCGTCGCTTTGACAATTGCGCAGTGGTACGACGTGGCTCCCTAACAAAATTGGCGTCCTTTTTATTCCCACAAATAGAGCTTTCTTTTGGTGGCATTTGATCACCTCTGCAGTTTTTAGTTTTTGCGCTATAAACAAAAATAGAGTGACAATTTTGAAAAAAATAATATTTTTTACTTTTTTTTTTTGAAAAATTCTTTTTATTGAAGATTTTGCAAACAAGACATACAAACATTGAAAAAGGAAAGTACCGTGGCACAACACCAGGTCTCTCCATGGCCAACATGGTCACAACATAGGCAATCTACCCAACATAGGTAACTGACTGCTAACGAACCGCCCAATGGAGAGGTACGTCGCTTTATAGAAGGGCATCATGGTTTTTCACTTTTTGCTATAGTAAAATATCCCCCAAAAATTATATAAAAAAATATATTTTTTTCCTCAGTTTAGGCCGATACGTATTCTACATAATTTTTCGTAAAAAAAAAAAAAAAAAAAAATCGCAATAAGCGTTTATCGATTGGTTTGCGCAGAAGTTATAGCATTTTCGAAATATGGGGATAATTTTATGGCATTTTTATTAATATTTTTTTTTTTTTTTACTGGTAATGGCGGCAATCAGCTTTTTTTATCGGTACTGCAACATTATGGCGGACACTTCGAACACATTTTTATAGCAATCAGTGCTATAAAAATGCATCGATTACTATAAAAATGCCACTGGCAGGGAAGGGGTTAACACTAGGGGGCAAGGAAGGGGTTAAGTATGTTCCCTGGGTGTGTTCTAACTGAAGGGGGGGTGTACTGACTTGGGGAAACGACTGATCGCTGTTTATACACTGTATGAACAGAAGAACAGGCATTTCTCCCCCTGACAGGACCGGGAGCTGTGCGTTTACACAAGACAGGTATTTGCACCCACTTCTGGGAACAACTTGTGCGGCAGACACACCCCTACCCGCAACCAGCCCCCCCCCCCTGCTGTCTCCTGGGAAATAGACTGTTCCCAGGAGAGAGCGGGGATTAGTGACGGCGCGATACTCGCACAGTAGGGAACCTGGCAGTAAAGCCGCATTACTTTACTTCACGATTCCCTAACCGAGGATGGTGGCAGGTGCAGTCGTGGGACGAGCGATTACTCGCCCTTGGCTGACGACATCGCAGGCGCGCTGGACAGGTAAGTGTCTATTGTTTAAAAGTCAGCAGCTGCAGTATTTGTAGCTGCTGCCTATTATAAAAAAAAAAAATTATAGAGATTATTTTTTGATTGGGGGAGGTTCATTTTTGGCTTCACAGACTTCAATGGAAGCGGCTGTAAACTTGTCACACAAGTTATGCTTCGGTTTTTACCTGAACAACTTTCTTCCCCAAAACAAAAGCACCTGAGAGTCCATACATGTGCAAAAACACACATCTGCAGGGGGGGGGGGGCTAGAGACACAACACACACAAAGCAGCTTTACCTGAAAAAGCACTAATTTACACCTAAACTGAGCCTAACAACCTTTGCCCACAAAGAACCAGCTTTCCATTGGCTAACTAAACACTCAAATCTGAAAAACCTCAAGCCATGAGAAAAAAAAAACACACATTGGAGGTGGATTTGATGCACCTTTGCCGGGTGGCATTTTTCACACGCACCCCTAATGCATTTCTGGGAGGGGTCTGTTGTCATGCAGTAGAAGCGCAAGTCCCTTTTTTTTGATGCGTTTTCACTAAAGTCTATGGAACCAAAAATGCAAGGTACCGCCAGAAAAAGCAAGCCCCCGATCATGTCCAGAAAAAACGCACCAGTGGACAACACAGATGTAACCGTGGCACACAGGAAACCATGATAAATGGACTGTAGTGTGCTTCTGCAGGACGCATAGGTGTGAACCAGGCCTAAAAGGTAAATAGACAAAACACTTTTCAAGTAAAGTCACACTAATTTTCCCCACAGTTTAGTGACTGTGGTGAAGCTCCGCTGACTTCCATCATCCAATTACATGCAAGCAAATATACTTTTTTTCTTGCACTGGATTGGGTATTCATTACAAAGTAAAGCTTCACCAAATTTACAAAGCTCTGGGGAACTTCCAAGGTGCACAGACCCCCTTTAGTAAATCCAAACCAAGTTTTATTGGATATTCTCTGTGCACTAAGTTTTCTCCCTGACTTTACCTCAGTCACTAAGTGAAGTAACATTTCACAGACAGGAAGTGGGAATCAATCTACCAAGTGGGGTATCAGACACCTGAGAGAAGCTGAACTCTCTCCCACTCTATCCTAAACCAATAAAAGGACAATGCAGTCTCTGGTTGTAGGAGCTGATAATGGGGGGGCGGCAACTGATCACAGCCGATCTGAAAAAACACGTGTGAGGTGACCACAGGCACTACTACATCATTACATATGGGATTGGGGACACGCCAAGTGCTCAGCCTCTGGAGGGGGGAGGGACGGATACACGCCGACTAGTGGCCGATGTGGAGACAAAGGCCGGAGCACACATATCTCTCCTCACATATACCCACACACAGACACGTCCACCCTACACACAGATACAACCACCACACCAGCCTCCAATACACAGCTGCGGCGCCATTGTAGGAGCACGGCGGGCCCGCTCATAGGAAACCTCTGCAGGAAGCCCGCCAGATAACACACAAAGCACATAACTCTAGATTCCTGTGACAGAATCCTCCCTTCGTCCACTCCACATACCTTCGTGTGTTTTTGCTATCTTCGCCATGTTGCTTGCGGCCTGTACTACGACAAGGCTCCGCTGCTTCCGTTGGTAAATACCGAACTGACTGCGCCTGCGCCTCTCCGCCTTAGGGTCGTGTACTGTATGGCAATGCCCCGCCCTCTGTGTAGGGTAGTCACATGATCCCCGCTAATCCGCAAGAACTGGTAATGTGTGCACATGCGCTGTGTGGCCTTAATCTGTAAGGAAACATCTGTTAGACGCGTCACGGCGTGCTGCATAGTGAAATACATACATAGCACAACTATGTATGGAGTTATGGCAAAATACAAAAAAAAAATTGTATTATTGAGTGGAAGTGACATTGTAATATGGAGCCAGCTTTAAAATCGATTGAGTAGTGAGACTTGTGGGGAGACCAACCCCTTGGTTTGAGAGCATTTTGCAAGACAAGCAAAATATTTTAATACATTTTGCCTTGATATACAAGCGATGTCTTGATACAAGAGTAGCGTCATGTCACAACTGAGTATAAAAAAGAAGAGAGGAACCTCTAAGTGTAGCAATATGGTTACATTTAATAAAGGTACAACATTTAGCAATTTATTGCTACATTTAGAGGCGACTCTCTTCTCTTTTATACCCTGTAAAAAAAAAATGCTTTGACATACAAGTGCTTTGGATTACTAGCAGGGTTGCCAACCTCCTGCAGCATTTTTTACTGACAAAACATGGAAAATTTACTAGCGGAGCACATTTCTTACTGGCAACCTGAGAAATTACAGAAATCCTATTGAAAAATAACACAGTGAATATTTAAACAGTATACATAAACACTGACAATACCTATAACAAAGTCATTTGCTTGATTTACACTTAAAGCGGAGCTCCACCCACATTTTTTTTTTTTTCAAAGTCGGCAGCTACTAACAGTGTAGCTGCTGACTTTGAATAAGGACACTTACCTGTCCTAGGCGCCCGCGCTGACGTCCCCCGCCGATGCCGATCCTCGATCCCGGCGCCGCCATCCACAGTCAGGGAAACAGGCAGTGAAGCCGTGCGGCTTCACTGCCCGTTTCCTACTGCGCATGTGCGAGCAGCGCGGCGCTTTGTGAATGGTCCGGGTGCTTTCTGGGATACACACAGTTCCCAGAATGCAGCGCGGCCCATTCACAAGAAGACACCGAGAAGAGGAGGAGGAAGAAAACCACACCGCGGATCATGAGGGCAGATTCGGGACTTCCGCATAGCAACAGCCTATTTAGGGTGAGTATTTTTTTTTTTCCATTAAATTTTTTTTTATTTTTTTTTAGATTTTTGAAAAAAAAAAAAAAATCAGGGAGGAGCTCCGCTTTAAAAAGTCAATACAGCATGAAATGATCAGCCCTGACATTTACTGGCAGTTGTAAAAAAAATCACATATTTTTACAAACTGTCAGTAAATTTACTGGCGGTTGGCAACCTTGATTACAAGCATGTTTCTGGAACGAATTATTCTCGCAAACCAAAGTTTTACTCTATTCGAATTAGCATAATTTGTTCCAAAAGAATGCTTGCAATCCAAAGTACTCGTATATCAAAGCAAGTTTCCCCATAGGAGTCAATGGAAACTCATATACTTTGTTCTACAGCGACTTCCTTTTGTATGCATCCCCCTTTTTGTTTTGTTTTAATAAAAAAAAAAAAATCGTCAGCATCCTAAACCCCCCCGACCTCTAAGGCCCTGTACACACGAGGAGACATGTCCACAGAGACAGGTCCGACGGACCGTTTTAATCGGACATGTCTCCAGGGATATTTTGGTCTGATGTGTGTACACAGAGAACGCGTTGACGTAGAAGACACTGACGTGCTCAAACAAGGAAGTTCAATGCTTCCACGCATGCGTCAAATCAATTTGACGCATGCGTGGGATTTCGGTTCGATGGTTGGGCCTACTAACCATCGGACATGTCTTAGAAACTTTTGTCCGCTGGAAACCTGTCCGCTAGGCCGTGCACACGATCGAACATGTCCACGGTATCTGGTCTGCGGACCAGTTTCAGCGGACATGTCTCCTCGTGTGTACGCGGCCTCAGAGGCCGGTGGTCCCCAGGGCCCCCCTTTTTTTGTCAGTACCCAAAGCCCCCCCCCCCCCAACCTCTAATGGGCCCGGTGGTCCCCAGATGGCACCACCCGCTTCTCCTCAACATGCAACACTCACCCCCGCTTCTCAATTTGCGTTCTCTGCTCCAGGGGGCCAATGCCTGAAGCTGTGTAAGGGGCCCCAAAAATTCCTGATGGCGGCCCTGCTTCCGGTATCTCTACCTCGCTAAATTTTTGAATAATTTCACAAACTTCTTTCCAGAAATCCTTAACCCTGGAGCAAGACCAGAAAATATGTACCAGGGTACCCTGTTCTGTCTGTCTCCAGCATATCTCTGTCATATTTGGGAAACATCTATGGAGCTTCTCCGGGGTTCTATACCATTGTGAAATTATTTTATAATTTGTTTCATGTATTTTTTTACATGTAGCTGTCTTAAATATAGATTGTATCATTTTAGTTTTTTGAGATTCCTGGAAAGTTCTCCTCAGGTCTGTTTCCCATTTATGAAAGAAGGGTAACTGATATTTCTCAGATGGTTTAATCAGTAACATATACGTTTTGGATACTGTATGCTTAAAGCGGAAGTAAACCCATCGATCTTACAGTTTCAAAAAGCAGTTACATTTCCGGCATGCCGGGATTGCCAACTGTCACATTGGTTGTGCTCTCAACCAAACTGTCAAACCATCCAATGACTGGTGTCATAACTGATCACATGTGCAGCATCATGGCAATTGAAGATTAAACATAAGCCAAGATGGCAGCTTCCTTGCCTGAAAATGATAGGTGGGTTTACTTCCACTTTAAGCAGTTCTTTTTCCATACATAGTTTCTCAAATGGTGTTAGGCTACGATCCAGAAGGCTTGATACAGCTATAATATTAAAAAAATGTCTTAATTGTGCAACTTGCCAGAACTCTAATTGAAAAGGGCCATTTCTATTTATTGGTTCCTGTATTGTTGGCCAGTTTCCAAGGGTCCTAAAATGGGAAGCCTGAAACAAACCTTGTGACAATAATACCGCAAAAGGTTCCATTTGTATACCCGCTATAAATTGAGGATTACCTATATAGCGCCTGGTTACTTAGAAATTACCTGTGCTAGTCAAATTTAGAGGAGGATCAGAGTGTTAACTGACTCTGATCCAATTATTATGTTCAAAACTAGTCTCTGTCTCAGCTTGGCTGTGCTGTGAACTGTCTATTGTTACTGGGGTGTAGTTCCTACCCCAGGGTGGCAGCAGTGGAGTTGAAGTTTGGGTTCTCTTCCCCAGCAGCCTATCAGGAGGGTTCAGCCTCGCTGTGCATGCTGGGGGGAGGGTATTTATGAGGCAGACGTCATTAGTCTGGGTTCTTTAGGGTGACTGCGCATCACGGCACCCCCACGCAGTGTTCCTGGTTCCGGGACCATGTTGGTCCGGAACATTTGAGCTGTGGCACGGAACCCCAGTAGTCCACTGGGTTCCCAATCCTGAAGATCCCAAGCGAGGTAGCTGTTCGGTGGGGAGTCCATCTGAGGAGAGCCAATGAGAGGCTGGCGATCCAATAGGGTCTCGACAAACCACTGGGGATCAAGGGCTGGTCACCTGTCAGTCAGTACCTGAAAACTATCTGAAGGAGATCCAGATGCAATTCTATCAAGGAGGATCATCTCCGTAATCACAATCACAGAGAGGGCCTGTGGCAGAGGCTTTTCCCTGAGTCCATTTCAGGAGGGTCTGTGGCAGAGACTTTTCCTTCAGGTTCGAGTGATACCCTGGCTGCCAGGTCAGTGAGAGTGGGCCTGTCCTGGTACGCTATACCCTCTCTGGCTAGAGTGGCAGAGAATACAAAGCACTGTTGGGAGCAGGACTGTTTCCATATTGTCTGCTACTTTTTCTTTTACAACACCTATACACTTCATCACAAGTTTTAATGTTTTTAGGTTGCATTCACACCTAGGCGACAAGATACGCCGTGTACGCGGCTTATCTTGCCGCCTGTAGATTAAACTTTTTTTTTTTTTCTTTAACATTGCGGTCTATGAGCGAACGCCAATGTTGCCTGAAAAAAAGGGTCCGGGACTTTTTTTCAGGCGACAGGCGTGGAGATGTGAACCATCTCCATAGACCGCAATGTTATTTCACATCTCGAGCGACAAGAGCGTTGGGCGTCCGGCGTTTTGTCGCTCAGATGTGAATGGAGCCTTACCCGGCTGGGTAATAAAGAGCACAGAAAAAGACACCTGTTGTGGACATTCCGTTACTGCTATTTGCCACCCAAAACAAACCAGCAGCTCCTCCGGGGGTGGTGCTACACCTAATATAGGCATCAATAGTGAATTGTATGTGGATTTTTTATCCCTAGAACAAAGATTGCAACACGCTCGCAATGTAGGCCCTATTGTTGGATGTTTCTTAGTATTATCTGGGATATTTCTGTAACACCAGGGGTCTCTAATTAATAATTCCCTACATTGTGCTTGTTCTAAATTCGGCCAAATTTTCATATTTATATGTTGACTCGACACCAATCTAATACACAGCCTAGGTGGATCGTTTGATAGTACTTATATACTTTAGGAACAGCCAACCCATTGTACTGTTCTCTTAATCCTTGTTTTTTTACCTGCCCAGATACATTTCGTAAATAATGTTTGAAGATTTCTGAAAAAAGTTTTTGGTATTTCAATTGGGGGTGCCTGGAGGAGGTACAGTATTTTGGGTAAAATATTCATTTTAATTATATTAATTCTTCCAAACCAGGAAAACATTCCCTTATGCCATTTCTCCAGTAGTCCACGCACTTTGCTTAATATTGTCAGGAAGTTTAATTCATACATTTTGGACATATTTGCTGCAATATTAGTCCCTAGGTACTTCACCCTTGGTCTGACCATTTAAATTTATAGCTTAGGTTTATTGATTCCACCATTTTCTGTGGGGTTGCGACCATCAGAGACTCCGATTTGGTGCGGTTTATTTTGAAATATGAAAGTCTACCATATAATTCAATCTCCTTAAACAAATTTAGAAGCAAAACTATTGGGTTTGTCATGGAAAAAAGCATATCATCTGCATATGGTGCGACTTTATGCTGTGTTCCCCCTATTTCAATTCCCCTGATATCCTTATTTAACCGTGTTCTACACAGAAAGGGCTCTAAACTTAATGCAAATATCAAAGGGGACAATGGGCAACATTGCCTTGTCCCATTTGTTATCTTAAAAGATGGGGAAACTACCCTGTTCACTTTCACTTGGGCTATGGGACCCTTATACATGCTAGCAAGCCTTGATCGTATTGTCCCTTGCTTCTCTTGTAGGTATAAATCCCACTTGGTGTTGGTGTACCAAAAAGGGGAGATGCTGTTAAAATCTAAGGGCTATTATTTTACTAAATATTTTTAAATCAGCATTTAATAGAGATATTGGTGTGTAACTGCTGCATTGCTTGGGATCCTTGCCCTCTTTTGGTATTACCGATATCATAGCTTTTACTGTCTCTGGATGAAAGGAGGCTGTATCCCCCATTTCATTAAACATTTTAACCAAAAAAGGTCCCAGCTCATGGATAAGTGATATTGCGCTGTGAATCTGTCTGGTCCTGGTGCTTTTCTGGCTTTTGCCAATTTTATTGCATTCTGGACTTTTTCTAAAGTTATTGGCGATTCCAACTCCTCACCTACTATGGTCGTCAGATTCGGAATTCCACTTGATATTAAATATTCCTCCATCTCTGCTTGGTCTGGCTCTCCCAGTCTCAAATTGTACAGTGAGGAGTAGTACCATATATACTTGAGTATAAGCCGACCCGAATATAAGCCAAGGCACCAAATTTTACCACAAAAAACTGGGAAAACGTATTGACTCGAGTATAAGCCTAGGGTATCTGCATGCCTCACTGTGCCTAACTTTGCCTTACTGTGTCCATGTGCATGCCTCACTGTGCCTATGCCTCACTGTGCCAATGCCTCACTGTGTCCATGCCTCACTGTGTCCATGTCAGGGTACCAATTCCGCCAGACACAGAATCGTGCACATGCACGTTAGAACAGCGCTACCGCGCATGCCTGTGCGTGAATCGCGCACGCACGCGGTCCCTTCGGAACCAATCAGAGGCCTGACCGGCCTATTTAAACCAGCTTCTGCCATTTGACAGGTTGCTGGTTTGTCATCAGCTCCCGTTATGTTTCCTGTTGCTGCACCTGCCTTGTTTGACCCAGATTTCCTGACGACTCTACTCTCACTCCTGAAACCTGACCTCTGGCTTACGTCCGTGGATTGCTGCTGTCTCCTGTACCCGACCTCTGGCCTGTATCTCTGGACTCTCTGCCTTCTCCAATCCTTGACCTACGGCTTGCTCCTCGGACCCGTCTCCAGTCCTTGTTTCTGTCTACGTGCTGTTGTTGCATGACCCTCAGTTGTCACCAGTGAACCACTTTCTGCTCAGCCACTGATTAGTGCATCAAGTCTTCTACTTCACTGCCGGTACCGGTGCCTCCTTGCGCTTTCCCCCCTCTGTCCCAACTCCAAGGGGTGGATTGCGCCGGGTCGCAAAGGTGAGCCGCCCTCAGCATCTTGGCCTCGGTAAGTACGATTTGTGACAGTCCATGACTAGACTGACGTTTAACATGGGAGTTAAGTTTGGGTATCGGGTCCCCAAAGTCCAGGAGATCAGGCGCAAAAAGGTGACTCGAGTATAAGCCAAGGGGGGCATTTTCAGCACAAAAAAATGTGCTGAAAAACTCGGCTTATACTCGAGTATAAACAGTATTTGCCAAACTCTTCCACAATTCGTCCCAGTAGTTGCACTTCTGTCCCTCTACTTCTGTAGTCTGAGAATGTTTATGTCGCGCCTCTAAGTTTTGAATTTTTCCTAATAGCCCTATTAACTTAGCTTCTCTCTCTTTCTTAATCTTTGATCCATGTTTGATCACTACTTCTCGTATTACAGCTTTATGTGTTTCCCAGATTACTCCCAGTGTGCTTTCTGAATTATCATTTGTCTGAAAGAACCATTTCACCTCTTTCTGAGTATCCTCCATCACCATAGGGTCTTGGAGGAGACTTTCATTGAGGTTTCACATCCTTGGGGTTGAATGGTTTCTGTCACGCACCTGGTGGTGGAGCCTGATGTGCAGGGAACGGCTACTCTTGCTCCTCCCACCTTCCGGAGGACCTGATAGAGGAAATAGGGAACCTGAAAGTGCAGAGTCGCACAAGTGCCTGGCGGGAACGCTGGTGCCGGGTAGAGCTGAAATCCGCTTCACTCCAGAGCGGTGTCAGCAGAGCAGAGGAAGGCTAGACACCAGGTGGCTGGGGCCGGGTGCAGCAGGTCGGGTTTTCAGCGCTAGGGGAGGTGTATCGTAGTACAGGTAGTCAGTAGCAGGTTCAGACAGGCCAGGTCAACACGGGCAGCCGGATCAGGTGCAGGGGCCAAGCAGGAGCGGAGTCGTGGATCAAGCCGGGTTGACAACTGGCGGGCAGCAGACTGGTAAGTGGGACAGGCGGAAACGTGGTCAGACAGGCCGAGGTCAGGGCAGGTGGAGATCAAGAGTAGTCAGAGGCAAGCCGGGTCTCAGGAACAGGTATATAGCGGGTAACAGGTATCAGGTCTGGTTCAGGAACACGCTGTAGATCAAGCAGCAAGAGGCCCCAGGGTCAGCACCCTTAAATAGTCCTTTTTTGGTGCCAATATGCGTCTGTTACCGCGATTGCGCACGCCCGTGCGCCGTTACAGCGATTGCGAGCATCCGTGCACGCCGATGCACAGCTATCGCCATCTAGTGGCCGGACTTGTCCATGACATTGCCCCCCTCCAATGGGCCAACTTTAGTGGGTGAGAGTCCTTAAAGGATTGGATCAGTCTTTCCGCATGCATGTTGCATTCAGGGTCCCATGAGTTCTCTTCAGGGCCGTACCCTTTCCATTTTACTAGAAACTGCTAAGCGCTAAAGTATAAGTGAAGTACACAAAGAGTATATAAAAAATAAACACAAAATCAAATTGCTGTTCTAGTGCGTGACTGAACAGACTGGCACACTTAAGAGTGGAGAATAAATCCACAATGCAAACTGTTAAAGTGTGCAACACTTGACATTGATGAGAGTCTATAGATGGGATAATTGGATGGATCAGAAGCGACAGATGTATCTTCACACATGATGAATACATCCAATAGTCAGTCTCATAATGCCCTTACTGTCAGGAAAAGGTCCATCCGCTGGTGCTATTGATATTTTGTCTTGCAGTGCTGCGTCCCACCAGCAGGGGTCTCCTGGCAGTTCGGAGCTGTCAGGGGAACTTCCCCCTGCTGGTATATCACCTTTGAGATGCAGTACTGACCTCCACCAGCGGATGGACCCTGGCAGTGTGGAACACCTGGCCTTTGCTCCGTTCAGGTGTGACCTGAACCCAATCAGTACACCCACTATAAATACCCGGCGAGTTCAAAAAGAACTCGCCCTGGTATCTGTTTACTAACCGGACCCTGAACCTGCTCTGGACCTCTGACCTGATCTGTCCTGTCCTGTCCTGACCTGATCCTGATCCCGATCCCTCTCCTGGACATTTCCTTCCTGCCCCTTCCCTGTCTGCAGCCTCTTTTGATGATTTCTGGTATTTGACCCCGGCTTGGCTCTGGCTTATGATTATTGCATTTCCCCTAAACCTGTATATAGCCTTGTGTTATTCGTGCACTGTTTTCACTTGTTTTCTCACCTTTGTAAATAAACACCTTTTTTCCACTATATACAGTGTTGGTCTCCTCTGTGTAGGCACACAGTCCTGGTCCATCTAGAATCCCTGACAGTATACCAGGGCCATTTTGACCAGACGTGCCTGCATAGGGAACCATCCTGTTGTAGTGCGTTTTTGTTGAAACATGGATTTCAATGAAATTACTTACTTTTCTCTGCTAGCAGAGGAGGATGAGGAGTATTGTCGTCAGGTGTTGGAGGGATGGACAAGGGATGAGCTGATGATAGCCATCCGATCGGCCCATTCCATGGTGGATCTGGGTTATATGTCTTACAATGATGTTCAGCCATTGATCAAGTTATGTGTTAAACCAGCCCTGTCAGTTATTCCAGCTGGAGGTGATGACTTCTCTCCCCCCTTCAGTCCTGACCAAGTTGAATCCCTGGTATGGTTGATGGAGGATGATCCGGCTTATTTTGATGAGCATTATTCCTCCTGTCCCCAGCAAAAGTTATCTGAGTGTATTGATTCTGTGCAGGCTCTGATTAAACAAGGTGTGTGTGATCCAGCCTTTGTTCAACCTGTGCTGCAGGCATGGTCAGATCTCCTGCTTCCAGCCAAGCCACTGCATTCCAGCCCTGCCATTAACCACTTACCTTCCCAAGGTTCTAGCCGTCCATTGCCAATGACAACCTCAGCTATAGCCCAGTTAATTCCGCTTCCCACCAAGTATTACTACCCAATCTCTACTAATTGTACCTACCCTGCCTTTAATCCACCTGTCCGTTCCAGTCCTACTAGTAACCACCTGCCTTCCCAAGGATCCATCTGTCCATCACCAATGGCAACTCCAGCCCAGATAATTCCACATCCCACCAAATATTACTACCCAGTTTCTACTAATTGTACCTACCCTGCCTTTAATCCACCTGTAACTACTCCACAAAAACCTCCTCCAGTCACCATCCCTTTGTCTCTGCCATACTCCAATCCTTCCTCTTACTTATCTCCATCCTCTTCATACATCACTTCTGTTAACAAACCTGTAGTGACTAAGTCTAAAAAGAAACGGAAGTATTTCCCAACTCATACCATTGTGCCAGTTACCCAGCCTGATGACTTCCAGTCTGCTGCCCCGGTTGATGACTTCCAGTCTGCTGCCCAGCTTGATGACTTCCAGTCTGCTGCCCCGGTTGATGACTTCCAGTCTGCTGCCCCGGTTGATGACTTCCAGTCTGCTGCCCCGGTTGATGACGTCCAGTCTGCTGCCCCGGTTGATGACGTCCAGTCTGCTGCCCCGGTTGATGACTTCCAGTCTGCTGCCCCGGTTGATGACTTCCAGTGTGCTGCCCCGGTTGATGACTTCCAGTGTGCTGCCCCGGTTGATGACTTCCAGTCTGCTGCCCCGGTTGATGACTTCCAGTCTGCTGCCCCGGTTGATGACTTCCAGTCTGCTGCCCCGGTTGATGACTTCCAGTCTGCTGCCCCGGTTGATGACTTCCAGTCTGCTGCCCCGGTTGATGACTTCCAGTCTGCTGCCCCGGTTGATGACTTCCAGTCTGCTGCCCCGGTTGATGACTTCCAGTCTGCTGCCCCGGTTGATGACTTCCAGTGTGCTGCCCCGGTTGATGACTTCCAGTGTGCTGCCCCGGTTGATGACTTCCAGTGTGCTGCCCCGGTTGATGACTTCCAGTGTGCTGCCCCGGTTGATGACTTCCAGTGTGCTGCCCCGGTTGATGACTTCCAGTGTGCTGCCCCGGTTGATGACTTCCAGTGTGCTGCCCCGGTTGATGACTTCCAGTGTGCTGCCCCGGTTGATGACTTCCAGTGTGCTGCCCCGGTTGATGACTTCCAGTGTGCTGCCCCGGTTGATGACTTCCAGTGTGCTGCCCCGGTTGATGACTTCCAGTGTGCTGCCCCGGTTGATGACTTCCAGTGTGCTGCCCCGGTTGATGACTTCCAGTGTGCTGCCCCGGTTGATGACTTCCAGTGTGCTGCCCCGGTTGATGACTTCCAGTGTGCTGCCCCGGTTGATGACTTCCAGTCTGCTGCCCGGCTTGATGACTTCCAGTCTGCTGCCCGGCTTGATGACCTCCAGTCCGCTGCCCGGCTTGATGACCTCCAGTCCGCTGCCCAGCCTGCTGTTCCTGTGCCAGTCTGCCAGCCTGCTGTTCCTGTGCCAGTCTGCCAGCCTGCTGCCCAGCTCGATGACCCGGAGCCTGCTGCCCAGCTCGATGACCCGGAGCCTGCTGCCCAGCTCGATGACCCGGAGCCTGCTGCCCAGCTCGATGACCCGGAGCCTGCTGCCCAGTTCGATGACCCGGAGCCTGCTGCCCAGTTCGCTGACCCGGAGCCTGCTGCCCAGCTCGACGACCCGGATGTACCCACCTCTCGGCTCAAGCCTCCCATTGCCCAGTTGGTCACTCTGGACTTTCCCCGGCAACGGATAGTTGGAGCGTCCAGAGGCCGCTCCTTTGAGGGGGGGTACTGTCAGGAAAAGGTCCATCCGCTGGTGCTATTGATATTTTGTCTTGCAGTGCTGCGTCCCACCAGCAGGGGTCTCCTGGCAGTTCGGAGCTGTCAGGGGAACTTCCCTCTGCTGGTATATCACCTTTGGGATGCAGTACTGACCTCCACCAGCGGATGGACCCTGGCAGTGTGGAACACCTGGCCTTTGCTCCGTTCAGGTGTGACCTGAACCCAATCAGTACACCCACTATAAATACCCGGCGAGTTCAAACAGAACTCGCCCTGGTATCTGTTTACTAACCGGACCCTGAACCTGCTCTGGACCTCTGACCTGATCTGTCCTGTCCTGACCTGATCCTGATCCCGATCCCTCTCCTGGACATTTCCTTCCTGCCCCTTCCCTGTCTGCAGCCTCTTTTGATGATTTCTGGTATTTGACCCCGGCTTGGCTCTGGCTTATGATTATTGCATTTCCCCTAAACCTGTATATAGCCTTGTGTTATTCGTGCACTGTTTTCACTTGTTTTCTCACCTTTGTAAATAAACACCTTTTTTCCACTATATACAGTGTTGGTCTCCTCTGTGTAGGCACACAGTCCTGGTCCATCTAGAATCCCTGACACTTACCTTCAAATCATGGTGTATATGCATGTAGGGCAAAATGATTCCTTCTCCTGCTGTGTCAGCGTCGCTCCTCAGTGATATGCCTTTCAGTTGTAATCCGAAATAGAAGGTGATCCTGGGATCTAGTGGCTCATGAGTGAGTTAGAGCGTGGGGTAGAAGAAATAATGCCAAAAATAGTGAAGCCTGTAAAAAAGGGGGGGGGTAGTTTAATAAAATACAGACTCTTACATTAAGAGCAAAAATAAACAGCAAAATTGCTCAGTAACAGGAAGCGGCGAATACTACCGCCGTCTTACGTCTGCTGGCCTCCGGCTGGTTGTTTGTATCACGTGGTCGCACTTCCTACGTCGTTACGTCACGGTCTCGTGACTTCTTCATCCCTGAGACTGACTATTGGACGTATTCATCATGTGTAGAAGATACATCTGTCGCTTCTGATCCATCCAATTATCCCATCTATAGACTCTCATCAATGTCAAGTGTTGCACACTTTAACACTTTGCATTGTGGATTTATTCTGTTTAGTCTGTTCAGTCACGCACTAGAACAGCAATTTGATTTTGTGTTTATTTTTTATATACTCTTTGTGTACTTCACTTATACTTTAGCACTTATCATTTTTTCTTATCATTCACTTGTTTAGCGGTTGTGTTACCCTTCAGATACAGCGGCTTTAGTTACACTCATTCATTCTTGATATTGGCCACATTTCGTTACTCGCAGTAGCGCAATAGATCTTCACCACTTACTAGAAACTGCACCTGGTTCTACCTTTTCCTGCAATCCAAGATGGACTCGACTTCGAACTTCTCCTCGCCATCAACCAGGATTGGTTCGGGAGGGTCGGTGCTTCGCCCAGGAAAGGGATCAGGGACATTAGGTTTCAAGAGAGCAACATGAAAAACAGGGTGGATACGGAAAGAATCTGGTAACTCTAGTTCGTAGGCTACACTGTTGATTTTCCTCTTTATTGGAAAGGACCCTACAAATCTAGGACCCAGTTTTTTTGAAGGACAGGCGAGTTTTAGGTTAAGGGTGGACAGACACACCTGATCTCTGGGTTCCAAGTTGAGTTCTCCCCTCCTGTTCTTATCAAACACTTCCTTGTTGTGTTCCTGTGTTTTTGTCATAGTCTCCTGCAACAGTTTATTATTGGTGTTGAAGAAATTCAAAGTCTCCTGGACAGCGGGTACTGAACACTCCAGGATACAGTTAGACATAAACAGCGGATGATAGCCATAGTTTGCATAGAATGGGGATTACTTAGTAGCGGAATGAATTGAATTGTATGCAAACTCAGCTAGTGGCAACAGAGATACCCAGTCCTCTTGTGAGAAAGATTGCACCCTCCGATCTGACACAATGTTTGCAGGTATGCCGTGGAGCCTCACAATTTCTTTAATAACATTTTTAGCTGTCTCAGGGGCAGAGGGTGTACTCTTCATGGGCAAAAAATGTGCCATTTTGGACAGCCTGTCTACAATCACGAAGATAGTAGTGAAGCCTTCGGAAGGAGGGAGTTCCATGATGAAGTCCATAGAGATCATCCTCCATGGCCTTTCTGGTATGGGCAGGGGTTTTAAGAGTCCCCAGACTCTACACTTGCTTCCTTATTCCGGATGCATATGGTACATGATTCCACATAGCTCCTACAGTCCTTCAAGAGCTGAGGCCACCAGAACTCCCCTGCAGCAGTTTGGAAGTTTTGAGTATCCCAAAATGGCCAGCCAATTCATGGCATTTAGAACACTGACCCGTAGACCCTCCGGTACGAAGATCTTGTTCTTGTGCCACAAAAGACTATCCTTGAGTTGAAGGTCCATGCCGGTTAAAAGAGGGATCCCTGCAGAGGCTTGTTTGATTTGTGACAGAAGGTCATCCTGTAGCAGCAAGAAGTTTCCTGGAGACAGAATAGTGTCTGGAGAGGTAGTGACTTCCGAATTGCCGAACATCCGGCATCAGACTTAGTATTCTTCAACCCAGGCCTGTATGTTATGTGGAATGAGAATCGGGTGAAAAAGAGCGCCCACCTGGCCTGACGTGGTTTTAGTCTTTTGGCGACTTTCAAATATTCCAAGTTCTTATGGTCCATGTAAATTAGAATCGGGTGTGCTGCACCCTCCAGAAGATATCGCCACTCCTCCAGTGCGGCCTTGATTGCCAGTAATTCCCGATCCCCCACGTTGTAGTTCCTTTCTGCTTGGGACAGCTTACGGGAGAAGAAGGCAACCGGGTGCAGAAGGGCCTTGGGCCCCTGCCTTTGAGAGAGGACCGCTCCAACTGCCATTTCTGATGCATCTACTTCCAGAATGTACGGTAGACTTGCGTCAGGGTGTCTGAGGACTGATGGAGATGTAAACAGTTTCTTGAGAGTGTCAAAAGCTTCTTGAGCTTCAGATGACCAGTGAAAACGGGTGGTATGCTTTGTCAGGTTGGTTATAGGGGCGATAATGTTGAAGAATCCCCTAATAAATTTTCTGTAAAAATTTGCGAATCCGACGAAGCGCTGAACGCCCTTTATGTCCGTGGGCGCCGGCCAGTCAAGAATCAACGTGACTTTCTGCCGATCCATCTCAATGCCCTTCACAGAGATTATTAATCCCAAAAATTGTATACTTTGCCGTTCGAACTCGCATTTTTCAGGAGTACATTCTTGACATGTTCTCGGTGCTTGTTCAGGGTAGGAGTGAAGACGAGAATGTCGTCAAGGTAAAAGATGACAAAAAGATCGAGGTAGTCTCTAAACATGTCGTTTACAAAATGCTGGAACGTAGCAGGGGCGTTGCACAGTCCGAAAGTTCAAAGTGGGTCCGAATTATTTATTAATTTTGTGGTGTATTTTGGATTTAGTAGCGCTGTAGTTCATCAGTTATACTAATTCTTGATTGTCACCTTATTAAGCTCACAATAGTCCACGCAGGGGCGAATGGAACAATCTTTATTTTCAACAAAGAAAATTCCTGCACCTGCTGGTGAAGTGGAAGGGCGGATGAACCCCTTCTCAAGATTTTCATCGATATAGGTCTTTAGGGTTTCGAGTTCCAGCTCAGTCAGAGGAAAGATTCTGCCAAAGGGAATTTAGGCTCCAGGAAGGAGCTCAATCGGACAATCATAGGGTTTGTGTGGGGGAAGGACCTCAGCCCCCTTTTTACTGAAAACGTCCAGAAAGTCTTGGTATACTTCCGGAACGGTTTGACGGGTTTCGGTGTCAGAGTCCATACAGAGCAGAGAAGAGGGACACAAGGTCTTTTGTAGGCAATGTTGCTGGCAATAGGGGGAACAGGAGCTGACCTCTCCAGTAGACCAATCAACTTGAGGGTTATGGGCCTGGAGCCAGGGCATGCCCAGGATTATTGGGAACAGGGGAGACTGAATGACGTCCAGACAAAAAAATTCCCGGTGGTTACCGGAGATGGTTGTGGCTAAAGGTAGAGTCTCTTGTACGACCAGCCCAGATCTTAAAACTGACCCATCGGCAAGGTAAACAGATAGACCCTTAGCCCTGGGTCGCAGAGGGATGTGATGTTGAGTGTCAAAAGAGGAGTCCAAAAAGCAGCTGCAGGTCCCGAATCAAGTATGGCGTTGGCCTGGATATTCCCTCCTGGGAGCTGTAAAAGAATGGGGATAGCCAGGTGTGGAACAACGGCTGTATGAACAGTAGATAGAGAACAGCACTTACTGAGCTTCGCTGGGCAAGTTCTCACATAGTGTCCGGGCTCTCCACAGTAGAGGCAAAGGTTGTGGATGCGGCGATGTTGACGTTCCCCTGGTGTCAGTAAGGGGCGGAGCAAGCCCAATTGCATCGGTTCTAAAGAATCCATGGGGGAAGTAGTCGGGATTGGGGGTGTCGGATTGGAGAAGGTGGGTACCATCCAGGTTGGACGGGACATGCTAGCGGCTCATTCAGACTTGCGCTCTCTTAGGCGCCTGCCGATTTGAATGGTCAAATTGATAAGGGAATCCAGGGTTCCCGGGACCCCTACGCATGCCAGTTCATCCTTAAGCGGCTCCGAAAGTCCTAAACGGAATTGATAACATAAAGCTGCGTCATTCCAATTGGTATCTGAACTCCATCTCCTGAATTCAGACACATAGTCCTCTGCAGGCCTGTAACCTTGTTGAAGGGCATGCAGAGCGGATTCAGCAGTAGCAGCCTGGTGCGGGTCCGCGTATAACAGAGACATGGCCCAAAAGAAGGTGTCCAGGTTATTAATGGATAAGTGCTTCTGCTCCAGAAGGCAGTGGGCCCAGGCTTGCGGTTCGCCAGAAAGGAGGGAGATGACAAAGCCCACCTTGGTAGCCTCTAAAGAGAAGGTCCTTGGCTGTAAAGAGAAGTAGAGCTCACAAGCGTTTTTAAACGCTCTGAATTTACTCCGTTCTCCTGAAAACCTCTCAGGCATGGGAACCTTGGATTCTGGCAGCAGCATGATTACTGACAGAGAGGCAGAGGCGCCAGCAGAGGGGGTTGGAAGGAGCAGAGAGAGCCTAAACACGGTTTTCTAATCTGGTGTAGCCTTCTTGCAAAGTCCTGACAGCCTGGGTTAGGCTGTCCAGATGTCGGCACGCCCCCCGCTCGCCCCCGAGTCCCGTGCCCGGTGGGCACTATCGCCGCCGGGCACACGTGATCGCTCGGTAGCGAGGACTGGGAGCTATGTGTGTAAACACAAAGCTCCCGGTCCTGTCAGCAGGGGAAACACTGATCCATCAATTGTCACCACTGTGCCATGCCATCAAACGCAGCCACTATGCCATCAAACGCAGTCACTGTGCCATCAATTGTCACCACTGTGCCATCCCATCAAACGCAGTCACTGTGCCATCAATTGTCACCACTGTGCCATGCCATCAAATGCAGCCACTCAGGGTCTCAGGAACAGGTAGATAGCGGGTAATAGGTATCAGGTCTGGTTCAGGAATGCGCTGTAGATCAAGTAGCAAGAGGCCCCAGGGTCAGCACCCCTAAATATTCCTTTTTTGGTGCCAAGATGCCCGTGCGCCATTACTGCGATTGCGCGCGCCCGCGTGCCGTTGCTGCGTGTGCGATATCGCCCTAGTGGCCGGACTTGTCCATGACAGTTCCTCTCTGACAGATTATACTTCAGAAAGATCGGCAGTGGCGGCTGGTGCTCAAAATTTTTGGGGGGGCGCAAATGAAAAAAAAAAGTTGCAGCCTCACTGTGCCTATCAAACGCAGTCACTGTGCCATCAATTGTCACCACTGTGCCATGTCATTAAACGCAGCCACTGTGCCATCAATTGTCACCACTGTAACATGCCATCAAACGCAGTCACTGTGCCATCAATTGTCACCACTGTGCCATGCCATTAAACGCAGCCGCTGTGCCATCAATTGTCACCACTGTGCCATGCCATCAAACGCAGTCACTGTGCCATGCCATCAAATGCAGTCACTGTGCCATCAATTGTCACCACTGTGCCATGCCATTAAACGCAGCCGCTGTGCCATCAATTGTCACCACTGTGCCATGCCATCAAACGCAGTCACTGTGCCATCAATTGTCACCACTGTGCCATGCCATTAAACGCAGCCGCTGTGCCATCAATTGTCACCACTGTGCCATGCCATCAAATGCAGCCACTGTGCCATGCCATCAAATGCAGTCACTGTGCCATCAATAGTCACCACTGTGCCATGCCATCAAACGCAGCCACTATGCCATTAAACACAGTCACTGTGCCATCAATTGTCACCACTGTGCCATGCCATCAAATGCAGCCACTGTGATAATTGTCACCACTGTGCCCATTGTTGCCAATGTGCATGTCACTGTGCTGTGCTCTTTAATTGTTGCCACTGTGCCCATTGTTGTCACTGTGCTGTGCCCTTTGTCGCCTCTGTGCCCATTGTTGTAACTGTGCTGTGCCCTTTGCCACCTCTGTGCCCATTGTTGTCACTGTGATGTGCCTTTGTCGCCTCTGTGCCCATTGTTGTCACTGTGCTGTGCCCTTTGTCGCCTCTGTGCCTATTGTTGTCACTGTGCTGTGCCCTTTGCCGCTCTCTGTCCCCTTTGCCACTCTCTGTGCCCATTGTCGCCCCGTTTCCCTGTAAAATGAACTTACCTGAAGCTTCCATGTCCTCCCTCTATGTCTTGTCCAGCTTGGTGACGCTTCAGTCAATCAGGTTCCTGATAACCAGAATCCGGGAACCTGATTGGCTGAAACGCCCGTCAGTCTTTTTCAAGGAACGCAGGCTGTCTGCGCTCCGACAATAGACTTCCGAGAGCCGGAGGGCGGTCCTGGAAAAGCCTATCAGAGCCGCTGGCTTTGATAGGCAGTTCCCCTTAGCCAACAAGCTGCCGCTATTCGGGTAACCGGCGACCCATGTCCGGTTATATGAATAGACTAGGCAGCTGGCAACCAACAATAACATACATTTGTGCATTTATGCACAAATGTGTGTTATTTGCGAGAGGGGGTGGCGCTGCAGCGCCCTCTATAGACGGCCGCCAGAACTGCGGTTAAAATGCCAAAATGACATTTTAGCCGAATAAAAGTTCTTTAAGGGCCCGTTTATTTTGTGTGTGACTTCGGGAGGGGGGCGGCGCCCATGCGTCCCTATGGACGGGCCGTCACTGAAGATCGGTGCATGATCTGACCAAGTTATCATACCAATGGTAGTTTCCTTAACTGAGTGTAATTGTTTGTGAGGGATAAAAAAAAAAAACATCTATTCGTGAATATACTCTATGTGGGTTGGAAAAGTAAGAAAAATCTCTTTCCTTTGGATGTAATAGCCGCCATATCCACCACTTTTGCTTCTATCAATACTTTTGTGATTCGATTCCTTATTTTAGGTGATATAGATGATGTCCCTGAGGAGGTATCCTCACTAGGGATTAACGGAATATTTAAATCTTCCCCAAAATTAACTGCCCCTCTGTAACTCCATCAGTTTCCCCAACATATTTTTTACAAATATATCTTGCTGTACATTAGGGGCATAGTATGATCCGAGCGTCACTCTTATCCCTCCAATTGTTCCTTTAATAAACAAATATCTTCGTTCCGCATCTATCAAAGGACCTCCATGAACCCATGCCACCCCACTAGATATCAGTATCGATACACCTTTCGTTTTAGAGTACAGATTAATTGCATAGTACACCACTGAGTAGTCTCTATTTCTTAATAAGGAGGGACTATCCTCTCTAAAATGGGTTTCTTGAATACAGGCAATGTGAATATGCTGTCTCCTGAGATCTTGTAATAACATCCCAAATTTTTCAGGGTTATTTAATCCCCTTACATTAAATGACATAATTAAAAAATATTCCATTGTCTCTCACTCCTACAACACCTCTTAATATAGGAAATTATTGTATGGACGGTAAGGGACTATAGCGGTGCTTATATTATTGCATACAAAGATAATTTTTAATAATTTATTAAAATATTCAAACATATAACATTATACATAATATATCTTGCAACAAGTACAAAGAATCAGGTTGACATTAAAACCAGGTAGCTGTGAATCCCGATTGTATATAAAGTGCGTGTTGCGAGCAGTCACAGCCCAGATGGTGTTCGGCCCAATATATTTCGCCTATAAATAGGCTTCCTCAGGGGCTAGGTTGGGACCCAAACTTTAAATTTAGCTCTATCAAATAGAAAAATTTCCATGTTACAAATAACATATTCAGTAAAGCAAGATAAGAATACAATTGTGCAGATGCATGTCTGAATAGGGCTGACCTTGTACACCGGGATGGATATCTCGACCTGGAGGCTGGGGGAAGGAAAAATGGGGAGGGAGGCAAAAGGCGGCTAGACCTCAGTCCAGATGGAAATAGAGCTCGCCCTGTAGTCCAATGCATCAAAAGTTGAGATCAAAGGTGCATCTCCATAGGAGGGGAGAGAAAAAAACGGGCTGGAGGAAACACAGAATACTAAATGAGACATGTGTTCCATCCATAATCACTGAGCATAATTTAATATAGATCATAACATATTAATCTAAAAAAAGGTATAAACTTACAAAGAAATTCTTTATATAAAAGTAAAGGTGCAGTGCTGGGTGCGGCCACCAGAGTTCACCCTACTGATGCTAACAACATCCAGAGGGAGAGTAGTGTCAGGTTGCACTCTCTGATTCTATAAATTAAGGGCCAGATTCATGAAGAGTTAGGCTGGCGGATCCAGTGATCCGCCAGCCTAACTGTCACTTTAAGCCGGCGTTTCTGTTTTTTATAACCAGAAAACAAGAAACGCCGGGTTGAAGTTCCGATGCGAGCAGCGTAACTGAGTTTCGCCATCGCATCGTTACTTCAACTTAAAAATGGCGCCGGGGGCGTTCCCGCCGATTTCCGCTCAAAAAATATGTTAATGAGCGGAAATCGGCAATTCACGAGCGAATTCCGGCGCGACGCAATGACGGTACGACGTTTCCGGAAGCGATACGCGGCGCGAAGATATACCTACATGGGGTTGGAGTATCCTATGTTAGGTATAGGCGTCGTCATCGCGTCGGGAAAAAAAAAAATCACGTCGCTTGCGTAAAAAGATCATGAATGGGAATGTGACGTCATTGACGTTCATTCACAGAATTTGGAGCATGCGCACGGGGATGCTTTGACACTCGACGCATGCGCAGTACATTCGCGGCGGGATCGCGCTTAGTTTAAATACTACACGCCCCGTACCCGCCCAATTTGAATTCCGCCGGCTCATTTTCGTTACGCTGCCGCAACTTTAGGAGCAAGTGCTTCGTGAATGACAGCACTTGCTGCTAAAATTTCGGCAGAGTAACGTAAATGAGAAGCGTTACTCTGGAGCAAAGATGCTCCCATCTACCTGAATCTGGCCCATAGAAGGAGAGACAAAAGAGAAAAAAAAAGATAAAAGAGAAATTTACCATAGAGCATAGCAAAAGATTATATCAATCATATGAAGTTTTAGTGAACTGAGCAGCAGATGTACTGAGTACAGAAGGCAGAAAGGCACAATAGCAACATAAGAGTTACCTGTTATACTACTAGGGTTGCCACCTTTTCTGCAAGCCAAACCCGAACACTTTTGCGGCGCACGCCAATTTTTTTGTAGTACGCACTATAGGATTGTAAAATACCTGGCACACCTTGTGGGTTACTCAAAGAGAGTAGTAATCAGAATGGACGGTGTCAGTAGGGCAGTGGACGCTGTCAGTAGGGCAGTGGACGCTGTCAGTAGGGCAGTGGACGCTGTCAGTAGGGCAGTGGACGCTGTCAGTAGGGCAGTGGAAGGTGTCAGTAGGGCAGTGGACGCTGTCAGTAGATAGGGCAGTGTTCCTCCATCCAAAGACCTGAATCAGCTCTACTGAACCCAACACCATACAAACTGTTTACAAAGTGGCACTGTGCATTCTACAACCCTTTCAAGCTCCATTTAATTACAAAAAAAGCCCCAAAAAATTCAAAGCAGTCCACAGGCACCCCACAAATGGAGAAGAAAACATTAATCAGACAGTGCCCGTTCCCCCCAATAGAAACCTCCATTACAGTGAGACAAAAAAATAATTACCTTCCAGGAGCTGCTGCAAAAATGTGTGTGAACCTGTTAGGGGGTGCAGTCTGCAATATCATGCTTTCTCCCGCAAAAGCGTCCCAGTCCAGTGGCCCTCCATTCACTGTCTCTGGTGGCGCTGGTGGGTGGGAGAGAGAGTGCACAGACAGTGCTGCATGACCCAGCTGCAGGACATTAACCCCACTGGAGCAGGGGAAGAAAGGGGGTGCGCGTTGTTTGGGGGTAGCTGACAAAGAGTAGAAGGAGGGGGGTGACAAAGAGGAGGATTGCGGGTGACAGAGAGGAGGAGGAGGAGGGGGGGTAACAGAGAGGAGGAGGAGGTGGGGGGGTAACAGAGAGGAGGTGGGGGGGGGGGGTAACAGAGAGAAGGGGAAGTGACAGAGAGAGGGGAGGGTGACAGAGAGGAGGTGACAGAGAGGAGGGGAGGGTGACAGAGAGGAGGGGAGGGTGACAGAGAGGAGGGGGCGTGACAGAGGAGGAAGGGGGGTGACAGAGGAGGTGGGGGGGGTAGAGAGGAGGAGGGGGTGACAGAGGAGGAGGGGGGTGACAGAGGAGGAGGGGTGACAGAGGAGGAGGGGGGGTGACAGAGAGGAGGGGGGTGACAGAGAGGAGGGGGGTGACAGAGAGGAGGAGGGGTGACAGA
This sequence comes from Rana kukunoris, assembly GCA_029574335.1. Taxonomy (NCBI): domain Eukaryota; kingdom Metazoa; phylum Chordata; class Amphibia; order Anura; family Ranidae; genus Rana; species Rana kukunoris. Next base: position 117,206,258 of record CM056054.1, read on the forward strand.
GAGAAGGGGGTGACAGAGAGAAGGGGGTGACAGAGGAGGAGGGGGGGTGACAGAGAGAAGGGGGTGACAGAGAGAAGGGGGTGACACAGGAGGTGGGGGGGTTACAGAGAGGAGGAGGGGTAACAGAGAGAAGGGGGTGAGACAGAGAGAAGGGGGTGAAAGAGAGAAGGGGGTGACAGAGGAGGAGGGGGGGTGACAGAGGAGGAGGGGGGTGACAGAGAGAAGGGGGTGACATAGGAGGTGGGGGGTTACAGAGAGGAGGAGGGGTGACAGAGAGAAGGGGGTGACAGAGGATGAGGTGGGTGACAGAGAGAAGGGGGTGACAGAGAGAAGGGGGTGACATAGGAGGTGGGGGGGGGTTACAGAGAGGAGGAGGGGTGACAGAGAGAAGGGGGTGAGACAGAGAGAAGGGGGTGACAGAGAGAAGGGAGTGACAGAGGAGGTGGGGGGGTTACAGAGAGGAGGAGGGGTGACAGAGAGAAGGGGGTGACAGAGGAGGAGGGAGGGTGACAGAGAGAAGGGGGTGACAGAGGAGGTGGGGGGGTTACAGAGAGGAGGAGGGGTGACAGAGAGAAGGGGGTGATAGAGGAGGAGGGGGGGTGACAGAGAGAAGGGGGTGACAGAGAGAAGGGGGTGACATAGGAGGTGGGGGGGGTTACAGAGAGGAGGAGGGGTAACAGAGAGGAGGGGGTGAGACAGAAAGAAGGGGGTGACAGAGAGAAGGGAGTGACAGAGGAGGTGGGGGGGTTACAGAGAGGAGGAGGGGTGACAGAGAGAAGGGGGTGACAGAGGAGGAGGGGGGTGACAGAGAGAAGGGGGTGACAGAGAGAAGGGAGTGACAGAGGAGGTGGGGGGGTTACAGAGAGGAGGAGGGGTGATTGACAGGAAGGGGGCTGACAGAGCAGATGAGAGCAACCTTAGGAAACTCACAGCGTGAGGCGGGACTCGGTAACAAGCAGGCAGGATTGTCCACAGACTAGTCCAGCCCCGCCTCCACATGTGACCAGCAGCCTCCGCCCGGCCAATCACTGACCAGGACGGGTCATGACCCGTTCTGTCAATCAGGGCACCGGGCACCCGACTCCCGCTGGGCTTAGAGAGCGCGCCGGCGCTAAAAAGCCGCCGATGTACACCAAATATCACCTAGTCACACAGTGATAGCAGGCACGGGATGCGCGGCCGCGGCGCCTCTCTTCTTATGTTGCGGCCAGGGTCAGAGATCTGCTTCCACTGGCCACATGACGGTGGAATGTGTGCCCGGGTTTTCGGCGGGTGGAAACCCGGGCACATGTCTCCAAAACCGGACTGTCCGGGTCAAAACCGGACGGGTGGCAACCCTATATACTACCCATAGTAGAGTTGCCACCTCATCCCTTTAAAACAGAACACATATGAATTACAAATGTTCTGTGGCTAATTAAGGTGGTAATTAAACTCACTTGGTGCTTTACCTGCATTAAATTAGCCTCAGAACCTGTGTAATTCAATGTTGTGTTTGGTGAGCATTGATTCCGAGCATGCGTGTTTGTACTTTGAACTTTTGTCTGACTGACATGTGTACACACACTCAGAAAATCCGACAACAGACAATTGTTCACAACATTTTTTAAAGCATGCCATCCAACAATTGTCCGATGGAGCGTACCAATGGTCAGAATTTCCAACAACAGCCTGTCATCACACAATTCCCTTCGGAAAAATACGATTGTGTGTACGAGGCTTTACACTAATGCTCTGTACACACGATCGGAATTTCTGATGGAGTCAAATACGATGGAATTTTCCATCAGGATTCCAATGAAGCTGACTTCCATCAGTCTTGCATACACACGGCCAGACTAACTTCCGACCGGCAGGGGTGGACTGACAACCCATGGGGCCCCCGGGCAATAGAAGATTATGGGGCCCCTGGGCTTACAGATGGCCACCACGCCAGGAGGAAGTGCAGATCTCGTAATTTTCACATCAGAAGCATGTTGGTTTCAGACATATCAGGGACAGATGTAAAAAAACACAGATTTTTACATACTGTACCTGGTTTTACTGAGCCTGGCAACCCTGATGGGGCCCCCTAGTGACATGGGGCCCTCAGGCAGTGCCCGAGTGACTCAATGGTCAGTCCGCCCCTGCCGACCGGTGACGTAAAACACTACGATGAGCCGAGAAAAATTAATTTCAATGCTTCCGAGCATGCGTTGACTTGATTCTGAGCATGCGTGGGTTTTTTCTCCGTCGGAATTGCACACAGACATAGGAATTTCCTATCTTTTTTGTTCCATCGGAAAAAAATAAAACCTGTTCTATTTCTAAACAGTGACAGAAAAGTCAGATGTGGCCCACACACGATCAGAAATTCTGATGAAAAAAAGTCCATTGGACTTTTTTCATTGGAAATCCGGATCATGTGTACGCGGCATTAGGCTCGGTTCACACCGATGCGAATTAAACGCACGCCCAATTCGCATAACAGGAGAATGTGACTGGCTCTCTATGGAGCCGGTTCACATATCTCCGCAGCGGGTGCGGTGCTGTGTGCCGGAAAAACGCATGCTATTTTGGTGCGTTTTCAGGTTCGATTTTAGCCTAAAATTCGGGCTGAATTGGGACCTGAAACGATAAACCAGCACTCACCGGACCCCTGCTGTGAGCCGCATGCGGCAACGGTGTGAACCAAGCCTTACAGCGAGCTTGCATGGTGATGAGTTCTTGCGGTGGTGCTCCTGTGATACAGCCCGCACATTGTATCGCTCGGCCCCGCCCCTGGAGCGCCGCATCATTGGATGTGATAGACAGCAGCGCCAGCCAATGGCTGCACTGCTTTCAATTAACCAATGAATGAACCAAGGAAGCCTGCACGTTCAAGGCGCAGGACTTTTGAAGGGTCAGGTAAGTAAATGGGGGCGCTAATGCTGAGATGTTTTTTCACCTTAATGCAGGGGTCCTCAAACTATGGCCCTCCAGTTGTTCAGGAACTACATTTCCCATCATGCTCAGTCATGTCTGTGAATGTCAGAGTTTCACAATGCCTCATGGGATTTGTAGTTCTGCAACAGCTGGAGGGCCGTAGTTTGAGGATGCCTGCCTTAATGCATAGAATGGGATTTCGGTAGATTTCATTGTTATGTTATGACTTCATGGCCAGAGGCCTTGTGTGTTACTTTGCATGTTTGAAAACAATAAAGGAAAATTGAAAGAAGAAAAAACTTTTACATTTACAACTTCTTTAAGTCCAAATATGAGATCTGAAGCGGTAAAAATACGGCGTGACAAAAAGTATTGCAATGACCACCATTTTATTCTCTAGGGTGTTAGAAAAAAAATGTACAGTGTTTGGGGGTTCCAAGTAATTTTCTAGCAAAAAAAAAATGTTTTTTAACTTGTAAACATCGAGTCTAAAAAAACAGGCTAGGTCCAAGTGGATGTAAACACAATTTTTTTATTTTTTGTTGTTGATGTCACAATGTACAGTATAATATTTCCTATCATCTGTGCCCAGTCTTGCCACACAGAGTTAATCCAGCTCTGAGAAATTCAGTGAAATAAAACAGACTTACAGAAAAAAACCTTAGTCCGTTCCGCCCCCTTGCTGTGAGTGACAAAGGGATTTTTAAATACAGCTTACCTGTAAAATCCTTTTCTTGGAGTACATCACGGGACACAGAGCGGCATATTCATTACTATATGGGTTATATGGAGTACCTTCAGGTGTGGACACTGGCAATCTCAAACAGGAAGTCCCCTCCCTATATAACCCCCTCCCCTAGAGGGAGTCCCTCAGTTTTGTAGCAAGCAGTATGCCTCCCAAAATGGTCACCCAAAAGAGGGGTGGGAGCTCTGTGTCCCGTGATGTACTCCAAGAAAAGGATTTTACAGGTAAGCTGTATTTAAAAATCCCTTTTTCTTTCTCGTACATCACGGGACACAGAGCGGCATATTCATTACTATATGGGATGTCCGAAAGCAATGCTTTAATGAGGGGAGGGAGACATCTTCCAAAGAAGGATTCAATTTAGAGATAAACTCAAATAATAATTCCAACTTAGTCAAGAAAAAACTTCTTTTTTTTTTTTTTTTTTTTAACCAAGGGTGCTTCTGATCCCGAGGATTTCAAACTGCAGCCTGTAGTACTGCCTGTCCAAAGGCAGAATCCGCATTCCTTCTCACGTCTAGTTGATAAAACCTTGTAAACGTGTGGACTGATGACCACGTCGCCGCCTTGCATATCTGAGCCATAGAGATCTGATGGTGTGCTGCCCAGGAGGCGCCCATGGCCCTGGTAGAATGGGCCTTTACCGACAACGGAGGAGGCAACCTCTTCAAACCGTAGGCTTGAATGATTAATTGTCTAATCCATCTCGAGATGGTGGATTTTGCAGCTGCCTGCCCCTTCTTGGGGCCATCTGGTAGAACGAATAATACATCTGTCTTCCGGATTTTTTCTGTAGCTTTAAGATAGGCCTTCATGGCCCGGACAATATCCAAGGTATGCAGCAACCCCTCCTTTCTAGATGTAGGTTTTGGAAAGAAGGATGGAAGTACCAAATCCTGGTTTAAGTGAAATTTGGATATAACCTTTGGTAGAAAGGAAGGATGGGGCCGGAGAACTGCCCTGTCCTTATGCAGAACGAGATATGGTTCCTTACACGATAAGGCTGCTAATTCTGACACTCTCCTGGCCGAAACTATGGCGACCAAGAAAACCAACTTTCTTGTCAGTAAGACTAAAGGAATCTCAGCCAACGGCTCAAAGGGTTGTTTCTGTAAAGTGGACAGGACAAGATTTAAGTCCCATGGACAAATTGGTGACTTGACAGGAGGATTAATACGCAAGACCCCCTGTATGAAGGTCTTTACCAGCGAGTGGGTGGCCAGCGGCCTCTGAAACCACACTGACAGAGCTGAGATCTGTCCCTTGATTGTGCTTAGTGCCAGGCCTTTATCCACTCCTAGCTGGAGAAAACTTAACACCCTATCAATAGTATATTTGCGGGAATTCCATCTTTTGGATTCACACCAGCCTACGTAGTTCCTCCACACCCTGTAATAAATCACCCTGGAGACCGGCTTTCTAGCCCTAATCAGGGTAGGAATTACCTGCCTAGACAGACCTCTACCCCTGAGAATCAGGGATTCAGCCTCCAGGCCGTCAAATTTAGACGCTGTAATGTAGGGTGGAGGATCGGGCCTTGTGAGAGTAGGTCTGGTTGTAGAGGAAGAGTCCAAGGGTCTCCCACTGCCATCTTCAGGACTAGTGAGTACCAAGTCCTCCGGGGCCAAGCCGGAGCTACTAGAATGACTGGCTTGTGCTCCACTCTGATCCTGCGCAACAGGCGAGGGAGTAACTGTAGCGGAGGGAATGCATATAGAAGTTTGAATTGATGCCAAGGGCAACCCAACGCATCGGTTCCGCAGGCCATAGGATCCCTCGCTCGCGACACGAACTTGTCTAGTTTCTTGTTGAACCTGGATGCCATTATATCTACGTCCGGCATTCCCCACCTCTGGCAGATTGTCTGAAAGACCTGGGGATGCAGAGACCACTCCCCTGGCAACAGACTCTGGCGACTTAAGAAGTCTGCCTGCAGGTTGTCCACTCCGGGAATGAATATCGCCGAAATGCAGGGTACATGAACCTCTGCCCACTGAAAAATCAAGCTCACCTCCCTCTGAGCGGCCTGACTCCTGGTTCCCCCTTGGTGGTTTATGTATGCCACCGCCGTGGCATTGTCTGACTGGATTCTCACCGGGAACCCCTTTAATCTGGAGGACCATGCCAGAAGGGCTAGGCGAGCAGCTCTGATCTCCAAGATATTGATGGGGAGCTGCCTCTCTGCTTTCACCCAAGTTCCCTGGCGAGAGAACCCCTCGAAGACCGCCCCCCAGCCTGCCAGGCTGGCGTCTGTGGTAACTACCTTCCAGACAACAGGGCTGAAGGATTTTCCCTTTAGAAGATTCTGGGGGTTCAACCACCAGGCCAGGCTTTGTCGGACCCTTGATGATAGCGTCAAAGGGGACTCTAAGGCATGTGCCCTCTTGCCCCAGGCTGCTAAAATGGCTGCCTGTAGGACGCGAGTGTGGATCTGAGCGTAGGGTACTGCCTCGAACGTGGCCACTAGCTTGCCTAGTACTCGCATACATAGGCGAATAGTTGGTTTTTTCTTGTTTAGAACCAACTGAACCAACTCCTTGATAGCTTCGATCTTTACCAGGGGCAGGAACACCCTTTGCTGTTCTGTGTCTAACCTCATGCCGAGGTATTCCAACTGCTTTGTAGGCTGGAACGCTGACTTTCCCCGGTTTAGGACCCAGCCGAATTCTTCGAGGTACCGAACCGTGAGGTTTACTGCCTTTTGCAGACCCGACCGTGAGTGATCTATGATTAAAAGGTCGTCCAAGTATGCTAGGACTGTGACCCCCTGGACCCTTAAATTGGCCAGAACTGGGGCTAGGATCTTCGTGAATACCCGGGGGGCCGTGGCCAGCCCGAAGGGGAGCGCCCTGAATTGGAAGTGTCGCTGCCCCACCGCGAAGCGTAAAAATCTTTGATGCGACTGACAGATTGGTACATGAAGGTAAGCATCCTTTATGTCTATGGAGGCCAGAAAATCGTCCTTCTGAAGCGCGGCGGCTGCTGACCGGATGGATTCCATCCGGAAGGAACGAACCCTTAGGAAACCGTTTAACCTCTTTAGGTCCAAGATTGGCCTGACATCGCCGTTGGGCTTTGGTATGACAAAGAGATTGGAATAGAAACCTAGCCCTTGCTCTTGGGCTGGCACTTCTATAATTACGTCCTGGCAAAGCAGGTGATCCAAAGCTGCCAGCATTGAGGCCTTCCTTGCTGGATCCCTTGGTAGCCTTGATTCCTGAAAATGAGGCGGAGGATACCTTAGAAACTCCAGTCTGTAACCTGTGGTTACAGATGCCCGGACCCATTTGTCGGGGATCTTGGCTTCCCAAACTTCTGAGAAGAAACGAAGCCTTCCCCCCACCCGCGAGAGTGGGGGCGCCCCTTCATAAGGCAGACTTAGGGGCTGTCTTTGTCGGCTTGCGATACCACGGCCTCTTACCCCCAGGGGCCTGTCCCTGCGATCTACCGTTAACGTTGGATCGTGCAGGCGGCCGTCGATACTGCCTGGAATTTGAGGGCCCCGAGACAGGAAAGAGCTGCCTTTTAAATGTAGGAGCCCGGAATGTCTTTTTGACCGGTAAAAGGGTACTCTTGCCATTTGAAATAGTCTGAATATATTTATCCAGATCCTCCCCGAAGAGTCGTCCTCCATGGAAGGGAAACCCTGCCAGAAGCTTTTTGCATGGGGGCTCCGCCGCCCAGTTCTTCAACCATAAGAGCCTTCTCATGTGTACCAAAAATAGTGATAAACGAGAGGCCTGCTGGATGGAATCTTTTATAGCATCTACAGCAAAACACAGAGCTCTGGGAATGTCAGAAAACTCTTCTGCTTGTTGGGTAGGCATGTCCTTTAACATTTCCTTTGTCTGGTCTTTTAACGCCTGACAAACTCCAATTGCAGCCACAGCTGGCTGTACCACTGCTCCTGCCGTAGCAAAGGATGCTTTTAAAAGTGTCTCTAACCTTTTATCAACCGGATCTTTAAACATATGTATGTTTTCCACCGGGCAAGTTAGTGATTTATTCACACATGAGATGGCTGCATCCACTACTGGGAGCCTCCACCTCTTGGAGAATTTTTCCTCCATGGGGTAAATGACCGCAAATCTTTTCGGTGGCAGAAAAATCCTGTCCGGGCGTACCCAATCCCGAAAAATCAATTCCTCCAAAAGAGGATGGACTGGAAAAACTGCGTTGCTTAACGGAGCTTTCAAAGAGCCCAGAGAGGATACCGGAGGAACCTGAGGCTCTGGCAATGGTAAACTAAATGCCGAGCGGACCATGTCCGTCTCCTGTGATTCCAATTCCTCCGGAGAGAGAATCTCAGCATCTGAGGATACACCTCTTGGTGATGGGGATCTAACCCGTTTCTTACCAGGAATAGCTCTAGCGATCAATGCTGCTATTCTCTCTTCTAGCCCCCCTAGGGATACGGCTAGCATCTCCTCTGTGATAAACACAGGGCTGGGCTGATCTGGGCCAGCCTCCGCACCAGATCCCCTTAATGGCTCATCCAAGGCACTTTTTATGTTAATAAGTTGCGGGGAAAGTATCGGCATATCAGAATCAGAAAGGGAACCCTTTTGTTTTTTGGTCTTTTTTGTACCCTTTGACCCCGAACCTTTGGAAGCCATAATACAAAATCGAGGGACTCCGCCCACACAACAGACTGTAGTGGGCAGGAGTACAAAACCAGAGTTTAGGTGACAATAGATCACTAATGCCCAAAAACTGATGGGATCCCGTATGTTTTTTTTTTTTTTAAATATATATTATATATTTACTTTTGACAACATACAGTGACCCCAAACTAAGTTTGCCAGCCTCCAACCTGCTGCAAAAAAGGGGGATTTCTTGGCTTAACAAAAAAGGCATTGGAACAAAGTCCACATGTACTACCCCTCTTCCGCCACCGGGAGTCACTGTTCTGCCGCTCTGCGTCCTCTCCTCTGAAAATCAGCCTCAGACTGAGCACTGACAATGCCTGCTGTCTATAACAGCACAAAGGCGCGCCCCTGTATGACGCCGCAGGCACGCCCCCCCCCCGCCCTCCTGTCTGAACGGCGCGAAAAACGTCAATAAGACGTGCGCGCGCGCGCGCGTATGCCGGAAACAGGAGGAACATGGAGGAGCCGCGCTGCTGGAGATCCAGGAACGCAGAAACAGGCGGCAGATTCAAACCCCCGGCCAGGTAGGACTCTCCAAAGGCCCCTAGGGATCCTTACTAGCCCTAGGAAGAAACGGCAGGTTTAGCTAGCAACACATATTTAGACAGGGGGACCTAGTGATGGGGGAGAAAAGGGTGTCATCCTGTCTCTTTTAGACATAGTGAGCAAGGTTGCCCATGCAGAGCATACTTAGGCTATCCCCCTTTTTAGGTTACCCCGGAGAGCCTGCTGTCGAACCAAGTCCCGCAGGCTCCCCCTTACCTGCTCCATGCTGCAGGATGTTTGTCCAGCAAACTGATCCAATCTTCTCCCATCTCCGTGGGTAGCGTAGTAGACCTTCAGGCCCTGGGGTCCTATGAAGGTACCCACTGTCCTGGACCTATATAGCACCCTGGCAAACAGGAACTTATGGTTTTTACAAACTCCAAGTCCTGGGCCCAGGGTCCAGCCCTCCAAAGAGGAGCATTATAGGCAAAACCCCACGGCTTGGGGCCCGGGTACTGTCCACTTTGGCACTGAGGCTCCTTGGACAGATCCGGTTAGCCCGCCCTTAATCCCAAGGATGTGGAGCAAAGCTATTCCGTGACCAACACCTAAGACACTGGCGAAAAACCTGAGGGACTCCCTCTAGGGGAGGGGGTTATATAGGGAGGGGACTTCCTGTTTGAGATTGCCAGTGTCCACACCTGAAGGTACTCCATATAACCCATATAGTAATGAATATGCCGCTCTGTGTCCCGTGATGTACGAGAAAGAAAGGTTATTTATATATCTCATGCACTAGCCTGGAGACCAGCATTTTTTAATTCCCACTCCTTTTCTTGGTTACTTTTCTGGATTTTGACTGGATGTTAGTGATCATAGCAGAATTTAGTGTAAGGGGAGTGAAGAGGAGGGCGGGGAGTCTACTGACATCATGACTCCACCCACAGAGCTCCATACACCAGACCCACCCACAGAATCTGCAGTATTTCAGTTCTTATAACAGACAGAGGGGAGACATTTGATAGGTAAGGATACATGCAGGAGGCATCTATATCCTTATAGATCAGCACTATGGCAGGAGTTTACAAAGAATGAGAGGCGCTTTACATTCACATTAACCACTTAATGCCCGCCGCATGTATATGTACGTCCACAGAATGGCAGGCAGATAGGCGTACTAGTACATCCCTGCCTTATAGCGGGTCGGGGGTCCAGCTGTTCGTTTCTGTCCGCCCCCTCGCAATCGCTCCCAGCGAATCGGCTTCCCCCACTCTGCCCGCCCTCTGCCTGTGTAATGTAAACACTGGCAGAGGAAGTGATGTCACCTCTCCTCTCGGCGGTATTTTCGATCCGGCGAGAGGAGAGAAGACATCACATAGTAAGTCGCACCAACACTACACTGACACCTGTACACATAGGCACATTAACCCCTTCAGATCACCCCCCCACCCAATGTCACAGTGTCACTGATTGCAGTGATCATATATTTACTGATCACTGCATTTAGTGTCAGTGTGAGGCCGTGTACACACGTGTGTATGACCTAGCGCACAGGTTTTTCCAGTGGACAAATTTCAAAGCATGTCTTGAAATTTGTCTGCTGGAAACCTGTCCGTCGGACATGTCCGCTGCTTAGTACGCCTAACCAGCGGACATAAATCTCCCGCATGTATCGAATGGATTCGACGCATGCATAGAAGTATTTTACTTCCTGAAGTGGTGACGTGGCGTCGTCAATGTCACCGCCCTCAGTCCGAGGGGATTTTAGTCCGATGGTGTGTACACACATCAGACCAAAATCCGAGGAGACATGTCCGCTGGAAACGGTCCGTCGAACATGTTTCAGAGGACAGGTCTCCCCGTGTGTACGTGGCCTGACAGTTAGTGTGACAGGCAGTTAGTATTAGGTCCAGGGTAGCCCCCGTACCCCCCCCCAATAAAGTTTTAACCCCTTGATCACCGCCCTAGTTAACCCTTTCACTCCCTATTGCCAGTGTCACTAAGCGATCATTTTTCTGATCGCTGTATTAGTGTCACTGTTGCCGCTAGGTAGCTAATTTTTTTTTATATTGCGATTTTTTTTTTTACTAAAGACATGTGGCTGAATACATTTTGGCCTAAATGTTTGACTAAAATTTAGTTTATTCAATTTTTCTTATAACAAAAAGTAGAATATTTTATTTATTTTTCTAAATTTTCAGTCTTTTTCTGTTTATATCGCAAAAAATAAAAATCGCAGAGGCAATCAAATACCATTAAAAGAAAGCTCTACAGTATTTGTGGGAAGAAAAGGATGCAAATTTTGTTTGGGAGCCACGTCGCACGACTGCGCAATTGTCTTTTAAAGCGACGCAGTGCCGAATTATAAAAACACCTTTGGGCATTTAGCAGCATATTGGTCCGGTCCTTAAGTGGTTAAACTCACGAGTGCCTTTTTACCACTTCTATTCCTTTATATTGACTTTCAAAATTTACAAATGCAGCAATTTAGAAATTGGATGAAAAGTTTTAACACCTTAAAACACTTTTTGATAGATACGTTGTGAATTTTTAATTTTTTTTATACCACTATACACATCAGAACAAAATGAGGGACAAATGAGGAGGAAAGAGGGACAGAGGAAGCTATGCATTTGGGATATGGTGGAATGGGAGATTCGCATCCTGGGTGTGCAGCCAACGAATCTGCAGCAACTTGGTGGGTTCCATCATGTCAAAATCTCTGAGGAATGTTTGAAGACAAAGGGGGGGGGGGGGGGGTCCAACCCGGTACTAGCAAGGTGTACCTAATAAAGTGGCCGGTGAGTGTATATTGTACATTGTCCCATTGTTGCTACTTATTCACCATTCATTCTCTAAAATCTTTTTTTTTTTGGGGTTATTTGGATTATTTGCCGGCTGCCCATTTGTGGCTTTGAAATATCAACATGAAAAGCCAATTATTATTATTAGAGAAGAGATCCATCCTTCTCAGTCTCTTTCTGGTGTCCTTTTATGAAGCAGTGAAATCTATTCACTGCTTCGTTCTCCGGCATTCACGGAGGAGATTTTTCTCCTCTGTGTGCCGGTTTATGAAGTGGAGAAGATCGCTTCACCCTTGGAGGAGTGAAGTGATCTTCCAACGCTTCAAACAGTGGAGAACGGCCCCTGATACTGGAATCTCGTGAGACTTTACGAGATTACAGTACCAGAAATTCACAGAAATACGGAGATGTCAGTTTATTGAGCAGTGATAAATTATCACTGCTCAGTACACTGACAGACGGCGTGGTTATTGCATTTAAAATAACGAGTCCCCCTACATAATATATATATGTATACACACACACACTATATATATACACATGTATATGCACACACATTATATATATGAACATGTACACATTATATATATGTATGTATATATATGTATACACATAAATATTACAGGGGGACATGATTACAGTGTTGGGGGGTCAGAACGAGGTAGAAGGAAGTTAAAAATCTTCCTCCTTCCTCCTCAGAACCCCCGGGATTCCCTCTTCACTCCCCCTTCACCACCTCTGAGATGGTGAATCGGGGCATGTGAATTCTGACACAGATCGCCAGTGAAGCTCTCAGATCACAGCTTCATAAACTGGCCGTTTCTGTGTCAGTCTATGAGACTTCACTGTGTGTAGAGATAATTGGCGGGAGAACAAATTCAAACACTTCTCTCCCCGATTATCTCTGTTTCATAAACTGTTTATGGGCTGTGATCAGTGGTGAACCCTGGGATCACCGCTGTTCACTGCTTCATAAACGGACACCTCTATATGTATTGTATACACTGCTGCATTACATTGATGTCTCTGGCTGAACCAAAACTGAGTGTGCCCTCTGCTGGTCACAAAGGGAATTTTTATTGTAACATTTCTTTAGAAAACTTTGACAACAGTCCTTGTATTCTGGAAATATAAAATCACAGTGCTGCCATAACCACCTCTATATTTATACAAGATACAATTTAACCCCGGGAGCGCTCGTTCTGAAAAAGAGAGCCGGTTCTAATTTTTTGGCGGCCAGTTTTCTCGTCGGGAACTGCTCTGGAGCATACACGCGGCCGGATTCCCCGAGACATGGCAGTTTTCCCGACGGGAAAACCGGTCGTGTGTACGAGGCATGAGGGTTACAACCACTTTAACCACTTGCTTGCTGGGCACATATACCCCCTTCCTGCCCAGGCGAAATTTCAGCTTCCGGCACTGCGTCGCTTTAACTGACAATTGCGCGGTTGTGCGACGTGGCTCCCAAACAAAATTGACGTCCTTTTTTCCCCACAAATAGAGCTTTCTTTTGGTGGTATTTGATCGCCTGTGCGGTTTTTATTTTTTGTGCTATAAACAAAAAAAGAGCGACAATTTCGAAAAAAAAAACACAATATTTTTTACTTTTTGCTAAAATAAATATCCAATTTTTTATATATATATATATATATAGATTTCTCAGTTTCGGCCGATATGTACTCTTCTACTTATTTTTGATTAAAAAAAATGAAAAAAATAAATCGCAATAAGCAAGGAATAAGTAACTGGTTTGCGCAAAAGTTAAAGCGCCTACAAAATAGGGGACATAATGATTTTTTTAAATTTATTTTTTTACTAGTAATGGCGGCGATCTGTGATTTTTATTGGGACTGCGATATTACGGTGGACACATCGGACACTTTTAACACATTTTTGGGAACATTCACATTTATACAGTGAACAGTGCTATAAATATGCACTGGTTGCTGTATAAATGTGACTGGCAGGGATAAGGTTAACACTAGGGGGCGAGGAAGGGGTTAAATGTGTACCCTGGGTGTGATTCTTACTGTGGGGGGGAGGGGACAGACTGGGGGAGGTGACCGATCTGTGTCCCTATGTACAAGGGACACATCATCGGTCTCCTCTCCCTGACAGGACGTGGAGCTCTGTGTTTACACACAGAGCTCCACGTCCCTGCTCAGTTGCTGGACAATCGCGGGTGCACTGCCCGGCGGCCATCGCGGCCGCTGGGGAAAGGGCATTGTTTTCCCAGTAACGCGGTCGGTAGTTAAAGGTGTTGTAAGGGAAACATTTTTTTCTTTCCGCTGAAATTACTGTTTACAGGGTATAGAGACATAATAGTTAACTGATTCCTTTTAAAAACAATTAAAAATAGATAAAAATCAATCATATAATGTACCTGCAGTTCTAGTTTCGTTTTTGCATGTTGTTTCCTGCTTCTGTGATGTACAGAGCCACAGAGCCAATACAGGGCAGCGATGGTTTGGAAACACCTCCTTGATTAGTGACCACAGAGAGAAAGCTCCCAGTATTGTGGTTATCAGGAAACAGACAACCAGGAAGTGTGGAGATCAGAGAAGGATTACAGCAACTTGAGAGCAAAAACGAATGAGAACATGAAAGCAGCACTGTATTAAGGTAAAGGAAGCTACTAAGATAAAAAAAAATCCTTTACAAACCCTTTAAGTGGTTAAATTCAAATTTAATGAAAAGAGAACTCTTTTTTGCTTGACCAGTCATGTAGGAGATTTAAAAGGGTTAAAGTCAAATACAGCCAGAAAACAAGCATTTTTATAGGAAGGTCAGCAATGACAATCTCAGCGTGTCTCTAATGACAGTTGTCTTTTTGAAAAGTAAAAAAAATAAATAAAACACACGATTTGCTACCCAACCACAATTGCTTTAATCCTTGTATCCAACAAGATCTTGCCATCTCTCCTGACGCTGAATTCTGGGCTTTGCAGGTCCTCCATGATTTTCGCTTTGATGTCAGCGGGTGCCGTTTCTGCAAAGTGTAATTTCTCTGTGACCGCATCGAGCAACATCCCGCCAACGTCACTGCCCTCCACAAAGCACTCGGTGATGTCGAAGTACGAGTCGATGTCATGGGTCTCGTATCTCACGGGGATGGTGTCAAGGATCGCGGTGATGTCCTCCGAGCACAAATCCATGCAATAATCTTCCTGTGAAAGCCATTTGTGTCCCTTGTACAACTTATTCCATCCGCAGTCCCCTGTAGACCAATCAGTGAGAGGTGTGACTTTCCAGGAGCAGCCAATCACAGGCACCATACACGGTCATTGACAACATCTAGCATCACCTTTATTAAACCAACAAAGTCACTTTTTTCTTTTAACCTTTGCCTTTACATTTACAAAATACATTTTAGGAGATATCTACAGATGTTAAAAGGAAACCCATACTAAGGGAAATAAATAGGATGACCTTCTGAACCTGTTCATTGCCTGGTTGTCTCTGGCTTCAATACTGGAGACCAGTGGCATCACTAGGGGGTGGCTTCTAGGGCTCTAGCCCCGAATCTGCTGTCCAGAGTTCAGGGCCAGCCCTACCATGTGTCCCAATGGAACCAGGCGGCAATTTGAGAGAGGTGGCAGAGCAGGGCAGGCAATAACTACACGATTTGCACCGGGGGCAGACTCAGTAAGAGTGTTGCGGGCTGCTTGACACAGCGATGTCCCGCACAGCCACAGCACTCTCACTGAGTCTGCAATCGGTGCTTCAGTGACAGCCAGAGATCAGTGTGAGAGCGAGTCTCCTCCCTTGCTCCACCCATATGATAGAGCCCGGAGGAATTTTATCACACAAGCTCATGAGCAGGGGAGGCGCCAGATAAGTGCAGGCCATAGAGGAGGGGGAGGGGGAAACTATACTACCCTAGCCTGTCTGTATACCCTAGCCTCTAACCGCTGTTCCGCCCTCACTGTGCCACTGCGGGCAGAAGAGAGATTACATTATCTCTCACTGCTGCCCTGTCTCTGGGACCTAGTCAATGCACATGTGCTGCATCAGGTGGCAGGTGACACAGCAAGTGACAATCCACATTTAGTGGCAGGTAACGTGACAAGCTCTCTGGGGACCCTGATCTAAGGGAGAGGCTCTCTGGGGACCCTGATCTAAGGGGGGGGCTCTCTGGGGACCCTGATCTAAGGGAGGGGCTCTCTGGGGACCCTGATCTAAGGGAGAGGCTCTCTGGGGACCCTGATCTAAGGGAGAGGCTCTCTGGGGACCCTGATCTAAGGGAGAGGCTCTCTGGGGACCCTGATCTAAGGGAGAGGCTCTCTGGGGACCCTGATCTAAGGGAGAGGCTCTCTGGGGACCCTGATCTAAGGGAGAGGCTCTCTGGGGACCCTGATCTAAGGGAGAGGCTCTCTGGGGACCCTGATCTAAGGGAGAGGCTCTCTGGGGACCCTGATCTAAGGGAGAGGCTCTCTGGGGACCCTGATCTAAGGGAGAGGCTCTCTGGGGACCCTGATCTAAGGGAGAGGCTCTCTGGGGACCCTGATCTAAGGGAGAGGCTCTCTGGGGACCCTGATCTAAGGGAGAGGCTCTCTGGGGACCCTGATCTAAGGGAGAGGCTCTCTGGGGACCCTGATCTAAGGGAGAGGCTCTCTGGGGACCCTGATCTAAGGGAGAGGCTCTCTGGGGACCCTGATCTAAGGGAGAGGCTCTCTGGGGACCCTGATCTAAGGGAGAGGCTCTCTGGGGACCCTGATCTAAGGGAGAGGCTCTCTGGGGACCCTGATCTAAGGGAGAGGCTCTCTGGGGACCCTGATCTAAGGGAGAGGCTCTCTGGGGACCCTGATCTAAGGGAGAGGCTCTCTGGGGACCCTGATCTAAGGGAGAGGCTCTCTGGGGACCCTGATCTAAGGGAGAGGCTCTCTGGGGACCCTGATCTAAGGGAGAGGCTCTCTGGGGACCCTGATCTAAGGGAGAGGCTCTCTGGGGACCCTGATCTAAGGGAGAGGCTCTCTGGGGACCCTGATCTAAGGGAGAGGCTCTCTGGGGACCCTGATGTAATAATAGTATATAACGTGAAATACACACACACACACACACATATATTATATACACGTGTATGCACGCCCAAGCGTATCACTTTCATTACTTCACTGCTATGGGCCCCAGATCTTTTGTAGACCTAGCCACACCCCTGATACCCCTGCTGGAGTCTCTGCTGGAGACTCAGAATAAGCAATACAGCCAGTGAAATCGGAACCGATTTGGATACGTGTCAAAGACTTAATGTACTGACACTTCTTGATCAGCATGACAGCCAGGCAGTTAAAGCGGAGCCTCAGGCTTTTTTTTTTGTTTATTAAAGAGGAGGTCCGGTAAAAAAAAAAATTAAAAAAATTAAAAAAGTCAGCAGCTGCTAACACTGTAGCTGCTGACTTTTAATAAGGACACTTACCTGTCCTAGTCGCCAGCGATGTCGGCCCCCGCCGAGGCCGATTCTCGATCCTGGCAGCTCCAGGCGCTGCCATCCACAGTAAGAGAAACAGGCAGTGAAGCCGTGCGGCTTCACTGTCCGTTTCCTACTGCGCATGTGTGAGCAGCGCGGCGCTTTGTGAATGGTTCGGCTGCTTTCTGGGATACACACAGTTCCCAGAATGCAGCGCGCCCCATTCACAAGAAGACACCGAGGAAGGAGGAGGAAGAGAATCGACCGCGGAAGATGAAGAGGCAGATTCGGCACTTCCGCATAGCAACAGCTATTTAGGGTAAGTAAAAAAAAATCTTCATTTAATAATTTTTTTGATTTTTGGACAAATTTTTTTTTCCAGGGTGGAACTCCACTTTAAGTCAGCAGCAACAAAATGTGTACCTGCTGACTTTTGATAAACAGACAATCACCTGTCCCACGGTCCAGCGATGCGGCCGCACGGAGCCTCACGCCTCTCCCCCTCCTCTTCGCGGTGCTGCCATTGAAACTGTGGGCCACTCCCCCCCAAAAGGTGCCAATTTTGGCACCGGAGGTGGGGAGAAATCCGATGAGCGGAAGTTTTTTACTTTTAGGTGGAACTCCGTTAAGCAGAATCGGAGGTGTAGAGTTTGGTACATCAGCATTGCGTCCAGCTTTAGATCCCACAAACAGAAGAGAAATCTATGGAGCTCACCTGTTATGATGGCGATGATAAGCTTTCCTTCTGGGGACAGACAGGATATGAAAAACTCCAAGGTTTCTTTTATTGGAGTTGTATAGTATACCATCTGAAACACATGATAACCGCACTTCACTAACCAATGTGTGCTTAAAAGAAAAACTTATCTTTCTTTAAATAAAAAAAATGTAATTACTACAATAATTATATAAAAATAATACAGTGTTGAGAAGGTAATTTCATTTTAATCTGAAGCTGCCAATATTGTTTTATAGGGAAAAAACATTCAAGTTTTATGCTCTTGAAAACATAACAATAATTTGTGACAACATTTTTACATATGCCGCGTACACACGATCGGTCAATCCGATGAGAACGGTCTGAAGGGCCGTTTTCATCAGACCAAACTGATCGTGTGTGGGCCCCATCGGTTATTTATCCATCGGTTAAAAAAAATTGAAACTTGTTTTAAAATTAAACCGATGGATATCTAACCGATAGAAAAAAACGATCATCTGTAGGCACGACCATCGGTTAAAAATCCACGCATGCTCAGAATCAAGTCGACGCATGCTTGGAAGCACGGAACTTCATTTTTTTCAGCACGTTGTTGTGTTTTACGTCACCGCGTTCTGACAAGATCGTTTTTTTAACTGATGGTGTGTAGGCAAGACTGACCATCAGTCAGCTTCATCGGTTAACTGATGAAAAAATCCACCAGACCGTTCTCATCGGATTGACCGATCGTGTGTACAGGGCAACAGGCTTAAAAAAGTTTAGCTAGTTCAACAAATACATAAAGAGCCTTCATATGCAGAATCCTATACCCAGAGCCAATCCAGAGGAAAGCAAAAAAAAAAAACACACTATCTGCTGAGCTGGCCAGAATTATTTCTCGAGTCTATTCCACATTTTTACAGCTCTTACTGTGAAGAAGCCTTTCCATATTTGGAAATCTTTTACTCCAGACATAGAGTGCCCCCTTGTCCTTTGAACGTGAATAACTCTACACAAGTTCACTATATGGACCACTTATGTATTATTATATGTTGATCATATCCCCCCATAATCGCTTTTTCAAGAGAATCTTTCCTCATAGTTGAGCTCCTCCATTCCTCTTATCAGCAAATTTTTTGGCTCCCCAAACCATCACTGACTGTGGAAAATTCACACTGGACCTCATGCAACTTGGATTCTGTGGGCTAGATTCAGGTAGGAGATACGACGGCGTATCTCCAGATACACCATCGTATGTCTGCGTCGGAGCCCTCCCATCTATGCGCCTGATTCTTAGAATCAGTTACGCATTGATTTGCCTTCGATCCGACTGGTGTAAGTCACTTACGCTGTCGTATCTAAGTTGCATATTTACGCTGGCCACTAGGTGGCGTTCCCATCGATTTACGCGTCAAATATGCAATTGAGATAGATACGCCAATTCACGAACGTAGCGTATTTTTTTTACGTCGTTTGCGCAAGTCCGGCGTAAAGTTACCCCTGCTATATGAGGCGCAGCCAATGTTAAGTATGGACGTCGGGACAGCGTCGTATTGTACGTCGTTTGTGCAAGTCGATTCAGAATGGGGTTGGGCGCAAGTTACGTTCACGTCGTTTTCATTGACTTATTGCGACGTGATTTGGAGCATGCGCACTGGGCTACGTTCACGGCTGGCGAATGCGCAATTCGTTCAGTGCGTCGATTAAGACGGGTCACGATTAGTTTGCATATAACACACCCCCTAGATTGCCAATTTGAATTACGCGGGGATACGCCGGGCCCATTTACGGTACGCCGCCGCAACTTACAGAGCAAGTGCTTTGTGAATACAGCACTTGCCCGTAAAAGTTGCGGAGGCGTAGCATAAATGGGATACGCTACGCCCGCAGATTTTTACGCCGATCTACCTGAATCTAGCCCTTTGTCTATCCACTCTTCCTCCAGACTCTGGGAGGTTTTTTCTGGCAGTAATTGTCAAAAACAGCCTGAATGTCGATGGACCCCCAGGCTGTTTTTTGATAAATAGCTGGTCGCTAAGTAGCGGGCCGGGAATCTAAAAACTGATGACTCCTCAGCTTTTAACGGGCTGATTGTAAAAATAAGTAAATAAAAAGGCAGACAATTAAAATATATATATATAGTCCATTCCAGGCTCTACAGGTCTGGTATGAATGTTCTGGGAAGCCCACGCCAATTTTTTTTTTCAAAACAGCGTGGGGTCCCTCCCCAAAATTCATATCAGACCCTTATCCGGGCATGCAATTCAGCAGGTCAGGAAAGGAGGGGAGACGAGAGAGCACCCCCACCCGCATGCACCTGATATCACAAGGGGGTGGGGCCACTGAGTGACGTAGCCAGATGGCCCTGCCCCTACCTATATAAGAAATGTCAGACAGCAGAGCCTGCAATAGCCAGCCAGCCTTCACCGACTGCAGGAGCATCTTTGTAATTTCTTCTTTTGTCAGGTCCAGCGGACGGCGTGATTGACGGTGGATTTACAGCGGGGGGTGCAATTTTTTTATTTTTCTAATAAAAGTATTGTCAAAAACTATGTGTTTTTATTAGCTTGTGACACTTTTTTGGTGAATGGGTAGGGGTATGACTTAGGCTGCGTACACACGATGAGACATGTCCGCTCAAAACTTGTCCGACGGACAGTTAACAGCGGACATGTCTCATCGGATTTTATTCCAATGGCGTGTACACACCATCCGATCAAAATCCCCGCCGGCAGACAGCGCGGTGACGTTGACGCCGCCACGTCGCTGAACCAGGAAGAAAAATACTTCCGCACATGCATCGAATCCATTCGACGCATGTGCGGGCAGATATGTCCGCTGGTTAGTGTACTAACCAGCGGACATATCCGACGGACATGTCTCCGGCGGTCAAATTTTTAAGCATGCTTTAAAATTTGTCCGCCGGACAAACATGTCCGCTAGCCCATACACACGATCGGATTTGTCTGCTGAAACGGTCCGTCGGACCAGTTTCAGCGGACAAATTCGATCGTGTGTACACGGCCTTACCTGTCCAGGGCCTCCCGGGGCGGATTTGTCAACTGGCTCAGATGCAGGCGCTGCCATTCCAACTAAGGGAAACCAAAATTTCTCGGAGTCCTATGGCTATGGCGCGTCACGCCCTCCGAAAAAAGCCGAAATAGGACTCTGAGAAATACGGCGCAGACCCTAGGTCTGTGCGCAGGCGCCGCATAGCGCCGGAAATACCCGAGTCCTAAATCGGCTATTTTCGGAAGCCGTGACAGGCTATACAGGGTGAACCACCGCTTTAAAGTGTTAGGCCCCTTTCCCATGAGGATCCGTACATGTCTCATCTGTTTGCCGAGCGGGGATCGCTCCGCTGACAGGGCGGGCCACGCACATTGTGCAGGGACCGCCCTGTCAGATCTCCGCTCACCCCTATGGGGGGGAAAATCGGATGAACACGGACTGTCTGTCCATCTTCACCCGATCCGCACCGCAGACGGATGTAAAAATAGGATTTTCCTCCGTCTGCAGAATCGGAGCATAGCGGACACGGATGAGATCGGGTGTTAGCAGATGTTCATCCGTTGACACCCGCTATCCCATACATGCACGTCCCTTTTTCATCTGTAAACGGATGGATGAAAAAGCGAACAGACGGTCCGCTGGTGTGGAAGGGCCCTTAAAGCTGCAGCTTACCGCATGTGGTGGCTGAATTTTTTTTTTTCCAGGCAATTATTCCCCTTTATTTTCATCTGGTGATCCTGCCCGTAACACACTTCCTTCCTAGGGCGACAATGCCGACTGTACTGCAGTTGAGGAGCACAGTTGTTAGGCTAGAATGGGAAAAATGTTAGTGCTACATAACACCTCTCCTCTTCTCCAACAAAACATAGGAGGGAGGTGTGCTGTAGTCCTCAGAGACAGCTGAAGCAATGTAACTGGTAAGAGTGCAGCACAGGTAGAGAGAACAGGAAGCTCACAAGATTTCTGGCAGAATCAACTAATTGTTTTTCCATCATTGAGCTTAAAGCGGATGTCCGATGAAAAAAATGTATTACCAATACTGCAGCTGCTGACTTTTAATATTAGGACACTTACCGTATTTTTCGCCGTATGAGACGCTCCGGCATATAAGACGCATATAAGACGCACCCAATTTTAAAGGAGGAAAATCTAGAAAAAAAAAAAAGATTCTGAACCAAATACTGTAGTAAAATATTTGCCCCCCACTCGTCATCACCATCACACCACCCCCACATTAGTAATAGCAGCGAGGAACATTGCCCCCACATAGTAATAATAGCCAGTAACATTGCCCCCACATAGTAATAATAGCCAGTAACATTGCCCCCACATAGTAATAGCAGCCAGTAACATTGCCCCCACATAGTAATAGCAGCCAGTAACATTGCCCCCACATAGTAATAGCAGCCAGTAACATTGCCCCCAACATAGTAATAATAGCCAGTAACATTGCCCCCTCATTAGTAATAGCAGCCAGTAACATTCCCCCCACATAGTAATAATAGCCAGTAACATTCCCCCCACATAGTAATAATAGCCAGTAACATTGTCCCCACATAGTAATAATAGCCAGTAACATTGCCCCCACATAGTAATAATAGCCAGTAACATTGCCCGCACATAGTAATAATAGCCAGTAACATTGCCCCCACATAGTAATAATAGCCAGTAACATTGCCCCCACATAGTAATAATAGCCAGTAACATTGCCCCCACATAGTAATAATAGCCAGTAACATTGCCCCCACATAGTAATAATAGCCAGTAACATTGCCCCCACATAGTAATAATAGCCAGTAACATTGCCCCCACATAGTAATAATAGCCAGTAACATTGCCCCCACATAGTAATAATAGCCAGCAACAGCCAGTAACATTGCCCCCAACATAGTAACAGCCAGTAACATTGCATTTCCCTGCCCCCTAATAGCCAGTCCAACAGACCTCACTGTTGTTGCAGCTGCGCGCTGTTAGGATCCACGAGCAGAGGGGTGATGACGTCAGCACGCACCGCCGCCGGGTGTACCAAGATGGCCGACCGCTCCGGAGCTAGGCCAAAGCCGCGGTCTTTCGGATCGCTGATCGGTCAGGTAAACCTGTCTATTCGTCATATAAGATGCACCAACTCGCCCCCCCCCCCCCCCAGTTTTGGGGAAGAAAAAGTGCGTCTTATATGGTGAAAAATACGGTACCTGTCCTGGAGTCCAGCGCCGTCCGCAGCAGAGTAAGAGTGATCGCTTGTCCTCTGCTGCTCCCCCAGACATCCACGGTGAGGGAACCAGGAAGTGAAGTGCTCTGGCTTCACTGCCCGGTTCCCTACGGCGCATGCGCAAGTCACGCTGCGCCTGCCGGCTGGCTCCCGCTGTGTACTGGGAGCCGAGTGTTCCCAGCACACAACGGGGGGGACGGGAGGTGACGTCATGCCCGTAGTCTGCCCGAGACTGTTGTGGCCGGAAGTGGGTGCAAATGCCTGTCTTTAGACAGGTATCTGCACCCCCCTCCCCCTAATAGGTGTCAAATGTGACTCCAGAGGGGGGAGGGTTCCGATCAGCGTGAGTTCCACTTTAGGGTGGAGCTCCGCTTTAAAAAAGGTTTGTAATTGTTTATTTAACAGATCAAAAGGAAGATAAGTTACATGATAAGGTTTCAATGGACAACATTATTATTGTTATATCACACATTATTCTAAAACATGACTAATAATGCTTTAGGCCCCTTTCACACTTGCGGACCGTATGCGGATGAAAAAGGGACATACATTGGTCCCTATGAGATCGCAGAAGTCAGTGGATAAACATCTGCTGACACCCAATCTCGTCCGCCTCCGCAATGCTCCGATTCTACAGACAGAAGAAAACCCTACTTTTCTTTCACTCTCCAGATCGGATCGGATGAACACAGACAGACGGTCCGTTTTTATCCGATCCCCCATAGGGGAGAGCAGAGAAAAGACAGGGCGGTCCCTGCACAGTGTGCGGGGACCACCCTGTCATCCGCCGGCTCAGCAGGGATCAACAGAGCGATCCCCGCTGAGCATACGGAGGTTCAGTAATGATCCGCCCCGTGTGAAAGGGGCCTTATGCCGCCTACACACGATCATTTTTCGGGTTGTAAAAAATGAAGTTTTTCAGGCTCTAGAATTTTTTTTCAACCCGTTCATTAAAACGGCCTTGCCTACACACGATCGTGAAAAAAAATGCTCTAGCAAAGCACGGTGAGGTACAACACGTACAACGGCACTATAAAGGGGAAGTTCCATGCGGATGGCGCCAAGCTTTGGGTGGCTTTAGCTGATTCCGTGTTAGTAAAAGACGATTTGTGCTTTTCTGTCTGTTACAGCGCGATGAATGTGCTTACTCCATTACGAATGCTAGTTTTACCAGAATGAGCGCTCCCGTCTCATAACTTGCTTCTGAGCATGCGCGGATTTTTCAGATACATTTTTTACAACCCGAAAAACGACAACGTTAAAAACATCATGAAAAAATAGAGCATGACGGTCGTTTTTAACCACTTGCCACCCGCCAATGACATATTGACGGCGGCAAAGTGGTTACTAGTTCCTGACTTGACGTCATGTGATGTCACCAGGATACTGAGCCGCTGCCCCCCCCCCGTGGGCGCGTATCGCGGCGATCGGTGATGCGGGGTGTCAGTCCGACACCCTGCATCCCCAATCTAGATAACGAGTCTCCGGCAGAGCCTCGTTACCACGTGATCAGCCGTGTCCTCACTCGTGTCTGATAGACGCGAGTACAGGAGAGCCGATCAGCAGACAAAAAAAATTACAGTAAAAAAAAAGATGCCAATCAGTGCCCACAAATGGGCATTGATTGGCAACATGGATGCACCAGTGCCACTCCTCAGTGTCCATCAGTGCCACCCCACAGTGTCCATCAGTGCCACCCCACAGTGCCAATCCATGCCCAGTGCCCACCTATCAGTACCCATCAGTGCCACACATATGTGCTGCCTACGAGTGCCCATATGTGCCGCCTACGAGTGCCCATATGTGCCGCCTACGAGTGCCATGTGCCGCCTACGAGTGCCCATCAGTGCCGCCCATCAGTGCCACCCATAAGTGCCCAGTGCCACCCATAAGTGCCCATCAGTGCCACCCATAAGTGCCGCATACCAGCGCCGCCTCATCGGTGCCCATCAGTACTACCTTATCTGTGCCCATCAGTGCCACCTCATCAGTGCCGCCATATCAGTGTCCATAATTGAACGAGAAAACTTACTTATTTAAAAAAAAAATATGACAGAAAAAAAAAAACTTTATTTTTTTTCAAAATTTTCAGTCTTTTTTTAGTTGTTGCGCAAAAAAAACAAAAAAAAACCGCAGAGGTGATCAAATGCCACCAAAAGAAAGCTCTACTTGTGGGGAAAAAAGGACGCCGATTTTGTTTGGGAGCCATGGCACACGACCGCGCAATTGTCATTCAAAATGCGACAGCGCTGAAAGCTGAAAATTGGCTTGGGCAGGAAGGTGCGTAAGTGCCTGGTATGGAAGTGGTTAATGACATTAATAAAAAAAATGTAATTTTTTACAACCCGGAAAATGATCGTGTGTACGCGGCATAAGAATGTATAGTATCATTATTTTTCTTATTATTGGTATTTGTGTAGTGCTATTGTCCAGATTTCCCCACAGCCAGGCACACTACAGGCTCATTCACTCTTCTCTAAAAGCAGTCTCTAGCCACTTGCCTACCGCCGTACGTGTTTTTACGGCCACACTTTAAAGATGGATATCTCGGCAACGGCAGCAGCTGCTGCCACAACCGAGGTATCCATCTTTAGTACGAGCGATCCTCGCTCAGTGGGGATGCGAGTGAGGGAAAAATTTCCCTCGCCCATCCCCATAGCTCTGCTGGGCGGAAGCGACGTCAAAACGTCAGTCCCGCCCAGCGTCTTAAAGAGACATTTTTTTTTTAATGTTATTTAAAAAATGACATTTTACATTTTTTTTTTTTGCATTTAAGCCTAAATATGAGATCCGAGGTCTTTTTGACCCCAGATCTCATATTTAAGAGGACCTGTCATGCTTTTTTCTATTACAAGGGATGTTTACATTCCTTGTAATAGGAATAAAAGTGATCATTTTTTTTATTTTAGTGTAAAAAATTATAAACTAAATAAAAATAAATAAAAAAACAAAAAAAATGCCCTGTCCCGACGAGCTTGCGCGCAGAAACGAACGCATACGTGAGTAGCGCCTGCATATGAAAACGGTGTCCAAACCGCACAAGTGAGGTATCGCTGTGAGAGCAATAATTCTAGCCCCAGACCTCCTCTGTATCTCAAAAAATGCAACATGTAGAATTGTTTAAACGTCGCCTATCGAGATTTTTAAGGGTAAAAGTTTGACGCCATGCCACGAGCGGGCGCAATTTGTAAGCGTGACATGTTGGGTATCATTTTACTCGGCGTAACATTATCTTTCACAATAAATAAAAAAAATGGGCCAAATTTATTGCCGTCTTATTTTTACTTTAAATTTTCTTTTATTGTTTTCCAAACAAGCATAGTGACATACATACAAAGGGCCATCCCTCTGGCCATAAAGTTATTGCAACACACAAAAATGAAAGAAGGAAAAGAAATACCCACGGGGTGCA
Organism: Rana kukunoris; assembly: GCA_029574335.1. Lineage (NCBI taxonomy): Eukaryota > Metazoa > Chordata > Amphibia > Anura > Ranidae > Rana > Rana kukunoris. Next base: position 117,232,583 of record CM056054.1, read on the forward strand.
AAGTCAAATCATTTAAACATAGGTAAAAGAGATATGTTTCCCAAAACATATCGTATCGTTCCTCTCTCAAACTACCTTACTACCTCAGGCCAATGAACCCCCCCTCCCACCAGGGGGTCCAAGTGTCCCCTGCCAGGGGGGGCAGTTGGACCACCTCTTGGGATATCACTCTCTGCACTGTCTTCCCAATACTACACCACCCCCATCCCCCTTACCAAACAAAACTAACCAAAAATATAACCACCACCCCCCTCTTCCCAAAAAAAAAAAAAAGGGGGATATAAAATAATAAAAAAAAGGGGGGGGGGGTGGGGGAACCACCCCCTCCTCCATCCATCTCCTCTCCTCCTCCTCGTCCGCAGGGCCGGATCCCTCCCATATTGCGTATTTACACATCTATCAGAACCCTTCCTTCTTCTGAGTATCTAAACGCATTCCATTCAGCCCACGTATCAAGGTAGGCCTTACGTTTCTGTCTGGAGGTCCACACTAGGTCCTCCATTCTATTTGTATCTTCTACTCTATTCAGCCACATCTTTACCGTTGGCGGTTGTGTCTGTTTCCACATCCCTGGGATGCAGGCACGGGCAGCATTTAGAAGGTGACAAGCCATGGATTTCCTATAACACTTTACCGAAATCTCAGAGTCCTGTAATAAATAATAAGACCAGTCCTCTGGTAATTTTTCTTTGCTAAATTTCTGTACTATTCCCTGAACCTTTGTCCAAAAACTTAAAATCTTCGGGCAGAACCACAAAATATGTAATAACGTTCCTTCCTTCTTTCCGCACCTCCAGCATCTATCCGAGATATCTGGGTAGCACTTCTTTAATACTACCGGAGTACGATACCACTGAGTTAATATCTTGTAATTCATCTCCTGTGTCTTCACACAGACTGAAGATTCAAATATATTCCGGAGTATTTTATTCTTTTGTTCTTCTGTAAAGGGTCTTCCCCGCTCCACCTCCCACCTGTTAGAGAAGGGGATTTGGGAGTCCTCCATCGGTACGTTTAATAATTCGTTAATTCTTAAGAGGGTGTGCCGAAGCACTCCACTCCACTTGGGTATCATTTTACTCGGCGTAACATTATCTTTCACAATAAATAAAAAAAATGGGCCAAATTTATTGCCGTCTTATTTTTAAATTCAAAAAAGTGATTTTTTTCCAAAAAAAGTGCGCTTGTAGGACCGCTGCGCAAATATGGTGTGACAAAAAGTATTGCAATGATCGCCATTTTATTCTCTAGGGTGATAGAAAAAATATATATATAATGTTTGGGGGTTTTAAGTAATTTTCTAGCAAAAAAATAATGTTTTAGTCTTGTAAACACCAAATCTGAAAAACACCCACGGTAGAGAAGTGGCTAGAGGACGTTGTTTTTGGTTAACGTTTGGAGAACTTGTATAGGGATGAGGGTAGTGGTGGGATACTCTAAAGGCCCAAACACACAATAGGACTTTTTGACAACAAATGTCCAACGGACCAGTTTGATTGGACAATCCGCCCGTGCGTACGCTTCATCGGAAAAACTGTGAAAACGGACAAATGTCCTACGTCGGCTAATCCTATCGTGTGTACACAAGTCCATCGGACTAAAGATCAGACAACAATAGCAGAAGTTGCCCACAGGGGGGTGGTAAAGAGAAGAAAAACCACGTGATTTGGTGAAAGTTGTCTGAAAAAGTCCTGCTGTGTGTATGCAGAACAAGTTCACGGCCAATGCCCTTCGGACAAAAATCCACGGAAAAGTCCGATGGAAGTCCGATCGTGTGTATGAGATGAGGCTTAAGAATGAGAACCATTTACTCTGCGGACCGAATCTTCCTATCTGCTTTAGACAGTAGTACCTGTAGGTAGGGGGCTGCCATCAGGAATTCAACTTCAGGCATGGGCCCCCTGGTGCAGATACCGGGGGGGGTCCTGCCACCTTAAATTCAGAAGCGGGGGGCTGCCACGAATTGAGAAGCAGGGGGGTGCCGCCGCTAATTGAGAAAATTGAGAAGCAGGGAGGGTTCCACGAATTGGGGGGTTGACCTGGGGACCTCTGGGCCCCCTACAATAAATAAATAAATAATAAAAAAAATGATATATAAATAAATATATATAAATAAAAATATATATATATAAAAAGGGGGGTAGCCATCCGGGGGCCCTGGGGACCTCTGGACCCTTTAATAATAATAAAAAAAAATTATATAAAATAAATGTATTAAAAATATTTTTTTATAAAAAAATAAAAAAAAATTATAAAAAAAGGGGGTTGCCATCCGGGGCCCTGGGGCAGCAGCACTAGTGGGATACACACAATTAGAACAGATGTAAAAGAGGGAGCTGCGCCAACAAATTCAATTTAAAATTCACATCAGTCCTTAAGGCCGCGTACACACGACTAAACAAATCCAATGAAAATGGTCGGACAGACCGTTTTCATCGGATATGTCTGCTGGGCTATTTTGGTTTGATCAGTGTACACACGATCAAACCAAAATCTCCGTGGACAGACAGCGCGGTGACGTGGCGGTGACGTTGACGCCGCCACGTCACCACTCCAGGAAGTAAAATACTTCCACGCATGCGTCAAATCCATTCGGTGCATGCGGGAGATTTTTGTCCGCTGGTTAGGCGTACTAACCATCAGACATGTCGGACGGACGGGTTTCCAACAACATGCTTTAAAACTTGTCTGCTCGCTCGTACACACGATCGGATTTGTCTGCTGAAACGGTCCGTCGGATCGGTTTCAGCAGATACATTTGATCGTGTGTACGCGGCCTAAGATGACATCAAATGTTGGTATATAACAGTCCTTATGAAAAAAAAATGTGATATAAAAAAGAATTTTGTTGTTACGACTTCAATGATTGAGGTTTGACCAGGCCTATATTTATTTCATATATTATCATACTGTTTATATCCATCCATCACGCTTCAATTAAAGTCCCACAACCTCTTCCTGCTATAAGGAAATACCTCTAAATTTATCTCTCTAGAGGGACTCGGTTGCTGATGGTTATTTATCTTTCATTTGTGTTCTGCTCTACAAATCTACTTATATCTTTGTTAAATGGTAGTAAAAGTATTGTACTTACAATAACAAAGTTTTAAAAGCATAAAAGTTAGCCGGCCGGCAAGTACAGAGGCCCTTCCTCTACAAACAGTGTGGTCATTTTTCTCCTTCACTAATGTGTGCTGATGAGGCTGCACTGATGGGCACTAATGAGGTGGCACAGATAGGCTGCACTGGTGGGCAATGATGAGGCAGAACTAATAGATGACACTAATAGGCACTGATAGGCAGCACTAATAGGTGACACTGATGAGGCACTGATGGGCTATAATTGGCACAGGGCTTTTTTTCAGGTGTAACTCAGTCCTCAGACCCTTTGGTGCCTGCTCACTGCAATCACTTGTAAACACAGAAGTCCGGTGCAGTCAAAAAAAAAAAAAAAAAGGAAAGGGAAGAACATGCTGCATTTTTTCCTGCACTGTACTGTACTAAGTTTTTAAACCCGCGCATGCTCAGAAGCAAGTTATGAGATGGGAGCTTCAATGGAACAGAGTGCCGTCGAACGTGGTGTACGTAACCGCGCTTTGCTAGAGCATTTTCAGAAAATGATGGTGTGTAGGCAACGTCGTTTTTTAAAAGGAAGTTTGAAAAACGTTGTTTTTTTCCATTTTTTTTTTACAAGACAGAAAACGACCGTGTGTACGCAATATAGTGTTTAAAAATGACATTTCACCTTTTGGTAGATGCCAGTGGGTTCAATAACCAGCCAGTTGTATTCTATCCCTTGGGCACGAGATCACTCGGGCTGTAGCTCTCAGCACGGTATGCCGGCGTCGGGGCGTCGTTTTGTGGCGGATAATGGAGCACATCCTGAAGAATGTTTCACTTTCTCAGCTACCTGAAATAAAATGGAGACACAACGATGTCATTTGATATGGGAAAGGAGGGAACTGGAAGGAGCTCCGGGGATTTCACACAAAGGTAGCAATGCAATAGGATTCTTTATAAAGTGGTTTCCACTCCCAGCAAAGTATTTGGCTGCCTTACGTTTGAACCTGTTGAGGTGCACAATGGACTCTGTACTTGCCTGTCTGCGCGATATCTTCCTCCACCTGAGAGGTAGGTAACCACTTGTCGACCAGCGCAAGACGTCGGCAAAAAGGCACGGACAGGCAAAAGGGCGTACTGGTACGTCCCCTTTAAATTGACGCCGGCATGCTCGCGACCCTGCAGTGAGCTCCATGACCGGACCTGCGGACACGATCACCGCCAATGTCCCGCGATCGGGTCACCGAGCTCAAGAACGGGGAGATGTTGTGTTTACACACATCTCCCCGTTCTGCCTACTGACACTGATCGTGTGCCCTGTCATCGGGAACCACGATCAGTGACGTGTCACAGTGTAGCCACGCCCCCCTAAAGCAAGAATCACTTCCTAGGGTACCCTTAACCCCCTACAGCGCCACCTAGTGGTTAACCCCTTGACTGCCAGTGTAATTTTCACAGTAATCAGTGCGTTTTTATAGCACTATTCGCTGTAAAAATGACAATGGTCCCAAGAATGTGTCAAAAGTGTCCGCCATGATGTCGCAGTCACGATACAAATCGCTGATCGGCGCCATTACTAGTAAAACACACAAAATTTTAATAAAGATGCCATAAAACTATCCCCTATTTTGTAGATGCTATGGGCCAGATTCAGTAAGAACTTCCGTGACGTATCTCGAGATACGCCGCGTAACTTCTTAGATGCGCCGGCGTATCTTTTTTCTGTATTCAGAAAACAAGATACGCCGGAATTTAGCTAAGATACGAGCGGCGTAAGTCTCTTACGCCGTCGTATCTTAGTTGCATATTTACGCTGGCCGCTAGGTGGCGCTTCCGTCGATTTACGCGTCGAATATATAAATTAGCTAGATACGCCGATTCACGAACGTATGCCCGGCCGTCGCAGTACTGATATGCCGTTTACGTAAGGCGATTTCAGGCGTAAAGATATTCCAACAAAAAGATGGCGCAGCCAATGTTAAGTATGGACGTCGGGACCGCGTCGAAATTTATAAATTTTACGTCATTTGCGTAAGCCGATTCAGAATGGGGCTGGGCGTAAGTTACGTTCCCGTCGTTTTCATTGACTATTTGCGACGTGATTTGGAGCATGCGCACTGGGATACGTCCACGGCCGGCGCAGTTCGTTCGGCGTGTCGTTTACGTGGGGTCACCGTTAATTTAAATACAACACGCCCCCTACCTGCCCAATTTGAATTACGCCAGCCCATTTACGCTACGCCACAACTTACGGAGCAAGTGCTTTGTGAATACACCACTTGCCTGTAAAAGTTGGGGAGGCGTAACGTAAATAGGATACGAAAAAGATACGCGCTTCTATGTAAATCTAGCCCTATGACTTTTGCACAAATCGATCAATAATCGCTTATTGAGATTTTTTTTTTACTATAAATATGTAGAAGACATATTTGGCCTAAACTGAGGAATTTTTTTATGGACTACTGGAGAGTCAGGACGCTCTACGTTGCAGATAAAGAAGCTGTGTGTTAGTGGGCGTCCTGACTCTCCTGTAGTCCAAGGGAGGGGGCGAGCACGACACTACACACCAGGGAGAAAGCCTTGCATTACTGTGTGGAGTTACAGACAGAAGAACAGGAAGTGAGGATTTCTCAGAAGAAATAAGGACATATAAAAGCAAAATGGAAGGATGAGGTAAGTGAAGGAGGACTGCACTAAGGGAAAGGAAGATATTTAGGGAACAAAAAAAAATCCTTTACAACCCCTTTAACCACTTCCATACCGGGGGGCACTTATACACCTTCCTGCTGTCGCATTTTTAATGACAATTGCGCGGTCATGCTACACTGCACCCAAACTATTTTTTTATCATTTTTTTCCCACATATAGAGCTTCATTTGGTGGTATTTGATCATCTCTGCCAATTTTTTTTTTTAAATAACGTTTTTATATTTTTCTGTAATTTTTTTTGTAAATACATTTTCTTCTTCAATTACGGGCACTGATATGGCTGCACTGATGGGCACTCATAGGTGGCACCAATAGATGACACTGGTATGTGGCACAGATGAGCACTCATAGGCAGCACTGATGGGCACTCATGGATGGGCACTGATAGACACTGATGATGGCATTGTTAGGCATCACTTGTTTTATATTTTTTTCCAGTCAGTGCCCATGTTGCCAGTCAGTGCCCATTTGTGGCCGATCGGGTCACATGAGCTGAAGAGCGGGGAGAGGTGAGGTGTAAACAAACCTTCCCTGTTCTTCTCTGTGGCATTGTCAGTGATTGTCGTTCACGATGACAGGGAACAGACGATCAGTGACGCCACACGTACAGCCACGCCCCCCCCTACAGTAAGAAACACACATTAGGTCACACTTAACCTCTACAGCGCCCCCTAGTGGTTAACCCCTTCACTGCCATGTTCACAGTAATCAGTGCATTTTTATAGCACTTTTGGTTGTGAAGAGGACAATGGTCCCAAAAATGTGCAAAAAGTGTCCGATGTGTCGCAGGAAGCCATCATCTGTCCATGGCCAATCATAAGCAGCCGAGGCATTCCCTGACCCTCTGCCGCACCTAGACACGCCCCTTGTTTACATGTGGCTGAGGGGTGGGTAATGCGTCGGCTGCTTATGATTGGCCATGGGTAAGAACCGCTTCCTGGCAGGATTGTACTGGTGGTTTCAGACTAGAAACGACCCATATGGCTTTTTCTCTGGGCGATGGATATTTGGAAATCGGGGCGGCCGATATTTTTCCCTTCATCTCAGAAAATCTAGGGAGGGGAACTGGGGAGGAGGTTATTGTTTAGGGTGGAGAGGTGGGGTGCAGCCTATCAGTGTCCATCAGTGTCACCTCATTATTGCCCACCAGTGCAGCCTATCAGTGTCACCTCATGAGTGCCCTCCAGTGCAGCCTGTCAGTGCAACCTCATCCGTGCCCACCAGTGGAGTCTATCAGTGTCACCTCATTAGTGGCCACCAGTTCAGCCTGTCAGTGCCACCACATTAGTGCCCATCGGTGCAGCCTATCAGTGTCCATTATTGCCCACCAGTGCAGCCTATCAGTGTCACCCCATGAGTGCCCACCAGTGCAGCCTATCAGTGCAACCTCATCAGTGCTGCCTATCAGTGTCACCCCATGAGTGCCCACCAGTGCAGCCTATCAGTGCCCACCAGTGCAGCCTATCAGTGCCACCTCATTAGTGGCCACCAGTTCAGCCTGTTAGTGCCACCTCATTAGTGGCCATCGGTGCAGCCTATCAGTGTCCATCAGTGCATCCCACTAGTGCAGTAGATTTCCACCCAGCACGCCCCTGCCTCAGATCCCTTCACAATGCCAATTTCTTTAAGGTGAAATCTCGGCGGACCTCGAGTTCAGACGATCCGAACATTCCTGAGCCCATCTCTACCGTTTCCCTGACTGCTCACCTTTTCCGGTCTCCTCAGGAGCACAGGAGTGGGGAAATGTACTTTATTTATTTGTGGGTCATAGTAATAAATATTCAGCCAATATAAAGAAGGATTTTTATTTCTAATAATAAATAAAAAAAGAAATTTTCCCGGCCCTGCAAAGGAAACAAACAAATAACGCTCACCTATGAGACACATCAGGAGTGACATTTTTCTTTTGAGAAGGTCAGAGAAATTCTATAAAACATTCTATTAAATTAATAAAAATAAAGTAATTTTTTTGGGCAGTTTTACTTTTAATAATACGTCGGGGGGGGGGGGGGGGGGGGGGGGGGGGGGGGGGTCAGATCTCCATTAACCACCAAATAAAGGTCCGGATGGTTCTGATAAAAAACAAAGTGTAAGTCACCCGGGAACCTGAAGATTTCTCTTCCTTTTATAAGGCGCCAGGACTAGAAATCCTGGAAAAGGAAGCGCTGTGATCATTCCTCATGGAGTTTAGTAAATACGAGGGACTTACTAAAGACAAATAGATTTCACTTCACAAGTTCAGTCGCTCCGATCGTTCCCGAGAGAGGCAGAGCGGCGGTCTGTCTGTGTAAACAAGGCAGATCGCCGTTCTGCTGGTGGAGGAGACAGATCCTGTGTTTGTGCAAAGCAGGAACAGAGATTTCTGTCTTCTCCCAGCCAAAGCACCTCCCCCCCCCACAGCTAAAAATCCCCCCCACCCCCCCTCCAGGAGCACATTTAACACTTGCCCGCCAATAATAGCCCCTGATGTTAACCCCTTGACCCCCCGCAACACCCTAGTAAAGTGCCAGTGTAATTAGTACAGTGACAGTGCTGCTCCTCTGACAGGAGGGGTTTGTGCTGATCGATTATCAGCACAGCCCCCCCCCCCGAGGATGCCCACTGGACCACCAGGGATGCCCACTGGACCACCAGGGATTCCACTAGATCGCCAGGGATTTAAAAACAAAGGTATGCCACCCTAGACCACCAGGGATGACACTGATTGGCATCCATTAGTACAACACATTAGTTAGTGCCCATCTATGCTGCCTATCAGTACCCATCCATGCCGCCTATCAGTGCCCATCCATGCTGCCTATCAGTACCCATCCATGCCGCCTATCAGTACCCACCCATGCCGCCTATCAGTACCCATCCATGCCGCCTATCCCTGCCCAGCCGTGCCGCCTATCCATGCCCAGCCGTGCCGCCTATCCCTGCCCATCCGTGCCGCCTATTTGTGCCGCCCATCAGTGCCGCATATTGGTGCCCATCATCAATGCCACCACATCAGTGCCACCTCATCTGTGCCCATCAGTGCCACCTTGTCAGTGCAGTACCATCAGTGCCCATTGGTGAAGGAGAAAACATACTTATTTACAATGTTTTATAACGGAAACAAAAAAAAAGTTGTTTTTTTTCTACATTTTTGGTCTTATTTTTATTTTTTTGCAGGAAATAAAAATCGCAGAGGTGATCAAATACCACCAAAAGAAAGCTCTATTTGTGGGAACAAAATGATAAAAATGTAGTTTGGGTGCAGTGTAGCACGACCGCGCAATTGTCATTTAAAATGCAACAGCACTGAAAGCTAAAAATTGCTCTGGGCGGGAAGGTGTATAAGTGCCCCCCGGTATGGAAGTGGTTAAAGATTCCTGCTCACAAGTGCAAACCATCCATCCTGGTGACCGCTCATACACCTCTCTGAGGGCGGAGCTTTGTGTGGAGGGCGCGGCGTTAGTCGCCATCAAACTGCCAAAACGCACCAAAGAGCAACTTTGCGGCATTTGTGGGCTGTAGGGCCGCCCATGGAGCTCAGTGATTGGATGGGGAGGAGTCACTGCCCTGGAACCGGCATGTCCATAACAAGGTGAGATATGTGACCCCCCTCCCCCCCTGCACTACTTCAGGTATACATAGCACAGGACAGATCAGAGGGTATTCCATGACAGTATACAGGATAGCACAGGACAGATCAGAGGGGTATATACACCTCAGGTATACTACACAGCCCGGTATACAACAGGACAATCAGAGGGGTATATCTGGTATACAGGATAGCACAACACAGAGGGGTCATCAGGGAAGGGGCTTAGCTGGGGGCATTGAAACTGACACGACAGGTATACAGGATAGCACAGGACAGATCAGAGGAGTATATATATACACATATACACATGACAGGTATACAGGATAGCACAGGACAGATCAGAGGGATATATACACACATGACAGGTATACAGAATAGCACAGGACAGATCAGAGGGGTATATATACACACACATGACAGGTATACAGGATAGCCCAGGACAGATCAGAGGGGTATATATACACATGACAGGTATACAGGATAGCACAGGACAGATCAGAGGGGTATATACACACACACATGACAGGTATACAGGATAGCACAGGACAGATCAGAGGGGTATATATACACACGTGACAGGTATACAGGATACAGAGGGTATATATACACATGACAGGTATACAGGATAGCACAGGACAGATCAGAGGGGTATATATACACATGACAGGTATACAGGATAGCACAGGACAGATCAGAGGGGTATATACACACACATGACAGGTATACAGGATAGCACAGGACAGATCAGAGGGGTATATATACACACATGACAGGTATACAGGATAGCACAGGACAGATCAGAGGGGTATATACACAGGACAGAAGATATATTAGAGTGTAAGCTCTTGTAGTGTAAAGTCACACACACTGGAGAGATATGAGAGGTGTATAATAATAATAATAATGACACACAGAGGAGGGAGGGGGAGGGGAGATCTCACACACAGCCTCTTACCGGGAACACATGGTCGGTTCTCCTCCGGAGATCTCCACACTCCGCTCCCCTCATGTCACAGCCAGCCTGTCCTCACTACACAGCGCCGCTCTCTCTAGTGCCACCTGCAGGCTGGAGGGAGAAGAAATCCTAATCCTCTCCTCAGATGCCGATACTGTGCCGCCAGCGTACATGGAGAATTGGCAGACCGCACAGGCAGCGCGCGGAGGCAGCACGTGTGGGCGATGAGTCATAGCGCGCGGGGGCAGCGCGTGTGGGCGATGAGTCATAGCGCGCGGGGGCAGCGCGTGTGGGCGATGAGTCATAACGCGCTCGCCTGACACCGGCGCCATTTTGATCCGGAAGTAGGCAGGAAGCATCGTCTTTTCTCTTCGCTTGTGACCGGACAAAACAGCGCCTCAGGTGGAATCACCCGAGTACTACAACCACAGCGACTTCCCTAATCTATCCGAGAGACAGTAAGTGTCATTATTTTCCATGTAATCCTATCGGTGAGACCGGGCACTGCGGGCAGTGATGTTGGGGGGGGAGGGGGGACGACATTGTGGGGGGTGCAGTGTGGAATGATCACATCTGTCATAATGATCGGCGGCCCTACACCTTCCCAGCTTTGTAATCATCAGAAATTAATGGAGGGAGGACGGTGCCTGTCTCCCCAGTCATCCAATCAGATCAGGCTGTCCCTCGGGCCCTCCCCCTTCCATCACCATAGGACCCCCCCTCTACACTTGTCATTATAATACCCTATACTCAGGGCCGGACTTACCATTGGGCTTGACTGGGCTCAAGCCCATGGGCCCCACCCAATTTTTTTTTTTTAGGGGTCCGGAGGCCCCCAGGGCCCTGGACAGCAACCCCTACTTTTTTTATTTATTGTTTTTAAAAAATATGTTTTTATACACACATATATATATATATATATTATTATTAAAGGGCCCAGAGGTCTCCAGGGCCCCCTGATGGCAACCCCCCCTTTTTTTATATATTTTTTTATATATATATATATATATATATATATATATATATATATATATATATATATATATATATATATATATATATATATATATATATATATTTTTTTTTTATTATTAAAGGGCTCAGAGGTCCCCAGGGCCCCATGTGGCAACCCCCTCTTTTTTTTTTATATAAATGTTTATTTTTTTATTTTTGTTTTATATATTTTTTTTTTATTAAAATGCCCAGAGGTCCCCAGTGCCCCCTGGATGGCAACCTCCCTTTTTTTTGTATTTTTTATAAATGTTTATTTTTTTTTTAGGGGTCTGGAGATCCCCAGGGGCCCGGAGGCCCCCGGACAGCAACCCCTACTTTTTTAAATTTATTTTTTATAAAAAAAATATGTTATATATATATATATATATATGTATTTATTATTATTATTATTATTAATAAAGGGCCCAGAGGTCTCCAGGGCCCCTGGATAGTAACCCCCCCCCCCCCGTTTTTTATTCCTGATGGCGCACCCCCCGCTCAACGACTTTAATGCCCCCCGTTCAACAACTTTAATGCCCCCCCGCTCAACAACAATGCCCCCCGCTCCACTTAAATGCCCCTCCACTCAACAACCCTCCTCTTTGTCAACCTCCCCTCCTCTCTGTCATCCTTCCTTCCAGCACAAATCCCCCCATTACTCCTCCTAGCACAAATCCCCCCATTACTCCTCCCAGCACAAACCCTCCCCCTCCCGTCCCTCCTTTTAGCATCTAAAATCCCCCTCCATCCCTCCTCTTAGCATAAATCCCCCTCCATCCCTCCTCTTAGCACAAATCCCCCTCCATCCCTCCTCCCGGCACAAATCCTCCCCCGTCCCTCCTTTTAGCACAAATTCTTCCCCATCCCTCCTTTTAGCACAAATCCCCCTCTCTCTGTCCCTCCTCTTAGCACATATCCCCCCCTCCCTCTGTCCCTCCTCTAATCACATATCCCCCTCCCTCTGTCCCTCCTCTTAGCACATATCCCCCTCCCTCTGTCCCTCCTCTAAGCACATATCCCCCTCCCTCTGTCCCTCCTCTTAGCACATATCCCCCTCCCTCTGTCCCTCCTCTTAGCACATATCCCCCTCCCTCTGTCCCTCCTCTTAGCACAACCCCCCCCCCCCCCCAGTGGAATTCCACTGTACTGAGAATTATACCCAGTATACAGGACAAGAGAAGTGGTACTGTGCAGGGTCCATACATACAGAATAAGAACAGATACTGAGAATTATACCCAGCACACCCAGCCATTTAAATTACCATAGTACAGATTAATTATATGTAAAATCTATAAAATGATATAACATTTATTTGGCTACAGTGTTACATGACCAAGGTATTCCCAGTCAGGTTCCAGGCCTGAAAAGTGTCAGTTGGTATGAGGTGTGTGATGTCACAGTGGGCTGAAGTTGTTTCAAATAATTCCTGCACTGGGAGCTGAGCGAGTCACATTGTCAGATTGTGTTTCCTGCGATTATTAGCATTTTTATTCAAATATATTTCCATTATCATATTATTATTGTATATATTACTATTAATATTAAACAATTTTTTGTTTTGCTTTTTGTTCAGGTACACTGCATTAAAATGCCACGTCCTTCTCGACGCCGGTCAGGTGGAAGGCGACGCCAGGAGGGAGGAGCAGAGCCGATCGCCCACCGGACGAGAGGACGGCTTCGGAGGAGACAAGAGGACGTCGCCAGGGATCAGCACCCAGCGCCTCCGAGACTACCGGCAATGGAGCAGCCTATCTGTACCATTTGCCTGTGTGAGTATACTGAGGAGGACTCTTTGCAATTAAGCTGTACTCACATATATCATTTTTCTTGTATTTACAGTTGGCTTCAAGAGTCTCTGGGTCTGACTTGTCCCTTGTGCCGGGCGTCTGTTCCAGTTTTTTATATATGTCAACGTGAAGACGGTGTGTATATTGTTTAACACGCTGATGGTGTGCACATTGATGGTCTCCTGGTGATTGATGAAAATGGAGCCCCCATCCTGCTTTCCCAGGTTGTATAATCTCGTTCAGATCCCCTGAAAACATCATGGGGTACAGGGGGTCCCCGACTTACGAACAACTACTACTTACGATGCTGTGGGGACTGTCTGCCGTTCTGCACATGCGCGGCCAGATGGAACCTCGGTAAACATCAGAAAATGACGGAAATGTTTGTAATTGCTGTTCTGCGCATGCACAGCCTGACTTACGATCCTTTGCAACTTAAGAACAAAGCGAAAGTCCCAAACACGTTCGTAAGTCGTATTATACCGTATTACAATGTGTATATTTATATATTTATACTTCAGACTATTACTACAAAAAAAGGAGTGCCTTCACCCTGATTGAGCTAATACCTCTCGGGGAAACACTCCAGGCTACTACTACAGAAAAGGAGTGCCTTCACCCTGATTGAGCTAATACCTCTCGGGGAAACACTCCAGGCTACTACTACAGAAAAGGAGTGCCTTCACCCTGATTGAGCTAATACCTCTCGGGGAAACACTCCAGGCTACTACTACAGAAAAGGAGTGCCTTCACCCTGATTGAGCTAATACCTCTCGGGGAAACACTCCAGGCTACTACTACAGAAACCCTGAGGCTAATACCTCTCGGGGAAACACTCCAGGCCTCTACCCTGATTGAGCTAATACCTCTCGGGGAACACTCCAGGCTACTACTACAGAAAAGGAGTGCCTTCACCCTGATTGAGCTAATACCTCTCGGGGAACACTCCAGGCTACTACTACAGAAAAGGAGTGCCTTCACCCTGATTGAGCTAATACCTCTCGGGGAAACACTCCAGGCTACTACTACAGAAAAGGAGTGCCTTCACCCTGATTGAGCTAATACCTCTCGGGGGAACACTCCAGGCTACTACTACAGAAAAGGAGTGCCTTCACCCTGATTGAGCTAATACCTCTCGGGGAAACACTCCAGGCTACTACTACAGAAAAGGAGTGCCTTCACCCTGATTGAGCTAATACCTCTCGGGGAAACACACCAGGCTACTACTACAGAAAACAAGTGCCTTCACCCTGATTGAGCTAATACCTCTCGGGGAAACACACCAGGCTACTACTACAGAAAAGGAGTGCCTTCACCCTGATTGAGCTAATACCTCTCGGGGGAACACTCCAGGCTACTACTACAGAAAAGGAGTGCCTTCACCCTGATTGAGCTAATACCTCTCGGGGAAACACTCCAGGCTACTACTACAGAAAAGGAGTGCCTTCACCCTGATTGAGCTAGGCTATACTACAGAAAAGGAGTGCCTCACCGGGGAAACACTCCAGGCTACTACTACAGAAAAGGAGTGCCTTCACCCTGATTGAGCTAATACCTCTCGGGGGAACACACCAGGCTATTATTACATTAACGTCTTACAAAAAAAGGAGGGGTATTGGCCGGATATATGGGCAATGGAGGAGAGCGGATTTATTTTTACAGAAATGGATCTACCCAGATGACTCCATGCAAACTAGGGCCATGCGAGGGCTCGTGCGACCTCTCCTCAAAGTAATTTGTAAAGCTGAAGCTATTTATCGCTGGGTTCACCCTTTTCATTTAAGTGTGCAGAAGCAGGGATCTGACTTCTGTCTTCGCTCCCCAGACCAACTACCAGAGCTGTTCAATTTCCTAGACAAGCCTTGCTATCAGCATCCCCAATTAACATTACTATCTGTAATGTCTTTTCCGGGACATTTGAGAACCACCTTGTCACTGTGTGCAGTCAGACATCGAGAGAGCAGGACGCTCTCAAATGAGTCACTCTCTCAGGGATAGCAGGGTCCTCCCCACTGTGCGGTTCCAGGCCTCACAGACAGGCAGGCAGGATTTCCACCTCCCTGTCATCTGTCCACCTGCCACTGGCCACTCGGCAGGCTATCGGACAAGCTCCTCTCCCCCTCCAGGACTTGCATGGCTTTCCCCCGGTTCACCTGACCCCCCCTGCCTCCCTCAATCAGGTAAGCCACTCCTTGGGAGCTGCAGGCGGCCGTCCTTCTCAGGACAAGCCACAGTAGCTTCCCCCAATCCCCACGGCTCTTCCCCTCTCCTCACCCCCATACCGCTACCCCCGCTCGGGCGTCCTTCCCGCCAGCCATCCCCACAAACCGCCGCTACCCTCGGGCGTGGTGTTTTTTTTTCCCTCCGCGCCGGTCGGTGGGGATTCGCGGCAGCCGCGACTCAGGAAAGACCGCGGCTTCATTCGCGGCCTAGCGGCGCACCGCTCCCCACCGCCCAACAATCGGCACTATTGCACTAATCGGGCCAGAAAGCCCCCCCCCCACCCCAGTAGAGCCCCCTTGCCCACCGATCATCCTTCTTAGCCCCCCAGGCGCCACTCAGCCTGGTACCCCCCCAGCCTGGATCCTGCTGCCGGGTCGGCGGCCATCTTGCTCCACCCAGCCCTATCTCCCCCCTCTCAAATTCATTTAGAACTTGATCCAGGGCTTAACCCGATCGCCTCTTTAGGGGTCAGGAAGGAATTTTTTTTCCCTACCACAGCATATTGGCGCAGCGTGGTCAGGGTTTTTTTGCCTTCCTCTGGACCAAGCTAGGATCAGAGGATTCAGTTATCCTTGTGAATCCACCCCCCCCCCCCCCCACCCCTTGGTTCCACGGCGGCCATGGTTAATCGGCAATACTCGGCGGAGAACATTTGGGATCTGGATCGATTTGCCGCAATTCTGCCGGCCGCCACCAAAAAAGCCCTAAGAAATCTGCTACTTTTGAGGATCGATCGACGATCGACTACCAAAAATCGCAGCCATTTACCCCAGCCTAAGCACATATCATGTGCTTTGATCAACACTAGATCGGCAGTAAAACACCGATTAGAAATCCATGATTTCTTATTGCGACATGATTTAGACTGCCTCTTCATTACAGAGAGCTGGCTCACAGCCGACTGTAACACCATTCTAGGAGAATTGGTGCCAGAAAACTATCGTATTATAACGGAAAACAGAATAGGGCAAAGAGGAGGAGGACTGGCGGTGATCCATAAGACGCATCTTGCGATCACAAAACCAAGCCTTGAAAACCCTCTTCCATTTATGGAAACCCTTACTCTTCAACTGCAAGTAAACTGCCAGGAGACCGTCCGGATTCTACTCTGCTATAGGCCACCCGGCCCAAAATCGCAGCTGCTCCCATCTTTGACGGACTTTGTCTCCACTTATACCCTGAACAGCAAACACCTTTTGCTGCTCGGGGACTTCAACCTCTGGGCCAACTCCCCGCAAGACCCCATTGCCGACGCCTGCATCGACCACCTGGAAGGATTGGGGCTTCAGCAACTAGTATGTGGGCCCACACATGCTTCAGGTCACACGCTCGATCTGATTTTCAGACAAGATCTGGAAATAAAAATCTTGGAAAATGAACCATTGCCATGGACAGATCACCATGCAATTAAATTCATTATTTCCGAATTCCCCCCTTAGCAAAAACATCAAATCCAGTGACAACACACTGGACCAGATGTCAGAAGAAGCTCCACTCGGAACTCTTCAAAGCCACGTTAGGGGAAAAAATAAACACAATTCAGCCGCACCAAACAGCGGAAGAAACACTGGAGGCCATAAACACAGCACTATTGCAGTCAGCTGACTTGATAGCGCCGAAACGAAAGACCCAAGATCAGGAAAAATAACTCCAGCTGGTTCAACAACCAGCTGGCGTTACTGAAGCAATGAGCGCAGAAGGGCAGAAGCAGCCTGGAAAAGAAGCTCTTCAGATGAGAACCTCTCGATCTACAAGGCAATAACCAGAAAATACTACAAGCAAATCTTCGAAGCCAAGAAAAACTATTTTTCTGAGGCTATCAACGGTGCCCTAAACCGCCCCCGCGAACTCTTCAAGCTGGTCACTCAGACCATGAATCCAGGATGTCTTGAAGCCCCCAACTTGGATACACAAGAATTTTGCGATGAGTTATCGGATTGCTTCATTAACAAAATTGAGGCAATCCGGCAAAGCATTCAGCAAAACAATTTCTCTCCTAGCCCCCCCCGTAGTTATTTACACAGCACCGGCAGTAATTCACCACAGTTAGGTGAGTTCACGCTGGAACCCATCTCCATTCAGACCACAAAAAATGTCATCGGCATTTTGCGCAACAGCACTGCGCCAAATGATATTATCCCCACCAAACTGCTGAAAGAATGCGCCGACATCCTGGCACCTCCTGTCACGCAGCTTATCAACCAATCCTTCAGGGAGGGCATAATGCCCTCCCAGCTGAAGGAGGGCTTTATTCAACCCATCTTGAAGAAAGCCACCCTGGATCCTAAGGATCCACTCAACTGACGCCCCATAACAGGCCTAAATGTTCTCTCCAAGGTAATGGAGAAAGCAGTGGTACAGCAGCTGCAACAGCATCTAGATACCTACAACTTACTCGACCCATTTCAATCAGGATTCCGTCCCGGACACGGGACGGAAACAGCATTGCTTAAGATATGGGACGACGTTCTCGAGGCCGCAGACGAAGGAGAATCTTCTCTTCTGGTTCTGCTGGACCTAAGCGCAGCCTTTGATACAGTAGATCACAAGCTGTTATTGACTCGGCTGGCCAAAATAGCCAAAGTCGCAGAAAGCATCTATCCTGGTTCTCCTCTTTTTTGGAAAACCGATCGCAAAAAGGGAAGCTAGGACCCTTCACTTCTGAAAAACGCACATTATCGTGCGGGGTCCCTCAAGGATCTCCCCTGTCGCCGATGTTATTCAACATCTATGTGCATCCTCTTTTCTAAATCATCAGCAGCCAAAAACTGCTATATCACTCATATGCAGACGACACGCAACTGTACTTCCGCATTTGCAATAAAAAGGATCACCACCTCAATCTAGAGACATGCCTCTCTTTGATAAGAGGACTGGATGACAAAGAGTTATCTCAAACTCAACGGAGCAAAAACTGAACTTCTTCTGTTTCACGCCAAGCGTAGGAATCAATCGGCAACAACCTGGATCCCCCCGCCCATTCTGGGCAAAATCATCACCCCTAGCGCCAAAGTCAAAAGTCTTGGGGTCATCTTTGACTCCGACATGACAATGAATGGGTCAGTAGTCAGCGGATCTCACCATCTGCTGCGCCTACTACGCAGACTCACTCCTTTTATTCCCAAGAAAGACATAGCGGTCGTGGTGGGAGCGATTGTAAACTCCAGACTGGACTATGCAAATGCCCTTTACCTCGGACTCCCCAAGTACCAAATCGCTCGTCTTCAAGTCGTTCAAAATACGGCCGCCAGACTTGTGACTGGGAAAAAACCCTGGGAATCAATCTCACCTTCACTGAGATCCCTTCACTGGCAACCAGTTAAAGACAGAATCACCTTTAAAGCACTCTGTCTAACGCATAGATGTATCCATGGGAATGATCCCCATTATCTATGCGAAAAAATAAAAGTTCACAATCCCAATCGTATTCTACGATCCACCAATCAAAATCGGCTTCAGATACCGAAAGCCAGATACAAGTCCAAAGGAGACAGGAGATTCGCTGTCCAAGGTCCCAGACTATGGAACGCCTTACCAGCCAGCATTCGGCTGGAGGAGAACCACTTAGTCTTCAGGAGAAAGATTAAGACTCATCTCTTTTGATCTCAAAGGAGACAGGAACAACAAGCGCCCAGAGGCGATTTACTTCGCATGTGCTGCGCTATATACGTTTTTCATTTATTCATTCAATATCTGGTCACCATGAGGCACTCAGCCCTTCCATACCCAGACCACGCGACCTTACACACACTGGTCAACATACAATGACTGACATGCACTGACCTACACTAACAGAGGACGTCCAGATGTACATAAACTGACCGTTCCATGCTTTAGACAGATGCACATAGACAGACAACCAAATTAACATACATCCAACATTAAAAAAAGGATGACTAGCATCCAGTAGGATAGCTTAGTGTAGTTAGTGTAGGTCCTGCCCTAGAAGAGTCTACCTTGTCGTGGTGGGCAGGCTTGGAATCTCCTGGTCAAAACTGTGACAGCGAATGTGCGAGACGATCACTAGAGCTTCACTTCTGGCCAATTGATTTTACCAAAGGACTCTTGGTTTAATCAGAGTGTATTTAATTGGAAAAGAAAAACATTTTTTATAGGTCCAAAATTATACTTTCATAAATACACAATAAAAATGTGGTATATTTACATTTGAATGGCTTCCTCTTTTATTTAAACCTTTCATGACCGGGGCGTCATTACCTCTTGGATGCACAGGCCACATTTGCAAGGCTGGACGGGGCTCTATGGCTACTTCTTCCACTTCTGCTGTGTGTAGGGATGTGTAATAGGTTTTAATGCATTAACGTGTGTCCTAACCATGTATATATGTATGTACTGACAAGCCCCTTATGTGACAGTAGTGACAACAAGGTCCTCTCAATGGAGACATCAAGGGTCTTCTAGCTTCACCCAGTGGCGTCACTAGTATTGGTGTCACCCGGTGCGGAAAAAATTGGTTTTTCACCTCTCGACCAACTATAATCCCCCTTCAGTACAGATCACCCTCCTCATTATAGACCCCCCCACTAAGTACAGACTCCCTTTCCTCAATATAACCCCCTCTCATTAAGTACATACCCCCTCCATCAGTATAGACCTCCCCTCAGTGGAGACCCCAATCAGCATAGACACCCCCCAGAACAGACCCCTCCATAAGCATAGACCCCCCTCAGTGCAGCCCCTATCCATAAGCATTGACCCCCTCAGTTCAGCCTCCTCTATAAACATAGATCCCCTTCAGGGCAGACCCCCCTCTCCATAAGCATAGATCCCCCTCAGTGCAAACCCCCTCTCCATAAGCATAGTAGATCCCCTCAGTGCAGCCCCCCTCCATAAACATAGATCCCCCTCAGGGCAGACCCCGTCTACATAAATATAGATCCCCCTCAGTGCAACCCCCCCTCTCCATAAGCATAGTAGATCCCCCTCAGTGCAGCCCCCTCCATAAACATAGATCCCCCTCAGGGCAGACCCCCTTTACATAAACAGATCCCCCTCAGGGCAGACCCCCCTCTCCATAAGCATAGATCCCCCTCAGTGCAAACCCCCCCTCTCCATAAGCATAGACCCCCCTCAATGCAGGCCCCCCTCTCCATAAGCATAGATCCCCCTCAGTCCAGACCCCCCTTACCATAGGCATAGACCCCCTCAGTGCAGAACCCCCTCTCACCTCCCATAGCACCCCCAGGCTATATATATATATATATATATATATATATATATTAGGGTTGTCCCGATACCACTTTTTTAGGACCGAGTACAAGTACAGATACTTTTTTTCATGTACTCGCCGATACCGAATACCGATACTTTTTTTAAATGTCATGTGACAGTTTTCAAACCACAATACAGACTAAGGATATTTTCTTTAGAATTATGAAGAACTCTAACTCAAGACATTATAAAAGAATAAAAATGAGTAAAAATGAATAAAAATGTTTTATTTTCTTGTCACGCAGTAGTAAAAAACTCAAAGAATTTTCACAGAACATGTTGATAAATACAAAAAAAGTATTCTATTTAGGTATCGGGAGCATTTGCGCGAGTACAAGTACTCCCGCAAATACTTGGTATCGGTCCCGATACCGATACTAGTATCGGTATCTGGACAACCCTAATATATATATATATATATAGCTGTGTCCAGTTCAAACCCCCCCCCATTTTCATCAGACCAGCATGGGCTACCGACACCATGGCAATCCCCCCCTCCTCTCATCTCGGGTCGGCGGCAGTCAACCCCTGAACACATGCTGACACCCTTATGTCGCTCCCGCCCATTACAGCACCAGCTTGGGCCACGCAGACACACGTCCCGGGCGGCACCTGGAGAGGAGAGAACAATGTGCAGCCGCGCCGCCTGGGCAGAGATAGTGCAGGCACATGTGATAGGCTCAGCACGCAGCAGGGAAGTTGGAGGCAGGAAGAACATGCGCAGCTGCGGCGCTAGAGATGTTTGGCCAGGACCCTCCTCACCCTCAGAAGAGTCTGGATGGTGTCACCCCTCTAGCGGGTGTCACCCGGTGCGGAGTACACCCCGCTAGCAACGCCTCTGGCTTCACCCCAAGAACAGGTAGGCACCCAATCAGGATTGGCGAATTCTGCAGGAAGGACACCATGGGCACGACGGGCCTGTCTTTGTCTTCTTGGTGGCAGTGGGACACTACTTGTGCTTGCCACCTCACCAGCTTGAACTGCACTTATGAGACCCGCCACGTCACCAAGTGTTACTGCAGTGCTGGATGTACAACCAGGATGTACTAGGCCGCTGGTGCTTGCCAGTTCACCAGAATGATGAGGGCGCTAGTACTTCTCTGCTCCATACGAGAGCCCTGCGGTTTTTGCACCTCAAGCAACAGCAGAAGAATGGGGTCGGGTACGCCTGACCTTGGCAGGGACCTCAACTTCATCGTCAGAGCTATCTGTCATGGAGCCGCTGTCATCTACAGGATCGTATTCTGAGCCTGAATCTGACAGATGAGTGACCTCCTCTTCACTATCTGTCATGCTCAGAAACAAGTAGGCCTCTTCACTAGTGTACCTTCGAGTTGCCATTTTGGGCTCTAAATTTACTGGTACAACTAGTGAGATTCACAGGTAAAAAAGCACCCGACTGTTAGCGACTGAGTCAAACGCTACCAAAAAAACTGTTAGCAATCGCAGGGATCAGGCCTGACTGCAAACGCAGCAGTTATGTGTTTAGTGTCTTGCAAGTGACATTGATCGATTGATAGTGCACTTGGCTGGGCTGGGCAGAGGAGCAAAACGCAGGTGCTAGCAGGTATCTGGGCTGATCCCGCTAACACTGCGTTTTTGAGAACCCTAAACTGCTGGGGACGCTAGTATTGATCAGATCAGATATTGATCTGTTCAGATACTATACCACTAAGGGAGGTGTATGGTGCGTGCGCGGGTGTTAGCACTACTGGCACTAATCTGATTCTGCCTGGGGTGACGCAGACTCTATCTGACACTAAATCTAACTGACTTGTTAGCAGATAACTTCCTGTGCTGCATTGTATCAGTTACATTGTTAAAAAAGATTATCTCAGCGCTGGTTAGTGGAGTTCCACCCAAAAATGAAACTTCTGCTTTTCCTGGTTCCTCCCCCCTCCTCCCTCCAGTGTCACATTTGGCACCTTTCAGCGGGGAGGGGGGAGCAGATACCTGTCTAATACAGGTATTTTATCCCACTTCCGGCGAAAGGTCGCCGCAGAGTCCGCTGCGATCTACGCCAAGTGCAGTCCCTCCTCCGCCCCCCCCTCTGTCTTCTGGGAGACACATAGGTCCCAGAAGACAGCAGGGACCAGTCAGAACGCACACGAGAGTTGCGCATCCGCAGTAGGGAACTGGGCTGTGAAGCTAAAAGGCTTAATTTCCTGATTCCCTTACTGAAGATGGAGGCGCCTCCACCTGAGGGCTGAGGGACAGATCGGCTTCGGGTGCCGACATGGCGGGTGCCCTGGATTTGTAGCTGCTGACTACTCAAGACCAGGAATGGATCCTATATATATATATATATATATATATATAAAAAATGGAGCGTTGTTCCTAAATTAAATATAGTGACTTAATTAAGACCCCTTTCACACTGAGTTTTTCAGGCATTTAAGCGCTAAAAATAGCACCTAAATACCGCCTGAAAAAGCGTGAAAGCGAAAGAGTGTGAAAGCCCGAGGAGTGGTGCGCTAGCCATCTTTGGAGTGGTGTGTTTACCGCTCCTTCCCATTGAAAGCAATGGGAAACTGCGGTAATCCCGCCGGCAATGTGCCTCTGCAGAGGTGCATTGCCGGCGGTATTAACCCTTTTTAACCCTTTTAACCCTTTTTAGGCCGCTAGCGGGGGTTAAAACCGCACCGCTAGCGGCCAACCGCTGCAATTCCAACGGTATGTCGATGCTAAAAATAGCGCCGATATACCGTCAGCCCACCTCCCTCCCCTGTGTGAAAAGGGGCTTAAAGGGGTTGTAAAGGTACAATTTTTTTTCCCCCTAAATAGCTTTGTTTACCTTAGTGCAGTTCTCCTTCACTTACCTCGTCCTTCCATTTTGCTTTTAAATTTCCTTATTTCTTCTGAGAAATCCTCACTTCCTGTTCTTCTGTCTGTAACTCACCACGGAAATGCGAGGCTTACTTCCTGGTGTGGAGAAAGCCTCTTGAGGGGGTAGGGGGCGAGCCGGAGGGTCAAGACACCCACTAACACACAGCAATAGAGAGTGTCCTGACCCTCCAGCTCGCCCCCTCCCCCCTCAAGAGGCTTTCTCCACACCAGGGAGAAAGCCTTGCATTAAGGTGGTGAGTTACAGACAGAAGAACAGGAAGTGAGGATTTCTCAGAAGAAATAAGCACATTTAAAAGCAAAATGGAAGGATGAGGTAAGTGAAGGAGGACTGCACTAAGGTAAAGGAAGCTATTTAGGGAAAAAAAATTGTACCTTTACAACCCCTTTCACACAGGGGAGGGAGGTGGGCTGACGGTATAGCCGAGCTATTTTTAGCAGCGATATACCGTCGGAATTGCAGCGGTATTCGGCCGCTAGCGGTGCGGTTTTAAAAATGGAAGGATGAGGTAAGTGAAGGAGGACTGCACTAAGGTAAAGGAAGCTATTTAGGGAAAAATAAATTTACCTTTACAACCCCTTTAACCAATTGCTTACTGGGCACATAAACCAGGTGAAATTTCAGCTTCCGGCACTGCGTCGCTTTATCTAGCATTTGCGCGGTCCTGCGACATGGCTCCCAAACAAAATTGGCGTCCTTTTTTCCCCACAAATAGAGCTTTATTTTGGTGGTATTTGATCGCCCGTGCGGTTTTTATTTTTTGCTTTGCGCAAAAGTTATAGCGCCTACAAAATAGGGGACAGAATTATAATTTTTTTTTATATATTTTTTTACTAGTAATGGCGGCGATCTGCGATTTTTATTGGTACTGCGACATTACGGCGGACACATCGGACACTTTTGACACATTTTTGGGACCATTCACATTTACACAGCGCTATAAAAATGCACTAATTACTGTATAAATGTGACTGGCAGTGAAGGGGTTAACACTAGGGGATGAGGAAGGGGTTAAATGTGAGTCCTGGGTGTGTTCTAACTGTGTGGGGGGAGGGGGGTGACTGGGGGAGGTGACCGATGCTGTGTCCCTATGTACAAGGGAAACAGCATCGGTCTCCTCTCCCTGACAGGACGTGGAGCTCTGTGTTTACACACAGAGCTCCACGTCCCTGCTCTGTCACCTCCGATCGCATGTACCTGGCGGCCACCGCGGCCGCCGGGTACAAGCATCGAATCCTCGGCGATGCGACGGCACTGTTTTTCGCGCAGGGAATTACAACAACATTGACGTCCAAAGACGTGACCCCGGCAGCTCAGGTCCGCTCTGTTGACGTCTTTTGTCAATAGTGCGGATCTGAACTGGTTAATGAAGTGTAATAAATAAAGAAACTAGTGCATACATGAGATTGGTGCTAGGTGAAATAAACTGAAAAGAAAGGCATGGAGCAAACAAAGTTTAGGGGAAGGGACTGCAAGACAGGGTGGGACTGGCCGCAGTGGATAGGCTGTTTTAGATGTAAGGGGAGGGGCAGGCTATGAAGGGGCGGGACGGCAGAGGTGACTGTCGCGAAGGAAGTGACGTTTCGTCACTTCTCCATTTGCAACAGAGGAAGAAGCTGCCCACCCTTCCTCCCTGGTTTTAGGCCTCTTGGCGGGCGGTTTTGGGTCTCTGTAAGACGAGAAAAGGCTGGAAGTTGGGGTAGAAAATTGAAAATTGTATCAAATACTTACCGTAATTTTCCTTTCCTGACGCCAAACCATGGCAGCATACTAGTGATAGAGCTCCGCCTCTTGACCACTCCCTCAGGACCAGTGAATAGCATAAATTAAGGCATGGTTAGCCGCCACCCCATTCTTTGTAACAAGCCACATACCGAAACGCACATGGGTGGGCTCATATGCTGCCATGGTTTGGCGTCAGGAAAGGAAAATTACGGTAAGTATTTGATACAATTTTCCATTTTCCTGACGCCAACATGGCAGCATACTAGTGATAAATAACTAGCTGACAGGGTGGGATCTACTTGTCCAACCAATCCTCTAATTAGGATGAGACAGAGGACTGAATAGTTCTTCCTACAAAGTTCCCTGATGACAGGACCCCCGGGTCTATTCTGTCAAGTTTGAGTAGGAATGTTGGGAAGACCACGATACCCCTCTACAGATGGGCACCATAGATTCTTTTGAATGTGTTGCCTATGAGGCTTCAA
The DNA here is from genome assembly GCA_029574335.1 of Rana kukunoris. NCBI lineage: Eukaryota > Metazoa > Chordata > Amphibia > Anura > Ranidae > Rana > Rana kukunoris. The sequence continues at coordinate 117,258,169 of CM056054.1, forward strand.
CTGCTCTGGTAGAGTGCTCCGCCACCGCTGACGGAGGCTTGCAACCCCTAGTCCTATATGAACAACCGAGCCTGCTAGGTCCAGGCAGTAACTTCTTTCCCTTGATTCCCAGCTGGAATGACAAAAGGTTTAGATGACCTGGAAGGGACAATTGTGGACCGATACTACTTTAAAGTTATGAAAATTATCAGTTTGTGAGACTTTCCTGTGTGATGTTCTGGAAAGTTAGGCAATGTCCAGCTGTCTGTTAAATAGCAGTCTGTTGCCATGTTTGTGGCAAGATGATCTACAAGGCCAACTCTACTCCTTTTGGAAAGAAAATAATATACATATATATTTTTTTACTTTGAAGCTCCAAGAGCTTGAATATCCGATAACCTCCTGCCTAAAGTTCTTGCAATTGATACTGCCTTATAAGTGATGGCCTGAACCGGACACTGCTCTGTTAGAATGAACGGTTGAACGGATATGAGAACCAGCAGCTCCAATATATCTTTTCCGTGGAGACCTACTCTCCAAAAACTCAAAAGTTGTACAAACTGAAGGATTCATGGCCCATTTAAATGTGTTTTTGCCGATAAAGTGACGCTCGTGAGCTATGTGAGGATATGTTAAGGCATGGAGGAAGTATAGAACAGCTGGCACTGAAAGGGCAGTAGGATGAATGTCTCGCTCTACCAAGAAAAAGCAAACTTGTTCCAGAATTAGGCCTAGATGTTGTAAGTAGAATGTCTTCTCGCACACAACAAAGTAGAGATCACTCTGTAGTGAAACCAGAGCAACAGAGTTGCCCACCTTCCCCCTTTAGTACCCCTGCTTGCAGCCCCAGTCTGCATAGGTTATGGAGGAGCAATGTCTTCTGTATTCTGAAATGAATGGCCAGGGAAAACCGAGGGCCTCCTGGTCAATATGGAGGACTGGCTATGACAACTATGTCCAAGGACCATGGCTATGGAACGCTCTGCTAACGGACATCCGCATGGGAGAAAACCATCAGGCCTTCAGGAAGAAACTTAAGACCCACCTCTTCTGAGGGATAAGGAAGACAATGGATAGAAGAAGCGCCCTGAGGTGATTTAGTTCACAGGTGTAGCGCTATACAGGTTTTTTACTCACTCCTTCACTCATTGCAGTCCCATGGAGAGATCAGAGCATCTGCCCTCTGCGCCTTGTGGTGCGGAAACAAAGTCAGACATACCCAAAGTTTGCGATTACTCTGGGAAACGAGGAGGTCTGTCTGTGGTAGGCCCCACTTGTGGACCAGGTCAGAGAAGACCTGGGACATAGACCCTCGTTGTGCTCTGGGAAGCTTGTACTTGTTCAAAAAATCTGCTGGGAGGTAAACTGCATCTGGAATTTTGCTGGGGATCTTCCATCCCAGGCGTTATGGGTTTTACCTCTTTCACTAGCATATTGCCGTGAGTTTCACCCAGGAGCTGAATATAGGCAACTACTGCCCTGTTGCTCAACTGCAAGGAGACTGGTCTTCCTTGACTCTGTAGTAAGGCTGAAGTGATAAAAGGGGCTGCTTGAACCCCAGCGCGTTCAAGATTACCCTCCTTGGCTGGGAATCTCCGCCTGCCTTGACCTAAAGTCCCTCACAGTGCATCTTCCCGAGTGTCTTGTAGACATGATTCATAGCAATTCTCCAGTGTAAAGGTCCTAACGGACCGAGACTTGCTCTAGGACTTTCCATCATGATGGACCGCTACTTATACCGAGTAACACTGTTATTAACGGTGTTCGATCCTGTTTCCTCCCTTGTAGAATTCTTGAAATGTAAATTTGCGCAGGTGCCCATGCACCCCAGGAATCATCTGTATGCATGATGACGTTGTGCCCAGATGAGCACTGATATACCATCAAATAAGCGGAAGTATACTTCCTCAGAATCCTTTTCCTGACTGTCACCATTTCCTCTGATAGAAATAAGAGGAACTAGAGCACCCCCAGTGTACACTAACCAGTTGGTTTTGCTTTCCCTCTAAGGTGTGAGGATAGGATAGGCATCCTGACAATCCAGCAACAGCATCCAGCCATGTGGTTGTACTGTTTAATGGACTTCAGCTTAAAGATCTCAAAGAGGACCCAGAAGGGTTTGACCTTTTCCGATCTGCTACTGGACACCAGCCAACATCCCCTGCAAACTCCAAACAGGATTGTATAGAAAACCTGCAATCCCTTGAATCTGAAGTGTATTGTAAGCATTGTAGCAGCACACACACCTGTTGTGGTAGACTTGGCATATGCGTGGGAGAGAAATGGTCTGGAGGAGCAGTGGGGAATTTCCCGAAGTGACCATGAGTGCCTGATACCTTCATCCAAGGACCTGTACCACATGCTGTCCAGAAACACGTAAAGTGTGCCTCTAGGTCTTACCTCAAGGCTTCACTATTGCAACCCCAAAGTCGCGTGATTTTGCTGCGATTTTTGCATTTTTTTTTTTTATTTATTTTTTGCTGCAATTTTGATGCGACTGGAAACAATGCCTGTATAAGTTGCATCAAAGTGGAACCAAAGTAGTGAGCAGGGACTATTTTGAAGTCGATGCCACTTGAAGTCGCACAGATATAAACAATACTCATTGGAAATTATGGGGAATGGCCTGTCATGCGACTTTCCAGTCTCAAGTCGCACTAAAGGAAACTGAGCCCTAGAGTCTGGGCATGTACTTGTGCGACAGATTTTTTCCCAGAAGTCTGCACTAAGGTACAAGTCAGACTTTTATTTTATTTATTTTTTTATTTTATTTTTTTTGTTGCACCCACTGCTACAAAAAATGTCATTTTTGGCAAGATACTCAAAAGGAAATCCTGCCTAAAGGGATGCAGATCCTTCCACTCTCCTCAGAGTCCTGCAAGTGCAGCAGCTGGTTCATAATAATTAAACCATCCCCATTAGACTCGCCCAACACATGGGCTGGTTATTGCTGGTCTGCTGGCACCTGCAGATGCTACAATATGTAGGAGCAGGTTGACCCTTAGCTTGTTTAGGGTATACAGTTTTGACAGCCTGTTTATATGGGCATTTTTCTCCAACATATTTCCATTCTTTCCCACTTTTGTTTCTAGGAAGCAATACTCAGCCCAGGGTCTCAACCATATGGCCTCCCTAGCCACCAAGGTGCCAGGATGCTTTTCCAGTGGTTTAAAAAAAGAAACTATGTGGGACTTCCTGTGAAGCCTCCATATCCTGAGTAGCAGACTGCTGTATCTGTAATATATGTAACAAGGACCCAGGCCACCTTCAGTCTAACGAGAACCACGAGTCGCTGACATCCCTTCACATAGAGTGGATCATAAAGGTATAATGGGTGCAGTGCAAAGTAGTTTTATGGGCGTCAGACACCTAGGGTGTGACACCTGTCCAGGATTCACCAGGACAATCCGGGCTCTGAACCATATGTCAGGGCCTCAGTCTGCAAAGCGATTCCATCTCTCCTCAACAGAACTCTGGGAGAGAGGATTAGGGCCAGGACACCCTTAGGAAGCCGCAATACCAACCCGGCAGACTAAGACTTCTACAGAATGACAGCCACGCAGTAAAAGCATCCAGCAAGATGCCACATCTGCACTGATAGGAACGCTGTCTCCTATGGCAACAGTCTACAACAGTTTACAATACAAGTGTAACAGTAGCTTCAGGTAATTAAGGTGAGTTCAAAACAGAATCTTGTGCCACTCTTATCAATAATAAAGACATTTGGCATTACCTGTTAGCTGCATACTCCTCCAGGCAGTGTCTACTCACCAGCTTCCTGGGCATAGGTACTGTGCCATAGGCCCTGCAGGACTCTTGCTGGGGCACCGGCTCTGGGGAAGAGGAGCAAAGACGTCTTCCTTGGAAATTTTCTCCTGAGTGGGGGCGCCATCCAGGCTATGCTCCCCTGAAGAACGTCTGCGTTTCCTTGGCCTGGCTCTTTTGAGAGAGTGGGCATGCGGGGCTGAAGCAACTCAAAGCAATCCGCACAAGAGGGCACTCTTTTCTGAAAACTTACCTATATGGTGGTCCCCATCCTAGTTGTTGAGGGTCTTTGTATTATGAGCAGTAACTGACTCTTTATCTGTGGAGAAATGGGACGGCCAGCTGAGGTAATGATAGCTGAAAAGTGACAGAAGTAGCAGGAGTAGACATAGGAGAAAGGATTCCACTTTCTTTCCTGATTTATCTACATACACCTACATCTGTATATACACCTATATACACACACATATACACATATATATACATATATATACATATACACATACACATATATATATACATATATACACATATATACATATACACATATATATATATACACACATACACATATACATACATACACACACACACATACATATACATATACACAGACATATCTACCTGCACAGGGTGAGTCTGGGCGTGTTAAGAAGGGGTTAACTGAATAGGGTAAGAATTTCCCTTTCAGACCTGATTGTCAGCTGAGCTGAACATGTCAGAGATGAGTTGTGTGTATGGAGAGAGAGAGACACAGACACAGACAGCAGCATGATGTGTGAGAGGATCCATTGTTGGATTGTATACCTACTGGGGTGAGCAAAACCATATCAAAGACTATAGCTCTGGCTATAGCCATGTACTTTGTCTATATATCAATCTGTTGGCTAAAGAGACTGAACCTTTCCTATCTCTGTACCTGTGTTAGAAGACAACCCTGTAGTGTCTTCTGTTTGTTTTGCTGAAGCAGTGAATAAGAAAGGTAATGAAAGACAAAAAAGGGTGATATAGGTAAAAGGTACAGGTGACCCTGTATGGCACAAGGGGCCAAGGGAGATAAAGCATAGCTGGCCCCTCCATATTCCACAAGCGCTGCAGTTATCAATTGTAAAAGCAGATTTCGTTCCTAAAGAGGAAACACTGCAGAGGCCCCAATAAGACCCACAGAAGGGGCTCCCAGACTAAAGTGCATTTAGCAGCCTGAGCGCTGGGACTTCGCACTGGGAGAGGCTCAACCCAGACGGCTACTGCACTGAGGCAGAGGGGGGACATAGTACTGCTTACTCTTCACTGGTGCGTGAAGGTATGAGGGAAAAAAAGAAGAATGGGGTGGCGGCTAACCATGCCTTAATTTATGCTATTCACTGGTCCTGAGGGAGTGGTCAAGAGGCGGAGCTCTATCACTAGTATGCTGCCATGTTGGCGTCAGGAAAAAGGTTGTACCCATAAGTGGTATGGGAGTTATTGGGTACCTTTCAGTTGACGTGGGTTAACCAGGAAGGCGTTAGGTCACTGAGGACGGTTATACTGCCTCTGAGTCGGTGCCTTGCGAATGAGGCCTAGGTAATAATTGTTGTCCCAGTGTCCAAGCTGAGAGGGGTGGTCTTCTAGAAAAATATGTATATAGTTATTTAAAAGTTAATTTAAAAGGTTATTTATTTAACATTTTTATATGGTTAAATAAAGAAGGCCGGAAGTCCGTTGTATCATTGGGTTTTGTGGGGGTAAGGTATAAGGGGGGGTTGGGTATTGTAGATAGTGGGTAAAGTGTCATTAGGATCGGTCCTTAACATGTCATGAATAAATAAAATGCATCAACCACAAAGGTGGCTACAAATGTGAGACAATCTGAACAGGGCTGGTGCAAGAATTTTTGACACCCTAGGCGAAACCTAATTTTGCCGCCCCCCCTGGCCCCACCCCCTTTGCCCTGCTTATGTATACTCTAACTTTTTAATGAAGCGCCCATCAAATACCGTCTCACCAGCGCCCATCAAATGCAGTCTCACCAGCGCCCATCAAATAGTCTCAGTTATGCCCATCAAATAGTCTCAGCTGTGCCCATCCATTTCACCTCACCTGTGCCCATCCATTCTGCCTCACCTGTGCCCATCAAATACAGTCTCACCTGTGCCCATCAAATACAGTCTCACCTGTGCCCATCAAATACAGTCTCACCTGTGCCCATCAAATACAGTCTCAGCTGTGCCCTCATTCTGCCTCACCTGTGCCCATCAAATACAGCCTCAGCTGTGCCCATCAACCTGTGCCCATCAAATACAGCCTCACCTGTGCCCATCAAATACAGCCTCAGCTGTGCCCATCCATTCTGCCTCAGCTGTGCCCATCAAATACAATCTCAGCTGTGCCCATCAAATACAATCTCAGCTGTGCCCATCAAATACAGCCTCATATGTGCCCATCACATACAGTCTCAGCTGTGCCCATCAAATACAGCCTCATATGTGCCCATCTATTCCGCCTCAGCTGTGCCCATCAAATACAGCCTCACATGTGGCCATCAAATACAGCCTCACATATGCCCATCAAATACAGTCTCAGTTGTGCCCATCAAATACTGCCTAACCTGTGCCCATCACATACAGCCTCACCTGTGCCCATCAAATACAGTCTCACCTGTGCCCCTCAAATATAGTTTTAGCTGTGCCCATCCACTCAGCCTCACCTGTGCCCATCAAATACAGCCTCACCTGTGCCCATCAAATATAGTCTCACCTGTGCCCATCAAATACAGTCTCAGCTGTGCACATCAAATACAGTCTCAGCTGTGCCCATCAAATACAGTCTCAGCTGTGCCCATCAAATACAGCCTCACCTGTGCCCATCAAATACAGCCTCACCTGTGCCCATCAAATACAGCCTCACCTGTGCCCATCCATTCTGCCTTACTTGTGCCCATCAAATACAGCCCCACCTGTGCCCATCAATGCCGCTTCACCACTGCCAATTAATGCAGCCTCGCAGGGGGAGGGGGGGCATGATACATACTTAGTATTTGGCAGATTAGTGAATATACACATACACACACACAGACATTTTCAAATTGCACATCATTGTCAATATATAATATACAGTCTCATTATCCAAAGACAGCAACAGTTGTTACCATGTGAGGAGATGGCCTTGGGCAAACTTGTATTGATGTGACCCTGTGCCGTTTGCTGCCTGGTCTAAAATTCTGCTGTACCTGCGTCTGTGTCAAGTGCCTCATCCAGGCTCCGCCTCCACCAGTCCCCAAGCCGGAGAACCGCCACAGGCACTGTGTTGTCCCACCATGATTTGCTCCGCTCCAGCGGTGTGAGTGTGTGACACGGGCAGAATGTCCTGGGGGGGGGGGGCAGCGCTTGCTGAGCGATGGACACCGCAGAGAGCCCGGGGGGGGGGGTCGCGCTGACGGCACTGTCTGTAAACAAACATAGTATCGGAGTGGAGAGCGCCCTGGGAGGTGGGCTGGAACTAAACACAGTCACATGTTACAGAGCACAGAGCGGGCTGGCAGGGGGGTGGGATGGGTTTTGCTGGAAACAAGTCAGAGCAGAGGGACCCGGGGGAGTGCTGGACTGTACAGTTGACACATGTCACCCTGTTAGAGCAGAGGCGGGCGGGGGGGACGGACGGTAGCGCTGCTTCACACATGTTATAGCGGCTGGCTGCCTGTGGACTGACAGTGCAGTTGTAGTATAACCAGCGGCCGGGCGCCCTAGACGGCAGTGCGCTCTAGGCAGCTGCCTAATCCGCCTAGTGGTAGCGCTGGCCCTGAATCTGAATGTTCTGAATGAGTGCTGGTTTCATATCACTCAACATACACAAAAAAAAATGGTGCTCATATAATAGCAACAAAGTTAACTACAAAAGTGCAACAATGTCTGAACATGTGCCTGTGTACTGTCATTCAACATACCCCAACAAATGTGTGGTTAGTGCTCATATTTTTGCAGCAAATTGAATTAACACGAAATCCAAGCGACAAGTCGCATATCCTGAAATGGGGCTCCAATGTTGAAAAATCACAGATAGGAAAGAAAAAAGCATCATAGTGTAAAATCACACAAAAATGTATAAAAAGCTGATAAAAGTTAAGCCTGGTACACACGATCGGATTTTCCGCAGACAAAGCGTACTGTAAGGCCGCGTACACACGATCAGACAGGTCTGATGAAACTGGCCTGAAGACCAGTTTCATCGGACCAAATTGATCGAGTGTACGGCCCATCGGACCAAAACGATGGTTAGTACACAAAAGCATCGGACCAAAGACCCGCGCATGCTCAGAATCAATTTGACGCATGCTTGGAAGCATTGAACTTCGTTTTTTCAGCACGTCGTTGTGTTCTACGTCACCGCGTTCTGGTCTGATTGGATTTTGGACTGATGGTGTGTACGCACATCAGACCACTTTAGCGGTGGTCCGATGAAAATGGTCCGTCGGACAGTGTCATCGGTTTGGTCTGATCGTGTGTATGTGGCCTAGGATATTTGTCTGAAGGGCATTGGCCAGGAATTTGTCTTGCATACAAACAGGGCTGTCTTAATAGCATCATGGCCCCCTGGGCAAAGTAATGCTCTGGGGCCCCTACAATGACAGTGCAGGTAAACAGACATCAAGTAGGTAGGAGGCAGACTGCCTCCCCTGTGTATCTATCACTCTCAGTGCCACCAATTTCAGGGCAGCGTGAGCTCAAGGACTAGCTGCTTTGGGTAAAGTGCAGGGGCCCTCCATGCAGCTGGGGCCCCTGGGCAGTGCCCAGGTGTGCCCTCTCATTAAGACAGCCCTGCATAAAAACAACGGCACCCAATTGTTGGCCAAGAAACAACGTGTTTTTTCAGCTCTTTAGCGCCACCCATTGGGCACCTTCTGCTAATGTTGTGTTTGGTGAGCATTGATTCCGAGCATGCGTGTTTGTACTTTGAACTTTTGTCTGACTGACATGTGTACACACACTCAGAAAATCCGACAACAGACAATTGTTCACAACATTTTTTAAAGCATGCCATCCAACAATTGTCCGATGGAGCGTACCAATGGTCAGAATTTCCAACAACAGCCTGTCATCACACAATTCCCTTCGGAAAAATACGATCGTGTGTACGAGGCTTTACACTAATGCTCTGTACACACGATCGGAATTTCTGATGGAGTCAAATACGATGGAATTTTCCATCAGGATTCCAATGAAGCTGACTTCCATCAGTCTTGCATACACACGGCCAGACTAAATTCCGACCGGCAGGGGTGGACTGACAACCCATGGGGCCCCCGGGCAATAGAAGATTATGGGGCCCCTGGGCTTACAGATGGCCACCACGCCAGGAGGAAGTGCAGAGGCGGTGCAGCTAAAATCTCGCAATTTTCACATCAGAAGCATGTTGGTTTCAGACATATCAGGGACAGATGTAAAAAAACACAGATTTTTACATACTGTACCTGGTTTTACTGAGCCTGGCAACCCTGATGGGGCCCCCTAGTGACATGGGGCCCTCAGGCAGTGCCCGAGTGACTCAATGGTCAGTCCGCCCCATGCCGACCGGTGACGTAAAACACTACGATGAGCCGAGAAAAATTAATTTCAATGCTTCCGAGCATGCGTTGACTTGATTCTGAGCATGCGTGGGTTTTTTCTCCGTCGGAGTTGCACACAGACATAGGAATTTCCTATTTTTTTGTTCCATCAGAAAAAAATAAAACCTGTTCTATTTCTAAACAGTGACAGAAAAGTCAGATGTGGCCCACACACGATCAGAAATTCCGATGAAAAAAGTCCATTGGACTTTTTTCATTGGAAATTCGGATCATGTGTACGCGGCATTAGGCTCGGTTCACACCGATGCGAATTGAACGCACGCCCAATTCGCATAACAGGAGAATGTGACTGGCTCTCTATGGAGCCGGTTCACATATCTCCGCAGCGGGTGCGGTGCTGTGTGCCGGAAAAACGCATGCTATTTTGGTGCGTTTTCAGCCTAAAATTCGGGCTGAATTGGGACCTGAAACGATGAACCAGCACTCACCGGACCCCTGCTGTGAGCCGCATGCGGCAACGGTGTGAACCAAGCCTTACAGCGAGCTTGCATGGTGATGAGTTCTTGCGGTGGTGCTCCTGTGATACAGCCCGCACATTGTATCGCTCGGCCCCGCCCCTGGAGCGCCGCATCATTGGATGTGATAGACAGCAGCGCCAGCCAATGGCTGCACTGCTTTCAATTAACCAATGAATGAACCAAGGAAGCCTGCACGTTCAAGGCGCAGGACTTTTGAAGGGTCAGGTAAGTAAATGGGGGCGCTAATGCTGAGAGGTTTTTTCACCTTAATGCAGGGGTCCTCAAACTATGGCCCTCCAGTTGTTCAGGAACTACATTTCCCATCATGCTCAGTCATGTCTGTGAATGTCAGAGTTTCACAATGCCTCATGGGATTTGTAGTTCTGCAACAGCTGGAGGGCCGTAGTTTGAGGATGCCTGCCTTAATGCATAGAATGGGATTTCGGTAGATTTCATTGTTATGTTATGACTTCATGGCCAGAGGCCTTGTGTGTTACTTTGCATGTTTGAAAACAATAAAGGAAAATTGAAAGAAGAAAAAACTTTTACATTTACAACTTCTTTAAGTCCAAATATGAGATCTGAAGCGGTAAAAATACGGCGTGACAAAAAGTATTGCAATGACCACCATTTTATTCTCTAGGGTGTTAGAAAAAAAATGTACAGTGTTTGGGGGTTCCAAGTAATTTTCTAGCAAAAAATAAATTGTTTTTTAACTTGTAAACATCGAGTCTAAAAAAACAGGCCAGGTCCAAGTGGATGTAAACACAATTTTTTTATTTTTTGTTGTTGATGTCACAATGTACAGTATAATATTTCCTATCATCTGTGCCCAGTCTTGCCACACAGAGTTAATCCAGCTCTGAGAAATTCAGTGAAATAAAACAGACTTACAGAAAAAAACCTTAGTCCGTTCCGCCCCCTTGCTGTGAGTGACAGGTTATTTATATATCTCATGCACTAGCCTGGAGACCAGCATTTTTTAATTCCCACTCCTTTTCTGAAGTCATGTGGTTACTTTTCTGGATTTTGACTGGATGTTAGTGATCATAGCAGAATTTAGTGTAAGGGGAGTGAAGAGGAGGGCGGGGAGTCTACTGACATCATGACTCCACCCACAGAGCTCCATACACCAGACCCACCCACAGAATCTGCAGTATTTCAGTTCTTATAACAGACAGAGGGGAGACATTTGATAGGTAAGGATACATGCAGGAGACATCTATATCCTTATAGATCAGCACTATGGCAGGAGTTTACAAAGAATGAGAGGCGCTTTACATCCACATTAACCACTTAATGCCCGCCGCATGTATATGTACGTCCACAGAATGGCAGGCAGATGGGCGTACTGGTACATCCCTGCCTTATAGCGAGTCGGGGGTCCAGCTGTTCGTTTCTGTCCGCCCCCTCGCAATCGCTCCCAGCGAATCGGCTTCCCCCACTCTGCCCGCCCCCTGCCTGTGTAATGTAAACACTGGCAGAGGAAGTGATGTCACCTCTCCTCTCGGCGGTATTTTCGATCCGGCGAGAGGAGAGAAGACATCACATAGTAAGTCGCACCAACACTACACTGACACCTGTACACATAGGCACATTAACCCCTTCAGATCACCCCCCCACCCAATGTCACAGTTTGCAGTGATCATATATTTATATATATTTACCCAGGCGAAATTTCAGCTTCCGGCACTGCGTCGCTTTAACTGACAATTGCGCCGTCGTGCGACATGGCTCCCAAACAAAATTGACGTCCTTTTTTCCCCACAAAAAGAGCTTTCTTTTGGTGGTATTTGATCGCCTGTACTTTTTGCTAAAATAAATATCCAATTTTTTATATATATATATTTTTTTCTCAGTTTCGGCCGATATGTACTCTTCTACTTATTTTTGATTAAAAAAAAAATGAAATAAAAAAAAAAAAAAAAAAAAAAAAATCGCAATAAGCAAGGAATAAGTAACTGGTTTGCGCAAAAGTTAAAGCGCCTACAAAATAGGGGACATAATGATTTTTTTTAATTTATTTTTTTATAGTTCAATAAAAGTTTTATTAGAAATTTTCAGACAGAAATCAGGAAAAAAAAACATGAGCCGGTCCCCCAACAGTGGGTGGGCCGGTCCTCCACATAATACAAACTGAATTATTCATAGTACAGAACACAATATGGGTAGGTTCATCATCTCAACGAGGCATTTATATAAAGCTATCCGGCATATAACAGAACATGTCCCACAACCGCATCCCCTAGCCAGAGCGCCCCTTTGGGAGCCTGCTGCGCCCGTGGCCAGGAGAACGCAAGGGGACAATGTCCCCACACAAGGGGTGTCACTAAGAACGAGATAGCGGTGCTTCCATACGCCGGAAGCAGCCAGGAGTACATCAAGGGACTGAGCCTCTAACAACATGAAAATAGGGGATTGCCTTGGACGAACCAATCTCTTACGTGGAGGGCAAAATAGGTACCGGAAAAGAATGGAGAAGGATAGATCAAATAAAAGAACTAGTAGAGGAAAAGAGGGAAGGAAGAGAAAAAGGAAAGGGGGGATGCGGTGTGCTCGGTTTCCCCGCGTCTTGGACAAAGGTTGTATATTCAAGGCCTCGCATATCTTTTAAGGCAGCGGAGACCTCGGTTCCGATGGGAGCATTTGTTTTAGTTTTTCCGAGGAAGAATGATGCCTCCACAGTCCCCATGTAAAGGAGAACTTAGCATGTTTATCTAGGGCTTTAGCCTGGAGTTCTTCCATTAACATGACTCCATTCATTTCAGAGACCCATTCAGCTAGTGTCGGGGGCGATGAGGACTTCCAATGTCTGGCTATGAGTTGCCTACTTATACTGAGACAGAACTTGAGAAGGGTGTGTTTTTGGAATTTGAAGGAGCCCGGGAGAATGGATAGGAGGGCCACAGTAGGGGAGGGAGAGAGGGGCTCACCATACATGTCCGAATAAATTTCAAATATCTGGTTCCAGAAGGGGCGAATGATCTCGCAATCCCACCATATGTGGAGGTGCGTACCTATAGCCAAGTTACATCTCCAACAGGAGTCCGATGTCGAGGGGAACATGATCCTGAGGGCGGACGGCACTCTATACCACCGTGACAGCAATTTATAATTTTTTCCCCGAACATAACTCGAGACAGAGGATTTATGAGTGTAATAGAAGGCTTTTAGCCATGCTGCCTCGCTAATATCTTGCCCTAGTTCCCCAGACCAAGCTGCGGTGAATTTGGGAAGGGAGTCACTCGTATGTCCTAGGATAATTTTATATATCATGGAGAGAGTATGTCGGGGGACTTCATGGGGCGTGCACAGTTGCTCAAACTCCGTCGGGGGCCTATGGGTCAGTCCCGTATTGTATAGTTGTTTGCAGTAAGCTGACAGGTGTATGTGGGTAAGCCAGGTTACCTTCGGGAGGGGGGAAAGCTCGTCCGTCACGAAGGATCCCGTGGTAGCGTCGACGAACCGCCGTGCCGTAGGCCAATGGTCTCTCCTGTACCCATTAAGTGAGTGGGCAAGTTTGCCCTCCGGAAGAGCCGGGTTGTCAAACAAGGGAGTCATCGGGCTTGGGTCAGTGGTCAAGGCATAGACCGTTCTCCGTCGGTACCACACTGCTAAGGCGTCTCTGGTCAAGGGCGAGGAGTCTGTAAGAGCCCGAAGCGACTCCCCATGACCCCATAAGAGGGCCCGGAGGTCTACAGGGGAAAGATCTTGTTCGACCGACGTAGAAACCTTATTTAACGGACGAGGGAACCATTCCAAAATTCTCGAAAACACCACCGCTGCGTGATATAGCTCAAAGTCAGGAAGACCTGTCCCCCCTCTAGTGATGGGGGAACAAAGCAGCTTGTGTTTCAATCTGGGGCGATTCCCTCTCCACACAAACCGGATCGCCATCGAGCGCAAAGTCCGAAAGAAGGCAGAGGGTAGGGCTATCGGCAGGGCCTGAAACATATACAAAAATTTAGGTAAGATGTCCATTTTTAGGACGTTCATCCGTCCGAACCATGATACTGGCAAATTCAAGCGGTCCTCAGTTAGTCGCTTGAGTCTGGTCAGCAGCGGGCCATGATTGAGGGAATATATCTCTGCCAGGTTGGCTGGTATCTCCGTCCCCAAGTATGTGACGGACTTCGCCCTCCATTGGAAAGAGAAGTTCGATTTCAGGAGCGATAGGACAGGTTGTGACAGTGAGACATTCAGGGCTTCCGTCTTAGAGAGGTTGAGTTTATAGTTGCTCAGTGTACCAAACCTTACAATCTCAGCCAAAATAGAGGGGATGGTGACATGTGGGTGTGTGACGTAAAGCAAAAGGTCATCTGCATAGAGGGAAAGTTTGCAATGAGATGAGGGGGTCTGTATCCCCTGTATACTCGGATTCGCCCTCAGCGCCTGTGCTAGATGCTCTATAACTAGGGCAAATAGAAGGGGAGAGAGGGGACACCCCTGCCTGGTGCCGTTTGCAATCGGGAATGTCTCCGACAACACTCCGTTGACCAGTACCGATGCGGAAGGGTTACTATATAGGGACATAATACGTGTTAACATTTTTGGGCCTAGGCCTATTTGGGCGAGAGTGGACCTCAGGAAAGGCCAACTGACCCTATCAAAAGCCTTCTCTGCGTCGCAAGAGAGAAGGCATGTCGGGATCCGATTGCGCTTAGCGTAGGCAATCAGGTGGACCGTCTTGGTGGTGTTGTCACGAGCCTCTCGGCCTGGGACGAAGCCCACCTGGTCGCCATGTATGATTCGAGGGAGTAGAGGGGAGAGGCGTTCCGAGAGAATTTTAGTGAATAATTTTAGGTCCACATTCAATAGGGAGATCGGCCTATAATTGGGGCAGTGTGTCTGGTCCTTGCCAGGTTTTGGGATCACAACTATTTGGGCGTGTAAGAGGCCTGGGGAAGGGCAGAGATTCCCGTCAATGGCATTAAAGGCTTTTGCAAGTAGGGGAGACAGCTGGGGCGCGAATACTTTATAGAACCTGGGGGTAAACCCGTCAGGGCCAGGACTCTTACCGTTTTTCAGTTTCTTAATGGCCAAGAGGAAATCCTCTTCCGACAGGGGTGCCTCCAGCTCCTCCACTTCCGTCGGCGGGATAGAAGGGAGGGCTGTTTCCTGCACATAAGAGGCTATGGCATCCCCAGGCCCAGGTCCCTGGACCGGGGACCCCATCCTCTGAGGGGGAAGGTTATAGAGGCCCTCATAAAAGTGCCGAAACTCTTCTGCAATCGCCTTGTTATTGTGTACTTTCCCATGCTTAGATGAGACAACGAAGGGAATATGTTGCCTGGCCGGGCGCGGCTGTATAGTATTCGCCAAGAGTCTACCACAGTTGTTGGCTTGGGCATAGTGCGTAAAACGCCCCTTGTCCCTGGCCACCAAGGCCCTGTCCGCAAAGATCTGTAAGAGGTCTCTCCGAACGTTAGCCAGAGCCACTAGCGTAGCAGGCTCTGGAGAGCGTTTATGTGATTCCTCCAGCTTAGTGATTGTATCAAGGAGGCGAGCAACTTCCAGGGTGCGGGCTTTCTTTAGCCGGGACCCATGTTGTATGAATTTGCCTCGAAGGACACACTTCAAGGCTTCCCACTTCGTCAAGGGGTTGGTCTCGTCCTGAGCATGGTCAGAGACAAAGTTCGCAATTGTCTGTACGATATCATCCGTACAAGCCAAGTCCGTGAGTAGGTTGTCGTTAAGTCTCCAGGACGACCGGGGCTTGTGGGAAGGGATCCTCCCCAATGTCAGGTGAACAGGGGCGTGGTCGGACCACAGTCTGACTCCAATAGAAGCAGTCGGGGAGAGGTCAAGCAGGGATTGCGACACTAGGAGGTAGTCCAGTCTACTGTACGAAGAGTGTGCGGGGGAGTAATAAGTATAGTCCCTATCAGAGGGGTGCAGGACTCTCCACACGTCAGTAAGGGAGAGGTCAGAGAACAAGGAGCGCAGCTTGGCCAGGGCAGCCAGGGAGATTGAGGACTTACCTGTGGACGTATCCACTCGGGGGATCAGAGCAGCATTGAAGTCACCCCCCAGGATCATGTTGGTTGTGCTGAATTTCTTTAGGCGTGAGACCACAGAGGAGAAGAACTGTAGCTGATCCTGGTTGGGAGAATAAACGTTAGTAATGGTATAAATCAAATTTTTGTAAGATAGTTTAAGCATGATATATCTCCCTGAAGGGTCAACATGGGTATCCAGAACGTCTGGTGTGAATGAGGAGTGGAAGGCTATTGAGACCCCTTTGGACTTAGCCAGGGGGTTGGTACTATGGAACCAGGTGGGGTAGTGTTTACTAGTAATTTTGGGGATCGAGTCTGACCTGAAATGGGTTTCTTGAAGAAGGATGACCTGGGTGCGCATTTTATGAAAGTGATATAATATTTGCCTCCTTTTCTCAGGTACGTTAAGGCCTCGGCAGTTCAAAGAGGAAACTTTCAGAGCGGTAGGGGTAGCCATGGGTAAGACAAGTAGGAGTGTATGAGAGCGTAAGGAAGGGGCGAGCACACCACATCAGGGGTTTCAAAGGGGTGGGGAGGGAGGAGGCGGGCAAGAGGCCCATTAATGACAGGTAGGAGGGACAGAAGAACAGAAAAAAGAAAGAAGAACGAAAAGAAGCATCGTGGCCGCAAGGGCCGCACTAATCTTGTTGCTAGCAACATTTCAGCTGCTACCAAAATCGCAGCTGAGTAACCTAAGTGGGGGAACGCGGGCAACGCACAGCGAGATGCCCGCACACGCCGCAAGCATAGAGCTTATTAAACAATATAAATTATCGACTAAGCGAACATTACGGGGATCCCCCCGGATGGCAGGAGAGGAGCTATAAGCTCCTCTGGGTCCAGGGCACACAAGCCTCCGTCTTTAACCCAAGAGTCATGCCACCCGGAGGGCTCCAGTCAACATGTATAGACACATCAAGGGCAGCTCCAGTATAAAACCAGGGCACCTTCATGGCAGGGGGGGAGAGAAGGGGAGAGGGCTGGGAGAGTCCTTCCAGTGGCAGGGGTCAAGGCTGAGCCTGGGGGCCGGTAGGCCCGATCCAGAGTGGGGACAGAACCAAACAAGCAGACTTTAAACATATCTGGGTCTACAACAGTGAAAAGAAAACATTGCAGTAAGGGATAATGAAAACAACAAAAAACAAGAAAAATAAAAAATAAATAAAAATAAAACCCTTCATGAGCATTCAGTAGTGCAATGTACTAATAAAACTTAGACCAGATAGTCCGCCAGGGAACTGCTCACCCGACCCTTCTCTTAAATAAGAGAAGGCCAGAGAAAAAAAGGAAGAAAGGAAGGAGAGAGAGGGGCTCTGCCCATCACTCCGTGGGTGGCATAGGAGCTTCAGCCCTGGATCGTTTCTGTTTTTTGGATTGTCTCTTCCATCCGGATGAGGGTAGAAATCCCGGGGTTGGGGCCTTCAACGGCCAATCTGGCAGGGGCATCTGCGGGAGCTCAAAGGTGCCCAAAAACTTGGGGAGGTCTCCGAGGGTGCGAAAGACAGCCGACTTTCCCTCGTGGGATGCTGAAAGTTGAAAGGGGAAACCCCATCGGTATCTAATATGTTTAGCGTGGAGGGCCTCGGTAAGGGGTTTCAGTGATCTACGTAGGTCCAGAGTCAGCTTGGATACATCTGGCAGAAGGTGGATGCGGGTTTCCTCGAAGTAGATGGATTCCTGCGTGCGAGCAGCCTGCATGATGGCATCTTTGATAGCAAAAAAGTGCACTCTGCAGATCACATCCCTGGGATAAGCCGGATTGGGGTTCTTGGGTCCCAGAGCTCTGTGGATCCTATCAAGCTCTATCTGGCTGTCTTTATCTTTTTGGAGCAGTTCATTAAATATTCCAGTGACCACTGGGGCTAGATCTTTTATGTCAACTGCTTCAGGGAGGCCTCGGACGCGTATATTATTGCGTCTGGCCCTATTTTCCTGTTCGTCTTGGGAAAGCATGAGCTGCTGGATCTGTGCAGTGTGTTCATTCAGAATAACTTCATGGGCCTGCAGCGTGGAGAGTGTGTCCCCCACACTTTGTTCCACCTCCTCCAGCCTGTCTGTGACATCCCTCCTGAGCTCAGAGATTTCTTGCTTGTAAGAGCGCTCCATCCTCTGTACACAGGCCTCAAAATCATGCCTGGTTGGCAGAGCCTTAATGTAGGCCTCAAGATCCCAGCCTGCGTAGGAGCGATGGGAGTCAGGAGAATGGCAGGCTGAGCGGGTCGAGCCAGCATCTGATTCTGGGGGAGACATAGCCCTCTGCCGGGTCCTCATAGAGGAAGAAGATTTTTGGGATGAGGGGAGGCCGTGGGAAGCCGAGTGCTTCCCTGAAGAGCGGGCCGCCGCCATCTTGGACGGGAGGGGGTCGCGCTGCTCCGGCCGGATTTTGTGAAAGAAGCGGTCTATGTCACCGTCTCTGCCCGGATCGGGGGTATGGTGAGAGTCTCCCCCACCTTTTCTGCCCATTACCGACCTGATGTGCGGTGCCTGTGCGGTCAGATGTCGATCACCAGCGCGGCGTGTGCGGGAGCTCACAGGATCAGCGTCTTACTCCGCCATGCGCCAGGCCACGCCCCTAATTTATTTTTTTACTAGTAATGGCGGCGATCTGCAATTTTTATTGGGACTGCGATATTACGGTGGACACATCGGACACTTTTAACACATTTTTGGGAACATTCACATTTATACAGTGAACAGTGCTATAAATATGCACTGGTTGCTGTATAAATGTGACTGGCAGGGATAAGGTTAACACTAGGGGGCGAGGAAGGGGTTAAATGTGTACCCTGGGTGTGATTCTTACTGTGGGGGGGAGGGGACAGACTGGGGGAGGTGACCGATCTGTGTCCCTATGTACAAGGGACACATCATCGGTCTCCTCTCCGACAGGACGTGGAGCTCTGTGTTTACACACAGAGCTCCACTTCCCTGCTCAGTTGCTGGACAATCGCGGGTGCACTGCCCGGCGGCCATCGCGGGCTCTGGGGAAAGGGCATTGTTTTCCCAGTAACGCGGCCGGTAGTTAAAGGTGTTGTAAGGGAAACATTTTTTTTTTTCGCTGAAATGACTGTTTACAGGGTATAGAGACATAATAGTTAACTGATTCCTTTTAAAAACAATTAAAAATAGATAAAAATCAATCATATAATGTACCTGCAGTTCTAGTTTCGTTTTTGCATGTTGTTTCCTGCTTCTGTGATGTACAGAGCCACAGAGCCAATACAGGGCAGCGATGGTTTGGAAACACCTCCTTGATTAGTGACCACAGAGAGAAAGCTCCCAGTATTGTGGTTATCAGGAAACAGACAACCAGGAAGTGTGGAGATCAGAGAAGGATTACAGCAACTTGAGAGCAAAAACTAATGAGAACATGAAAACAGCACTGTATTAAGGTAAAGGAAGCTACTAAGATAAAACAAAATCCTTTACAAACCCTTTAAGTGGTTAAATTTAAATTTAATGAAAAGAGAACTCTTTTTTGCTTGACCAGTCATGTAGGAGATTTAAAAGGGTTAAAGTCAAATACAGCCAGAAAACAAGCATTTTTATAGGAAGGTCAGCAATGACAATCTCAGCGTGTCTCTAATGACAGTTGTCTTTTTGAAAAGTAAAAAAATAAATAAAATAAAAAAAACACACGATTTGCTACCCAACCACAATTGCTTTAATCCTTGTATCCAACAAGATCTTGCCATCTCTCCTGACGCTGAATTCTGGGCTTTGCAGGTCCTCCATGATTTTCGCTTTGATGTCAGCGGGTGCCGTTTCTGCAAAGTGTAATTTCTCTGTGACCGCATCGAGCAACATCCCGCCAACGTCACTGCCCTCCACAAAGCACTCGGTGATGTCGAAGTACGAGTCGATGTCATGGGTCTCGTATCTCACGGGGATGGTGTCAAGGATCGCGGTGATGTCCTCCGAGCACAAATCCATGCAATAATCTTCCTGTGAAAGCCATTTGTGTCCCTTGTACAACTTATTCCATCCGCAGTCCCCTGTAGACCAATCAGTGAGAGGTGTGACTTTCCAGGAGCAGCCAATCACAGGCACCATACACGGTCATTGACAACATCTAGCATCACCTTTATTAAACCAACAAAGTCACTTTTTTCTTTTAACGTTTGCCTTTACAAAATACATTTTAGGAGATATCTACAGATGTTAAAAGGAAACCCATACTAAGGGAAATAAATAGGATGACCTTCTGAACCTGTTCATTGCCTGGTTGTCTCTGGCTTCAGTACTGGAGACCAGTGGCATCACTAGGGGGTGACTTCTAGGGCTCTAGCCCCGAATCTGCTGTCCAGAGTTCAGGGCCAGCCCTACCATGTGTCCCAATGGAACCAGGCGGCAATTTGAGAGAGGTGGCAGAGCAGGGCAGGCAATAACTACACGATTTGCACCAGGGTCAGACTCAGTAAGAGTGTTGCGGGCTGCTTGACACAGCGATGTCCCGCACAGCCACAGCACTCTCACTGAGTCTGCAATCGGTGCTTCAGTGACAGTCAGAGATCAGTGTGAGAGCGAGTCTCCTCCCTTGCTCCACCCATATGATAGAGCCCGGAGGAATTTTATCACACAAGCTCATGAGCAGGGGAGGCGCCAGGTAAGTGCAGGCCATAGAGGAGGGGGAGGGGGAAACTCTATACTACCCTAGCCTGTCTGTATACCCTAGCCTCTAACCGCTGTTCCGCCCTCACTGTGCCACTGCGGGCAGAAGAGAGATTACATTATCTCTCACTGCTGCCCTGTCTCTGGGACCTAGTCAATGCACATGTGCTGCATCAGGTGGCAGGTGACCCAGCAAGTGACAATCCACATTTAGTGGCAGGTAACGTGACAAGCTCTCTGGGGACCCTGATGTAAGGGGGGGGCTCTCTGGGGACCCTGATGTAAGGGGGGGCTCTCTGGGGACCCTGATCTAAGGGGGGGGCTCTCTGGGGACCCTGATCTAAGGGGGGCTCTCTGGGGACCCTGATCTAAGGGGGGGGGGCTCTCTGGGGACCCTGATCTAAGGGAGAGGCTCTCTGGGGACCCTGATCTAAGGGGGGGGCTCTCTGGGGACCCTGATCTAAGGGGGGGCTCTCTGGGGACCCTGATCTAAGGGGGGGGGCTCTCTGGGGACCCTGATCTAAGGGAGAGGCTCTCTGGGGACCCTGATGTAATGATAGTATATAACGTGAAATATATATACACACACATATATTATATACACGTGTATGCACGCCCAAGCGTATCACTTTCATTACTTCACTGCTATGGGCCCCAGATCTTTTGTAGACCTAGCCACACCCCTGATACCCCTGCTGGAGACTCAGAATAAGAAATACAGCCAGTGAAATCGGAACCGATTTGGATACGTGTCAAAGACTTAATGTACTGACACTTCTTGATCAGCATGACAGCCAGGCAGTTAAAGCGGAGCCTCAGGCTTTTTTTTTTGTTTATTAAAGCGGAGGTTCACCCTAAATATAAGCCCTCCCATGTGATCCAGCATACTGGCGTCAGCGCCAGTATGCTGTTTTTTTTTTTTTTTTTAATCCATGTACTTACTGTATTATGCAGATTTTTTTTTTTTTTACCCCGCGGTGGACGGCGCCAGTATAGCGCGTCAAATCTTACGAAAGTACTTGAAAAGGACTCGGGTAATCGCGGCGAAAATGCGGCGCCTGCGCACAGACCTAGGAGCTGACTGTGCAGGCGCCGTATTTTCGCCGAGATTACCTGAGTCCTTTTTGGGTACTTTCGTAAGATGTGACGCGCTATACTGGCGCCGTCCACCGCGGGGTAAAAAAAATTAAATTCTGCATAATACAGTAAGTACATGGATTAAAAAAATAAAAAAACAGCATACTGGCGCTGACGCCAGTATGCTGGATCACATGGGAGGGCTTATATTTAGGGTGAACCTCCGCTTTAAAGAGGAGGTCCGGTAAAAAAAAAAAAAAAAGTCAGCATCGGCTAACACTGTAGCTGCTGACTTTTAATAAGGACACTTACCTCTCCTAGTCGCCAGCGATGTCGGCCCCCGCCGAGGCCGATTCTCGATCCTGGCAGCTCCAGGCGCTGCCATCCACAGTAAGGGAAACAGGCAGTGAAGCCGTGCGGCTTCACTGTCCGTTTCCTACTGCGCATGTGCGAGCAGCGCGGCGCTTTGTGAATGGTTCGGCTGCTTTCTGGGATACACACAGTTCCCAGAATGCAGCGCGCCCCATTCACAAGAAGACACCGAGGAAGGAGGAGGAAGAGAATCGACCGCGGGAGATGAAGAGGCAGATTCGGCACTTCCGCATAGCAACAGCTATTTAGGGTAAGTAAAAAAAAAAAAATTTCTTCATTTAATTATTTTTTTGATTTTTGGACACATTTTTTTTTCCAGGGTGGAACTCCACTTTAAGTCAGCAGCAACAAAATGTGTACCTGCTGACTTTTGATAAACAGACAATCACCTGTCCCACGGTCCAGCGATGCGGCCGCACGGAGCCTCACGCCTCTCCCCCTCCTCTTCGCGGTGCTGCCATTGAAACTGTGGGCCACTCCCCCCCAAAAGGTGCCAATTTTGGCACCGGAGGTGGGGAGAAATCCGATGAGCGGAAGTTTTTACTTTTAGGTGGAACTCCGTTAAGCAGAATCGGAGGTGTAGAGTTTGGTACATCAGCATTGCGTCCAGCTTTAGATCCCACAAACAGAAGAGAAATCTATGGAGCTCACCTGTTATGATGGTGATGATAAGCTTTCCTTCTGGGGACAGACAGGATATGAAAAACTCCAAGGTTTCTTTTATTGGAGTTGTATAGTATACCATCTGAAACACATGATAACCGCACTTCACTAACCAATGTGTGCTTAAAAGAAAAACTTATCTTTCTTTAAATAAAAAAAATGTAATTACTACAATAATTATATAAAAATAATACAGTGTTGAGAAGGTAATTTCATTTTAATCTGAAGCTGCCAATATTGTTTTATAGGGAAAAAACATTCAAGTTTTGTGCTCTTGAAAACATAACAATAATTTGTGACAACATTTTTACATATGCCGCGTACACACGATCGGTCAATCCGATGAGAACGGTCTGAAGGACCGTTTTCATCAGACCAAACTGATCGTGTGTGGGCCCCATCGGTTATTTATCCATCGGTTAAAAAAATTTGAAACTTGTTTTAAAATTAAACCGATGGATATCTAACCGATAGAAAAAAACGATCATCTGTAGGCACAACCATCGGTTAAAAATCCACGCATGCTCAGAATCAAGTTGACGCATGCTTGGAAGCACGGAACTTCATTTTTTTCAGCACGTTGTTGTGTTTTACGTCACCGCGTTCTGACAAGATCGGTTTTTTAACTGATGGTGTGTAGGCAAGACTGACCATCAGTCAGCTTCATCGGTTAACTGATGAAAAAATCCATCAGACCGTTCTCATCGGATTGACCGATCGTGTGTACAGGGCAACAGGCTTAAAAAAGTTTAGCTAGTTCAACAAATACATAAAGAGCCTTCATATGCAGAATCCTATACCCAGAGCCAATCCAGAGGAAAGCAAAAAAAAAAAACACAATCTGCTGAGCTGGCCAGAATTATTTCTCGAGTCTATTCCACATTTTTACAGCTCTTACTGCGAAGAAGCCTTTCCATATTTGGAAATCTTTTACTCCAGACATAGAGTGCCCCCTTGTCCTTTGAACGTGAATAACTCTACACAAGTTCACTATATGGACCACTTATGTATTATTATATGTTGATCATATCCCCCCTTAATCGCTTTTTCAAGAGAATCTTTCCTCATAGTTGAGCTCCTCCATTCCTCTTATCAGCAGATTTTTTGGCTCCCCAAACCATCACTGACTGTGGAAAATTCACACTGGACCTCATGCAACTTGGATTCTGTGGGCTAGATTCAGGTAGGAGATACGACGACGTGTCTCCAGATACACCATCGTATGTCTGCGTCGGAGCCCTCCCATCTATGCGCCTGATTCTTAGAATCAGTTACGCATTGATTTGCCTTCGATCCGACTGGTGTAAGTCACTTACGCCGTCGTATCTAAGTTGCATATTTACGCTGGCCACTAGGTGGCGTTCCCATCGATTTATGCGTCAAATATGCAATTGAGATAGATACGCCAATTCACGAACGTAGCGTATTTTTTTACGTCGTTTGCGCAAGTCCGGCGTAAAGTTACCCCTGCTATATGTGGCGCAGCCAATGTTAAGTATGGACATCGGGACAGCGTCGTATTGTACGTCGTTTGTGCAAGTCGATTCAGAATGGGGTTGGGCGCAAGTTACGTTCACGTCGTTTTCATTGACTTATTGCAACGTGATTTGGAGCATGCGCACTGGGCTACGTTCACGGCTGGCGAATGCGCAATTCGTTCAGTGCGTCGATTACGTCGGGTCACGATTAGTTTGCATATAACACACCCCCTAGATTGCCAATTTGAATTACGCGGGGATACGCCGGGCCCATTTACGGTACGCCGCCGCAACTTACGGAGCAAGTGCTTTGTGAATACAGCACTTGCCCGTAAAAGTTGCGGAGGCGTAGCATAAATGGGATACGCTACGCCCGCAGATTTTTACGCCGATCTACCTGAATCTAGCCCTTTGTCTCTCCACTCTTCCTCCAGACTCTGGGAGGTTTTTGCTGGCAGTAATTGTCAAAAACAGCCTGAATGTCGATGGACCCCCAGGCTGTTTTTTGACAAATAGCTGGTCGCTAAGTAGCGGGCCGGGAATCTAAAAACTGATGACTCCTCAGCTTTTAACGGGCTGATTGTAAAAATAAATAAATAAAAAGGCAGACAATTAAAATATATATATATATATATATATATATATATATAAAAAAAAAAGTCCATTCCAGGCTCTACAGGTCTGGTATGAATGTTCTGGGAAGCCCACGCCAATTTTTTTTTTCAAAACAGCGTGGGGTCCCTCCCCAAAATCCATATCAGACCCATATCCGGGCATGCAATTCAGCAGGTCAGGAAAGGAGGGGAGACGAGAGAGCACCCCCACCCGCATGCACCTGATATCACAAGGGGGTGGGGCCACTGAGTGACGTAGCCAGATGGCCCTGCCCCTACCTATATAAGAAATGTCAGACAGCAGAGCCTGCAATAGCCAGCCAGCCTTCACCGACTGCAGGAGCATCTTTGTAATTTCTTCTTTTGTCAGGTCCAGCGGACGGCGTGATTGACGGTGGATTTACAGCGGGGGGTGCAATTTTTTTATTTTTCTAATAAAAGTATTGTCAAAAACTATGTGTTTTTATTAGCTTGTGACACTTTTTTGGTGAATGGGTAGGGGTATGACTTAGGCTGCGTACACACGATGAGACATGTCCGCTCAAAACTTGTCCGACGGACAGTTTACAGCGGACATGTCTCATCGGATTTTGGTCCAATGGCGTGTACATACCATCAGATCAAAATCCCCGCCGGCAGACAGCGCGGTGACGTTGACGCCGCCACGTCGCTGAACCAGGAAGAAAAATACTTCCGCACATGCATCGAATCCATTCGACGCATGTGTGGGCAGATATGTCCGCTGGTGAGTGTACTAACCAGCGGACATATCCGACGGACATGTCTCCGGCGGTCAAATTTTTAAGCATGCTTTAAAATTTGTCCGCCGGACAAACATGTCCGCTAGCCCATACACACGATCGGATTTGTCTGCTGAAACGGTCCGTCGGACCAGTTTCAGCGGACAAATTCGATCGTGTGTACGCGGCCTTACCTGTCCAGGCCCCCCGAGGCGGATTTGTCAACTGGCTCAGATGCAGGCGCTGCCATTCCAACTAAGGGAAACCCAAATTTCTCGGAGTCCTATGGCTATGGCGCGTCACGCCCTCCGAAAAAAGCCGAAATAGGACTCGGAGAAATACGGCGCCTGCGCAGTCAGCTCCTAGGTCTGTGCGCAGGCGCCGCATAGCGCCGGAAATACCCGAGTCCTAAATCGGCTATTTTCGGAAGCCGTGACAGGCTATACAGGGTGAACCACCGCTTTAAAGTGTTAGGCCCCTTTCCCATGAGGATCCGTACATGTCTCATCTGTTTGCTGAGCGGGGATCGCTCCGCTGACAGGGCGGGACACGCACATTGTGCAGGGACCGCCCTGTCAGATCTCCGCTCACTCCTATGGGGGGGAAATCGGATGAACACGGACTGTCTGTCCATCTTCACCCGATCCGCACCGCAGACGGATGTAAAAATAGGATTTTCCTCCGTCTGCAGAATCGGAGCATAGCGGACACGGATGAGATCGGGTGTTAGCAGATGTTCATCCGTTGACACCCGCTATCCCATACATGCACGTCCCTTTTTCATCCGTAAACGGATGGATGAAAAAGCGAACAGACGGTCCGCTGGTGTGAAAGGGCCCTTAAAGCTGCAGCTTACCGCATGTGGTGGCTGAATTTTTTTTTTCCCAGGCAATTATTCCCCTTTATTTTCATCTGGTGATCCTGCCCGTAACACACTTCCTTCCTAGGGCGACAATGCCGACTGTACTGCAGTTGAGGAGCACAGTTGTTAGGCTAGAATGGGAAAAATGTTAGTGCTACATAACACCTCTCCTCTTCTCCAACAAAACATAGGAGGGAGGTGTGCTGTAGTCCTCAGAGACAGCTGAAGCAATGTAACTGGTAAGAGTGCAGCACAGGTAGAGAGAACAGGAAGCTCACAAGATTTCTGGCAGAATCAACTAATTGTTTTTCCATCATTGAGCTTAAAGCGGATGTCCGATGAAAAAAAATTATTAAAAGCCAGCAGCTACAAATACTGCAGCTGCTGACTTTTAATATTAGGACACTTACCGTATTTTTCGCCATATGAGACGCTCCGGCATACAAGACGCACCCAATTTTAAAGGAGGAAAATCTAGAAAAAAAAAAAAGATTCTGAACCAAATACTGTAGTAAAATATTTGCCCCCCACTCGTCATCACCATCACACCACCCCCACATTAGTAATAGCAGCGAGGAACATTCCCCCCACATAGTAATAATAGCCAGTAACATTGCCCCCACATAGTAATAATAGCCAACATTGCCCCCACATAGTAATAATAGCCAGTAACATTGCCCCCACATAGTAATAATAGCCAGTAACATTGCCCCCACATAGTAATAATAACCAGTAACATTGCCCCCACATAGTAATAATAGCCAGTAACATTGCCCCCACATAGTAATAATAGCCAGTAACATTGCCCCCACATAGTAACAATAGCCAGTAACATTGCCCCCACATAGTAATAGCAGCCAGTAACATTGCCCCCACATAGTAATAATAGCCAGTAACATTGCCCCCACATAGTAATAATAGCCAGTAACATTGCCCCCACATAGTAATAATAGCCAGTAACATTCCCCCCACATAGTAATAAGGCCGATTTGTTTCCCTTCATCTCAGAAAATCTAGGGAGGGGAACTGGGGAGGAGGTTATTGTTTAGGGTGGAGTGCAGCCTATCAGTGTCCATCAGTGTCACCTCATTATTGCCCACCAGTGCAGCCTATCAGTGTCACCCCATGAGTGCCCACCAGTGCAGCCTATCAGTGCAACCTCATCAGTGCAGCCTATCAGTGTCACCCCGAGTGCCCACCAGTGCAGCCTATCAGTGCAACCTCATCAGTGCCCACCAGTGGAGCCTATCAGTGCCACCTCATTAGTGGCCACCAGTTCAGCCTGTTAGTGCCAGCTCATTAGTGGCCATCGGTGCAGCCTATCAGTGTCCATCAGTGCATCCCACTAGTGCAGTAGATTTCCACCCAGCACGCCCCTGCCTCAGATCCCTTCACAATGCCAATTTCTTTAAGGTGAAATCTCGGCGGACCTCGAGTTCAGACGATCCGAACATTCCTGAGCCCATCTCTACCGTTTCCCTGACTGCTCACCTTTTCCGGTCTCCTCAGGAGCACAGGAGTGGGGAAATGTACTTTATTTATTTGTGGGTCATAGTAATAAATATTCAGCCAATATAAAGAAGGATTTTTATTTCTAATAATAAATAAAAAAAGAAATTTTCCCGGCCCTGCAAAGGAAACAAACAAATAACGCTCACCTATGAGACACATCAGGAGTGACATTTTTCTTTTGAGAAGGTCAGAGAAATGATATAAAACATTCTATTAAATTAATAAAAATAAAGTATTTTTTTTGGGCAGTTTTACGTTTAATAATACGTCGGGGGGGGGGGGGGGGGGTCAGATCTCCATTAACCACCAAATAAAGGTCCGGATGGTTCTGATAAAAAACAAAGTGTAAGTCACCCGGGAACCTGAAGATTTCTCTTCCTTTTATAAGGCGCCAGGACTAGAAATCCTGGAAAAGGAAGCGCTGTGATCATTCCTCATGGAGTTTAGTAAATACGAGGGACTTACTAAAGACAAATAGATTTCACTTCACAAGTTCAGTCGCTCCGATCGTTCCCGAGAGAGGCAGAGCGGCGGTCTGTCTGTGTAAACAAGGCAGATCGCCGTTCTGCTGGTGGAGGAGACAGATCCTGTGTTTCTGCAAAGCAGGAACAGAGATTTCTGTCTTCTCCCAGCCAAAGCACCTCCCCAACACGGTTAAAAATCCCCCCTCCCCCCTCCAGGAGCACATTTAACACTTTAATAGCCCCTGATGTTAACCCCTTCCCTGCCAGTGTAATTAGTACAGTGACAGTGCATAATTTTTAGCACTGATCACTGTACTGGTGTGCGCAGAAAATTCAATCACGTGTACGAGGCTTTAACCACTTACTGCCCGCCAATGACAGATTGACGGCGGCAAAGTGGTTGCTTAATCCTGACTGGACGTCATATGACGTCCTCAGGATATTGAGCCTCCGGGGGCGCGCATCACGGCGATCGTTGTTGCAGAGTGTCAGTCTGAACCCCCGCAACACCGATCTAGGTAAAGTGTCCAATCACGTCCAATCACAGCTGATCACGATGTAAACAGGAAAAGCCGGTAATGGGCTTTTCCTCACTCGCGTCTGTTAGACGCTAATAGAGGAGAGCCGATCGGCTGCTCCTCTGACAGGAGGGGTTTGTGCTGATCGATTATCAGCACAGCCCCCCCCGAGGATGCCCACTGGACCACCAGGGATGCCCACTGGATCACCAGGGATTTAAAAACAAAGGTATGCCACCCTAGACCACCAGGGATGACACATAATGGATGCCAATCAGTTCCACAATGGATGCCAGTGCCCACAATGGGCATCACTGATTGCCAGTCATTGTTTGGCACTGATTGGCATCCATTAGTACAACACATTAGTTAGTGCCCATCTATGCCCATCAATGCTGCCTATCAGTACCCATCCATGCCGCCTATCAGTGCCCATCCATGCCGCCTATCCCTGCCCATCCATGCCGCCTATCTCTGCCCATCCGTGCCGCCTATTTGTGCCGCCCATCAGTGCCGCATATTGGTGCCCATCATCAATGTCACCACATCAGTGCCACCTCATCTGTGCCCATCAGTGCCACCTTGTCAGTGCAGTACCATCAGTGCCCATTGGTGAAGGAGAAAACATACTTATTTACAATGTTTTATAACGGAAACAAAAAAAAAGTTTTTTTTTTCTACATTTTTGGTCTTATTTTTATTTTTTTGCAGGAAATAAAAATCGCAGAGATGATCAAATACCACCAAAAGAAAGCTCTATTTGTGGGAACAAAATGATAAAAATGTAGTTTGGGTGCAGTGTAGCACGACCGCGCAATTGTCATTTAAAATGCAACAGCACTGAAAGCTAAAAATTGCTCTGGGCGGGAAGGTGTATAAGTGCCCCCCGGTATGGAAGTGGTTAAAGATTCCTGCTCACAAGTGCAAACCATCCATCCTGGTGACCGCTCATACACCTCTCTGAGGGCGGAGCTTTGTGTGGAGGGCGCGGCAACTTTGCGGCATTTGTGGGCTGTAGGGCCGCCCATGGAGCTCAGTGATTGGATGGGGAGGAGTCACTGCCCTGGAACCGGCATGTCCATAACAAGGTGAGATATGTGACCCCCCTCCCCCCCTGCACTACTTCCATAGGACCTTCCCAGCTCTGCCTCCTACACAGCCCGGCAACCAATCATCTGGCTCAACACGGTCATCAGGGAAGGGGCTTAGCTGGGGGCATTGAAACCGACACGACAGGTATACAGGATAGCACAGGACAGATCGGAGGGGTATATACACATGCCAGGTATACAGGATAGCACAGGACAGATCAGAGGGGTATATACACACATGACAGGTATACAGGATAGCACAGGACAGATCAGAGGGGTATATACACACACATGACAGGTATACAGGATAGCACAGGACAGATCAGAGGGGTATATACACACATGACAGGTATACAGGATAGCACAGGACAGATCAGAGGGGTATATATACACACACACATGACAGGTATACAGGATAGCACAGGACAGATCAGAGGGGTATATATACATGACAGGTATACAGTATAGCACAGGACAGATCAGAGGGGTATATACACATGACAGGTATACAGGATAGCACAGGACAGATCAGAGGGGTATATATACACATGACAGGTATACAGGATAGCACAGGACAGATCAGAGGGGTATATATACACAGGACAGGTATACAGGATAGCACAGGACAGATCAGAGGGGTATATATACACAGGACAGGTATACAGGATAGCACAGGACAGATCAGAGGGGTATATATACACACATGCCAGGTATACAGGATAGCCCAGGACAGATCAGAGGGGTATATACACACACATGACAGGTATACAGGATAGCACAGGACAGATCAGAGGGGTATATACACACATGACGCTGTCAGTAGGGCAGTGGACGCTGTCAGTAGGGCAGTGGAAGGTGTCAGTAGGGCAGTGGACGGTGTCAGTAGGGCAGTGGAAGGTGTCAGTAGGGCAGTGGACGCTGTCACTACATAGGGCAGTGTACCTCCATCCAAAGACCTGAATCAGCTCTACTGAACCCAACACCATACAAACTGTTTACAAAGTGGCACTGTGCATTCTAAAACCTTTTCAAGCTCCATTTAATTACAAAAAAAGCCCCAAAAAATTCAAAGCAGTCCACAGGCACCATAATAAAACAAAAAAAACGCGCTAGGAAACCCCCTCCCCCCAAAAGAACTACAGGCTGCAGCAAGCGTGTGATAAACAGGAAACAATGGAATATAAAAAGCCGCGCCACACAAAGGTTGATAACACCAGTGTAAGTGATGGTAAAATTAATATAACACTAAAGTCCAATAACGTCCATAATGATTGAAATAATGATGAATCTCGGAAGCGATCCTCTGTGAAGTGTCACCAAACGCACACAGGTCAGAAGGTGCACCCGCCACCACATGAAAAAGCAGCTTACCAGAGGTCAGATCTATGCTAGCGTCTGACTATAACCCAGTCAACGGCCTTTAGATCCTTGAGATTCCCACGATCAACTCGAGTAGACCAGGAGAGGGACACTTCTTAAACTCCGGAAGAAAAGAAGGCGCACATAGCATAATTCCGTATCGAAAATTTATTATAAAAAGTAAAATTGTACTTACACAGCACATGAAGTAAACGAGCATTAAAAACAAATACAGGTATTGCCGGCCGGCATGTAGGAGCCCTTCCTCCTCAGCGTGGTGACGTCACTGCGTCGCCTCCCAGACGCGTTTCGTCACAAAGAGGACGTTTTCAATGGGGATAGGGCTACACAGTGATGCACCACTTAAAAGGACCAGCCGCCCATTGTGAGAAGCAGCACGCTGAGTCCAGACGCGCCATCTTTGTTGTGGTAAACAACCATAGGCAGAAAAAGCAATCTCCCAGGCATTACGGGCGCAACTAAAAATTCCTTAACGGAAAACAGAGAGGAAAAAAGAAAATTAAAATTAAACTGGTCCAAACCCCACCAGTAGTTGGGGTGGGCCAAAAGGTTTTATTGATTTACTTAAACTTGGTTGTCTGAATGTGATGTGGACGCAGCGATGTGGGGATAGGCAAGGTGGAAGAGCGCTGGCACTAAACTCTACCTCCCTTCCCCCCCCAGGACACAGCGTCATCTACGGGACAGGTCTGGTAAGCAAAACCTAGACTTACCGAGAAAACAAAGGAGAAAAAGAAAGAATATAATAATAAAAAATATTCTAATAAAAAAATATTCTTTTTGAACAACAAATGTATATTATGTGTATTCCCTAGGGACTAATGTCCTCATAGGGAAGAGAGTACTAAACATAGTACAAGTGCTGGAGTGATATATTAACCTCCTTGGCGTTTTTCCCGTGTCTGACACGGGGTAAAAATTTGCTGCTACTATTGTTGATCCCGTGTCAGACACGGGCTCGCCTCGCTGAATCCAGAGACTGTTTACTTACCTTCTCCCTGGATCCAGCGATGCATCCACGCTGTGTGAGCGAGCGGGTGCTCGCTCGATTCACACAGCGTCCCCGTGTGCCGCCGAGCTCCGTTCCCTGCGACGTTACGTCGCACGGGGACGGAGAACGGCGCCAAATTCAAAAATGTAAACAAACACTTTACATACAGTACAATGTAATCTTATAGATTACAGTACTGTATGTAAAAAATACACACCCCCCATGTCCCTAGTGGTCTGCCCAGTGCCCTGCATGTCATTTTATATAATAAAAACTTTTCTTTCTCCCTGCAAACTGTAGATTGCCCATAGCAACCAAAAGTGTCCCTTTATGGCAAAAATTGTTTTAGAGCAGCTAAAAAAACAGCGATAATAAATTATAATCACTTGCAGAATTTAGCGATAGCGATCTGTGGGGAAATTCGTCATAAAAAAAAAAAATTATGACAGCAAAAATTCTGCAACTGAGCAAATTTCAGTGATTTTGATTTGATTACATTATTGAATAATTTTTACTATAATTATATTATTATTTGTTATAATTTTTTATAATTATTTATTATATTATAATTTTTAATAAAAAAAAAAAAAAAAAATCATACCCGGGATGCCTATTAGACTCTTGTTTAGATAGATTTAAGTAAGTACTTACTAAGAATTGCAGGCCTATAATACATAACACCACATTTCCTTGCAAAACAATTGCAACGCTTTTGGTACAAAATTCCAGACAGAATCATAACGCCAGGGAGGTTAATGTCTTACGCTCCAATACTCACAATTGGTGGAGAGTGTAAATAGGTAAAAACCCAGTGTAGTGATCAAGGGGTGAAAAAAGGAAGACAAGTGAAAAAAAGGCTATTTATTAACAAATAGATTGGTGGTATAATATTAGTGAAGAGTAACTTCACAAATAGCATCCTATAATCAAAACAATATTGAAAGAGTGATACATTCTAAACATTTTAAGTCAGCCAGTAAGCTATATGACCAATAGTCGACTGTGAAGTGAAAATTGGAATAAAATATAATCCCCAAAAACCGAAAAAAACGAAAAAAAATTTTTTTTTATAGACTGAGTGAAGACGACTAGAAGGGAAAAATTTATTTTGATTAAATCATAATTCCATATAGGGTATAAATATATATCTGCCCTCAGGCGTGCTTCTCACAAAGATCCATTATAGGCAATGCTAATAGATGCACTAGCATATATAGACTAAGTGAAGACAACTTACATGATATAAATTTCAAAAATCTATACAATAAACATATCGGGCAACAATATCCCTTACAGACATTGCTGGTAGGCATATGGCCCTATATAGACTCAGTGAGGACGACTCAAAAGGGCAGGAACAGAAAGAGAAAGAAACCGATCTCATAGAACTCAAAAAAGGGAAAACAGTTATACCAAAAGGGTATCAAGCATTACTAATGAATGCATTCACATCCGTTTCAATATTTAACCCAAAGGGGGCGTAGGTTTTCAAACGAAAAATCCAGCCCATTTCCATCTGGGATATCCCTTGTACTAGATTACCTCCTCTCCAAGGTGCTTTATATTTATCAATCCCCAAGAAGAGGGTATTGGAGGGATTCTTTTCATGCTTCAATCTGTAGTGATTGGAAACAGAATGGTCCCTAAATCCAGACATGATGTTGGTGATGTGTTCGTTGACACGAACCTGAAATGCCCTCTTGGTCCTACCCACGTATTGTTTGCCACATGGACATTGAACCAAATACACCACTCCCTCAGAAGCACAGGTAATGCATGGTAGAATCTTGTATTCTTTCCCGGTGGCTGTAGATATAAAGGACCTCACACATCTATGTTTATTAGAACTTAGGGCACAGACCCGACATCGCCCACATTTATAATAGCCTTTTAGCTGGGCGAAAGGGAAAAAAGATTTAGTGAGGGGAGGATCTATAACATTCTTGGATATGAGGTTCCTTAGGGATTGTACCCCCTTGAAGATAACCCGAGGTTTAGGGGGCAGGATATTTTTTAACACAGGGTCATTTAGGGCTAAATGCCAGTGTTTCTTTACCAGATGGGTAATGGTTCTATGCTGGGTGGAATAGGTGGTGACAAAAGGTACTACGTCAGAGAACCTGTTCTCCTCCTTGGGAGTCTTATCACGTAAAAGCTCATTCCTATCCATACCCAAAACCTGATGTAAAGACCCCTGCAATTCCGTACTACAGTACCCCTTATCAAGAAACCTCTCTGTAAGGACTGAAGCTTGTTGTTGGAACACCTGAGTGTCAGAGCAATTCCGTCTTAGCCGGAGATATTGACTCTTGGGGACACCCTTCAACCAAGGTTCATGGTGGCAACTTCCTACCGGAATGTAGGAGTTCCGATCGGTATCCTTGAAAAAAGTGGAGGTAATGAACCTATTCTCTTTGGTTTCTATTACCAAGTCGAGGTAGTGAACCCTGGTCTGGCTGGCCTCATACTTCAGTTCTATGCCCCTATTATTATCATTAAGGTATTCAATGAAGTTGGTCAAATCGGTATGCCCGCCAGCCCATAGGAGGAGGATGTCGTCTATGTACCTGGCCCAAAGGACCACCTGAGGGGCATCCCTCGGGTAGACGACATCCTCCTCCCATTTGGCCATAAAAAGGTTGGCCAGGCTTGGGGCATATTTAGCCCCCATAGCCACCCCAGTGTTTTGTTTGTAAAAATTGTCCTCAAACCAAAAATAATTGGATGCAGCCGCAAAAACTCAGGAGGGACATAATGAAAACAACTTGCTTAGAGGGAAGGCCTGAGTCTCTCCCAAGGTAGAATTGTACGGCTTCAAGTCCTAGGGCATGGGGTATGATGGTGTACAATGAAGTTACATCGATCGTAACCATCCACATATCAGAAGAAGCGGGGAGATCGGTAAGGATGTTGATAATATGTTGATAATATGTTTGGAATCCCTAACATAAGAGGGAATTTTTTTAACCAGTGGTTGCAAATAGAAATCAATATATCTGCCCACCCGGGAAGTGATTGAATCTATGCCACTAACAATGGGGCGACCCGGGGGGCTGTCTCTAAAAGAAAAGCTTTTTCTCATACCTAAAGCACCCCGTACCCCAACACTATATTATCTCCCAAAGTTACACAAGGATCCTGTCTGCCCCCCGGGTCGCCCCATTGTTAGTGGCATAGATTCAATCACTTCCCGGGTGGGCAGATATATTGATTTCTATTTGCAACCACTGGTTAAAAAAATTCCCTCTTATGTTAGGGATTCCAAACATATTATCAACATCCTTACCGATCTCCCCGCTTCTTCTGATATGTGGATGGTTACGATCGATGTAACTTCATTGTACACCATCATACCCCATGCCCTAGGACTTGAAGCCGTACAATTCTACCTTGGGAGAGACTCAGGCCTTCCCTCTAAGCAAGTTGTTTTCATTATGTCCCTCCTGAGTTTTGCGGCTGCATCCAATTATTTTTGGTTTGAGGACAATTTTTACAAACAAAACACTGGGGTGGCTATGGGGGCTAAATATGCCCCAAGCCTGGCCAACCTTTTTATGGCCAAATGGGAGGAGGATGTCGTCTACCCGAGGGATGCCCCTCAGGTGGTCCTTTGGGCCAGGTACATAGACGACATCCTCCTCCTATGGGCTGGCGGGCATACCGATTTGACCAACTTCATTGAATACCTTAATGATAATAATAGGGGCATAGAACTGAAGTATGAGGCCAGCCAGACCAGGGTTCACTACCTCGACTTGGTAATAGAAACCAAAGAGAATAGGTTCATTACCTCCACTTTTTTCAAGGATACCGATCGGAACTCCTACATTCCGGTAGGAAGTTGCCACCATGAACCTTGGTTGAAGGGTGTCCCCAAGAGTCAATATCTCCGGCTAAGACGGAATTGCTCTGACACTCAGGTGTTCCAACAACAAGCTTCAGTCCTTACAGAGAGGTTTCTTGATAAGGGGTACTGTAGTACGGAATTGCAGGGGTCTTTACATCAGGTTTTGGGTATGGATAGGAATGAGCTTTTACGTGATAAGACTCCCAAGGAGGAGAACAGGTTCTCTGACGTAGTACCTTTTGTCACCACCTATTCCACCCAGCATAGAACCATTACCCATCTGGTAAAGAAACACTGGCATTTAGCCCTAAATGACCCTGTGTTAAAAAATATCCTGCCCCCTAAACCTCGGGTTATCTTCAAGGGGGTACAATCCCTAAGGAACCTCATATCCAAGAATGTTATAGATCCTCCCCTCACTAAATCTTTTTTCCCTTTCGCCCAGCTAAAAGGCTATTATAAATGTGGGCGATGTCGGGTCTGTGCCCTAAGTTCTAATAAACATAGATGTGTGAGGTCCTTTATATCTACAGCCACCGGGAAAGAATACAAGATTCTACCATGCATTACCTGTGCTTCTGAGGGAGTGGTGTATTTGGTTCAATGTCCATGTGGCAAACAATACGTGGGTAGGACCAAGAGGGCATTTCAGGTTCGTGTCAACGAACACATCACCAACATCATGTCTGGATTTAGGGACCATTCTGTTTCCAATCACTACAGATTGAAGCATGAAAAGAATCCCTCCAATACCCTCTTCTTGGGGATTGATAAATATAAAGCACCTTGGAGAGGAGGTAATCTAGTACAAGGGATATCCCAGATGGAAATGGGCTGGATTTTTCGTTTGAAAACCTACGCCCCCTTTGGGTTAAATATTGAAACGGATGTGAATGCATTCATTAGTAATGCTTGACACAACCCCTGTGGGAAACATACTTGGGGAGCAATAACCCTTTTGGTATAACTGTTTTCCCTTTTTTGAGTTCTATGAGATCGGTTTCTTTCTCTTTCTGTTCCTGCCCTTTTGAGTCGTCCTCACTGAGTCTATATAGGGCCATATGCCTACCAGCAATGTCTGTAAGGGATATTGTTGCCCGATATGTTTATTGTATAGATTTTTGAAATTTATATCATGTAAGTTGTCTTCACTTAGTCTATATATGCTAGTGCATCTATTAGCATTGCCTATAATGGATCTTTGTGAGAAGCACGCCTGAGGGCAGATATATATTTATACCCTATATGGAATTATGATTTAATCAAAATAAATTTTTCCCTTCTAGTCGTCTTCACTCAGTCTATAAAAAAAATAAAACATTTTTTTTCGTTTTTTTCGGTTTTTGGGGATTATATTTTATTCCAATTTTCACTTCACAGTCGACTATTGGTCATATAGCTTACTGGCTGACTTAAAATGTTTAGAATGTATCACTCTTTCAATATTGTTTTGATTATAGGATGCTATTTGTGAAGTTACTCTTCACTAATATTATACCACCAATCTATTTGTTAATAAATAGCCTTTTTTTCACTTGTCTTCCTTTTTTCACCCCTTGATCACTACACTGGGTTTTTACCTATTTACACTCTCCACCAATTGTGAGTATTGGAGCGTAAGACATTAATATATCACTCCAGCACTTGTACTATGTTTAGTACTCTCTTCCCTATGAGGACATTAGTCCCTAGGGAATACACATAATATACATTTGTTGTTCAAAAAGAATATTTTTTTATTAGAATATTTTTTATTATTATATTCTTTCTTTTTCTCCTTTGTTTTCTCGGTAAGTCTAGGTTTTGCTTACCAGACCTGTCCCGTAGATGACGCTGTGTCCTGGGGGGGGAAGGGAGGTAGAGTTTAGTGCCAGCGCTCTTCCACCTTGCCTATCCCCACATCGCTGCGTCCACATCACATTCAGACAACCAAGTTTAAGTAAATCAATAAAACCTTTTGGCCCACCCCAACTACTGGTGGGGTTTGGACCAGTTTAATTTTAATTTTCTTTTTTCCTCTCTGTTTTCCGTTAAGGAATTTTTAGTTGCGCCCGTAATGCCTGGGAGATTGCTTTTTCTGCCTATGGTTGTTTACCACAACAAAGATGGCGCGTCTGGACTCAGCGTGCTGCTTCTCACAATGGGCGGCTGGTCCTTTTAAGTGGTGCATCACTGTGTAGCCCTATCCCCATTGAAAACGTCCTCTTTGTGACGAAACGCGTCTGGGAGGCGACGCAGTGACGTCACCACGCTGAGGAGGAAGGGCTCCTACATGCCGGCCGGCAATACCTGTATTTGTTTTTAATGCTCGTTTACTTCATGTGCTGTGTAAGTACAATTTTACTTTTTATAATAAATTTTCGATACGGAATTATGCTATGTGCGCCTTCTTTTCTTCCGGAGTTTAACAAGTGTCCCTCTCCTGGTCTACTCGAGTTGATCGTGGGAATCTCAAGGATCTAAAGGCCGTTGACTGGGTTATAGTCAGACGCTAGCATAGATCTGACCTCTGGTAAGCTGCTTTTTCATGTGGTGGCGGGTGCACCTTCTGACCTGTGTGCGTTTGGTGACACTTCACAGAGGATCGCTTCCGAGATTCATCATTATTTCAATCATTATGGACGTTATTGGACTTTAGTGTTATATTAATTTTACCATCACTTACACTGGTGTTATCAACCTTTGTGTGGCGCGGCTTTTTATATTCCACAGTCCACAGGCACCCCACAAATGAAGAAGAAAACATTAATCAGACAGTGCCCGTGCCCCCCAATAGAAACCTCCATTACAGTGAGACAAAAAAATAATTACCTTTCAGGAGCTGCTGCAAAAATGTGTGTGAACCTGTTAGGGGGTGCAGTCTGCAATATCATGCTTTCTCCCGCAAAAGCGTCCCAGTCCAGTGGCCCTCCATTCACTGTCTCTGGTGGCGCCGGTGGCTGGGTGGGAGAGAGAGTGCACAGACAGTGCTGCATGACCCAGCTGCAGGACATTAACCCCACTGGAGCAGGGCAAGAAAGGGGGTGCGCGTTGTTTGGGGGTAGCTGACAGAGAGTAGAAGGAGGGGGGTGACAAAGAGGAGGATTGCGGGTGACAGAGAGGAGGAGGAGGGGGGGGGTAACAGAGAGGAGGAGGAGGTGGGGGGGTAACAGAGAGGAGGTGGGGGGGGGGGAAGTGACAGAGAGAGGGGAGGGTGACAGAGAGGAGGTGACAGAGAGGAGGGGAGTGTGACAGAGAGGAGGGGAGTGTGACAGAGAGGAGGGGAGGGTGACAGAGAGGTGGGGAGGGTGACAGAGAGGAGGGGAGGGTGACAGAGAGGAGGGGAGGGTGACAGAGGAGGAAGGGGGGTGACAGAGGAGGGGGGGGGTGACAGAGGAGGGGGGGTGACAGAGGAGGGGGGGGGGGTGACAGAGGAGGGGGGGTGACAGAGGAGGAGGCGGGGGTGACAGAGGGGGGGGGAGACAGAGGGGGTGACAGAGGAGGGGGGGTGTGACAGAGAGGAGGAGAGGTGACAGAGAGAAGGGGGTGACATAGGAGGTGGGGGGGGGTTACAGAGAGGAGAAGGGGTGACAGAGAGAAGGGGGTGACAGGTGGGGGGGGTTACAGAGAGGAGGAGGGGTGACAGAGAAGGGGGTGACAGAGGAGGAGGTGGGTGACAGAGAGAGAAGGGGGTGACAGAGAGAAGGGGGTGACATAGGAGGTGGGGGGGTTACAGAGAGGAGGAGGGGTGACAGAGAGAAGGGGGTGAGACAGAGAGAGGGGGGGTGACAGAGAGAAGGGAGTGACAGGGAGTGGGGGGGTTACAGAGAGGAGGTGGGGGGGTTACAGGGGTGACAGAGGAGAAGGGGGGTGACAGAGAGAGAGAAGGGGGTGACAGAGGAGGAGGGGGGTGACAGAGAGAAGGGGGGGGACATAGGAGTGGTGGGGGGGTTACAGAGAGGAGGAGGGGTGACAGAGAGAAGGGGGTGAGACAGAGAGAAGGGGGTGACAGAGAGAAGGGAGTGACAGAGGAGGTGGGGGGGTTACAGAGAGGAGGAGGGGTGACAGAGAGAAGGGGGTGACAGAGGAGGAGGAGGGGTGACAGAGAGAAGGGGGTGACAGAGAGAAGGGAGTGACAGAGGAGGTGGGGGGGGGTTACAGAGAGGAGGAGGGGTGATTGACAGGAAGGGGGCTGACAGAGCAGATGAGAGCAACCTTAGGAAACTCACAGCGTGAGGCGGGACTCGGTAACAAGCAGGCAGGATTGTCCACAGACTAGTCCAGCCCCGCCTCCACATGTGACCAGCAGCCTCCGCCCGGCCAATCACTGACCAGGACGGGTCATGACCCGTTCTGTCAATCAGGGCACCGGGCACCCGACTCCCGCTGGGCTTAGAGAGCGCGCCGGCGCTGAAAAGCCGCCGATGTACACCAAATATCACCTAGTCACACAGTGATAGCGGGCACACGACGCGGCCGCGGCGCCTCTCTTCTTATGTTGCGGCCAGGGTCAGAGATCTGCTTCCACTGGCCACATGATGGTGGAATGTGTGCCCGGGTTTTCGGCGGGTGGAAACCCGGGCACATGTCTCCAAAACCGGACTGTCCGGGTCAAAACCGGACGGGTGGCAACCCTATATACTACCCATAGTAGAGTTGCCACCTCATCCCTTTAAAACAGAACACATATGAATTACACATGTTCTGTGGCTAATTAAGGTGGTAATTAAACTCACTGGGTGCTTTACCTGCATTAAATTAGCCTCAGAACCTGTGTAATTCATATGTGTTCTGTTTTAAAGGGATGAGGTGGCAACTCTAACCCATAGGGTATTATAATGACAGGCTGGGGTAGTATAGGGTATTATAATAAGGGGTGGGGGTAGTATAGGGTATTATAATGATGGATGGGGGTAGTATAGGGTATTATAATGAGGGGTGGGGGTAGTATAGTGTATTATAATGATGGATGGGGGTAGTATAGGGTATTATAATGATGGATGGGGGTAGTATAGGGTATTATAATGACAGTCGGGGAAGTATAGGGTATTATAATGAGGGGTGGGGGTAATATAGGGTATTATAATGAGTGGCTGGGGTAGTATAGGGTATTATAATGACGGGTGGGGGTAGTATAGGGTATTATAATGAGGGGTGGGGGTAGTATAGGGTATTAAAATGACGGATTGGGGTAGTATAGGGTAATATAATGACAGGTTGGGGTAGTATAGGGTATTATAATGAGGGGTTGGGGTAGTATAGGGTATTATAATGAAGGGTTGGGGTAGTAAAGGGTATTATAATGACGGGTGGGGGTAGTATAGGGTATTATAATGAGGGGTTGGGGTAGTATAGGGTATTATAATGAGGGGTGGGGGTAGTATAGGGTATTATAATGATGGATGGGGGTAGTATAGGGTATTATAATGAGGGGTGGGGGTAGTATAGGGTATTATAATGAGTGGCTGGGGTAGTATAGGGTATTATAATGAGGGGTTGGGGTAGTATAAGGTATTATAATGAGGGGTTGGGGTAGTATAGGGTATTATAATGAGGGGTGGGGGGTAGTATAGGGTATTATAATGACTGGTGGGGGTAGTATAGGGTATTATAATGAGTGGTTGGGGTAGTATAGGGTATTATAATGAGGGGTGGGGGTAGTATAGGGTATTATAATGACGGGTCAGGGTAGTATAGGGTATTATAATGATGGGTCGGGGTAGTATATGGTATCTCCCCTCCCCAAAAAAAAAAAAAACCTCCTTGCAGCATGAATGCCCTCCAATCCCTCCTCATAGCACAAATATCCCCAATCGCTTACTCTAGCACAGATCATCCCCCACCTCCCAATCCCTCCTCCCAGCACAGATCTCCCCAATCCTTCCTTCCAGCACAAATCCCCCATTACTCCTCCCAGCACAAACCCCCCCCATCCCTCCTTTTAGCACAAACCCCCCCCCATCCCTCCTTTTAGCAAAAATCCCCCTCCTTCCCTCCTCCCAGCACAGATCCCCCCCAATTCCTCCTCCCAGCACAGATCTCCCCAATCCTTCCTTCCAGCACAAATCCCCCCATTACTCCTCCTAGCACAAATCCCCCCATTACTCCTCCGAGCACAAACCCTCCCCCTCCCGTCCCTCCTTTTAGCATAAATCCCCCTCCATCCCTCCTCTTAGCACAAATCCCCCTCCTTCCCTCCTCCCGGCACAAATCCTCCCCCGTCCCTCCTTTTAGCACAAATTCTTCCCCATCCCTCCTTTTAGCACAAATCCCCCTCCCTCTGTCCCTCCTCTTAGCACATATCCCCCTCCCTCTGTCCCTCCTCTTAGCACAACCCCCCCCCCCCCCAGTGGAATTCTACTGTACTGAGAATTATACCCAGTATACAGGGACAAGAGAAGTGGTACTGTGCAGGGTCCATACATACAGAATAAGAACAGATACTGAGAATTATAACCAGCACACCCAGCCATTTAAATTACCATAGTACAGATTAATTATATGTAAAATCTATAAAATGATATAACATTTATTTGGCTACAGTGTTACATGACCAAGGTATTCCCAGTCAGGTTCCAGGCCTGAAAAGTGGCAGTTGGTATGAGGTGTGTGATGTCACAGTGGGCTGAAGTTGTTTCAAATAATTCCTGCACTGGGAGCTGAGCGAGTCACATTGTCAGATTGTGTTTCCTGCGATTATTAGCATTTTTATTCAAATATATTTCCATTATCATATTATTATTATTATTATACAGTGCAGAAAATAAGTATTTGAACACCCTGCTAATTTTGCAAGTTCTCCCACTTGGAAATCACGGAGGGGTCTGAAATTGTCATCGTAGGTGCATGTAACTGTGAGAGACATAATCAAAAAAAAAATCCAGAAATCACAATGTATGATTTTTTTAACTATTTATTTGTATGATACAGCTGCAAAGAAGTATT
Source organism: Rana kukunoris (assembly GCA_029574335.1). Classification (NCBI taxonomy): domain Eukaryota; kingdom Metazoa; phylum Chordata; class Amphibia; order Anura; family Ranidae; genus Rana; species Rana kukunoris. The sequence goes on from CM056054.1 coordinate 117,301,116, forward strand.
TGAACACCTGTCTATCAGCTAGAATTCTGACCCTCAAAGACCTGTTAGTCTGCCTTTAAAATGTCCACCTCCACTCCATTTATTATCCTAAATTAGATGCACCTGTTTGAGGTCATTAGATGCATAAAGACACCTGTCCACCCCATACAATCAGTAAGAATCCAACTACTAACATGGCCAAGACCAAAGAGCTGTCCAAAGACACTAGAGACAAAATTGTACACCTCCACAAGGCTGGAAAGGGCTACGGGGAAATTGCCAAGCAGCTTGGTGAAAAAAGGTCCACTGTTGGAGCAATCATTAGAAAATGGAAGAAGCTAAACATGACTGTCAATCTCCCTTGGACTGGGGCTCCATGCAAAATCTCACCTTGTGGGGTCTCAATGATCCTAAGAAAGGTGAGAAATCAGCCCAGGACTACACGGGAGGAGCTGGTCAATGACCTGAAAAGAGCTGGGACCACCGTTTCCAAGGTTACTGTTGGTAATACACTAAGGCCGCGTACACACGGCAGGGAATCTCGACGGGCAGAACACATCGTTCCGCCCGTCGAGGTTCTCTCCCGGCCGTCGAATTCGGCGACCCGCCCGTCGGGAATGGCAACCAGCCATTCTTCCAGGCGGGCCGTCGAGGAAATAGAGAGCGTGCTCTCTATTTCGGCTCGACGGGCTTCCCGACGGGAAGCTCGCCGAGACCGTACACACGGCCGAGGTCCTCGCTGGAATGTGCATTCCAGCGAGGTTCTCGCTGATTTTCAGCGAGAACCTCGGCCGTGTGTACGGCGCCTAAGACGTCATGGTTTGAAATCATGCATGGCACGGAAGGTTCCCCTGCTTAAACCAGCACATGTCAAGGCCCATCTTAAGTTTGCCAATGACCATTTGGATGATCCAGAGGAGTCATGGGAGAAAGTCATGTGGTCAGATGAGACCAAAATATAACTTTTTGGTCATAATTCCACTAATCGTGTTTGGAGGAAGAAGAATGATAAGTACCATCCCAAGAACACCATCCCTACTGTGAAGCATGGGGGTGGTAGCATCATGCTTTGGGGGTGTTTTTCTGCACATGGGACAGGGCGACTGCACTGTATTAAGGAGAGGATGACCGGGGCCATGTATTGCAAGATTTTGGGCAACAACCTCCTTCCCTCAGTTAGAGCTTTGAAAATGGGTCGAGGCTGGGTCTTCCAACATGACAATGACCCGAAGCACACAGCCAGGATAACCAAGAAGGAGTGGCTCTGTAAGAAGCATATCAAGGTTCTGGCGTGGCCTAGCCAGTCTCCAGACCTAAACCCAATAGAGAATCTTTGGAGGGAGCTCAAACTTCGTGTGTTTCTCAGCGACAGCCCAGAAACCTGACTGATCTAGAGAAGATCTGTGTGGAGGAGTGGGCCAAAAATCCCTCCTCCAGTGTGTGCAAACCTGGTGAAAAACTACAAGAAACGTTTGACCTCTGTAATTGCAAACAAAGGCTACTGTACCAAATATTAACATTGATTTTCTCAGGTGTTCAAATACTTCTTTGCAGCTGTATCATACAAATAAATAGTTAAAAAAATCATACATTGTGATTTCTGGATTTTTTTTTGTGATTACGTCTCTCACAGTGGACATGCACCTACGATGACAATTTCAGACCCCTCCATGATTTCCAAGTGGGAGAACTTGCAAAATAGCAGGGTGTTCAAATACTTATTTTCTGCACTGTATATATTACTATTAATATTAAACAATTTTTAGTTTTGCTTTTTGTTCAGGTACACTGCATTAAAATGCCACGTCCTTCTCGACGCCGGTCAGGTGGAAGGCGACGCCAGGAGGGAGGAGCAGATCCGATCGCCCACCGGACGAGAGGACGGCTTCGGAGGAGACAAGAGAGGACCCGCCAGGGATCAGCACCAGCGCCTCCGAGACCACCGGCAATGGAGAGCAGCCTATCTGTACCATTTGCCTGTGTGAGTATACTGAGGAGGACTCTTTTGCAATTAAGCTGTACTCACATATATCATTTTTCTTGTATTTACAGTTGGCTTCAAGAGTCCCCTGGGTCTGACTTGTCCCTTGTGCCGGGCGTCTGTTCCAGTTTTTTATATATGTCAACGTGAAGACGGTGTGTATATTGTTTAACACGCTGATGGTGGTGCACATTGATGGTCTCTCCTGGTGATTGATGAAAATGGAGCCCCCATCCTGCTTTCCCAGGTTGTATAAACTCGTTCAGATCCCCTGAAAACATCATGGGTACAGGGGGGTCCCCCGACTTACGAACAACTACTACTTACGATGCTGTGGGGACTGTCTGCCGTTCTGCACATGCGCGGCCAGATGGAACCTCGGTAAACATCAGAAAATGACGGAAATGTTTGTAATTGCTGTTCTGCGCATGCACAGCCTGACTTACGATACTTTCCAACTTAAGAACAAAGCGAAAGTCCCAAACACGTTCGTAAGTCGTATTATACCGTATTACAATGTGTATATTTATACTTCATATAAAAGAAAATCAATCAGCGCAATAAAAACACAAAATAATATAATAGTAAGCAGCTGAACACTAGGAATCAATTAGATAAGTTCCTGGAAACATATAAACAAAGAATAGTGCAGCGCTATATAAAAGTCCATCCAAAGATCCTCCTTGTGATAATCCAATAGTGGTAAAATTCACACACATGCAGTTGATGGATCGTGGATAGAAGAAAAACACCTCCACCAGTAGTAAAAATGGCCTCTCACCTCCCAGATCAGACCCTATAATGAGATCAGGGTCAATAGCGCTTTCCCATAAGGGATAAATCCAGGGATGAAGTTGCCAGCTGACAAGCATGAAGCCAAAACAGATACACTACACCTCCGACCAGATGATGATTCATTCATAAAAAAAGGAGATAACATAGTGTACTCTGTATGCGCACAAGGTTTAATAAAACAAATGTATAAAACTCACATTTTCAAGGCACTGATCCAGTGCCAGGGTAAACAGCGATAAAAAACATGTGTTGCAGTGGCTGCGGGTGCCGTCACGTCCTTCCCTCCGAACGTTGCGTCCCTAGGACAGGACTTCTTCAGCGGAATGTAGGGATGAATGGACAAACACCCAAGATATAGAGACCCGTGGTCATGGAGAAGCAATGGGAAATCCCAAGCCGCGCCCATCAAGTCATGTGACCTCACATGTCAGATGACCAGGGATTAACACATGGAGGCTCCCAACCTTTACCCACGCAAAATAGGTTTGCACCTTTGGTAGGACAAAGTCCCTATGAAGCGGGTGATTTTTTAGGATCCCGCCAAACAGTACAGTCGATCCCTTTTACCCAGTACCCCCCCCCCCCCCCGGGGAGTGGTGGAAACATCCACCGCCCCATATTCCTCCCAATGTAGGTACTCCAAGAAAGAGAAAAGGAAGAGAGGAAGGAGAGGGGGTAGGCGGGTACAAAAGACCCAAGCCATAACGGGTGCTGGGATCTTTAATCTCAGTGGGGTTAGCCTCAATGAGGATGAAATCAAGGTTCTTGATAGAGGCCTGAAATTTGCACCCACCAGAAACTTAAATAAGTTTCAAACCTATGTTAGTTTGCAGAAATACATTAGGTCTCTTAACATGAAAAATATTTTTTGGCAAATCCCAGTAGAACTATGGCATCCCAGTCTGGCGACCATTCAGGTTTACGGAATAAATCCGTTTTTAATAAACCCTCTTAATCCGGACAATAAATTTATATGGATGTGTTCAAGAACATGGTTATGAAGGATCTGGATTTAATGAGTATTAAAAAAGTGCAAGATCCTTTATATATCAAAAGGGGAATTGAATCTCTGGAAAAAAGGAAGATATTGTCATCCGACCTGCGCGGACAAAGGGGGGGGGCTAGTCATTCTCAGTAAGGAATATTATCAGTCTGAAATGGTAAAATCTACTTTCTGATAAGGATACTATAAGATACCTGAGTAAGGATCCTATGTTCGTCTTCAAAGATGAACTACATCGTATTATTGAGGATGGGAGAGATCAGAAGATCCTAACTAGGAAAGAAGCATTGTACCTAGACCCCTTGTTCTGCAGAACCCCGATTATCTATTTTCTTCCTAAGATCCATAAAGACAGTTTAACCCTCCTGGTAGGCCGATCGTTAATGGGATCGATTCTGTGACGGCCAGATTGGGTCAGTACATCGACTTATTTTTACAGCCTCTGGTGGTTAATACCCATGCTTTTTTGAAAGACACTAAACATATTATTCAAATATTAGAATCTTTGGGGTGTTCCAGTAATAGTATACTTGTCACAGCGGACGTTAGTTCGTTGTATACTATTATTGGACATAGTGATGCCATCATATCAGTTGAATGGGCATTGTCAACATCTCTATTATCAGGGAAACACCAGGAGTTCATTTTATCCTGTCTTGATTTTTGCCTCTCCAAGAATTATTTTTGGCATGATGGTGAATATTTATTACAGACCAGGGGGGTGGCTATGGGAGCCCGTTTTGCTCCCAGTGTGGCCAATATTTTTATGGCCCACTGGGAGGATGAGGCGATTTTCTCAAGTCGCCCCCCTGAGTTGGTTTGTTATCGTCGTTTCATTGACGATTTGATAATGATATGGAATGGGGACAGGATCTCATTGGATTCTTTTATTTGCCGTCTCAATGGTAATAACAGGAATATCCAACTTACATGGACTATTAGCCAAGAAAAAGTAGGATTCCTGGATCTTAATATTTCTAGAGATATTGACCATTTTAGGCTGAGTAATTACTTAAACCCACTGACCGTAATGCATATATCCCCTGGGGAGTTGCCACCATAGATCATGGTTGTGCAATATCCCCAGGGGACAAATTATTAGATTACGCCGCAATTGTTCTTTAGTCAGTGATTATGTAAGTCAGTCTCAGATTCTCGCTGATAGATTTGTACAAAAAGGGTATCTTAAAGAACAGTTGAAAGCGGAAGTGGACCTTGTCCATCAAATGGATAGGGATACTCTTGTTTCGGATCGAATTGCTGATGCAGAGTCTGGAAGGGATAAACACAATTTCCGAATGATTCTGGATTACAGTATTCAGCACAAAAAATTCAAAAAATTATTGTGAAAAATTGGTCTATTCTTCAACAGGACAAGGTTCTTGGGTCTGTATTACCAGCCAGACCACATTTATCTACAAGAAAGCTCCTTCTCTTAGAGACCGTTTGGCACCCAGTGTTTTCAATCCACCAGTGATCTCTGAGAATAGGATTTTTTAAATTTCTGGGGGGGTTTTATGCCTGTGGCAGGTGTGTCCCCTGTAAGCAGTCCAAAGTTAACATTAAGAAAAGGAAAAAATTTGTAGCCTCAGTAACCAACAAGGAATACGATATCAAACAATTAATCACTTGCGATACTGTAGGGGTTATTTTTATATGCTGGAATGCGACTGCGGTTTGCAGTACATTGGCAGAACTTCCAGACCGTTGCATGTCCGCATAGCGGAACATGTGAGTAACATCAAAAAAGGCAAAACTACGCATAATGTATCCAGGCATTTAAAAAAATTCCATAACAAAAGCCCCAAGGGTTTGCGTTTTTGGGGCATCGAAAAGGTTAATCGCCACTGAGAGGAAGGCAACTTTAATTCGGCAATTAAGTAAAAGGGAATCTCATTGGATTTATGAAACCCATGTTCTTTGTCTGGACGGACTTAATGTCGATTTCGATATTAATTGTTTTATTTCTGATCGTTGATTTTATTTTATTTATTTTGTATTTCTGCTACTATTGTTGTAATTGTTTTATATGAATTTTGTGTATTTTTTATATACAAATTTTAAATATATATATATATATATATATATATATATATATATATTTTTTTTTAAATATGTGTATGTTGCGATTGGCTGCGGATGTCTTCACGTCCATTTTTCTATGTATGGTTTCGCATATGTTAGTTGAAGGGGTTGTATGCCTTTTTTTTAATATATGGTGTTTTCACCATTGACCTAAATTATGTATGGTCATGTATTATATTGTGGTATGCTATTGTACCACTAGAGGTCAGTATTTTTATTTTTATTTATTTTTTTATTTTTTATTTTTTTATTATTTATTTTTTTATATTTTTTTTTTTTTGCCGTGGTTCACATTCACTTCAAAATGTTGTTGTGTTTAGTGCTGGCACTGCCAGCTGAATGGGACACGGTGCCGGGAAATAGATAAATTAGATGAAAATTCCCCCTTAATTTCATCCCCTCCCATCGCAGGGACAGGAAGTGGGGTAATTCTCTGCAATGGGGTCACTAACGGCCATATTAGAAGCAGCAGAAAAGTATTTACTATTTTCGGGTCTGTCCACTAGAGGTCAGAATTTTTTTATTTTATTTTTTATTTTTATTTTTTATTTTTTTTGTGTTAATCCCTGGTCATCTGACATGTGAGGTCACATGACTTGATGGGCGCGGCTTGGGATTTCCCATTGCTTCTCCATGACCACGGGTCTCTATATCTTGGGTGTTTGTCCATTCATCCCTACATTCCGCTGAAGAAGTCCTGTCCTAGGGACGCAACGTTCGGAGGGAAGGACGTGACGGCACCCGCAGCCACTGCAACACATGTTTTTTATCGCTGTTTACCCTGGCACTGGATCAGTGCCTTGAAAATGTGAGTTTTATACATTTGTTTTATTAAACCTTGTGCGCATACAGAGTACACTATGTTATCTCCTTTTTTTTATGAATGAATCATCATCTGGTCGGAGTGTATCTGTTTTGGCTTCATGCTTGTCAGCTGGCAACTTCATCCCCTGGATTTATCCCTTATGGGAAAGCGCTATTGACCCCGATCTCATTATAGGGTCTGATCTGGGAGGTGAGAGGCCATTTTTACTACTGGTGGAGGTGTTTTTCTTCTATCCACGATTCATCACCTGCATTGTGTGTGAATTTTACCACTATTGGATTATTACAAGGAGGATCTTTGGATGGACTTTTATATAGCGCTGCACTATTCTTTGTTTATATATTTATACTTCAGACTATTACTACAAAAAAAGAAGTGCCTTCACCCTGATTGAGCTAATACCTCTCGGGGGAACACTCCAGGCTACTACTACAGAAAAGGAGTGCCTTCACCCTGATTGAGCTAATACCTCTCAGGGTTACACTCCAGGTTACTACTACAGAAAAGGAGTGCCTTCACCCTGATTGAGCTAATACCTCTCGGGGAAACACTCCAGGCTACTACTACAGAAAAGGAGTACCTTCACCCTGCTTGAGCTATTACCTCTCAGGGAAACACTCCAGGCTACTACTACAGAAAAGGAGTGCCTTCACCCTGATTGAGCTAATACCTCTCGGGGAAACACTCCAGGCTACTACTACAGAAAAGGAGTGCCTTCACCCTGATTGAGCTAATACCTCTCGGGGAACACTCCAGGCTACTACTACAGAAAAGGAGTGCCTTCACCCTGATTGAGCCAATACCTCTCAGGGTTACACTCCAGGCTACGACTACAGAAAAGGGGTGCCTTCACCTCTGATTGAGCTAATACCTCTCGGGGTACACTCCAGGCTACTACTACAGAAAGAGGCCTTCACCCTGATTGAGCTAATACCTCTCGGGAACAACACACCAGGCTTACTACTACTAGACAAAAAGGAGTGCATTCACCCTGATTGAGCTAATACCTCTCGGGGGAAACACTCCAGGCTACTACTACAGAAAAGGAGTGCCTTCACCCTGATTGAGCTAATACCTCTCGGGGAAACACTCCAGGCTACTACTACAGAAAGGAGTGCCTTCCCACCCTGATTGAGCTAATACCTCTCGGGGAAAACACACCAGGCTACTACTACAGAAAAGGAGTGCCTTCACCCTGATTGAGCTAATACCTCTCGGGGGAAACCACTCCCGGCTACTACTACAGAAAAAAAAGGAGTGCCTTCACCCTGATTGAGCTAATACCTCTCGGGGGGAAAACTCCAGGCTACTACTACTGACAGAAAAGGGTGTGTGGGGTGCCTTCACCCTGATGAGCTCAAATTACCTCTCGGGGAAACACTCCAGGCTACTACTACAGAAAAGGAGTGCCTGCACCCTGATTGAGCTAAATCTAACTCTCGGTGGGGGACAAACTCCAGGCTACTACTACAGAAAAGGAGTGCCTTCACCCTGATTGAGCTAATACCTCTCGGGGGAAAACACACCAGGCTATTATTACATTAACGTCTTTACAAAAAAAAGGAGGGGTATTGGCGGATATATGGGGCAATGGAGGAGAGGCGGATTTATTTTTACAGAAAACAGAAATGGATCTACCCAGATGACTCCAGGCAAACTAGGGCCATGCGAGGGCTCGTGCGACCTCTCCTCAAAGTAATTGTGTAAAGCTGAAGCTATTTTATCGCTGGTTCACCTTTTCATTTAAAGCAGAGCTCCACCCATATAAACAACATTTTGCCATGTTGTTTAAAAAAAATAAAAAAATAAAAAACTCACCGAAATAGCTGTTGCTATGCAGAAGTCCGTAATCTGCCTCACCTGCACCGCGGTCCGATTTCTTCTTCTCCTTCTCCTTGTGAATGGGCGCGCTGCTTTCTGGGAACTGTGTGTGTTCTCAGAGAGCAGCGCGCCCATTCACAAGCCAGCGTGAGACTGACGCAGGCACAGTAGGAAACGGGCAGTGAAGCCGTACGGCTTCACTGCCTGTTTCCCATAGTGTGAATGGCGGCGCGGGACTCGGAGCGATCGCGGGACCGGCATCGGGGGGGCCCATCAGGACAGGTAAGTGTCCTTATTTAAAGTCAGCAGCTACACTGTTAGTAGCTGCTGACTTTAAAATAAAAAAAATTCGCGGCTGGAGCTCCGCTTTAAGTGTGCAGAAGCAGGGATCTGACTTCTGTCTTCGCTCCCCAGACCAACTACCAGAGCTGTTCAATTTCCTAGACAAGCCTGCTATCAGCATCCCCAATTAACATTACTATCTGTAATGTCTTTTCCGGGACATTTGAGAACCACCTTGTCACTGTGTGCAGTCAGACATCGAGAGAGCAGGACGCTCTCAAATGAGTCACTCTCTCAGGGATAGCAGGGTCCTCCCTACTGTGCGGTTCCAGGCCTCACAGACAGGCAGGCAGGATTTCCACCTCCCTGTCATCTGTCCACCTGCCACTGGCCACTCGGCAGGCTATCGGACAAGGTCCTCTCCCCCCTCCAGGACTTGCATGGCTTTCCCCCAGTTCACCTGACCCCCCCTGCCTCCCTCAATCAGGTAAGCCACTCCTTGGGAGCTGCAGGCGGCCGTCCTTCTCAGGACAAGCCACAGTAGCTTCCCCCAATCCCCACGGCTCTTCCCCTCTTCCTCACCCCATACCGCTACCCCCCGCTCGGGCGTCCTTCCCGCCAGCCATCCCCACAAACCGCCGCTACCCTCGGGCGCGGTGTTTTTTTTTCCCTCCACGCCGGTCGTTGGGGATTCGAGGCAGCCGCGACTCAAGAAAGGCCGCGGCTTCATCTGCGGCCTAGCGGCGCGCCGCTCCCCACCCCCCAACAATCGGCACTATTGCACTAATCGGGCCAGAAAGCCCCCCTACCCCAGTAGAGCCCCCTTGCCCGCCGATCATTCTTCTTAGCCCCCCAGGCGCCACTCAGCCTGGTACCCCCCCAGCCTGGATCCTGCTGCCAGGTCGGCGGCCATCTTGCTACACCCAGCCCTATCTCCCCCCTCTCAAATTCATTTAGAACTTGATCCAGGGCTTAACCCGATCGCCTCTTTAGGGGTCAGGAAGGAATTTTTTTTCCCTACCAGAGCATATTGGCGCAGCGTGGTCAGAGTTTTTTTGCCTTCCTCTGGACCAAGCTAGGATCAGAGGATTCAGTTATCCTTGTGAATCCACCCCCCCCCACCCCTTGGTTCCACGGCGGCCATGGTTAATCGGCAATACTCGGCGGAGAACATTTGGGATCTGGATCGATTTGCCGCAATTCTGCCGGCCGCCACCAAAAAAGCCCTAAGAAATCTGCGACTTTTGAGGATCGATCGACGATCGACTACCAAAAATCGCAGCCATTTACCCCAGCCTAAGCACATATCATGTGCTTTGATCAACACTAGATCGGCAGTAAAACACCGATTAGAAATCCATGATTTCTTATTGCGACATGATTTAGACTGCCTCTTTATTACAGAGAGCTGGCTCACAGCCGACTGTAACACCATTCTAGGAGAATTGGTGCCAGAAAACTACCGTATTATAACGGAAAACAGAATAGGGCAAAGAGGAGGAGGACTGGCGGTGATCCATAAGACGCATCTTGCGATCACAAAACCAAGCCTTGAAAACCCTCTTCCATTCATGGAAACCCTTACTCTTCAACTGCAAGTAAACTGCCAGGAGACCGTCCTGGATTCTACTCTGCTATAGGCCACCCGGCACCCCAAAATCGCAGCTGCTCCCATCTTTGACGGACTTTGTCTCCACTTATACCCTGAACAGCAAACACCTTTTGCTGCTCGGGGACTTCAACCTCTGGGCCAACTCCCCACAAGACCCCATTGCCGACGCCTGCATCGACCACCTGGAAGGATTGGGGCTTCAGCAACTAGTATGTGGGCCCACACATGCTTCAGGTCACACGCTCGATCTGATTTTCAGACAAGATCTGGAAATAAAAATCTTGGAAAATGAACCATTGCCATGGACAGATCACCATGCAATTAAATTCATTATTTCCGAATTCCCCCCTTAGCAAAAACATCAAATCCAGTGACAACACACTGGACCAGATGTCAGAAGAAGCTCCACTCGGAACTCTTCAAAGCCACGTTAGGGGAAAAAATAAACACAATTCAGCCGCACCAAACAGCGGAAGAAACACTGGAGGCCATAAACACAGCACTATTGCAGTCAGCTGACTTGATAGCGCCGAAACGAAAGACCCAGATCAGGAAAAATAACTCCAGCTGGTTCAACAACCAGCTGGCGTTACTGAAGCAAGAGCGCAGAAGGGCAGAAGCAGCCTGGAAAAGAAGCTCTTCAGATGAGAACCTCTCGATCTACAAGGCAATAACCAGAAAATACTACAAGCAAATCTTCGAAGCCAAGAAAAACTATTTTTCTGAGGCTATCAACGGTGCCCTAAACCGCCCCCGCGAACTCTTCAAGCTGGTCACTCAGACCATGAATCCAGGATGTCTTGAAGCCCCCAACTTGGATACACAAGAATTTTGCGATGAGTTATCGGATTGCTTCATTAACAAAATTGAGGCAATCCGGCAAAGCATTCAGCAAAACAATTTCTCTCCTAGCCCCCCCCCCCGTAGTTATTTACACACACAGTAATTCACCCAGTTAGGTGGCAGAACCCATCTCCATTCAGACCACAAAAAATGTTCGGCACTCTGCGCCACACTGCGTTATTATCCCCACCAAACTGCTGAAAGAATGCGCCGACATCCTGGCACCTCCTGTCACGCAGCTTATCAACCAATCCTTCAGGGAGGGCATAATGCCCTCCCAGCTGAAGGAGGGCTTTATTCAACCCATCTTGAAGAAAGCCACCCTGGATCCTAAGGATCCACTCAACTGACGCCCCATAACAGGCCTAAATGTTCTCTCCAAGGTAATGGAGAAAGCAGTGGTACAGCAGCTGCAACAGCATCTAGATACCTACAACTTACTCGACCCATTTCAATCAGGATTCCGTCCCGGACACGGGACGGAAACAGCATTGCTTAAGATATGGGACGACGTTCTCGAGGCCGCAGACGAAGGAGAATCTTCTCTTCTGGTTCTGCTGGACCTAAGCGCAGCCTTTGATACAGTAGATCACAAGCTGTTATTGACTCGGCTGGCCAAATCAGCCAAAGTCGCAGAAAGCGATCTATCCTGGTTCTCCTCTTTTTTGGAAAACCGATCGCAAATAGTGAAGCTAGGACCCTTCACTTCTGAAAAACGCACATTATCGTGCAGGGTCCCTCAAGGATCTCCCCTGTCGCCGATGTTATTGAACATCTATGTGCGTCCTCTTTTCGAAATCATCAGCAGCCAAAAACTGCTATATCACTCATATGCAGACGACACGCAACTGTACTTCCGCATTTGCAATAAAAAGGATCACCACCTCAATCTAGAGACATGCCTCTCTTTGATAGAGGACTGGATGACAAAGAGTTATCTCAAACTCAACGGAGCAAAAACAGAACTTCTTCTGTTTCACGCCAAGCGTAGGAATCAATCGGCAACAACCTGGATCCCCCCGCCCATTCTGGGCAAAATCATCACCCCCAGCGCCAAAGTCAAAAGTCTTGGGGTCATCTTTGACTCCGACATGACAATGAACGCAGAAATAGGGTCAGTAGTCAGCGGATCTCACCATCTGCTGCGCCTACTACGCAGACTCACTCCTTTTATTCCCAAGAAAGACATAGCGGTCGTGGTGGGAGCGATTGTAAACTCCAGACTGGACTATGCAAATGCCCTTTACCTCGGACTCCCCAAGTACCAAATCGCTCGTCTTCAAGTCGTTCAAAATACGGCCGCCAGACTTGTGACTGGGAAAAAACCCTGGGAATCAATCTCACCTTCACTGAGATCCCTTCACTGGCTACCAGTTAAAGACAGAATCACCTTTAAAGCACTCTGTCTAACGCATAGATGTATCCATGGGAATGATCCCCATTATCTATGCGAAAAAATAAAAGTTCACAATCCCAATCGTATTCTACGATCCACCAATCAAAATCGGCTTCAGATACCGAAAGCCAGATACAAGTCCAAAGGAGACAGGAGATTCGCTGTCCAAGGTCCCAGACTATGGAACGCCTTACCAGCCAGCATTCGGCTGGAGGAGAACCACTTAGGGCCAGATTCTGAAATATTTTCGGCGGCGTAGCGTAAGCCAGTTACACTACGCCGCCGCTGCGTACTGGAGCAAGTGCTTTATTCTCTAAGCACTTGCTCCGTAGGTTTCGCCTGCGTCGCGTAAATCGCGCAGCGTAAACCCGCGCAATTCAAATGGGGCGGCTTGTATTTAAATTAAGCGCGCCCCCGCGTCGAACGAACTGCGCATGCGCCGGCCGGGGAAAAAGCCCAGTGCGCATGCTCCAGCTCACGTCGGAAACCGTCGTTGAAACCGACGTCAAAACGACGTGAGCGTCATTCACGCAAGTCCCTATTCGCGAACGAGTTAGTAAAACGACGTAAGCGACGGAAAAAGCCGACGCTGACCCGACGCCATACTTAACATGGCGTCCGACGGGACACGACGGCATCCGACGGGACCTCGTAAGGTTACTCCACATAGAAGCTGGGGTAACCTTACGAGTTCGTAAACGACGTACGCGACGACGGGGCGGCGTAAAAGCGATCGAGAATCGGCGTACTACTTCATTTGCATATGCAAATGAAAAAACAACGTAAAGGCCACCTAGTGGCCGGAGTTGTCATTACATCTACGATCCGAAAGTGTAATTGTATTACACTTGTCGGATGTAGAAGCGTATCTATGCAAAAGTGATGCTCAGCATCACTCGCATAGATACGAGTCAAAAAAAAAGGCGATACGACGGGGTATCTGAGATACTCCGTCGTAACGCCTCTGAGAATCTGGCCCATAGTCTTCAGGAGAAAGATTAAGACTCATCTCTTTTGATCTCAAAGGAGACAGGAACAACAAGCGCCCAGAGGCGATTTACTTTGCATGTGCTGCGCTATATAAGTTTTTCATTCATTCATTCAATATCTGGTCACCATGAGGCACTCAGCCCTTCCATACCCAGACCACGCGACCTTACACACACTGGTCAACATACAATGACTGACATGCACTGACCTACACTAACAGAGGACGTCCAGATGTACATAAACTGGCCGTTCCATGCTTTAGACAGATGCACATAGACAGACAACCAAATTAACATACATCCAACATTAAAAAAAGGATGACTAGCATCCAGTAGGATAGCTTAGTGTAGTTAGTGTAGGTCCTGCCCTAGAAGAGTCTACCTTGTCGTGGTGGGCAGGCTTGGAATCTCCTGGTCAAAACTGTGACAGCGAATGTGCGAGACGATCACTAGAGCTTCACTTCTGGCCAATTGATTTTACCAAAGGACTCTTGGTTTAATCAGAGTGTATTTAATTGGAAAAGAAAAACATTTTTTATAGGTCCATAATTATACTTTCATAAATACACAATAAAAATGTGGTATATTTACATTTGAATGGCTTCCTCTTTTATTTAAACCTTTCATGACCGGGGCGTCATTACCTCTTGGATGCACAGGCCACATTTGCAAGGCTGGAAGGGGCTCTATGGCTACTTCTTCCACTTCTGCTGTGTGTAGGGATGTGTAATAGGTGTTAATGCATTAACGTGTGTCCTAACCATGTATATATGTATGTACTGACAAGCCCCTTATGTGACAGTAGTGACAACAAGGTCCTCTCAATGGAGACATCAAGGGTCTTCTAGCTTCACCCAGTGGCGTCACTGGTATTGGTGTCACCCGGTGCGGAAAAAATCTTTTTTTCACCTCTCGACCAACTATAATCCCCCTTCAGTACAGATCACCCTCCTCATTATAGACCCCCCCACTAAGTACAGACTCCCTTTCCTCAATATAACCCCCTCCCATTAAGTACATACCCCCTCCATCAGTATAGACCTCCCCTCAGTGGAGACCCCAATCAGCATAGACACCCCCCAGAACAGACCCCTCCATAAGCATAGACCCCCCTCAGTGCAGCCCCTATCCATAAGCATTGACCCCCTCAGTTCAGCCTCCTCTATAAACATAGATCCTTCAGGGCAGACCCCCCTCTCCATAAACATAGACCCCCCTCAGGGCAGACACCCTCTCCATAAGCATAGATCCCCCTCAGTGCAAACCCCCTCTCCATAAGCATAGTAGATCCCCTCAGTGCAGCCCCCCTCCATAAACATAGATCCCCCTCAGGGCAGACCCCCTCTACATAAACATAGATCCCCCTCAGTGCAAACCCCCCCTCTCCATAAGCATAGTAGATCCCCCTCAGTGCAGCCCCCTCCATAAACATAGATCCCCCTCAGGGCAGACCCCCTTTACATAAACAGATCCCCCTCAGGGCAGACCCCCCTCTCCATAAGCATAGATCCCCCTCAGTGCAAACCCCCCTCTCCATAAGCATAGACCCCCCTCAATGCAGGCCCCCCTCTCCATAAGCATAGATCCCCCTCAGTCCAAACCCCCCTTACCATAGGCATAGACCCCCTCAGTGCAGAACCCCCTCTCACCTCCCATAGCACCCCCAGGCTATATATGTATGTATATATATATATATATATATATATATATATATATATATATATAGCTGTGTCCAGTTCAAACCCCCCCATTTTCATCAGACCAGCATGGGCTACCGACACCATGGCAATCCCCCCCTCCGCTCATCTCGGGTCGGCGGCAGTCAACCCCTGAACACATGCTGACACCCTTATGTCGCTCCCGCCCATTACAGCACCAGCTTGGGCCACGCAGACACACGTCCCGGGCGGCACCTGGAGAGGAGAGAACAATGTGCAGCCGCCTGGGCAGAGATAGTGCAGGCACATGTGATAGGCTCAGCACGCAGCAGGGAAGTTGGAGGCAGGAAGAACATGCGCAGCTGCGGCGCTAGAGATGTTTGGCCAGGACCCTCCTCACCCTCAGAAGAGTCTGGATGGTGTCACCCCTCTAGCGGGTGTCACCCGGTGCGGAGTACACCCCGCTAGCAACGCCTCTGGCTTCACCCCAAGAACAGGTAGGCACCCAATCAGGATTGGCGAATTCTGCAGGAAGGACACCATGGGCACGACGGGCCTGTCTTTGTCTTCTTGGTGGCAGTGGGACACTACTTGTGCTTGCCACCTCACCAGCTTGAACTGCAATTATGGGACCCGCCACATCACCAAGTGTTACTGCAGTGCTGGATGTACAACCAGGATGTACTAGGCCGCTGGTGCTTGCCAGTTCACCAGAATGATGAGGGCGCTAGTACTTCTCTGCTCCATACGAGAGCCCTGCGGTTTTTGCACCTCAACAACAACAGAAGAATGGGGTCGGGTACGCCTGACCTTGGCAGGGACCTCAACTTCATCGTCAGAGCTATCTGTCATGGAGCCGCTGTCATCTACAGGATTGTATTCTGAGCCTGAATCTGACAGATGAGTGACCTCCTCTTCACTATCTGTCATGCTCAGAAACAAGTAGGCCTCTTCACTAGTGTACCTTCGAGTTGCCATTTTGGGCCCTAAATTTACTGGTACAACTAGTGAGATTCACAGGTAAAAAAGCACCTGACTGTTAGCGACTGAGTCAAACCTTACCAAAAAAACTGTTAGCAATCGCAGGGATCAGGCCTGACTGCAAACGCAGCAGTTATGTGTTTAGTGTTTTGTAAGTGACATTGATCGATTGATAGTGCACTTGGCTGGGCTGGGCAGAGGAGCAAAACGCAGGTGCTAGCAGGTATCTGGGCTGATCCCGCTAACACTGCGTTTTTGAGAACCCTAAACTGCTGGAGACGCTAGTATAGATTTGATCAGATCAGATATTGATCTGTTCAGATACTATACCACTAAGGGAGGTGTATGGTGCGTGCGCGGATGTTAGCACTACTGGCACTAATCTGATTCTGCCTGGGGTGACGCAGACTCTATCTGACACTAAATCTAACTGACTTGTTAGCAGATAACTTCCTGTGCTGCATTGTATCAGTTACATTGTTAAAAAAGATTATCTCAGCGCTGGTTAGTGGAGTTCCACCCAAAAATGAAACTTCTGCTTTTCCTGATTCCTCCCCCCCTCCAGTGTCACATTTGGCACCTTTCAGCGGGAAGGGGGGAGCAGATACCTGTCTAATACAGGTATTTTATCCCACTTCCGGCGAAAGTTCGCCGCAGATTCCGCTGCGATCTACGCCAAGTGCAGTCCCTCCTCCGCCCCCCCCTCTGTCTTCTGGGAGACACATAGGTCCCAGAAGACAGCAGGGACCAGTCAGAACGCACACGAGAGTTGCGCATCCGCAGTAGGGAACTGGGCTGTGAAGCTAAAAGGCTTAATTTCCTGATTCCCTTACTGAAGATGGAGGCGCCTCCACCTGAGGGCTGAGGGACAGATCGGCTTCGGGTGCCGACATCGCGGGTGCCCTGGATTTGTAGCTGCTGACTACTCAAGACCAGGAATGGATCCAATATATATATATAAAAAATGGAGCGTTGTTCCTAAATTAAATATAGTGACTTAATTAAGACCCCTTTCACACTGAGTTTTTCAGGCATTTAAGCGCTAAAAATAGCACCTAAAAAGCGTGAAAGCGAAAGAGTGTGAAAGCCCAAGGAGTGGTGCGCTAGCCATCTTTGGAGTGGTGTGTTTACCGCTCCTTCCCATTAAAGCAATGGGAAACTGCGGTAATCCCGCCGGCAATGTGCCTCTGCAGAGGTGCATTGCCGGCGGTATTAACCCTTTTTCGGCCACTAGCGGGGGTTAAAACCGCACCGCTAGCGGCCAACCGCTGCAATTCCAACGGTATATCGATGCTAAAGATAGCGCCGATATACCGTCAGCCCACCTCCCTTCCCTGTGTGAAAGGGGGCTTAAAGGTACAATTTTTTTTTCCCTAAATAGCTTTGTTTACCTTAGTGCAGTTCTCCTTCACTTACCTCGTCCTTCCATTTTGCTTTTAAATGTCCTTATTTCTTCTGAGAAATCCTCACTTCCTGTTCTTCTGTCTGTAACTCACCACAGAAATGCGAGGCTTACTTCCTGGTGTGGAGAAAGCCTCTTGAGGGGGTAGGGGGCGAGCCGGAGGGTCAAGACGCCCACTAACACACAGCAGTAGAGAGTGTCCTGACCCTCCAGCTCGCCCCCTCCCCCCTCAAGAGGCTTTCTCCACACCAGGGAGAAAGCCTTGCATTAAGGTGGTGAGTTACAGACAGAAGAACAGGAAGTGAGGATTTCTCAGAAGAAATAAGGACATTTAAAAGCAAAATGGAAGGATGAGGTAAGTGAAGGAGGACTGCACTAAGGTAAAGGAAGCTATTTAGGGAAAAAAAATTGTACCTTTACAACCCCTTTCACACAGGGGAGGGAGGTGGGCTGACGGTATAGCCGCGCTATTTTTAGCAGCGATATACCGTCGGAATTGCAGCGGTATTCGGCCGCTAGCGGTGCGGTTTTAAAAATGGAAGGATGAGGTAAGTGAAGGAGGACTGCACTAAGGCCCCTTTCACATTGAGGCGTTTTTCATGCGGTACAGCGCTAAAAATAGCGCTGCTATACCGCATGAAAAATCATGCCCTGTAGTGTTCAATGTGAAAGCCCGAAGGCTTTCACACTGAAGCGGTGCGCTAGCAGGAACGCTCCAAAAGTCCTGCTAGCCGCATCTTTACCGCGGTATAGGAGCGGTGTGTTCACCGCTCCTATAACGCGCCTTCCCATTGGAATCAATGGGAAACCGCGGTAATAGCGCGGTATTAACCCTTTTTCGGCCGCTAGCGGGGGTTAAAACCTCACCGCTAGCGCCCGAATATCGCGGTAAACACGACGGTATAGCGGCGCTACAAATAGCGCGGCTATACCGTCACCGCGGCTCCACGCCTCAATGTGAAAGGGGCCTAAGGTAAAGGAAGCTATTTAGGGAAAAATAAATTTACCTTTACAACCCCTTTAACCACTTGCTTACTGGGCACATAAACCAGGTGAAATTTCAGCTTCCGGCACTGCGTCGCTTTAACTAGCATTTGCGCGGTCGTGCGACATGGCTCCCAAACAAAATTGGCGTCCTTTTTTCCCCACAAATAGAGCTTTATTTTGGTGGTATTTGATCGCCCGTGCGGTTTTTATTTTTTGCTTTGCGCAAAATTTATAGCGCCTACAAAAGAGGGGACAGAATTATAATTTTTTTTAATATATTTTTTTACTAGTAATGGCGGCGATCTGCGATTTTTATTGGGACTGCGACATTACGGCGGACACATCGGACACTTTTGACACATTTTTGGGACCATTCACATTTATACAGCGCTATAAAAATGCACTAATTACTGTATAAATGTGACTGGCAGTGAAGGGGTTAACACTAGGGGATGAGGAAGGGGTTAAATGTGAGTCCTGGGTGTGTTCTAACTGTGTGGGGGGAGGGGGGTGACTGGGGGAGGTGACCGATGCTGTGTCCCTATGTACAAGGCAAACAGCATCGGTCTCCTCTCCCTGACAGGACGTGGAGCTCTGTGTTTACACACAGAGCTCCACGTCCCTGCTCTGTCACCTCCGATCGCATGTACCTGGCGGCCACCGCGGCCGCCGGGTACAAGCATCGAATCCTCGGCGATGCGACGGCACTGTTTTTCGCGCAGGCAATTACAACAACATTGACGTCCAAAGACGTGACCCCGGCAGCTCAGGTCCACTCTGTTGACGTCTTTTGTCAATAGTGCGGATCTGAACTGGTTAATGAAGTGTAATAAATAAAGAAACGAGTGCATACATGAGATTGGTGCTAGGTGAAATAAACTGAAAAGAAAGGCATGGAGCAAACAAAGTTTAGGGGAAGGGACTGCAAGACAGGGTGGGACTGGCCGCAGTGGATAGGCTGTTTTAGATGTAAGGGGAGGGGCAGGCTGTGAAGGGGCGGGACGGCAGAGGTGACTGTCGCGAAGGAAGTGACGTTTCGTCACTTCTCCATTTGCAACAGAGGAAGAAGCTGCCCACCCTTCCTCCCTGGTTTTAGGCCTCTTGGCGGGCGGTTTTGGGTCTCTGTAAGACGAGAAAAGGCTGGAAGTTGGGGTAGAAAAAGGTTGTACCCATAAGTGGTATGGGAGTTATTGGGTACCTTTCAGTTGACGTGGGTTAACCAGGAAGGGGTTAGGTCACTGAGGACGGTTATACTGCCTCTGAGTCGGTGCCTTGCCACTGAGGCCTAGGTAATAATTGTTGTCCCAGTGTCCAAGTTGAGAGGGGTGGTCTTCTAGACCACCAAGTGTTTGAAAATATGTATATAGTTATTTAAAAGTTATTTAAAAGGTTATTTATTTAAAATTTTTATATGGTTAAATAAAGAAGGCCGGAAGTCCGTTGTATCATTGGGTTTTGTGGGGGTAAGGTATAAGGGGGGGTTGGGTATTGTAGATAGTGGGTAAAGTGTCATTAGGATCGGTCCTTAACATGTCATGAATAAATAAAATGCATCAACCACAAAGGTGGCTACAAATGTGAGACAATCTGAACAGGGCTGGTGCAAGAATTTTTGACACCCTAGGCGAAACCTAATTTTGCCGCCCCCCCCTGGCTCCACCCCCTTTGCCCTGCTTATGTATACTCTAACTTTTTAATGAAGCGCCCATCAAATACCGTCTCACCAGCGCCCATCAAATGCAGTCTCACCAGCACCCATCAAATAGTCTCAGTTATGCCCATCAAATAGTCTCAGCTGTGCCCATCCATTTCACCTCACCTGTGCCCATCCATTCTGCCTCACCTGTGCCCATCAAATACAGTCTCACCTGTGCCCATCAAATACAGTCTCACCTGTGCCCATCAAATACAGTCTCAGCTGTGCCCATCAAATACAGTCTCAGCTGTGCCCATCCATTCTGCCTCACCTGTGCCCATCAAATACAGCCTCACTTGTGCCCATCAAATACAGCCTCAGCTGTGCCCATCCATTCTGCCTCAGCTGTGCCCATCAAATACAATCTCAGCTGTGCCCATCAAATACAATCTCAGCTGTGCCCATCAAATACAATCTCAGCTGTGCCCATCAAATACAGCCTCATATGTGCCCATCACATACAGTCTTAGCTGTGCCCATCAAATACAGCCTCATATGTGCCCATCTATTCCGCCTCAGCTGTGCCCATCAAATACAGCCTCACATGTGGCCATCAAATACAGCCTCACATATGCCCATCAAATACAGTCTCAGTTGTGCCCATCAAATACTGCCTAACCTGTGCCCATCACATACAGCCTCACCTGTGCCCATCAAATACAGTCTCACCTGTGCCCCTCAAATATAGTTTTAGCTGTGCCCATCCACTCAGCCTCACCTGTGCCCATCAAATACAGCCTCACCTGTGCCCATCAAATATAGTCTCACCTGTGCCCATCAAATACAGTCTCAGCTGTGCACATCAAATACAGTCTCAGCTGTGCCCATCAAATACAGTCTCAGCTGTGCCCATCAAATACAGCCTCACCTGTGCCCATCAAATACAGCCTCACCTGTGCCCATCAAATACAGCCTCACCTGTGCCCATCAAATACAGCCTCACCTGTGCCCATCA
The DNA here is from genome assembly GCA_029574335.1 of Rana kukunoris. Taxonomy (NCBI): domain Eukaryota; kingdom Metazoa; phylum Chordata; class Amphibia; order Anura; family Ranidae; genus Rana; species Rana kukunoris. The sequence continues at coordinate 117,322,407 of CM056054.1, forward strand.
AATACAGCCCCACCTGTGCCCATCAATGCCGCTTCACCACTGCCAATTAATGCAGCCTCGCAGGGGGAGGGGGGGCATGATACATACTTAGTATTTGGCAGATTAGTGAATATACACATACACACACACAGACATTTTCAAATTGCACATCATTGTCAATATATAATATACAGTCTCATTATCCAAAGACAGCAACAGTTGTTACCATGTGAGGAGATGGCCTTGGGCAAACTTGTATTGATGTTACCCTGTGCCGTTTGCTGCCTGGTCTAAAATTCTGCTGTACCTGCGTCTGTGTCGAGTGCCTCATCCAGGCTCCGCCTCCACCAGTCCCCAAGCCGGAGAACCGCCACAGGCACTGTGTTGTCCCACCATGATTTGCTCCGCTCCAGCGGTGTGAGTGTGTGACACGGGCAGAATGTCCTGGGGGGGGCAGCGCTTGCTGAGCGATGGACACCGCAGAGAGCCCGGGGGGGGGGGGGGGGGGGGGTCGCGCTGACGGCACTGTCTGTAAACAAACATAATATCGGAGTGGAGAGCGCCCTGGGAGGTGGGCTGGAACTAAACACAGTCACATGTTACAGAGCACAGAGCGGGCTGGCAGGGGGGTGGGATGGGTTTTGCTGGAAACAAGTCAGAGCGGAGGGACCCGGGGGAGTGCTGGACTGTACAGTTGGCACATGTCACCCTGTTAGAGCAGAGGCGGGCGGGGGGGACGGACGGTAGCGCTGCTTCACACATGTTATAGCGGCTGGCTGCCTGTGGACTGACAGTGCAGTTGTAGTATAACCAGCGGCCGGGCGCCCTAGACGGCAGTGCGCTCTAGGCAGCTGCCTAATCCGCCTAGTGGTAGCGCTGGCCCTGAATCTGAATGTTCTGAATGAGTGCTGGTTTCATATCACTCAACATACACAAAAAAAATGGTGCTCATATAATAGCAACAAAGTTTACTACAAAAGTGCAACAATGTCTGAACATGTGCCTGTGTACTGTCATTCAACATACCCCAACAAATGTGTGGTTAGTGCTCATATTTTTGCAGCAAATTGAATTAACACGAAATCCAAGCGAAAAGTCGCATATCCTGAAATGGGGCTCCAATGTTGAAAAATCACAGATAGGAAAGAAAAAAGCATCATAGTGTAAAATCACACAAAAATGTATAAAAAGCTGATAAAAGTTAAGCCTGGTACACACGATCTGATTTTCCGCAGACAAAGCGTACTGTAAGGCCGCGTACACACGATCAGACCGGTCCGATGAAACTGGCCTGAAGACCAGTTTCATCGGACCAAATTGATCGAGTGTACGGCCCATCGGACCAAAACGATGGTTAGTACACAAAAGCATCGGACCAAAGACCCGCGCATGCTCAGAATCAATTTGACGCATGCTTGGAAGCATTGAACTTCGTTTTTTCAGCACGTCGTTGTGTTCTATGTCACCGCGTTCTGGTCCGATTGGATTTTGGACTGATGGTGTGTACGCACATCAGACCACTTCAGCGGTGGTCCGATGAAAACGGTCCGTGTCATCGGTTTGGTCTGATCGTGTGTATGTGGCCTAGGATATTTGTCTGAAGGGCATTGGCCAGGAATTTGTCTTGCATACAAACAGGGCTGTCTTAATAGCATCATGGCCCCCTGGGCAAAGTAATGCTCTGGGGCCCCTACAATGACAGTGCAGGTAAACAGACATCAAGTAGGTAGGAGGCAGACTGCCTCCCCTGTGTATCTATCACTCTCAGTGCCATCATGGGGCCCCCACTTTCAGGGCAGCGTGAGCTCAAGGACTAACTGCTTTGGGTAAAGTGCAGGGGCCCTCCATGCAGCTGGGGCCCCTGGGCAGTGCCCAGGTGTGCCCTCTCATTAAGACAGCCCTGCATAAAAACAACGGCACCCAATTGTTGGCCAAGAAACAACGTGTTTTTTCAGCTCTTTAGCGCCACCCATTGGGCACCTTCTGCTAATGTTGTGTTTGGTGAGCATTGATTCCGAGCATGCGTGTTTGTACTTTGAACTTTTGTCTGACTGACATGTGTACACACACTCAGAAAATCCGACAACAGACAATTGTTCACAACATTTTTTAAAGCATGCCATCCAACAATTGTCCGATGGAGCGTACCAATGGTCAGAATTTCCAACAACAGCCTGTCATCACACAATTCCCTTCGGAAAAATACGATCGTGTGTACGAGGCTTTACACTAATGCTCTGTACACACGATCGGAATTTCTGATGGAGTCAAATACGATGGAATTTTCCATCAGGATTCCAATGAAGCTGACTTCCATCAGTCTTGCATACACACGGCCAGACTAAATTCCGACCGGCAGGGGTGGACTGACAACCCATGGGGCCCCCGGGCAATAGAAGATTATGGGGCCCCTGGGCTTACAGATGGCCACCACGCCAGGAGGAAGTGCAGAGGCGGTGCAGCTAAAATCTTGTAATTTTCACATCAGAAGCATGTTGGTTTCAGACATATCAGGGACAGATGTAAAAAAAACAGATTTTTACATACTGTACCTGGTTTTACTGAGCTTGGCAACCCTAATGGGGCCCCCTAGTGACATGGGGCCCTCAGGCAGTGCCCGAGTGACTCAATGGTAAGTCCGCCCCTGCCGACCGGTGACGTAAAACACTACGATGAGCCGAGAAAAATTTCAATGCTTCCGAGCATGCGTTGACTTGATTCTGAGCATGCGTGGGTTTTTTCTTCGTCGGAGTAGCACACAGACATAGGAATTTCCTATTTTTTTGTTCCATCGGAAAAAAATAAAACCTGTTCTATTTCTAAACAGTGACAGAAAAGTCAGATGTGGCCCACACACGATCAGCAATTCTGATGAAAAAAAGTCCATTGGACTTTTTTCATTGGAAATTCGGATCATGTGTACGCGGCATTAGGCTCGGTTCACACCGATGCGAATTGAACGCACGCCCAATTCGCATAACAGGAGAATGTGACTGGCTCTCTATGGAGCCGGTTCACATATCTCCGCAGCGGGTGCGGTGCTGTGTGCCGGAAAAACGCATGCTATTTTGGTGCGTTTTCAGGTTCGATTTTAGCCTAAAATTCGGGCTGAATTGGGACCTGAAACGATGAACCAGCACTCACCGGACCCCTGCTGTGAGCCGCATGAGGCAACGGTGTGAACCAAGCCTTACAGCGAGCTTGCATGGTGATGAGTTCTTGCGGTGGTGCTCCTGTGATACAGCCCGCACATTGTATCGCTCGCCCCCGCCCCTGGAGCGCCGCATCATTGGATGTGATAGACAGCAGCGCCAGCCAATGGCTGCACTGCTTTCAATTAACCAATGAATGAACCAAGGAAGCCTGCACGTTCAAGGCGCAGGACTTTTGAAGGGTCAGGTAAGTAAATGGGGGCGCTAATGCTGAGATGTTTTTTCACCTTAATGCAGGGGTCCTCAAACTATGGCCCTCCAGTTGTTCAGGAACTACATTTCCCATCATGCTCAGTCATGTCTGTGAATGTCAGAGTTTCACAATGCCTCATGGGATTTGTAGTTCTGCAACAGCTGGAGGGCCGTAGTTTGAGGATGCCTGCCTTAATGCATAGAATGGGATTTCGGTAGATTTCATTGTTATGTTATGACTTCATGGCCAGAGGCCTTGTGTGTTACTTTGCATGTTTGAAAACAATAAAGGAAAATTGAAAGAAGAAAAAACTTTTACATTTACAACTTCTTTAAGTCCAAATATGAGATCTGAAGCGGTAAAAATACGGCGTGACAAAAAGTATTGCAATGACCACCATTTTATTCTCTAGGGTGTTAGAAAAAAAATGTACAGTGTTTGGGGGTTCCAAGTAATTTTCTAGCAAAAAACTTGTAAACATCAGTGGATGTAAACACAATTTTTTTATTTTTTGTTGTTGATGTCACAATGTACAGTATAATATTTCCTATCATCTGTGCCCAGTCTTGCCACACAGAGTTAATCCAGCTCTGAGAAATTCAGTGAAATAAAACAGACTTACAGAAAAAAACCTTAGTCCGTTCCGCCCCCTTGCTGTGAGTGACAGGTTATTTATATATCTCATGCACTAGCCTGGAGACCAGCATTTTTTAATTCCCACTCCTTTTCTGAAGTCATGTGGTTACTTTTCTGGATTTTGACTGGATGTTAGTGATCATAGCAGAATTTAGTGTAAGGGGAGTGAAGAGGAGGGCGGGGAGTCTACTGACATCATGACTCCACCCACAGAGCTCCATACACCAGACCCACCCACAGAATCTGCAGTATTTCAGTTCTTATAACAGACAGAGGGGAGACATTTGATAGGTAAGGATACATGCAGGAGGCATCTATATCCTTATAGATCAGCACTATGGCAGGAGTTTACAAAGAATGAGAGGCGCTTTACATCCACATTAACCACTTAATGCCCGCCGCATGTATATGTACGTCCACAGAATAGCAGGCAGATGGGCGTACTGGTACATCCCTGCCTTATAGCGGGTCGGGGGTCCAGCTGTTCGTTTCTGTCCGCCCCCTCGCAATCGCTCCCAGCGAATCGGCTTCCCCCACTCTGCCCGCCCCCTGCCTGTGTAATGTAAACACTGGCAGAGGAAGTGATGTCACCTCTCCTCTCGGCGGTATTTTCGATCCGGCGAGAGGAGAGAAGACATCACATAGTAAGTCGCACCAACACTACACTGACACCTGTACACATAGGCACATTAACCCCTTCAGATCACCCCCCCACCCAATGTCACAGTGTCACTGATTGCAGTGATCATATATTTATATATATTTACCCAGGCGAAATTTCAGCTTCCGGCACTGCGTCGCTTTAACTGACAATTGCGCCGTCGTGCGACATGGCTCCCAAACAAAATTGACGTCCTTTTTTCCCCACAAATAGAGCTTTCTTTTGGTGGTATTTGATCGCCTGTACTTTTTGCTAAAATAAATATCCAATTTTTTATATATTTATATATATATATATATATATATATATATATATATATATATATATATATATATATATTTCTCAGTTTCGGCCGATATGTACTCTTCTACTTATTTTTGATTAAAAAAAAAATGAAATAAAAAAAAAAATAAAAAAAAAATAAAAAATCGCAATAAGCAAGGAATAAGTAACTGGTTTGCGCAAAAGTTAAAGCGCGTACAAAATAGGGGACATAATGATTTTTTTTAATTTATTTTTTCACTAGTAATGGCGGCGATCTGCAATTTTTATTGGGACTGCGATATTACGGTGGACACATCGGACACTTTTAACACATTTTTGGGAACATTCACATTTATACAGTGAACAGTGCTATAAATATGCACTGGTTGCTGTATAAATGTGACTGGCAGGGATAAGGTTAACACTAGGGGGCGAGGAAGGGGTTAAATGTGTACCCTGGGTGTGATTCTTACTGTGGGGGGGAGGGGACAGACTGGGGGAGGAGACCGATCTGTGTCCCTATGTACAAGGGACACATCATCGGTCTCCTCTCCGACAGGACGTGGAGCTCTGTGTTTACACACAGAGCTCCACTTCCCTGCTCAGTTGCTGGACAATCGCGGGTGCACTGCCCGGCGGCCATCGCGGGCGCTGGGGAAAGGGCATTGTTTTCCCAGTAACGCGGCCGGTAGTTAAAGGTGTTGTAAGGGAAACATTTTTTTTTTTTCGCTGAAATGACTGTTTACAGGGTATAGAGACATAATAGTTAACTGATTCCTTTTAAAAACAATTAAAAATAGATAAAAATCAATCATATAATGTACCTGCAGTTCTAGTTTCGTTTTTGCATGTTGTTTCCTGCTTCTGTGATGTACAGAGCCACAGAGCCAATACAGGGCAGCGATGGTTTGGAAACACCTCCTTGATTAGTGACCACAGAGAGAAAGCTCCCAGTATTGTGGTTATCAGGAAACAGACAACCAGGAAGTGTGGAGATCAGAGAAGGATTACAGCAACTTGAGAGCAAAAACTAATGAGAACATGAAAACAGCACTGTATTAAGGTAAAGGAAGCTACTAAGATAAAAAAAAATCCTTTACAAACCCTTTAAGTGGTTAAATTCAAATTTAATGAAAAGAGAACTCTTTTTTGCTTGACCAGTCATGTAGGAGATTTAAAAGGGTTAAAGTCAAATACAGCCAGAAAACAAGCATTTTTATAGGAAGGTCAGCAATGACAATCTCAGCGTGTCTCTAATGACAGTTGTCTTTTTGAAAAGTAAAAAAATAAATAAAATAAAAAACACACGATTTGCTACCCAACCACAATTGCTTTAATCCTTGTATCCAACAAGATTTGAATTCTGGGCTTTGCAGGTCCTCCATGATTTTCGCTTTGATGTCAGCGGGTGCCGTTTCTGCAAAGTGTAATTTCTCTGTGACCGCATCGAGCAACATCCCGCCAACGTCACTGCCCTCCACAAAGCACTCGGTGATGTCGAAGTACGAGTCGATGTCATGGGTCTCGTATCTCACGGGGATGGTGTCAAGGATCGCGGTGATGTCCTCCGAGCACAAATCCATGCAATAATCTTCCTGTGAAAGCCATTTGTGTCCCTTGTACAACTTATTCCATCCGCAGTCCCCTGTAGACCAATCAGTGAGAGGTGTGACTTTCCAGGAGCAGCCAATCACAGGCACCATACACGGTCATTGACAACATCTAGCATCACCTTTATTAAACCAACAAAGTCACTTTTTTATTTTAACGTTTGCCTTTACAAAATACATTTTAGGAGATATCTACAGATGTTAAAAGGAAACCCATACTAAGGGAAATAAATAGGATGACCTTCTGAACCTGTTCATTGCCTGGTTGTCTCTGGCTTCAATACTGGAGACCAGTGGCATCACTAGGGGGTGGCTTTTAGGGCTCTAGCCCCGAATCTGCTGTCCAGAGTTCAGGGCCAGCCCTACCATGTGTCCCAATGGAACCAGGCGGCAATTTGAGAGAGGTGGCAGAGCAGGGCAGGCAATAACTACACGATTTGCACCGGGGGCAGACTCAGTAAGAGTGTTGCGGGCTGCTTGACACAGCGATGTCCCGCACAGCCACAGCACTCTCACTGAGTCTGCAATCGGTGCTTCAGTGACAGCCAGAGATCAGTGTGAGAGCGAGTCTCCTCCCTTGCTCCACCCATATGATAGAGCCCGGAGGAATTTTATCACACAAGCTCATGAGCAGGGGAGGCGCCAGATAAGTGCAGGCCATAGAGGAGGGGGAGGGGGAAACTATACTACCCTAGCCTGTCTGTATACCCTAGCCTCTAACCGCTGTTCCGCCCTCACTGTGCCACTGCGGGCAGAAGAGAGATTACATTATCTCTCACTGCTGCCCTGTCTCTGGGACCTAGTCAATGCACATGTGCTGCATCAGGTGGCAGGTGACCCAGCAAGTGACAATCCACCTTTAGTGGCAGGTAACGTGACAAGCTCTCTGGGGACCCTGATCTAAGGGGGGGGGGGGGGGCTCTCTGGGGACCCTGATCTAAGGGGGGGGGGGGCTCTCTGGGGACCCTGATCTAAGGGGGGGGCTCTCTGGGGACCCTGATCTAAGGGGGGGGCTCTCTGGGGACCCTGATCTAAGGGGGGGGGCTCTCTGGGGACCCTGATCTAAGGGGGGGGGCTCTCTGGGGACCCTGATCTAAGGGGGGGGGGCTCTCTGGGGACCCTGATCTAAGGGGGGGCTCTCTGGGGACCCTGATCTAAGGGGGGGGGCTCTCTGGGGACCCTGATCTAAGGGGGGGGCTCTCTGGGGACCCTGATCTAAGGGAGAGGCTCTCTGGGGACCCTGATCTAAGGGAGAGGCTCTCTGGGGACCCTGATCTAAGGGAGAGGCTCTCTGGGGACCCTGATCTAAGGGAGAGGCTCTCTGGGGACCCTGATCTAAGGGAGAGGCTCTCTGGGGACCCTGATCTAAGGGAGAGGCTCTCTGGGGACCCTGATCTAAGGGAGAGGCTCTCTGGGGACCCTGATCTAAGGGAGAGGCTCTCTGGGGACCCTGATCTAAGGGAGAGGCTCTCTGGGGACCCTGATCTAAGGGAGAGGCTCTCTGGGGACCCTGATCTAAGGGAGAGGCTCTCTGGGGACCCTGATCTAAGGGAGAGGCTCTCTGGGGACCCTGATCTAAGGGAGAGGCTCTCTGGGGACCCTGATCTAAGGGAGAGGCTCTCTGGGGACCCTGATCTAAGGGAGAGGCTCTCTGGGGACCCTGATCTAAGGGAGAGGCTCTCTGGGGACCCTGATCTAAGGGAGAGGCTCTCTGGGGACCCTGATCTAATGATAGTATATAACGTGAAATATATACACACACACACACACACACACATATATTATATACACGTGTATGCACGCCCAAGCGTATCACTTTCATTACTTCACTGCTATGGGCCCCAGATCTTTTGTAGACCTAGCCACACCCCTGATACCCCTGCTGGAGACTCTGCTGGAGACTCAGAATAAGCAATACAGCCAGTGAAATCGGAACCGATTTGGATACGTGTCAAAGACTTAATGTACTGACACTTCTTGATCAGCATGACAGCCAGGCAGTTAAAGCGGAGCCTCAGGCTTTATTTTTTTGTTTATTAAAGAGGAGGTCCGGTAAAAAATAAATAAAAAAAATTAAAAAAGTCAGCAGCTGCTAACACTGTAGCTGCTGACTTTTAATAAGGACACTTACCTGTCCTAGTCGCCAGCGATGTCGGCCCCCGCCGAGGCCGATTCTCGATCCTGGCAGCTCCAGGCGCTGCCATCCACAGTAAGGGAAACAGGCAGTGAAGCCGTGCGGCTTCACTGTCCGTTTCCTACTGCGCATGTGCGAGCAGCGCGGCGCTTTGTGAATGGTTCGGCTGCTTTCTGGGATACACACAGTTCCCAGAATGCAGCGCGCCCCATTCACAAGAAGACACCGAGGAAGGAGGAGGAAGAGAATCGACCGCGGAAGATGAAGAGGCAGATTCGGCTCTTCCGCATAGCAACAGCTATTTAGGGTAAGTAAAAAAAAAAAAAAAAAGGATTTTTAATAACAGCTTACCTGTAAAATCCTTTTCTTGAAGTACATCACGGGACACAGAGCGCATAGTCATTACATATGGGTTATATGGGTACCTTCAGGTGTGGACACTGGTGTAATCAACTTCACAGGAAGTTCCTCCCTATATAACCCCCTCCCACTGAGAGTGCTTTAGTTTTGTAGCAAGCAATTTCTCTGAGGTTACACAATGTTCCCCAAAAGAGGGGTGGGAGCTCTGTGTCCCGTGATGTACTTCAAGAAAAGGATTTTACAGGTAAGCTGTTATTAAAAATCCTTTTTTCTTTATCGTACATCACGGGACACAGAGCGCATAGTCATTACATATGGGATGTCCCAAAGCAATGCTCCATGAAGGGAGGGAGACCGTAAGGCCAAAAATAGCCAAACAAAAACATTATCAGGAGGTAAAATAGCTCCACCAACAGAAAAAAAGGGGGCGTGAACCGGGCCAGAGGATTCTATACTGCTGCCCGTAGGACCGCCTGCCCAAATGTACGGAAGACCAGGTTGCCGCTTTGCAAACCTGTGCCATAGAGATCTGATGGTGTGCCGCCCAAGAGGCACTCATGGCCCTCGTAGAATGGGCTTTAACTGATAAGGGAGGTGGAACGCGCTTCAGACCATAGGCCTGAAAAATCAGCTGCTTAATCCACCTAGCCAAGGAAGACTTGGCAGCCGGCTGACCCTTCTTGGGGCCATCCGGAAGAACGAAAAGCACATCTGTTTTCCGAATCTTCTCTGTAGCCTTGAGATAAACCCTCATGGCTCGAACCACGTCCAAAGTATGAAGCAGTCTTTCCTCTCTGGACTGGGGAGTAGGAAAGAAGGATGGGAGGACTAGGTCCTGATTCAAGTGAAAACTGGATATGACCTTAGGAAGGAAAGAAGGTTGAGGCCGCAGAACCACTCTGTCCTTATGCAGAATAAGGTACGGTTCCCTGCAAGACAAGGCTGCCAGCTCGGAGACCCTTCTGGCCGAAGCCATAGCCACCAAGAAAACCAACTTTCGGGTTAGCAGCACAAGAGGGATTTCTGTCAGAGGTTCAAACGGCTGCTTTTGTAAAGCTGACAAGACCCGATTTAAATTCCAGGGGCCGAGGGGAGCTCTAATAGGGGGATTCACATGGAAGACCCCCTGTAAGAAGGTTTTCACAAGCGAATGCGTGGCCAAAGGCCTTTGAAACCATATCGATAAGGCAGACACCTGCCCCTTTAGAGTACTAAGAGCCAACCCCTTGTCAACGCCAACCTGGAGGAATCGCAAGATCCTGTCAATAAAAACTTGCGAGGATGCCCTCCTTGAGACTCGCACCACTCCACATAGGTCCTCCAGACTCTGTAATAGATATTTCTAGAGACTGGCTTTCTAGCCTGAATTAACGTAGATACGACCTGGGCTGAGAGGCCTCTGCCCTTAAGAATTAGGGATTCAGCCGCCAAGCCATCAAATTTAGCTGCTGTGAAGCAGGGTGGTAGATCGGGCCCTGAGACAGCAGATCTGGGCGCAGGGGGAGTGGCCACGGTGCCCCTACTGACATCCTCACGATGAGTGCGTACCAAGCCCTTCTGGGCCAGGCTGGGGCCACCAGGATCACCGGCCTGCGCTCCACCCTGATCCTCTTCGTAGAAGGCGGGGAATCATCTGTAGTGGAGGGAACGCATACAGGAGAGAAAACTGGTGCCAGGGGCAAACCAACGCATCGGTCCCGTAGGCCGAGGGATCCCTGGCTCGGGATACGAATTTGTCCAATTTCTTGTTGAATCTTGTTGCCATGATGTCCACATCGGGAACTCCGAATCTTTGGCAAATCTCTTGGAATACCTGGGGGTGAAGAGACCACTCTCCCGGGAGTAACTGTTGACGACTCAAAAAATCTGCTTGAGAATTGTCTATCCCTGGGATGAACACTGCTGAGATGCAGGGTACATGGGCTTCGGCCCATGAGAAAATCAGGTTTACTTCCCTTTGAGCCGCTAGGCTCCTTGTGCCCCCCTGGTGGTTTATGTATGCCACCGCTGTGGCATTGTCGGACTGTATCCTTACTGGCAGACCCTGCAGGGGGAGAGTCCAGGCGACCAGGGCCAACCGAGCAGCTCTGATCTCTAGGACATTGATGGGAAGCAGACTTTCTGCCTCTGACCACTGTCCCTGCTGGGTCCGTTTTCCTAAGATTGCCCCCCAACCTGTTAGGCTGGTATCTGTGGTTACTATTTTCCACGTGATGGGGCAAAAGGTTTTCCCTTTTGACAATTTTTGAGGGACCAGCCACCAGTACAGGCTGCGCCTGACTCCTGGGGAAAGACCTAATGGACGGTCTAATGCCTGTATGGACCTGTTCCAAGCAGAGAGAATAGCTGCCTGGAGAACTCTGGTATGGATCTGGGCATAGGGCACTGCTTCGAAGGCGGCTACCATCTTTTCCAGCAGTCGCATGCATAGGCGAATAGTCGGCCTCTTTTTGCCTAGGACTATTTGAATTGTTTGAGTCAATGACCTGATCTTTTCTTGGAGGTAAAAATATCCTCTGGCATTCTGTATCTAACCGAAGGCCTAGATATTCCAACTGTCTTGTGGGTTGCAACCTCGATTTTCCTTGGTTCACAACCCACCCGAATTCTTGTAGATGCCGAACTGTGCGGACTACTGCATGATTAAGGTTGGAGACTGATCTGTCGATAACCAGGAGATCGTCCAGGTATGCCAGGACTAAAATGCCTTCTGTCCTTAGGACGGCTAGCACCGGGGCTAACACCTTTGTGAATACCCGCGGAGCTGTTGCCAACCCGAAAGGGAGGGCTACGAACTGGAAATGACTTTGATCTATCATAAAACGAAGAAACCTGTGATGTGCTGGGTAGATCGGCACATGCAGATATGCATCCTTTATGTCTATAGATGCTAGAAAGTCGCCTTGATGCAGGCTGGCTGTCACTGAACGTATGGAATCCATACGAAAGGTCTGAATCTTTAGAAAGCGATTTAGTCGTTTGAGGTCTAGGATAGGCCTGACGTCGTCATTGGGTTTTGGTATAATAAAAAGGTTGGAGTAGAATCCCAGACCCCTTTCTTGGGTTGGTACTACAATTACTCCTTGGAGCCAGAGGCGATCCAACGCCTTTACGAGAGAGGCCCTCTTTAACGGGTCGCTTGGAAGACTTGACCCCTGAAAATGAGGAGGGGGGATTTCTCGAAACTCTAGTTTGTAGCCTGTGGCTACCACGGACCGAACCGAAGAGTCGGGAATTCTGGCCTTCCAGACTTCGGAGAAAAACTGAAGTCTTCCCCCCACCCAAGAGAGTGGGGGCGCCCCTTCATGAATCTGACTTGATGACTGGTTTAGCCGGCTTGCGAGACCAGGGCCTCTTGTTTGCCGCGGCTTGTCCCTGTGGGCGGCTATTAACTGCTGAACGCCCGGGAGGCCGTCGATACTGACGGGAAGTCGAAGGGGCCGAGCCTGGAAAGGCCTGTCGTTTAAACGCGGGCCCACGCGGTCTTTCCTTGACTGGTAAGGAAGAACTTTTACCACTTGATATGGTTTGGATATATTTATCTAGGTCTTCACCGAATAGTCTTCCCCCATGAAAGGGAAACCCTGCTAAAAGCTTTTTGCAGGGTGCCTCTGCTGACCAGTTCTTTAGCCACGAAGACGACGCATGTGAACCACCAGCAGAGATAACCGGGATGCCTGTTGGATGGAGTCCTTAATAGCATCTACTGCAAAGCAGAGAGCCCTAGGGAAATCTGCTAATTCACGAGTTTGCTGAGCCGGCATGTCCTTTAACATCTGTTTTGCCTGATCCTTTAAGGCCTGACAAACGCCAATGGCTGCCACCACTGGCTGAACCATGGCACCTACTGTGGTGAAAGAAGCCTTCAGTAGGGTCTCTAATTTTTTGTCGACCGGATCCTTGAACAACTGGACATTTTCAACCGGACAGGTCAGGGATTTATTCACGCAGGAAATGGCCGCGTCTACTGTGGGGAGTGCCCATTTCTTTCAAAATTCCTCTTCCATAGGATAGAGAATGGAGAACCTCTTAGGAGGGATAAAGATCCTATCAGGTCGAGCCCACTCCTGGTAAATCACGCTCCGCAGAAGGGGGTGAATCGGAAAAGACACACAAGTTAATGGAGCCTTTAAAGAACCCAATGAGGATACCACAGGGGCTACTAGTTCTAGCACTGGAAGTTTAAAAGCAGTGCGAACTATATCGGTCAAAGACTGGATCCACAGGCTCTCCGCTTGAGAGGCCGAAAAATATTCATCTACAGTGGACCCTCCATGTCTGAACCTTCGGGACTTGGGTCTGCTTGATCCCCTTGTGGGTCCCGTTCCTCCGAAGAGGAGACCTCCGCATCTGAAAACACCAAACTAGGTGAGGGGGATCTAGCCCGTTTGCTACTTGGCAAAGGGCGGGCAAACAAAGCAGTTAACCTTTTCTCTAGCCCACCCAGGGTGGTCGCTAGCATTTCTTCCGTTACGTAAACGGGAATGGGTGGATCGGGGGCCGCCTCTGCCCCCAGCATCCCCAATGGCTCTTGTACTATGCTAACTAACTAACTAACTGGTGAGGGTGGGGCCGTTGAAGCCTGGCCCAAATCCTCTGACCCCGATGGAGACCCCTTTTGTTTCTTGGCACCTTTTGCAGCCTTGGCTGGTCCTGATGCCCTTGGAGCCATTGCACAACCTTGAGTCACCCCTCTAGCCAACACCTGACTGTTGTAGCTAGGAGTAATTAATATGAGAACAGGCTTTTTTTACCCGCCTGGGAGGTGGCAATACTGAGGAAAACCTGTGAGTATTGCAACACCAATGCCCGTTAGCCGGAGTCCAAGGTTGACTCAGATACTGCTGGATCTAAGGCTGAGTCCCTTTAAGCAAAAAAACTTTTTTTTTTTTTTTTTTTCTGGTCAATAGTGGAACTAAGTCCTAGACCTGAAGATCCACAAACCGCCACTGGGTGTCACTGTGGCCAAAAGACCCAGCTGCACGCTCTGTATCCTTTCTTCCTCTGCCTCCAGGAGGGAAAGACCAGCCAGAGAAAAAGTTTTTCCTTTAAACAGACCCTGACGCTGCTGGGCCGCCCCCCCGACGCACGCTGACGCTATAAAAGGCGGCGTGCACGCGCGCGCACACGCGCGCGCACCCCCCCACGCTGAAAACCACATGGAGGAAGCAGAGCAGAGGAAACAACATGGACCAGCGCCAGGCAGCACCAACAGACACCAGGTAAGCACTAATCTTATTGTAGTGCACACACAGAGAGGAAGCTGTCCCCATGGGCTTCCTAAGAAACAGGAGTTTTCACCAGCAATTTCCTCTTTAAAACATGTGGGGTTGCAGTATCAATGCTAACAGGCAGACCTGGGGTGAGTAGCAAATATATATCTTACACAAGTATACATATATCTACATGTTATCTGGGTAAACATTAGTATCCCATCCTGCCCACACAGACATAGTGGAGATAGTGGCTGATGCACAAGCATACTGTTAGCCAACCCAGAACCCCCAGGGGGATACCTACTGTCGAACCAAGTCCCGCAGGTTCCCTCTTACCTGCTCCACGCCGCAGGGTATTGCAAACTGCAAGAGGCCCAATCTTCCCCCATCTCCGTGGGTATTGTCTCGGACCTTCAGGGACCGGGGTCCTGTGTTTACGGAACCCACACCCCTGGACCTATATAGCATCCTGGCATCAGTAGCGTTTAGTCCTGGAAAAGACCAAGGCACTGGAGCCCAGAATCCAGCCCTCCAAGGAGAGGCATTATAGGCAAAACCCCACTCCAGCAGGGCCCGGGTACCGTACACCTTGGCTTTGAAGCACTTCGGACGGATCCGGCTAGCTATCCTGGGTCCCGAGACCTCCGAGGGACAGCTAGACGTGACCAACACCTAAGACACTGGCGAAAAAACTAAAGCACTCTCAGTGGGAGGGGGTTATATAGGGAGGAACTTCCTGTGAAGTTGATTACACCAGTGTCCACACCTGAAGGTACCCATATAACCCATATGTAATGACTATGCGCTCTGTGTCCCGTGATGTACGATAAAGAAAATTTTCTTCATTTAATAATTTTTTTGATTTTTGGACGAATTTTTTTTTCCAGGGTGGAACTCCACTTTAAGTCAGCAGCAACAAAATGTGTACCTGCTGACTTTTGATAAACAGACAATCACCTGTCCCACGGTCCAGCGATGCGGCCGCACGGAGCCTCACGCCTCTCCCCCTCCTCTTCGCGGTGCTGCCATTGAAACTGTGGGCCACTCCCCCCCAAAAGGTGCCAATTTTGGCACCGGAGGTGGGGAGAAATCCGATGAGCGGAAGTTTTTTATTTTTAGGTGGAACTCCGTTAAGCAGAATCGGAAGTGTAGAGTTTGGTACATCAGCATTGCGTCCAGCTTTAGATCCCACAAACAGAAGAGAAATCTATGGAGCTCACCTGTTATGATGGTGATGATAAGCTTTCCTTCTGGGGACAGACAGGATATGAAAAACTCCAAGGTTTTTTATTGGAGTTGTATAGTATACCATCTGAAACACATGATAACCGCACTTCACTAACCAATGTGTGCTTAAAAGAAAAACGTATCTTTCTTTAAATAAAAAAAAATGTAATTACTACAATAATTATATAAAAATAATACAGTGTTGAGAAGGTAATTTCATTTTAATCTGAAGCTGCCAATATTGTTTTATAGGGAAAAAACAGTCAAGTTTTGTGCTCTTGAAAACATAACAATAATTTGTGACAACATTTTTACATATGCCGCGTACACACGATCGGTCAATCCGATGAGAACGGTCTGAAGGACCGTTTTCATCAGACCAAACTGATCGTGTGTGGGCCCCATCGGTTATTTATCCATCGGTTAAAAAAATGTGAAACTTGTTTTAAAATTAAACCGATGGATATCTAACCGATTGAAAAAACGATCATCTGTAGGCACGACCATCGGTTAAAAATCCACGCATGCTCAGAATCAAGTCGACGCATGCTTGGAAGCACGGAACTTCATTTTTTTCAGCACGTTGTTGTGTTTTACGTCACCGCGTTCTGACAAGATCGTTTTTTTTAACCGATGGTGTGTAGGCAAGACTGACCATCAGTCAGCTTCATCGGTTAACTGATGAAAAAATCCATCAGACCGTTCTCATCGGATTGACCGATCGTGTGTACAGGGCAACAGGCTTAAAAAAGTTTAGCTAGTTCAACAAATACATAAAGAGCCTTCATATGCAGAATCCTATACCCAGAGCCAATCCAGAGGAAAGAAAAAAAAAAATCTGCTGAGCTGGCCAGAATTATTTCTCGAGTCTATTCCACATTTTTACAGCTCTTACTGTGAAGAAGCCTTTCCATATTTGGAAATCTTTTACTCCAGACATAGAGTGCCCCCTTGTCCTTTGAACGTGAATAACTCTACACAAGTTCACTATATGGACCACTTATGTATTATTATATGTTGATCATATCCCCCCTTAAATCGCTTTTTCAAGAGAATCTTTCCTCATAGTTGAGCTCCTCCATTCCTCTTATCAGCAGATTTTTTGGCTCCCCAAACCATCACTGACTGTGGAAAATTCACACTGGACCTCATGCAACTTGGATTCTGTGGGCTAGATTCAGGTAGGAGATACGACGGCGTGTCTCCAGATACACCATCGTATGTCTGCGTCGGAGCCCTCCCTTCTATGCGCCTGATTCTTAGAATCAGTTACGCATTGATTTGCCTTCGATCTGACTGGTGTAAGTCACTTACGCCGTCCTATCTAAGTTGCATATTTACGCTGGCCACTAGGTGGCGTTCCCATCGATTTACGCGTCAAATATGCAATTGAGATAGATACGCCAATTCACGAACGTAGCGTATTTTTTTTACGTCGTTTGCGCAAGTCCGGCGTAAAGTTACCCCTGCTATATGAGGCGCAGCCAATGTTAAGTATGGACGTCGGGACAGCGTCGTATTGTACGTCGTTTGTGCAAGTCGATTCAGAATGGGGTTGGGCGCAAGTTACGTTCACGTCGTTTTCATTGACTTATTGCGACGTGATTTGGAGCATGCGCACTGGGCTACGTTCACGGCTGGCGAATGCGCAATTCGTTCAGTGCGTCGATTACGTCGGGTCACGATTAGTTTGCATATAACACACCCCCTAGATTGCCAATTTGAATTACGCGGGGATACGCCGGGCCCATTTACGGTACGCCGCCGCAACTTACGGAGCAAATGCTTTGTGAATACAGCACTTGCCCGTAAAAGTTGCGGAGGCGTAGCATAAATGGGATACGCTACGCCTGCATTTTTACGCCGATCTACCTGAATCTAGCCCTTTGTCTCTCCACTCTTCCTCCAGACTCTGGGAGGTTTTTGCTGGCAGTAATTGTCAAAAACAGCCTGAATGTCGATGGACCCCCAGGCTGTTTTTTGATAAATAGCTGGTCGCTAAGTAGCGGGCCGGGAATCTAAAAACTGATGACTCCTCAGCTTTTAACAGGCTGATTGTAAAAATAAATAAATAAATAAATAAAAAGGCAGACAATTAAAAAATATATATATATATATATATATATAAAAAAAGTCCATTCCAGGCTCTACAGGTCTGGTATGAATGTTCTGGGAAGCCCATGCCAATTTTTTTTTTCAAAACAGCGTGGGGTCCCTCCCCAAAATCCATATCAGACCCTTATCCGGGCATGCAATTCAGCAGGTCAGGAAAGGAGGGGAGACGAGAGAGCACCCCCACCCGCATGCACCTGATATCACAAGGGGGTGGGGCCACTGAGTGACGTAGCCAGATGGCCCTGCCCCTACCTATATAAGAAATGTCAGACAGCAGAGCCTGCAATAGCCAGCCAGCCTTCACCGACTGCAGGAGCATCTTTGTAATTTTTTCTTTTGTCAGGTCCAGCGGACGGCGTGATTGACGGTGGATTTACAGCGGGGGGTGCAATTTTATTATTTTTCTAATAAAAGTATTGTCAAAAACTATGTGTTTTTATTAGCTTGTGACACTTTTTTGGTGAATGGGTAGGGGTATGACTTAGGCTGCGTACACACGATGAGACATGTCCGCTCAAACTTGTCCGACGGACAGTTTACAGCGGACATGTCTCATCGGATTTTGGTCCAATGGCGTGTACATACCATCGGATCAAAATCCCCGCCGGCAGACAGCGCGGTGACATTGACGCCGCCACGTCGCTGAACCAGGAAGAAAAATACTTCCGCACATGCATCGAATCCATTCAACGCATGTGCGGGCAGATATGTCCGCTGGTTAGTGTACTAACCAGCGGACATATCCGACGGACATGTCTCCGGCGGTCAAATTTTTAAGCATGCTTTAAAATTTGTCCGCCGGACAAACATGTCCGCTAGCCCATACACACGATCGGATTTGTCTGCTGAAACGGTCCGTCGGACCAGTTTCAGCGGACAAATTCGATCGTGTGTACGCGGCCTTACCTGTCCAGGGCCCCCCGAGGCGGATTTGTCAACTGGCTCAGATGCAGGCGCTGCCATTCCAACTAAGGGAAACCAAAATTTCTCGGAGTCCTATGGCTATGGCGCGTCACGCCCTCCGAAAAAAGCCGAAATAGGACTCGGAGAAATACGGCGCCTGCGCAGTCAGCTCCTAGGTCTGTGCGCAGGCGCCGCATAGCGCCGGAAATACCCGAGTCCTAAATCGGCTATTTTCGGAAGCCGTGACAGGCTATACAGGGTGAACCACCGCTTTAAAGTGTTAGGCCCCTTTCCCATGAGGATCCGTACATGTCTCATCTGTTTGCTGAGCGGGGATCGCTCCGCTGACAGGGCGGGCCACGCACATTGTGCAGGGACCGCCCTGTCAGATCTCCGCTCACCCCTATGGGGGGGAAAATCGGATGAACACGGACTGTCTGTCCATCTTCACCCGATCCGCACCGCAGACGGATGTAGAAATAGGATTTTCCTCCGTCTGCAGAATCGGAGCATAGCGGACACGGATGAGATCGGGTGTTAGCAGATGTTCATCCGTTGACACCCGCTATCCCATACATGCACGTCCCTTTTTCATCTGTAAACGGATGGATGAAAAAGCGAACAGACGGTCCGCTGGTGTGAAAGGGCCCTTAAAGCTGCAGCTTACCGCATGTGGTGGCTGAATTTTTTTTTTTCCCAGGCAATTATTCCCCTTTATTTTCATCTGGTGATCCTGCCTGTAACACACTTCCTTCCT
This sequence comes from Rana kukunoris, assembly GCA_029574335.1. Classification (NCBI taxonomy): domain Eukaryota; kingdom Metazoa; phylum Chordata; class Amphibia; order Anura; family Ranidae; genus Rana; species Rana kukunoris. The sequence goes on from CM056054.1 coordinate 117,341,674, forward strand.
AGGGCGACAATGCCGACTGTACTGCAGTTGAGGAGCACAGTTGTTAGGCTAGAATGGGAAAAATGTTAGTGCTACATAACACCTCTCCTCTTCTCCAACAAAACATAGGAGGGAGGTGTGCTGTAGTCCTCAGAGACAGCTGAAGCAATGTAACTGGTAAGAGTGCAGCACAGGTAGAGAGAACAGGAAGCTCACAAGATTTCTGGCAGAATCAACTAATTGTTTTTCCATCATTGAGCTTAAAGCGGATGTCCGATGAAAACAAATTAATAAAAGCCAGCAGCTACAAATACTGCAGCTGCTGACTTTTAATATTAGGACACTTACCGTATTTTTCGCCGTATGAGACGCTCCGGCATACAAGACGCACCCAATTTTAAAGGAGGAAAATCTAGAAAAAAAAAAAAAAAAAGATTCTGAACCAAATACTGTAGTAAAATATTTACCCCCCACTCGTCATCACCATCACACCACCCCCACATTAGTAATAGCCTACGAGGAACATTGCCCCCACATAGTAATAATAGCCAGTAACATTGCCCCCACATAGTAATAATAGCCAGTAACATTGCCCCCACATAGTAATAATAGCCAGTAACATTGCCCCCACATAGTAATAATAGCCAGTAACATTGCCCCCACATAGTAATAATAGCCAGTAACATTGCCCCCACATAGTAATAATAGCCAGTAACATTGCCCCCACATAGTAATAGCAGCCAGTAACATTGCCCCCACATAGTAATAGCAGCCAGTAACATTGCCCCCACATAGTAATAGCAGCCAGTAACATTGCCCCCACATAGTAATAGCAGCCAGTAACATTGCCCCCACATAGTAATAATAGCCAGTAACATTGCCCCCACATAGTAATAATAGCCAGTAACATTGCCCCCACATAGTAATAGCAGCCAGTAACATTGCCCCCACATAGTAATAATAGCTAGTAACATTGCCCCCACATAGTAATAATAGCTAGTAACATTGCCCCCACATAGTAATAATAGCCAGTAACATTGCCCCCACATAGTAATAATAGCCAGTAACATTGCCCCCACATAGTAATAGCAGCCAGTAACATTGCCCCCACATAGTAATAATAGCTAGTAACATTGCCCCCACATAGTAATAATAGCTAGTAACATTGCCCCCACATAGTAATAATAGCCAGTAACATTGCCCCCACATAGTAATAATAGCCAGTAACATTGCCCCCACATAGTAATAATAGCCAGTAACATTGCCCCCACATAGTAATAATAGCCAGTAACATTGCCCCCACATAGTAATAATAGCCAGTAACATTGCCCCCACATAGTAATAATAGCCAGTAACATTGCCCCCACATAGTAATAATAGGATTTTTTATAACAGCTTACCTGTAAAATCCTTTTCTTGGAGTACATCACGGGACACAGAGGAGCATAGTAATTACTATGTGGGTTATAGAGCCTACCTTTAGGTGTGGACACTGGTGTAATCAATTAGACAGGAAGTTCCCTCCCTATATAACCCCTCCCATACTGGGAGTACCTCAGTTTTTGTAGCAAAGCAATAAGTGTCCCAATATCCCCAAACAAGAGGGGTGGGAGCTCTGTGTCCCGTGATGTACTCCAAGAAAAGGATTTTACAGGTAAGCTGTTATAAAAAATCCTATTTTCTTTATCGTACATCACGGGACACAGAGGAGCATAGTAATTACTATGTGGGACGTCCCAAAGCAATGCTTACTGAGGGGAGGGAGACACAAACCACGCAGGCCGCCATCAGACGTGAGGAATCAAAACTGCAGCCTGCAGCACACTGCGCCCAAAGGCGCTTTCCCCACCTTCCTTATGTCCAATTGGCAACATTTTGTGAAAGTATGGACAGACGACCACGCCGCTGCCATGCAGACCTGAGCCAAGTAGGCTTGGTGATGCACTGCCCAGGAAGTACCCACCGCTGTAGTGGAATGTGCTTTAACCTTAAACGGGGGAACCTCTCCCCTTAAGCCATCGGCTTGAGTAATGACCTGTCGAATCCATTTGGAGATAGTGGATTTCGACGCTGCCTGCCCACATCTGGGACATTCTGGCAGGATAAACGACATACCCGTTTTCCGGATCTGAGCAGCAGCCCTAAGGCAGAACTGTTCTAAGTACGTCTAGGGTATGCAATGGCTTCTCCCTTGCAGAACTAGGTTCTGAGAAAAAAGAAGGGAGAACTAGACCTTGATAAAAAGTTAGAAACAATCTTAGGGAGGAAAACCGGGTGAGGCCATAGGACCACTCTGACCTTATGGAGAATAAGGTATGGTTCCTTACAAGATAAGGCCGCCAACTCCGATACCCTCCTAGCAGAGGTTATGGCTATCAAGAAAACTACCTCCTGGGCAGAAGGACCAATGGAATGTGAGCCAAAGGCTCAAAAGGTTGCCTCTGCCAGGCAGACGGGACCAGATTCAGATCCCACGGATACAAGGGGGTCCTGACTGGAGGATTAATCGGGATCATACCTTGTAAAAAAGGTTTTGAGCAGAGAATGTGTAGCCTAGCCCGTGGCCTTTGAAACAAAATTGATAAGGCCGAGCGCTGGCCCTTAATGGTGTTCTAGGGCCAACTTCAAGTCTGCCCCCATCCGCAGAAAATCCAGAATTCTGCTACTGAGAAACCTCCGGGGATGCCACCCCCTGGTTTCGCACCAGGCCATATAAGATTTCCAAACTCTGTAATAAATAAGCCTGGATGCTGGCTTTCTGGTATTAATCAAAGTAGACACTACTGAATTAGAGAGACCCCTCCATTTAGGATATGGGGCTCAGCCAAACCGTTAAACTTAGAGACGGTAAGGAAGGATGGAATATTGATCCCTGAGACAGTAGGTCTGGACGAATCGGAAGGGTCCCCGGATGCCCCACGGACATCCTTACAATTTCTGTGTAACAGGCACTTGTGGGCCACGCCGGGGCGACCAGAATCACTGGTTTCTCTTCCGACCTTATCCTGCGAAGGAGGCAGGGTACCAATTGCAGTGGAGGACGCATACATTAGGGAGAATTGGTCCCATGGAAACACCAGCGCATTCGTCCCGCAAGCGAGTGGATCCCTTGTCCGGGACAGAAAGTTGTTCACCCTCGCATTGAACCTCGATGCAAAGAGATCCACATCTGGTGTTCCCCATCTCTGACAAATGGCCTGGAAGATGTCAGGGTGAAGAGTCCACTCCCCTGGGAGCAATTGTTGGCGGCTTAGGTAGTCTGCCTGCCAATTGACTATCCCCGGAATAAAAACCGCAGATATGCAGGGGACATACTTTTCCGCCCAAGTCAGAATTCGATTCACCTCTCTTTGGGCTGCACGACTCCTTGTGCCCCCCTGGTGATTTATGTACGCCACAGCCGTGGCATTGTCGGACTGAATCCTGACTGGGAGACCCCTCAACCTGTCCGTCCACGCCGACAGGGCTAGATGGACTGCCCGAATCTCTAGCAGGTTGATAGGTAACGACCTCTCGGTGATTGACCATCTTCCTTGGAGAGACAGGCCCTCCAGGACTGCACCCTAGCCCAGAAGACTGGCATCTGTGGTCACAAAGAACTTCCCTCTTAGTAAGTTCTGGGGAACCAGCCACCAACAAAGGCTCTGCCGGACTGTCCGGGAGAGGGACAAGGGGAGGTCTAAGGCCTGAACCTTTTTGTTCCAGGCAGACAGGATGGCGTGTTGAAGTCCCCTTAAGTGGAACTGAGCGAATGGGACAGCCTCGAAAGAGGCTACCATCTTCCCCAGTAGCCGCATACAAAGGCGAATAGAGGACAGACGCCTTGACTTGACTAGCTGAACTAGTTCCCTTAAAGCATCGACCTTTCTCTGGGGAAGAAAGATCTTTCTTTGGTCTGTGTCTACAAGTAGACCCAAATACTCGAGCCCTTGCACCGGCACTAAGGCCGACTTGTTTAGGTTGAGAACCCAACCCATGGATTCTAGGAATTCCACGGTTCTGTGCACTGCTGAGCTTAGATCGGCAACTGAACGGTCTACCAACAACAGATTGTCTAGGTAGGCTATTATAGAAATGCCTTGAGACCTTAGATTAGCTAATAGTGGGGCCAGTACTTTCGTGAATACACGAGGTGCGGTGGCCAGACCAAAAGGTAAGGCCACGAATTGAAAGTGGCGCTGATTTACCGTGAAGCGCAACAGCTTCTGATGGTTGAGGAAGATGGGAATGTGTAAGTATGCGTCCTTTATATCGATGGACGCCAGAAGCTCCCCCCCTTGTAAGGAGGCAACCACTGACCGGATTGATTCCATCCGGAAAGACTGGACCTTTAGGAACTTGTTTAAGGCCCAGAGGTCCAGAATGGGCCTTACACCTCCGTTTGGTTTAGGGACGGTGAAAAGATTTGAATAAAACCCCAAACCTTGTTCTTCCAGTGGCAGTTCCTCGATTACCCCTTGGGATAATAGATGATCCAAGGCCAATGCCAGGGACCTTCTTTTTCCCGGATCTTTCGGGGCGCTTGAGGCCAAGAAGCGAGGTGGAGGAAATTCGCTCAACTCCAGCTTGTAGCCCTCGGAAACCGTAGAGAGAATCCAACTGTCTTGGATCCTCCCTTGTCAAGCCTCCGCAAACAGCTGAAGTCCTCCCCCCACCCTGCTGAGTGGGGGTGAACCTTTATAACGCCGACTTAGATGCTGGCTTGACCGGCTTATGGTTCCAAAGTTTCTTGGAAGCCTGAGGCTGGCCCTGCGGCTTCCCTGTATTAAACTGTCCTGGAGGCCCTCTGAACTGCCTGGTAGCGGAAGTACTAGGGCTAGGAGAGGAAGATTTTTTAAAAGGAGGGAGGACCCCTAAACCTTTTCTTTACTGGTAACAGTGTGCTCTTGCCACTGGACATTTTCTGAATGTATGCATCCAGATCTTCCCCAAATAAACGCTCTCCATGAAAGGGAAACCCTGCCAGTTAACCTTTTATACAGGGTTTCAGCCGACCAGTTCTTTAACCAGAGTAATCTGCGCATATGAACCAAAGAGAGAGTGAGACGGGAGGACTGTTGTATAGAGTCCTTGATGCATAATGCTTTAGGAAAGTCAGCCAATTCCTGAGCCTGTTGAGCCGGGATATCCTTCAAGACCCCTTTCAACTGGTCTTTTAAGGCTTGGCAAACACCAATAGCTGCAATTGCAGGCTGGGTTACCCCTCTAGCTGTAGGAAACGAGGCCTTGAACAGCGTCTCTAATCTCTTGTCTGTCGGGTCTTTAAACACCTGAACGTTGTCTACTGGACAGGTCAAGGTCTTGTTTACGCAGGACACGGCTGCGTCCACTGTGGGGATACCCCCACTTTTAGTGAATTGTTCCCCCATTGGGTATAAAACCGAAAACTTTTTAGGAGGAAGAAAAAAATCTATCCGGATGTTCCCAATCCTTGTAGATAAGTCCTTCCAGTAGGGGATGAACCGGGAAGGAAAAGTTAGCTTGAGAAGCTTTTAAAGAGCCTAAAGAAGAGACTGAACTTGATGCTGGCTCTGAAAGGGGCAACTTGAAGGCCGAACGGACCATCTCCGTGAGGAACTGGACCCACAATTTCTCGGACTGACGCCGAAAATGGTTCCCCTAGGGTGGAATCCTCAGAGCCGAGACCTCTGAATGACCCTCTGCCTGGTCCCCAGAGGGTAAATCAACCTCTTCTGAGGATAGTTGTTCCGCGCTGAGGAACTCTGCAGAGGGAGAGGGAGACCTTGTGCGTTTTTCTCTTGAGAGAGAGGATGCAATCAAGGTCGCTAATCTCTGCTCCAGACCACCCATGGCTGAGGCCAAAGCCTCCTGTGTCACAAAAAACTGGAGCAGGCGGGACAAGGGCAGATGAGGCACCTGACAGCCCTGATGGGTTACCCTGGGCCTCCTCCAATTTATTAGGAGAGGAACTAGCCACAGGAGCATGCCCGAGATCCTCCGAGCCTGATGGCGATCCCTTAGATCTCTTTGTACTTCTAGTCCCTGAGCCTTTAGCCATAATAAAGCCGAGGTACTCACAACAGGTGCAACCACTTGCGGACCTATAGACCAGCACTGACGCTGCTATTTGATGGTCGGCAAGGTGCAGAGCCCACTATGCGCCTTAAGCAAGTGTCACTGTCCAACAACCAGCAATAATACTGAAACTTGTGCACAAGTATTCTCTGTGTCCACTGTCAGCCGGATGGGTGAAGTGGACTTGAGCTTTTATGGACTAGGTGCAAGTCACCTGACCTGCTCTGTCCTGGAATCTCAAGCCTCGTAGAGAATAGCTGAGATGGAACCCTTTGCGCGCATGCGCACGTGCGCGCTGCCGCCAGGCGTGCATCACGAGGCTGCGCGCGCGCACACGTAGCCGCACGCGCGCACATGTTGCCGCACGCGCATCTACAGCCCCCATGCACGTCGCGCACACGCGTGCGCACCGATGCAGCAATAAATTGTGCGTAATTGCGCACGCCTATGACACATACTATGTCGCGCGCGCACGAGACGCAAGCGCGCCTGTGCACAAGGTTGGAGCTACCGCAGCTACCATGTGAGGACCAGGTAAGACAAACTGTGACCAAAACTTGTGGACAACCTTACTCTGCTAAACCTGTACAGGAGGGGCTAAGTGACTGAACAGACACCCCTCCTCCCCACAGCATTCAGGACAATGTTAGAGAGGCACAGACAGATAGCTTAGGCAAGCATAATGGCTCAAAAAAAGAAGGATACTTTCAGGACCAAGTCCTAAAGCACCTTCACTTACCTGATCCAACGCCGCAGGACTCTGCACACACAGACAGTCCAATCTTCGCCCATCACGGAGAGCAAAGTCTGCAGACCTTCAGGGACCGGGGTCCATGGACAGGAACACCACACCCCTGGACCCATATCGCACCCTGTCAGTAAACTTTTGGTATTAGGAAATTGACCAAAGTACTGAGTAATCAGGATCCAGCCCTTAAAAGAGGAGCATTACAGGCAAAACCCCGTTCTTCTCAACCGGGGCCCGGGTACCGTCCACTTTGGCTATGAAGCACCTTGGACGGATCCGGATTTATGGAGGCTTTTTACATCCAGCATGGATCCCTCCAGTGGAGCTCCTAAGAGCACATGTTCACTCGTGACCAACACCTTAGACACTGATGAAAAAACTGAGGTACTCCCAGTATGGGAGGGGTTATATAGGGAGGGAACTTCCTGTCTAATTGATTACACCAGTGTCCACACCTGAAGGTAGACTCTATAACCCACATAGTAATTACTATGCTCCTCTGTGTCCCGTGATGTACGATAAAGAAAATAGCCAGTAACATTGCCCCCACATAGTAATAATAGCCAGCAACAGCCAGTAACATTGCCCCCACATAGTAATAATAGCCAGTAACATTGCCCCCACATAGTAATAATAGCCAGTAACATTGTCCCCACATAGTAATAATAGCCAGTAACATTGCCCCCACATAGAAATAATAGCCAGTAACATTGCCCCCACATAGTAATAATAGCCAGTAACATTGCCCCCACATAGTAATAATAGCCAGTAACATTGCCCCACATAGTAATAATAGCCAGTAACATTGTCCCCACATAGTAATAGCAGCCAGTAACATTGCCCCCACATAGTAATAATTAGGGGTGTCAAATTTAATCGCTGCATCGCGATTCGGGTGTTCCCGATTCGGTACCGATGCATGCGACCGTAATAATCGATTATTGGCCCCGCCCCTCCCGGGAGAGCGCTCCGTTACGGTATTTTACCTTGAGGTGCGCTCATGTGACTCCCCGGCCCGCCTCTCTCCTCTCTGCTTTTACGTCTCACGTCTCTCCTGGCGTCAGCCCCGCCCACTGACTGTAACTTTCAGATCAGTAGAAAGGCGGGAGGTGCTGACGCCAGGAGAGACTGGGCTACAGAGAGACGCGCAGCACAGAATTTTTTTACCGGACATTTCAGACCCTGCCTGGCTGAGCCTGCCCTGGTGAGTGCAGTATTAGACTGTCTGCAGTTCAAAGCCGCCTGCTATATTAAATTTATAAAAAGGGTCAGGCAAGGTTGAGACACAGTGACTGACTCGCTAGACTGCTCTCTCTCTCTCAGAGAGAGAGAGAGAGACACACAGACAGGCGACAGCTTGCAGGACTCATCGTCTCCCCTGTCCCCTCACTTCAGTCACAGACAGTGCAATCCAGTGATCTAGTCGGGGCCACTTGAGTGAGGGGGGGGGGGGTGCACTGCTGAGAGAGAATGAATTATAGTGACCCCTGCCCTGGCTGCAACATCCATCCATCTATCTCTTGACTGGATGCCATCTATGTGATGTACAGGCAGCGGTTATCAGACAAGAATGGCAGTGGTGATTGTACAGAATTACAGATGTTCACAATCTGTCTTGCTATCCTGTACCCTGTCTGCCATCCTCTGACCACCTCCTGTCCGCCATCCTCTGACCACCTCCTGTATGCCATTCTCTGACCACCTCCTGTATCCTGTCCGCCATCCTCTGACCACCTCCTGTATGCCATTCTCTGACCACCTCCTGTATCCTGTCCGCCATTCTCTGACCACCTCCTGTATCCTGTCCGCCATCCTCTGACCACCTCCTGTCTCCTGTATGCCATTCTCTGACCACCTCCTGTATCCTGTCCGCCATCCTCTGACCACCTCCTGTATGCCATTCTCTGACCACCTCCTGTATCCTGTCCGCCATTCTCTGACCACCTCCTGTATCCTGTCCGCCATTCTCTGACCACCTCCTGTATCCTGTCCGCCATCCTCTGACCACCTCCTGTCCGCCATCCTCTGACCACCTCCTGTCCGCCATCCTCTGACCACCTCCTGTCCGCCATCCTCTGACCATCTCCTATAGCATGTCTGCAGTCTCTGATCATCTCCTGTTGCATGTCCGCAGTCTCTGACCGTCTCCTGTACTATGCCCACAGTCTCTGACCGTCTCCTGTACTATGCCCACAGTCTCTGACCGTCTCCTGTACTATGCCCACAGTCTCTGACCGTCTCCTGTACTATGCCCACAGTCTCTGACCATCTCCTGTACCACGTCTGCAGTCTCTGATCATCTCCTTTAGTATTTTGGGGGGAGAGCCATTCGCACTTGCGCAGCAATCGTGATGCATCGTGATGCATCGCGGAATCGAATCGAATCGTGGACTTGATAATCGTAATCGCATCGAATCGTGAGACCGGTGAAGATGCGCAGCCCTAGTAATAATAGCCAGTAACATTGCCCCCACATAGTAATAATAGCCAGTAACATTGCCCCCACATAGTAATAGCAGCCAGTAACATTGCCCCCACATAGTAATAGCAGCCAGTAACATTCCCCCCACATAGTAATAGCAGCCAGTAACATTCCCCCCACATAGTAATAGCAGCCAGTAACATTCCCCCCACATAGTAATAGCAGCCAGTGACATTGCCCCCACATAGTAATAATAGCCAGTAACATTGCCCCCACATAGTAATAATAGCCAGTAACTTTGCCCCCACATAGTAATAATAGCCAGTAACTTTGCCCCCACATAGTAATAATAGCCAGTAACATTGCCCCCACATAGTAATAATAGCCAGTAACATTGCCCCCACATAGTAATAGCAGCCAGTAACATTGACCCCACATAGTAATAGCAGCCAGTAACATTGACCCCACATAGTAATAGCAGCCAGTAACATTGACCCCACATAGTAATAATAGCCAGTAACATTGCCCCCACATAGTAACAATAGCCAGTAACTTTGCCCCCACATAGTAATAATAGCCAGTAACATTGCCCCCACATAGTAATAATAGCCAGTAACATTGCCCCCACATAGTAATAATAGCCAGTAACATTGCCCCCACATAGTAATAATAGCCAGTAACATTGCCCCCACATAGTAATAATAGCCAGTAACATTGCCCCCACATAGTAATAATAGCCAGTAACATTGCCCCCACATAGTAATAATAGCCAGTAACATTGCCCCCACATAGTAATAATAGCCAGTAACATTGCCCCACATAGTAATAATAGCCAGTAACATTGCCCCCACATAGTAATATTAGCCAGTAACATTGCCCCCACATAGTAATAATAGCCAGTAACATTGCCCCCACATAGTAATAATAGCCAGTAACATTGCCCCCACATAGTAATAATAGCCAGTAACATTGCCCCCACATAGTAATAATAGCCAGTAACATTGCCCCCACATAGTAATAATAGCCAGTAACATTGCCCCCACATAGTAACAATAGCTAGTAACATTGCCCCCACATAGTAATAATAGCCAGCAACAGCCAGTAACATTGCCCCCAACATAGTAACAGCCAGTAACATTGCATTTCCCTGCCCCCTAATAGCCAGTCCAACAGACCTCACTGTTGTTACAGCTGCGCGCTGTTAGGATCCACGAGCAGAGGGGTGATGACGTCAGCACGCACCGCCGCCGGGTGTACCAAGATGGCCGACCGCTCCGGAGCTAGGCCAAAGCCGCGGTCTTTCGGATCGCTGATCGGTCAGGTAAACCTGTCTATTCGTCATATAAGATGCACCAACTCCCCCCCCCCCCCAGTTTTGGGGAAGAAAAAGTGCGTCTTATATGGTGAAAAATACGGTACCTGTCCTGGAGTCCAGCGCCGTCCGCAGCAGAGGAAGAGTGATCGCTTGTCCTCTGCTGCTCCCCCAGACATCCACGGTGAGGGAACCAGGAAGTGAAGTGCTCTGGCTTCACTGCCCGGTTCCCTACGGCGCATGCGCAAGTCACGCTGCGCCTGCCGGCTGGCTCCCGCTGTGTACTGGGAGCCGAGTGTTCCCAGCACACAACGGGGGGGACGGGAGGTGACGTCATGCCCGTAGTGTGCCCGAGACTGTTGTGGCCGGAAGTGGGTGCAAATGCCTGTCTTTAGACAGGTATCTGCAGCCCCCTCCCCCTAATAGGTGTCAAATGTGACTCCAGAGGGGGGAGGGTTCCGATCAGCGTGAGTTCCACTTTAGGGTGGAGCTCCGCTTTAAAAAAGGTTTGTAATTGTTTATTTAACAGATCAAAAGGAAGATAAGTTACATGATAAGGTTTCAATGGACAACATTATTATTGTTATATCACACATTATTCTAAAACATGACTAATAATGCTTTAGGCCCCTTTCACACTTGCGGACCGTATGCGGATGAAAAAGGGACATACATTGGTCCCTATGAGATCGCAGAAGTCAGTGGATAAACATCTGCTGACACCCAATCTCGTCCGCCTCCGCAATGCTCCGATTCTACAGACAGAAGAAAACCCTACTTTTCTTTCACTCTCCAGATCGGATCGGATGAACACAGACAGACGGTCCGTTTTTATCCGATCCCCCATAGGGGAGAGCAGAGAAAAGACAGGGCGGTCCCTGCACAGTGTGCGGGGACCACCCTGTCATCCGCCGGCTCAGCAGGGATCAACGGAGCGATCCCCGCTGAGCATACGGAGGTTCAGTAATGATCCGCCCCGTGTGAAAGGGGCCTTATGCCGCCTACACACGATCATTTTTCGGGTTGTAAAAAATGACGTTTTTCAGGCTCTAGAATTTTTTTTCAACCCGTTCATTAAAACGGCCTTGCCTACACACGATCGTGAAAAAAAATGCTCTAGCAAAGCACGGTGAGGTACAACACGTACGACGGCACTATAAAGGGGAAGTTCCATGCGGATGGCGCCAAGCTTTGGGTGGCTTTAGCTGATTCCGTGTTAGTAAAAGACGATTTGTGCTTTTCTGTCTGTTACAGCGCGATGAATGTGCTTACTCCATTACGAATGCTAGTTTTACCAGAATGAGCGCTCCCGTCTCATAACTTGCTTCTGAGCATGCACGGATTTTTCACGTACATTTTTTACAACCCGAAAAACGACAACGTTAAAAACATCATGAAAAAATAGAGCATGACGGTCGTTTTTAACCACTTGCCACCCGCCAATGACATATTGACGGCGGCAAAGTGGTTACTAGTTCCTGACTTGACGTCATATGATGTCACCAGGATACTGAGCCGCTGCCCCCCCCGTGGGCGCGTATCGCGGCGATCGGTGATGCGGGGTGTCAGTCCGACACCCTGCATCCCCAATCTCGATAACGAGTCTCCGGCAGAGCCTCGTTACCACGTGATCAGCCGTGTCCTCACTCGTGTCTGATAGACGCGAGTACAGGAGAGCCGATCAGCAGACAAAAAAAATTACAGTAAAAAAAAAAAGATGCCAATCAGTGCCCACAAATGGGCATTGATTGGCAACATGGATGCACCAGTGCCACTCCTCAGTGTCCATCAGTGCCACCCCACAGTGTCCATCAGTGCCACCCCACAGTGCCAATCCGTGCCCAGTGCCCACCTATCAGTACCCATCAGTGCCACCCATCAGTGCCACCCATCAGTGCCACCCATATGTGCCGCCTACGAGTGCCCATATGTGCCGCCTACGAGTGCCCATATGTGCCGCCTACAAGTGCCCAGTGCTGCCTACAAGTGCCCAGTGCTGCCTACAAGTGCCCATCAGTGCTGCCCATGAGTGCCCATCAGTGCCACCCATAAGTGCCCATCAGTGCCACCCATAAGTGCCCATCAGTGCCACCCATAAGTGCCGCATACCAGCGCCGCCTCATCGGTGCCCATCAGTACTACCTTATCTGTGCCCATCAGTGCCACCTCATCAGTGCCCATCAGTGCCACCTCATCAGTGCCCATAATTGAACGAGAAAACTTACTTATTTTTAAAAAAAAATGACAGAAAAAAAATACTTTATTTTTTTTCAAAATTTTCAGTCTTTTTTTAGTTGTTGCGCAAAAAAAAAAACGCAGAGGTGATCAAATGCCACCAAAAGAAAGCTCTACTTGTGGGGAAAAAAGGACGCCAATTTTGTTTGGGAGCCACGTGACACGACCGCGCAATTGTCATTCAAAGTGCGACAGCGCTGAAAGCTGAAAATTGGCTTGGGCAGGAAGGTGCGTAAGTGCCTGGTATGGAAGTGGTTAATGACATTAAAAAAAAAATGTAATTTTTTACAACCCGGAAAATGATCGTGTGTACGCGGCATAAGAATGTATAGTATCATTATTTTTCTTATTATTGGTATTTGTGTAGTGCTATTGTCCAGATTTCCCCACAGCCAGGCACACTACAGGCTCATTCACTCTTCTCTAAAAGCAGTCTCTAGCCACTTGCCTACCGCCGTACGTGTTTTTACGGCCACACTTTAAAGATGGATATCTCGGCAACGGCAGCAGCGGCTGCCACAACCGAGGTATCCATCTTTAGTACGAGCGATCCTGTGAAAGATAACGGCGGTCTCCGCAGCGGATTCGCTCAGTGGGGATGCGAGTGAGGGAAAAATTTCCCTCGCCCATCCCCATAGCTCTGCTGGGCGGAAGTGACGTCAAAACGTCAGTCCCGCCCAGCGTCTTAAAGAGACATTTTTTTTTAATGTTATTTAACCACTTAGCAACCACCTGCCGAAAAATAACGGCGGCAAGGTGGTTGCTTAACTCTGGGATCACGTTATATAACGTGATTCCAGAGTCGCGCTCCCGCGCGCCCCCTGGGGCGCGCACACGGGAATGTCCGTGACCGCCGGGTCCAGAGGACCCGGCGGGTCACGAATCACGGTAAATCGCCGCTGATAGCGGCGGTTTACCACGTGATCGCGCCGTCCAATGACGGCGCGATCAGATGTAAACAGACCGGCGTCATTTGATGACGCCGGTTCCTCCCTCCTCTCTCTGTACCGATCGGTACAGTGTGAGAGGAGAGGGGAGGGAGCGGATGGCAGCGCCAGTGCTGCGGGCTGGATCTGTGACAAATGTAGTCACAGATCCATCCATCCATCCCTGCTCAGCCATCCCTGCTGCACATACTCTGCAATGCTGGGCAATACTCTGGGGGGGGCAATACTCTGGGGGGGGCAATACTCTGGGGGGGGCAACACTCTGGGGGGGGCAACACTCTGGGGGGGGCAACACTCTGCAATACTCTGGGCATACTCTGGGCATACTATGGGGGGCAATACTCCGCAATACTCTGGGCATACTCCGCAATACTCTGGGCATACTCCGCAATACTCTGGGCATACTCCGCAATACTCTGGGCATACTCCGCAATACTCTGGGCATACTCCGCAATACTCTGGGCATACTCCGCAATACTCTGGGCATACTCCGCAATACTCTGGGCATACTCCGCAATACTCTGGGCATACTCCGCAATACTCTGGGCATACTCCGCAATACTCTGGGCATACTCCGCAATACTCTGGGCATACTCCGCAATACTCTGGGCATACAGCGCCCCTGTCCCCGTGAGCTTGCATGCAGAAGCGAACGCATACGCAAGTCCCGCCCACATATGAAAACGGTGTTCAAACCACACATGTGAGGTATCGATGCGAACGTTAGAGCGAGAGCAATAATTTTGGCCCTAGACCTCTTCTCCAACTAAAATGATGTAACCAGTAAAAATATTTAAAGCGTCACCTATGGGGATTTTTAAGTCGCAAAGTTTGGCGCCATTCCATGTGGCCACGCTGTGTCAAAAAGTCCCACACATGGGGTATCGCCATACTCGGGAGGAATAGCAGAATGTGTTTTGGGGTGTAATCTGTGGTATGCATATGCTGTGTGTGAGAAATAACCCGCTAATATGAAAATTTTGTGGAAAGAAAATAAAAAAAATCTTGATTTTGCAAAGAATTGTGGGAAAAATTACAACTTCAAAAAACTCACAATGCCTCTTTCTAAATACCTTGGAATGTCTTCTTTCCAAAAAGGGGTCATTTGGGGGGTATTTGTACTTTTCTGGCATGTTAGGGTCTCAAGAAATGAGAGAGGATGTCAGTACATCAGGTGTGATCAAATTGATCAATTTTCAGTAATTGGTACCATAGCTTTTAGACCCTATAACTTTCACCCAGACTAAATAATATCTAATTTTTTTTTGTTTTGTTACCAAAGATATGTAGCAGTATACATTTTAGGCAAAAAAATTTAATAATAGAAATGAAGAAAAATTCATCTTTTTACAAAATTTTCGTTCTTTTTTCATTTATAGTGAAAAAAATAACCGCCGCAGAGGTGATAAAATACCACCAAAAGAAAGCTCTATTTGTGGGAAAAAAAGGACAAAAATTTCATTTGGTTATAGTGTTGTATGACTGAGTTATTGTCATTCAAAATGTGAGAGCACCGAAAGCTGAAAATTGGTCTGGTTATTAAGTGGGTTTAAGTGCCCAGTAGTCAAGTGGTTAAAAAAATGACATTTTAAATTTATTTTTTTTTGCATTTAAGCCTAAATATGAGATCCGAGGTCTTTTTGACCCCAGATCTCATATTTAAGAGGACCTGTCATGCTTTTTTCTATTACAAGGGATGTTTAGATTCCTTGTAATAGGAATAAAAGTGATCATTTTTTTATTTTAGTGAAAAAAATTATAAACTAAATAAAAATAAATAAGAAAACAAAAAAAATGCCCTGTCCCGACGAGCTTCCGCGCAGAAACGAACGCATACGTGAGTAGCGCCTGCATATGAAAACGGTGTCCAAACCACACAAGTGAGGTATCGCTGTGAGAGCAATAATTCTAGCCCTAGACCTCCTCTGTATCTCAAAAAATGTAGAATTGTTTAAACGTCGCCTATCGAGATTTTTAAGGCTAAAAGTTTGACGCCATGCCACGAGCGGGCGCAATTTGTAAGCGTGACATGTTGGGTATCATTTTACTCGGCGTAACATTATCTTTTACAATAAATAAAAAAAATGGGCCAAATTTATTGCCGTCTTATTTTTAAATTCAAAAAAGTGATTTTTTTCCAAAAAAAGTGCGCTTGTAGGACTGCTGCGCAAATATGGTGTGACAAAAAGTATTGCAATGATCGCCATTTTATTCTCTAGGGTGTTAGAAAAAAAAATATATATAATGTTTGGGGGTTTTAAGTAATTTTCTAGCAAAAAAATAATGTTTTAGTCTTGTAAACACCCACGGTAGAGAATTGGCTAGAGGACGTTGTTTTTGGTTAACGTTTGGAGAACTTGTATAGGGATGAGGGTAGTGGTGGGATACTCTAAAGGCCCAAACACACAATAGGACTTTTTGACAACAAATGTCCAACGGACCAGTTTGATTGGACAATCCGCCCGTGCGTACGCTTCATCGGAAAAACTGTGAAAACGGACAAATGTCCTACGTCGGCTAATCCTATCGTGTGTACACAAGTCCATCGGACTAAAGATCAGACAACAATAGCAGAAGTTGCCCACAGGGGGGTGGTAAAGAGAAGAAAAACCACGTGATTTGGTGAAAGTTGTCTGAAAAAGTCCTGCTGTGTGTATGCAGAACAAGTTCACGGCCAATGCCCTTCGGACAAAAATCCACGGAAAAGTCTGATGGAAGTCCGATCGTGTGTATGAGATGAGGCTTAAGAATGAGAACCATTTACTCTGCGGACCGAATCTTCCTATCTGCTTTAGACAGTAGTACCTGTAGGTAGGGGGCTGCCATCAGGAATTCAACTTCAGGCATGGGCCCCCTGGTGCAGATACCGGGGGGGGTCCTGCCACCTTAAATTCAGAAGCGGGGGGCTGCCACAAATTGAGAAGCAGGGGGGTGCCGCCGCTAATTGAGAAAATTGAGAAGCAGGGGGGGTTCCACGAAATTGGGGGGTTGACCTGGGGACCTCTGGGCCCCCTACAATAAATAAATAAATAAAATAATAAAAAAAATTATATATAAATAAAAATATATATATATATATAAAAAAGGGGGTTGCCATCCGGGGCCCTGGGGCAGCAGCACTAGTGGGATACACACAATTAGAACAGATGTAAAAGAGGGAGCTGCGCCAACAAATTCAATTTAAAATTCACATCAGTCCTTAAGGCCGCGTACACACGACTAAACAAATCCAATGAAAATGGTCGGACAGACCGTTTTCATCGGATATGTCTGCTGGGCTATTTTGGTTTGATCAGTGTACACACGATCAAACCAAAATCTCCGCGGACAGACAGCGCGGTGACGTGGCGGTGACGTTGACGCCGCCACGTCACCACTCCAGGAAGTAAAATACTTCCACGCATGCGTCGAATCCATTCGGTGCATGCGGGAGATTTTTGTCCGCTGGTTAGGCGTACTAACCATCAGACATGTCGGACGGACGGGTTTCCAACAGCATGCTTTAAAACTTGTCTGCTCGCCCGTACACACGATCGGATTTGTCTGCTGAAACGGTCCGTCGGATCGGTTTCAGCAGATAAATTTGATCGTGTGTACGCGGCCTAAGATGACATCAAATGTTGGTATATAACAGTCCTTATGAAAAAAAAAATTTGATATAAAAAAGAATTTTGTTGTTACGACTTCAATGATTGAGGTTTGACCAGGCCTATATTTATTTCATATATTATCATACTGTTTATATCCATCCATCACGCTTCAATTAAAGTCCCACAACCTCTTCCTGCTATAAGGAAATACCTCTAAATTTATCTCTCTAGAGGGACTCGGTTGCTGATGGTTATTTATCTTTCATTTGTGTTCTGCTCTACAAATCTACTTATATCTTTGTTAAATGGTAGTAAAAGTATTGTACTTACAATAACAAAGTTTTAAAAGCATAAAAGTTAGCCGGCCGGCAAGTACAGAGGCCCTTCCTCTACAAACAGTGTGGTCATTTTTCTCCTTCACTAATGTGTGCTGATGAGGCTGAACTGATGGGCACTAATGAGGTGGCACAGATAGGCTGCACTGGTGGGCAATGATGAGGCAGAACTAATAGATGACACTAATAGGCACTGATAGGCAGCACTAATAGGTGACACTGATGGGCTATAATTGGCACAGGGCTTTTTTTCAGGTGTAACTCAGTCCTCAGACCCTTTGGTGCCTGCTCACTGCAATCACTTGTAAACACAGAAGTCCGGTGCAAAATGGAGACACAACAATGTCATTTGATATGGGAAAGGAGGGAACTGGAAGGAGCTCCGGGGATTTCACACAAAGGAAGCAATGCAATAGGATTCTTTATAAAGTGGTTTCCACTCCCAGCAAAGTATTTGGCTGCCTTACGTTTGAACCTGTTGAGGTGCACAATGGACTCTGTACTTGCCTGTCTGCGCGATATCTTCCTCCACCTGAGAGGTAGGTAACCACTTGTCGACCAGCGCAAGACGTCGGCAAAAATGCACGGACAGGCAAAAGGGCGTACTGGTACGTCCCCTTTAAATTGACGCCGGCATGCTCGCGACCCTGCAGTGAGCTCCATGACCGGACCTGCGGACACGATCACCGCCAATGTCCCGCGATCGGGTCACCGAGCTCAAGAACGGGGAGATGTTGTGTTTACACACATCTCCCCGTTCTGCCTACTGACACTGATCGTGTGCCCTGTCATCGGGAACCACGATCAGTGACGTGTCACAGTGTAGCCACGCCCCCCTAAAGCAAGAATCACTTCCTAGGGTACCCTTAACCCCCTACAGCGCCACCTAGTGGTTAACCCCTTCACTGCCAGTGTAATTTTCACAGTAATCAGTGCGTTTTTATAGCACTATTCGCTGTAAAAATGACAATGGTCCCAAGAATGTGTCAAAAGTGTCCGCCATGATGTCGCAGTCACGATACAAATCGCTGATCGGCGCCATTACTAGTAAAACACACAAAATTTTAATAAAGATGCCATAAAACTATCCCCTATTTTGTAGATGCTATGGGCCAGATTCAGTAAGAAGTTCCGTGACGTATCTCGAGATACGCCGCGTAACTTCTTAGATGCGCCGGCGTATCTTTTTTCTGTATTCAGAAAACAAGATACGCCGGAATTTTTTATTTTTTTTGTAAACTTTGTTTATTTGGTTTTCTGCACATACAAAAGTATACCGTTCAAAGGCACAGCATCGGGCAAAATATACAGGGAACGTATCATCAAGATCACGGTATTCAGGGCAGAGGACAATGTATTACACAGTGTGGTTCCGTATGCCCCAACCGGGGGTCCTAACAACAGATGTACCAGTGTAGATATACCGGACCCCGAGGGGTCACACCTTATAACAAACTACAACAATGTAAAACTAGCCCCAACAAAAAAAAACCACAACAAATAATTCAAAAACATACACAGCCATTCACGCACACACATACCACAACCACTCCGGCCCCTCCCCCCACCCCCCCCTGTCGATCACTGCTGAGAGAGCGGGGTATCACTCCAAAAGGAGTCCTCTATATCCAACCACGGTTGCCATATCTTATTAAACTTATGAGGACAACCCCTTCCTTTATATATACACTTGTATATTGGCATAACCTTGTTAATCATACGGAACAGCATGTGGATAGTAGGGGCTGCGGCACCCTTCCAGTGCAGTAGGATTAATTTTCTGGCATAATACAAGAGCAAACGTAGCAAGATTCGAGCATAGACCGTAGGCACATAGTCATTAAGCACACCCAGCAACCCTACTGCCGGCGTGAAGGGGACAGGGAGGTGCAGGGTATCCCTAAAGAAGGAGAACAGTGCTGCCCAGTATGCAAACAAATCAGGACATGACCAAAACATATGTATGCAGTCGGCCTCTGAGGAGCCGCACCTAGGGCAGGCTACAGTGGGAACCAGCCCCATGCGGGCCAGTCTAGCAGGAGTGTAGTGCAGCTGATGTATAAATTTAAATTGAACATATCTGTCATTTAACCCAATAATATCTAGAAAGCAAGCCTCCGAGGCCTCCTCCCACCCCTCCTCGGACAATCCCGGAATATCCACCTCCCACTTTCGCTGGGCCACCCGGAAGGGATCAGCCCCCGCCGACTGCAGGCGGCAGTAAATTGTTGTAACCAACTTCCTAATATCTGAATATGACATAAGCGTCTCAAGGGGCGATTCAGTGAGCTCCTGGGCCAGACCCCCAAACTGCGCCCGCACAGCATGGCGCAGCAACAGATACTTGAAAAGAAAGGTATCCGCTATCCCATTCCTCACCTTCAAGTCTGCAAAAGAAATAAAATTGTCACCCACAAATATGTGGGAGATCCGTGTGATCCCAAATCGGGTCCACCATCGGGCGTCTGGATGACCCAGGAGCTCAGGGAGGTTTAAGTTACGCCATAGGGGAGCACTGGGAGACACCCCACCCGGATCCGCGAGCATCCCATTACCTTCATGCCAGGCCAGCCAGCTCACATCAATCGGGGAGACCCGGGAACAGCGCCCGGGAGCAGACCCAAGCAGGCCATCCACCAGCGACTCCCCGTGGTCACCCAGCTCAGTCAAAAGGGCAGTGGAGCAGGACAGGGAGGCCCCCGGGAACCAATCGTACACGTACGCCAGTTGGGAAGCAATGAAATATTTCCGCATATTTGGGCAGGCCAACCCCCCAGCCAGCGTAGCCGCCTGAAGAGAGGCCCTGGAAATCCGTGGGCTCGATCCGTGCCACAAAAAAGCAAAAAGTAACGAGTCAATTTTCTTAAAAAGTTTTTTCAACAAAAAGACTGGAGAGGCCCGAAACACGTATAAAAATTTGGGTAGGTATATCATCTTAAAGATATTTACTCGACCAATGAGGTTAAGTGGTAGCGAGGCCCAAGTTTTCAGCCTGGTTTCCATATGCGTTATAATCGGGTTAATGTTTAGGCGTTCATACGAGGATAAATCCGTGGTAATGTGTATCCCCAAATACTTAAACGTCGCTTGGACAGTCAATTTAGAGCGGGAGAGGTAGTCACAGTCAAATCTAGGGCCTATAGGAAAGGCCACCGATTTGTCCCAACTCACCCGCAACCCGGAGACCCTTCCGAATTCCTCCACCACTCCCAATAGAGACTCAAAGGACCGCTCAGACCCATCCAAGTAGATCAGAGCATCATCCGCGTACAGAGAGATCTTCTCGGAGAGGGAACCATAACAGATACCACCCACTGCCGCCGTCTGTCGCACCGCCAGAGCTAAAGGCTCAATGGCCAGAGCAAACAGAAGAGGCGACAGCGGGCAGCCCTGCCTGGTGCCCCTCTGCAAAGTAAATACATCTGAGACATCTTTATTGGTGCCCACCCTGGCCCTGGGATTGGTATACAGTAAGCGGACCCAGCGGATGAATTGGGCGCTAAAGCCCATACGGTGCATCGTCTCCCACAGAAAAGACCAGTTAACAGTGTCAAAGGCCTTACGCACATCCAGTGACAACACCAGACCACTTCTCTTAACCTTAGCAGCCTTATAAATATGTATGTAAAGGCGCCGGATATTGTCATACGTGCTCCGTCCAGGCATAAACCCCGCCTGGTCTCTGTGAACAAGATGAAGGACAACTTTCTGCAGGCGTGTGGCTAAAATTTTTGCAAGCACTTTGACATCACAATTTAGTAGTGAGATTGGACGATAGGATTCACACAGCAGCCTATCCTTCCCAGGCTTAGGGAGCACCACTATCAGGGCTTCACACATGGAGGAGGGGAGTTCCCCCTCCTGCAGTGCCCGCCCGAACAGGGAGAGCAATTTCTGCGACAGGTCATCTGCATAGTTTTTATACCACTCTGCAGGTAAACCACCCAGGCCAGGGACCTTATTAGGGGGGAGTGAAAAAATAGCCTCAGTGACTTCTTCCACCGTAAGGAGTCCGTCAAGGAGAGCAGTATGCAACTCCGTCAGGACGGGGAACCGAATAGACTCAAAGAATCCCAAAGTCTCCAACTCCTCCGGGGGGGGGTGGGGCGGTATATAAGTTCAGATAAAAGGCCTTAAAGGTGTGATTAATAATCAAGGGGTCCGACGTGACAGAGCCGTCCGGCAACCGAATATGGGGTATCGTCCGATCCACATACTCCGTGCGGGAGAGATAGGCCAGCATCTTACCGTTTTTACCACTATGCTCGTGTAACCTGGCAGATAGGGACAGCTGCTGTCCCCGCGTCACATCCACCCTGTGAAGGTCCAGAGCCCTATGCGCCCCTACCAGGGTCCCGTGAGTGTCCGGGGCAGGGAGCGCAACATACCGGGCCCTAGCGTTCTCCAGGGAGGATTCCAAGGCCAAAAGAGTATTCTGGGAGGACTTTCTGTACTGGGCAATGTTGGAAATGTACGAGCCCCGCACTGACGCCTTAAAGGCATCCCATGTGGGACCAAAGGAGGCGGAATCAGCATTGTCGCTCCAGTAGTGGGACATATCATGCCGAACCGGCTCCTGAAATTCGGTAGTGGAGACCCAAAGGGGACTGAGCCGCCACAACCGATATGAGGGTCTATGACCCATCACCAAATCAACAGACACAGCAGAGTGATCAGATAGGGATTGAGTCAAGTGGGACACCTTACGTACGTTGGGAATTAAATCAGGGGTTCCCAAAGCATAGTCCAGCCTGGAAAGAGCACGGTACGTCCGGGATTGACAGGTAAACTCCTGAGACCCAGGATGGCCGAGCCTCCAGAGATCTACATACCCAAAAGAAGAACACCATTGGCTAAACAATTTGGACTCATTCTGGAGGGGCCTCAAGCGGTCTCGAGCACCGAGTTGAAGTCCCCCACAATAAGAGTGGCCAGCACCGGGAAGGTGGCAATAAGTACACTCAAATCTGTAAAAAAATCAGCCGTGACAGGGAGGGGAGCATATACCACCACCAGCAGCAGTGGTGTGGCATGTACCGTGCAGTGGAGAAAGACGTACCGCCCCTTAGGATCTGTCACCACCCTGACACAGGAGAAGGGGAGGCCCTTCCTTACCAACACAGACACCCCCCGTGCATAATTAGAGTAGGTGGAATGATAGCCATACATGACCCAGCCCTTCTTCAACGCTAGCACCTTCGACCCCATAAGGTGCGTCTCCTGTAAGCATAGCAAATGAGGGTTGTGCACCTTAAGGAAGTCAAACAGAGACGCCCTCTTAAACTTGGAGTTTAACCCCCGGACATTCCATGATATACACCTGAACCCAGACATAAGAATGCAGTAACAATAGTGAAACTCGACAGTACCCCCAGGAAAGAATAGGTGGAGATCGAGACAGGGCCCGAAACAGTCACACACAGGCATACCGCATCCATTCCAACACACAACCAAACTAACACAACCACAGACACACACAGCATGAAAAACGGTTCATTGCTTTTAACCCCTGCCAGACCCCAAAAACAAGGGGCTGGCTTTAGCCCCAAACTGCCTGTAGACATTAGGAACATGGCCCGCACAAACAGGCCAGCGGACAAGATGGAAACAGTCAGTGTTCAAAAAAATTGAGAACAAACAGGGGAAAAACAGTCAGCGGCACAGTCCATCAGTGGAGATCTGCATCCTCATGGTACGACAGTTACCGAAGATCTCCTGCCTCAGTTAGAAGCCCTTAGGCTTAAGAGAAAAAATGAAGAGAGTCTGGGGAAAGGACGGCATCAGTGCATCTGCTGCAGGGCTTCAAACCAGGACAGAGCATTGGCAGGGGTTTGGAAAAAGTGCACCACTCTCAGCGTCGCAGGAAACAGCATTGAATATTGTATAGCCTTCTCCCTCAGCTTTTGCTTGACGTGTTGGTACTTGGCCCTCGAGGCACGGACAGCCGGGGAGTAGTCCGGGAAGAGAGAAACAGAGGCATTATTAATCTTCAGACTCCCCTTAATGCGGGCGGCACGCAAGATGGAGTCGCGGTCCCTGTAGTTCAGGAGACGCATTATCAATGTGCGGGGGGGGTTACCCGGGGGCAGCGGCCTGCCAGGCACCCTGTGGGCCCGCTCCAAAACAAAGCAAGGGGACAGGCAATCTCCCCCAAATTCCTGGGCGAACCAGCTCTCTAGAAAGGCAACCGGGTCAGCTCCCTCGACCCGCTCAGGGAGGCCCACCAGACGCAGGTTATTTCTACGCAAACGGTTTTCCAAATCGTCCATTTTGTTTTCCAAGGAACGAATCTTAGTGTCCTGGGCCTTAATGGCCGGGAGAGCAGGGCCCACAGCATCCTCCAGCTCACTAATGCGACGTTCCGCCTCCGAGACCCGAGCCCGCACTTTATGCATATCCTGGCGCATTATATTCATATCCAGCTTAAGCTCCTCCATTTTCCCCATAGTGTCAACGTGATTTACCTTAATGGTCCTGAAAACCTCCAGCAGCGTGGGTTCTGGTTCCGGGTCACCCTCCAGGCCATCTTCGCTGGGCGACGCCGGGGCGTGCAGCGTTGGCACGGCTGAGGTTCCAGGGGAAGGAGGAGGGGAAGAGTCAGTGTCATCTGCAAAGAGCTCCGGCGTGGATGCAATGGAGGAGAGCGGCGCGGTGTTGCGGCGGCCATCTTGGCCGGAGCGTGTAGTTATGCTCATCCTGGCCGCGGGCTGTTTCTTTCGCCTTCCCATCCACCAGAATCCTCCTAAGAACGTCCGAGGTGTTCCACCGAGGGAATAGGAAGGTTAGTACCCGAGTCGTGGAGACAGGAGATCAGGATGGAGCAGGATTGATTAGAGGGATCCCGGAGCCGCTACAGAAGACGTCCGCTCACATGCTGCGTCAGGCTACGCCAGATACGCCGGAATTTAGCTAAGATACGAGCGGCGTAAGTCTCTTACGCCGTCGTATCTTAGTTGCATATTTACGCTGGCCGCTAGGTGGTGCTTCCGTCGATTTACGCGTCGAATATATAAATTAGCTAGATACGCCGATTCACGAACGTATGCCCGGCCGTCGCAGTACTGATATGCCGTTTACGTAAGGCGATTTCAGGCGTAAAGATATTCCAACAAAAAGATGGCGCAGCCAATGTTAAGTATGGACGTCGGGACCGCGTTGAAATTTATAAATTTTACGTCATTTGCGTAAGCCGATTCAGAATGGGGCTGGGCGTAAGTTACGTTCACGTCGTTTTCATTGACTATTTGCGACGTGATTTGGAGCATGCGCACTGGGATACGTCCACGGCCGGCGCAGTTCGTTCGGCGTGTCGTTTACGTGGGGTCACCGTTAATTTAAATACAACACGCCCCCTACCTGCCCAATTTGAATTACGCCGGCCCATTTACGCTATGCCACAACTTACGGAGCAAGTGCTTTGTGAATACACCACTTGCCTGTAAAAGTTGCGGAGGGGTAACGTAAATAGGATACGAAAAAGATACGCGCTTCTATGTAAATCTAGCCCTATGACTTTTGCACAAATCGATCAATAATCGCTTATTGAGATTTTTTTTTTACTATAAATATGTAGAAGACATATTTGGCCTAAACTGAGGAAATTTTTTTATGGACTACAGGAGAGTCAGGACGCTCTACGTTGCAGATAAAGAAGCTGTGTGTTAGTGGGCGTCCTGACTCTCCTGTAGTCCAAGGGAGGGGGCGAGCACGACACTACACACCAGGGAGAAAGCCTTGCATTACTGTGTGGAGTTACAGACAGAAGAACAGGAAGTGAGGATTTCTCAGAAGAAATAAGGACATATAAAAGCAAAATGGAAGGATGAGGTAAGTGAAGGAGGACTGCACTAAGGGAAAGGAAGATATTTAGGGAACAAAAAAAAATCCTTTACAACCCCTTTAACCACTTCCATACCGGGGGGCACTTATACACCTTCCTGCTGTCGCATTTTTAATGACAATTGCGCGGTCATGCTACACTGCACCCAAACTATTTTTTTATCATTTTTTTCCCACATATAGAGCTTCATTTGGTGGTATTTGATCATCTCTGCGATTTTTATATTTTTGCGCAACAACAAAGGCCATTTTTTTTTTTAAATAACGTTTTTATATTTTTCTGTAATTTTTTTTGTAAATACATTTTCTTCTTCATTTACGGGCACTGATATGGCTGCACTGATGGGCACCGATTAGGTGGCACCAATAGATGACGCTGGTATGTGGCACAGATGAGCACTCATAGGCAGCACTGATGGGCACTCATAGGTGGCACTGATGGGTGGCACAGATGGGCATGGATGGGCACTGATAGACACTGATGATGGCATTGTTAGGCATCACTTGTTTTATATTTTTTTCCAGTCAGTGCCCATGTTGCCAGTCAGTGCCCATTTGTGGCCGATCGGGTCACATGAGCTGAAGAGCGGGGAGAGGTGAGGTGTAAACAAACCTTCCCTGTTCTTCTCTGTGGCATTGTCAGTGATTGTCGTTCACGATGACAGGGAACAGACGATCAGTGACGCCACACGTACAGCCACGCCCCCCCCTACAGTAAGAAACACACATTAGGTCACACTTAACCTCTACAGCGCCCCCTAGTGGTTAACCCCTTCACTGCCATGTTCACAGTAATCAGTGCATTTTTATAGCACTTTTCGCTGTGAAGAGGACAATGGTCCCAAAAATGTGCAAAAAGTGTCCGATGTGTCGCAGGAAGCCATCATCTATCCATGGCCAATCATAAGCAGCCGAGGCATTCCCTGACCCTCTGCCGCACCTAGACACGCCCCTTGTTTACATGTGGCTGAGGGGTGGGTAATGCGTCGGCTGCTTATGATTGGCCATGGGTAAGAACCGCTTCCTGGCAGGATTGTACTGGTGGTTTCAGACTAGAAACGACCCATATGGCTTTTTCTCTGGGCGATGGATATTTGGAAATCGGGGCGGCCGATATTTTTCCCTTCATCTCAGAAAATCTAGGGAGGGGAACTGGGGAGGAGGTTATTGTTTAGGGTGGAGAGGTGGGGTGCAGCCTATCAGTGTCCATCAGTGTCACCTCATTATTGCCCACCAGTGCAGCCTATCAGTGTCACCTCATGAGTGCCCTCCAGTGCAGCCTGTCAGTGCAACCTCATCCGTGGCCACCAGTGGAGTCTATCAGTGCCACCTCATTAGTGGCCACCAGTTCAGCCTGTCAGTGCCACCATATTAGTGCCCATCGGTGCAGCCTATCAGTGTCCATTATTGCCCACCAGTGCAGCCTATCAGTGTCACCCCATGAGTGCCCACCAGTGCAGCCTATCAGTGTCACCCCGAGTGCCCACCAGTGCAGCCTATCAGTGCAACCTCATCAGTGCAGCCTATCAGTGTCACCCCGAGTGCCCACCAGTGCAGCCTATCAGTGCAACCTCATCAGTGCAGCCTATCAGTGTCACCCCGAGTGCCCACCAGTGCAGCCTATCAGTGCAACCTCATCAGTGCCCACCAGTGGAGCCTATCAGTGCCACCTCATTAGTGGCCACCAGTTCAGCCTGTTAGTGCCACCTCATTAGTGGCCATCGGTGCAGCCTATCAGTGTCCATCAGTGCATCCCACTAGTGCAGTAGATTTCCACCCAGCACGCCCCTGCCTCAGATCCCTTCACAATGCCAATTTCTTTAAGGTGAAATCTCGGCGGACCTCGAGTTCAGACGATCCGAACATTCCTGAGCCCATCTCTACCGTTTCCCTGATGCTCACCTTTTCCGGTCTCCTCAGGAGCACAGGAGTGGGGAAATGTACTTTATTTATTTGTGGGTCATAGTAATAAATATTCAGCCAATATAAAGAAGGATTTTTATTTCTAATAATAAATAAAAAAAGAAATTTTCCCGGCCCTGCAAAGGAAACAAACAAATAACGCTCACCTATGAGACACATCAGGAGTGACATTTTTCTTTTGAGAAGGTCAGAGAAATTCTATAAAACATTCTATTAAATTAATAAAAATAAAGTAATTTTTTTGGGCAGTTTTACGTTTAATAATACGTCGGGGGGGGGGGGGGGGGGGGCAGATCTCCATTAACCACCAAATAAAGGTCCGGATGGTTCTGATAAAAAACAAAGTGTAAGTCACCCGGGAACCTGAAGATTTCTCTTCCTTTTATAAGGCGCCAGGACTAGAAATCCTGGAAAAGGAAGCGCTGTGATCATTCCTCATGGAGTTTAGTAAATACGAGGGACTTACTAAAGACAAATAGATTTCACTTCACAAGTTCAGTCGCTCCGATCGTTCCCGAGAGAGGCAGAGCGGCGGTCTGTCTGTGTAAACAAGGCAGATCGCCGTTCTGCTGGTGGAGGAGACAGATCCTGTGTTTGTGCAAAGCAGGAACAGAGATTTCTGTCTTCTCCCAGCCAAAGCACCTCCCCCCCACAGCTAAAAATCCCCCCCACCCCCCTCCAGGAGCACATTTAACACTTTAATAGCCCCTGATGTTAACCCCTTCCCTGCCAGTGTAATTAGTACAGTGACAGTGCATAATTTTTAGCACTGATCACTGTACTGGTGTCCGCAGAAAATTCGATCACGTGTACGAGGCTTTAACCACTTACTGCCCGCCAATGACAGATTGACGGCGGCAAAGTGGTTGCTTAATCCTGACTGGACGTCATATGACGTCCTCAGGATATTGAGCCCCCAGGGGCGCGCATCGCGGCGATCGTTGTTGCAGAATGTCAGTCTGACCCCCCGCAACACCGATCTAGGTAAAGTGTCCAATCACAGCTGATCACGATGTAAACAGGAAAAGCCGGTAATGGGCTTTTCCTCACTCGCGTCTGTTAGACGCTAATAGAGGAGAGCCGATCGGCTGCTCCTCTGACAGGAGGGGTTTGTGCTGATCGATTATCAGCACAGCCCCCCCCCCCCCCGAGGATGCCCACTGGACCACCAGGGATGCCCACTGGACCACCAGGGATTCCACTAGATCACCAGGGATTTAAAAACAAAGGTATGCCACCCTAGACCACCAGGGATGACACATAATGGATGCCAATCAGTGCCACAATGGATGCCAGTGCCCACAATGGGCATCACTGATTGCCAGTCATTGTTTGGCACTGATTGGCATCCATTAGTACAACACATTAGTTAGTGCCCATCTATGCTGCCTATCAGTACCCATCCATGCCGCCTA
This sequence comes from Rana kukunoris, assembly GCA_029574335.1. Lineage (NCBI taxonomy): Eukaryota > Metazoa > Chordata > Amphibia > Anura > Ranidae > Rana > Rana kukunoris. The sequence goes on from CM056054.1 coordinate 117,370,455, forward strand.
TCAGTGCCCATCCATGCTGCCTATCAGTACCCATCCATGCCGCCTATCAGTACCCATCCATGCCACCTATCCCTGCCCAGCCGTGCCGCCTATCCATGCCCAGCCGTGCCGCCTATCCATGCCCAGCCGTGCCGCCAATCCCTGCCCATCCGTGCCGCCTATTTGTGCCGCCCATCAGTGCCGCATATTGGTGCCCATCATCAATGCCACCACATCAGTGCCACCTCATCTGTGCCCATCAGTGCCACCTTGTCAGTGCAGTACCATCAGTGCCCATTGGTGAAGGAGAAAACATACTTATTTACAATGTTTTATAACGGAAACAAAAAAAAAGTTGTTTTTTTTCTACATTTTTGGTCTTATTTTTATTTTTTTGCAGGAAATAAAAATCGCAGAGGTGATCAAATACCACCAAAAGAAAGCTCTATTTGTGGGAACAAAATGATAAAAATGTAGTTTGGGTGCAGTGTAGCACGACCGCGCAATTGTCATTTAAAATGCAACAGCACTGAAAGCTAAAAATTGCTCTGGGCGGGAAGGTGTATAAGTGCCCCCCGGTATGGAAGTGGTTAAAGATTCCTGCTCACAAGTGCAAACCATCCATCCTGGTGACCGCTCATACACCTCTCTGAGGGCGGAGCTTTGTGTGGAGGGCGCGGCAACTTTGCGGCATTTGTGGGCTGTAGGGCCGCCCATGGAGCTCAGTGATTGGATGGGGAGGAGTCACTGCCCTGGAACCGGCATGTCCATAACAAGGTGACATATGTGACCCCCCTCCCCCCCTGCACTACTTCCATAGGACCTTCCCAGCTCCGCCTCCTACACAGCCCGGCAACCAATCATCTGGCTCAACACGGTCCTCAGGGAAGGGGCTTAGCTGGGGGCATTGAAACCGACACGACAGGTATACAGGATAGCACAGGACAGATCAGAGGGGTATATATACACACATGACAGGTATACAGGATAGCACAGGACAGATCAGAGGGGTATATACACACATGACAGGTATACAGGATAGCACAGGACAGATCAGAGGGGTATATATACACACACACATGACAGGTATACAGTATAGCACAGGACAGATCAGAGGGGTATATACACATGACAGGTATACAGGATAGCACAGGACAGATCAGAGGGGTATATATACACATGGCAGGTATACAGGATAGCACATGACAGATCAGAGGGGTATATACACACATGACAGGTATACAGGATAGCACAGGACAGATCAGAGGGATATATACACACACATGACAGGTATACAGGATAGCACATGACAGATCAGAGGGGTATATACACACACATGACAGGTATACAGGATAGCACAGGACAGATCAGAGGGGTATATATACACATGACAGGTATACAGGATAGCACAGGACAGGTCAGAGGGGTATATATACACATGACAGGTATACAGGATAGCACAGGACAGGTCAGAGGGGTATATATACACACAGGACAGGTATACAGGATAGCACAGGACAGATCAGAGGGGTATACACACACATGCCAGGTATACAGGATAGCACAGGACAGATCAGAGGGGTATATACACACACACATGACAGGTATACAGGATAGCACAGGACAGATCAGAGGGGTATATATACACAGGACAGGTATACAGGACAGATCAGAGGGGTATATATACACATGACAGGTATACAGGATAGCACAGGACAGATCAGAGGGGTATATATACACAGGACAGGTATACAGGACAGATCAGAGGGGTATATATACACATGACAGGTATACAGGATAGCACAGGACAGATCAGAGGGGTATATATACACACATGACAGGTATACAGGATAGCACAGGACAGATCAGAGGGGTATATATACACACATGACAGGTATACAGGATAGCACAGGACAGATCAGAGGGGTATATATACACACATGACAGGTATACAGGATAGCACAGGACAGATCAGAGGGGTATACACACACATGCCAGGTATACAGGATAGCACAGGACAGATCAGAGGGGTATATATACACACATGACAGGTATACAGGATAGCACAGGACAGATCAGAGGGGTATATATACACATGACAGGTATACAGGATAGATCAGAGGGGTATATATACACATGACAGGTATACAGGATAGCACAGGACAGATCAGAGGGGTATATATACACACATGACAGGTATACAGGATAGCACAGGACAGATCAGAGGGGTATATACACACACATGACAGGTATACAGGATAGCACAGGACAGATCAGAGGGGTATATATACACACATGACAGGTATACAGGATAGCACAGGACAGATCAGAGGGGTATATATACACACAAGACAGGTATACAGGATAGCACAGGACAGATCAGAGGGGTATATACACACAAGACAGGTATACAGGATAGCACAGGACAGATCAGAGGGGTATATACACAGGACAGAAGATATATTAGAGTGTAAGCTCTTGTAGTGTAAAGTCACACACACTGGAGAGATATGAGAGGTGTATAATAATAATAATAATGACACACAGAGGAGGGAGGGGGAGGGGAGATCTCACACACAGCCTCTTACCGGGAACACATGGTCGGTTCTCCTCCGGAGATCTCCACACTCCGCTCCCCTCATGTCACAGCCAGCCTGTCCTCACTACACAGCGCCGCTCTCTCTAGTGCCACCTGCAGGTTGGAGGGAGAAGAAATCCTAATCCTCTCCTCAGATGCCGATACTGTGCCGCCAGTGTACATGGAGAATTGGCAGACCGCACAGGCAGCGCGCGGAGGCAGCGCGTGTGGGCGATGAGTCATAGCGCGCGGGGGCAGCGCGTGTGGGCGATGAGTCATAACGCGCTCGCCTGACACCGGCGCCATTTTGATCCGGAAGTAGGCAGAGGAAGCATCGTCTTTTCTCTTCGCTTGTGACCGGACAAAACAGCGCCTCAGGTGGAATCACCCGAGTACTACAACCACAGCGACTTCCCTAATCTATCCGAGAGACAGTAAGTGTCATTATTTTCCATGTAATCTTATCGGTGAGACCAGTGATGTTGGGGGGGGGGGGGGGACGACGACGACATTGTGGGGGGTGCAGTGTGGAATGATCACATCTGTCATAATGATCGGCGGCCCTACACCTTCCCAGCTTTGTAATCATCAGAAGTTAATGGAGGGAGGACGGTGCCTGTCTCCCCAGTCATCCAATCAGATCAGGCTGTCCCTCGGGCCCTCCCCCTTCCATCACCATAGACCCTCCCTCTACACTTGTCATTATAATACCCTATACTCAGGGCCGGACTTACCATTGGGCTTGACTGGGCTCAAGCCCATGGGCCCCACCCAATTTTTTTTTTTTAGGGGTCCGGAGGCCCCCAGGGCCCTGGACAGCAACCCCTACTTTTTTTATTTTTTTTTATTTTTTTTTTATAAAAAAATATGTTTTTTTATATATATATATATATATATATATATATATATTATTATTATTAAGGGCCCAGAGGTCTCCAGGGCCCCCTGATGGCAATCCCCCCTTTTTTTATATATATATATATATATATATATATATATATATATATATATATATATATATATATATATATATATATATATATATTTTTTTTTTTTATTAAAGGGCTCAGAGGTCCCCAGGGCCCCATGTGGCAACCCCCTCTTTTTTTTTTTTATAAATGTTTATTTTTTTATTTTTGTTTTATATATTTTTTTTTTTATTAAAATGCCCAGAGGTCCCCAGTGCCCCCTGGATGGCAACCTCCCTTTTTTATGTATTTTTTATAAATGTTTATTTATTTTTTATTTTTTTAGGGGTCTGGAGATCCCCAGGGGCCCGGAGGCCCCCGGACAGCAACCCCTACTTTTTTTAATTTATTTTTTATAAAAAAAATATATATATATATATATATATATATTATATATTTATTATATTATTATATTATTATTATTATTATTATTAAAGGGCCCAGAGGTCTCCAGGGACCCTGGATAGTAACCCCCCCCCCCGTTTTTTATTCCTGATGGCGCCCCCCGCTCAACGACTTTACTGCCCCCCGTTCAACAACTTTAATGCCCCCCCGCTCGCTCAACAACTTTAATGCCCCCCCGCTCAACAACTTAAATGCCCCCCGCTCAACAACTTAAATGTCCCCCCACTCAACAACCCTCCTCTCTGTCACCCTCCCCTCCTCTCTGTCATCCTTCCTTCCAGCACAAATCCCCCCATTACTCCTCCTAGCACAAATCCCCCATTACTCCTCCCAGCACAAACCCTCCCCCTCCCGTCCCTCCTTTTAGCATCTAAAATCCCCCTCCATCCCTCCTCTTAGCATAAATCCCCCTCCATCCCTCCTCTTAGCACAAATCCCCCTCCTTCCCTCCTCCCGGCACAAATCCTCCCCCGTCCCTCCTTTTAGCACAAATTCTTCCCCATCCCTCCTTTTAGCACAAATCCCCCTCTCTCTGTCCCTCCTCTTAGCACATATCCCCCTCCCTATGTCCCTCCTCTTAGCACATATCCCCCTCCCTCTGTCCCTCCTCTTAGCACATATCCCCCTCCCTCTGTCCCTCCTCTTAGCACAACCCCCCCCCCCCAGTGGAATTCCACTGTACTGAGAATTATACCCAGTATACAGGACAAGAGAAGTGGTACTGTGCAGGGTCCATACATACAGAATAAGAACAGATACTGAGAATTATACCCAGCACACCCAGCCATTTAAATTACCATAGTACAGATTAATTATATGTGAAATCTATAAAATGATATAACATTTATTTGGCTACAGTGTTACATGACCAAGGTATTCCCAGTCAGGTTCCAGGCCTGAAAAGTGTCAGTTGGTATGAGGTGTGTGATGTCACAGTGGGCTGAAGTTGTTTCAAATAATTCCTGCACTGGGAGCTGAGCGAGTCACATTGTCAGATTGTGTTTCCTGCGATTATTAGCATTTTTATTCAAATATATTTCCATTATCATATTATTATTATTATTGTATATATTACTATTAATATTAAACAATTTTTTGTTTTGCTTTTTGTTCAGGTACACTGCATTAAAATGCCACGTCCTTCTCGACGCCGGTCAGGTGGAAGGCGACGCCAGGAGGGAGGAGCAGAGCCGATCGCCCACCGGACGAGAGGACGGCTTCGGAGGAGACAAGAGGACGCCGCCAGGGATCAGCACCCAGCGCCTCCGAGACCACCGGCAATGGAGCAGCCTATCTGTACCATTTGCCTGTGTGAGTATACTGAGGAGGACTCTTTGCAATTAAGCTGTACTCACATATATCATTTTTCTTGTATTTACAGTTGGCTTCAAGAGTCTCTGGGTCTGACTTGTCCCTTGTGCCGGGCGTCTGTTCCAGTTTTTTATATATGTCAACGTGAAGACGGTGTGTATATTGTTTAACACGCTGATGGTGTGCACATTGATGGTCTCCTGGTGATTGATGAAAATGGAGCCCCCATCCTGCTTTCCCAGGTTGTATAATCTCGTTCAGATCCCCTGAAAACATCATGGGGTACAGGGGGTCCCCGACTTACGAACAACTACTACTTACGATGCTGTGGGGACTGTCTGCCGTTCTGCACATGCGCGGCCAGATGGAACCTCGGTAAACATCAGAAAATGACGGAAATGTTTGTAATTGCTGTTCTGCGCATGCACAGCCTGACTTACGATCCTTTGCAACTTAAGAACAAAGCGAAAGTCCCAAACACGTTCGTAAGTCGTATTATACCGTATTACAATGTGTATATTTATACTTCAGACTATTACTACAAAAAAAGGAGTGCCTTCACCCTGATTGAGCTAATACCTCTCGGGGAAACACTCCAGGCTACTACTACAGAAAAGGAGTGCCTTCACCCTGATTGAGCTAATACCTCTCGGGGAAACACTCCAGGCTACTACTACAGAAAAGGAGGAAGCCTTCCACCCTGATTCTGACTAACTACGCTTCACGGGGATAACCTCTCGGGGAACACTCCAGGCTACTACTACAGAAAAGGAGTGCCTTCACCCTGATTGAGCTAATACCTCTCGGGGAAACACTCCAGGCTACTACTACAGAAAAGGAGTGCCTTCACCCTGATTGAGCTAATACCTCTCGGGGAAACACTCCAGGCTACTACTACAGAAAAGGAGTGCCTTCACCCTGATTGAGCTAATACCTCTCGGGGAACACTCCAGGCTACTACTACAGAAAAGGAGTGCCTTTACCCTGATTGAGCTAATACCTCTCGGGGAACACTCCAGGCTACTACTACAGAAAAGGAGTGCCTTCACCCTGATTGAGCTAATACCTCTCGGGGAACACTCCAGGCTACTACTACAGAAAAGGAGTGCCTTCACCCTAATTGAGCTAATACCTCTCAGGGTTACACTCCAGGCTACTACTACAGAAAAGGAGTGCCTTCACCCTGATTGAGCTAATACCTCTCGGGGGAACACTCCAGGCTACTACTACAGAAAAGGAGTCCCTTCACCCTGATTGAGCTAATACCTCTCGGGGAAACACTCCAGGCTACTACTACAGAAAAGGAGTGCCTTCACCCTGATTGAGCTAATACCTCTCGGGGAAACACACCAGGCTACTACTACAGAAAACAAGTGCCTTCACCCTGATTGAGCTAATACCTCTCGGGGAAACACACCAGGCTACTACTACAGAAAAGGAGTGCCTTCACCCTGATTGAGCTAATACCTCTCGGGGAACACTCCAGGCTACTACTACAGAAAAGGAGTGCCTTCACCCTGATTGAGCTAATACCTCTCGGGGAAACACTCCAGGCTACTACTACAGAAAAGGAGTCCCTTCACCCTGATTGAGCTAATACCTCTCGGGAAACACTCCAGGCTACTACTACAGAAAAGGAGTGCCTTCACCCTGATTGAGCTAATACCTCTCGGGGGAACACACCAGGCTATTATTACATTAACGTCTTACAAAAAAAGGAGGGGTATTGGCCGGATATATGGGCAATGGAGGAGAGCGGATTTATTTTACAGAAATGGATCTACCCAGATGACTCCATGCAAACTAGGGCCATGCGAGGGCTCGTGCGACCTCTCCTCAAAGTAATTTGTAAAGCTGAAGCTATTTATCGCTGGGTTCACCCTTTTCATTTAAGTGTGCAGAAGCAGGGATCTGACTTCTGTCTTCGCTCCCCAGACCAACTACCAGAGCTGTTCAATTTCCTAGACAAGCTTGCTATCAGCATCCCCAATTAACATTACTATCTGTAATGTCTTTTCCGGGACATTTGAGAACCACCTTGTCACTGTGTGCAGTCAGACATCGAGAGAGCAGGACGCTCTCAAATGAGTCACTCTCTCAGGGATAGCAGGGTCCTCCCCACTGTGCGGTTCCAGGCCTCACAGACAGGCAGGCAGGATTTCCACCTCCCTGTCATCTGTCCACCTGCCACTGGCCACTCGGCAGGCTATCGGACAAGCTCCTCTCCCCCTCCAGGACTTGCATGGCTTTCCCCCGGTTCACCTGACCCCCCCTGCCTCCCTCAATCAGGTAAGCCACTCCTTGGGAGCTGCAGGCGGCCATCCTTCTCAGGACAAGCCACAGTAGCTTCCCCCAATCCCCACGGCTCTTCCCCTCTCCTCACCCCCATACCGCTACCCCCGCTCGGGCGTCCTTCCCGCCAGCCATCCCCACAAACCGCCGCTACCCTCGGGCGTGGTGTTTTTTTTTCCCTCCGCGCCGGTCGGTGGGGATTCGCGGCAGCCGCGACTCAGGAAAGGCCGCGGCTTCATCCGCGGCCTAGCGGCGCGCCGCTCCCCACCCCCCAACAATCGGCACTATTGCACTAATCGGGCCAGAAAGCCCCCCCCCTACCCCAGTAGAGCCCCCTTGCCCACCGATCATCCTTCTTAGCCCCCCAGGCGCCACTCAGCCTGGTACCCCCCCAGCCTGGATCCTGCTGCCAGGTCTGCGGCCATCTTGCTCCACCCAGCCCTATCTCCCCCCTCTCAAATTCATTTAGAACTTGATCCAGGGCTTAACCCGATCGCCTCTTTAGGGGTCAGGAAGGAATTTTTTTTCCCTACCACAGCATATTGGCGCAGCGTGGTCAGGGTTTTTTTGCCTTCCTCTGGACCAAGCTAGGATCAGAGGATTCAGTTATCCTTGTGAATCCACCCCCCCACCCCTTGGTTCCACGGCGGCCATGGTTAATCAGCAATACTCGGCGGAGAACATTTGAGATCTGGATCGATTTGCCGCAATTCTGCCGGCCGCCACCAAAAAAGCCCTAAGAAATCTGCGACTTTTGAGGATCGATCGACTACCAAAAATCGCAGCCATTTACCCCAGCCTAAGCACATATCATGTGCTTTGATCAACACTAGATCGGCAGTAAAACACCGATTAGAAATCCATGATTTCTTATTGCGACATGATTTAGACTGCCTCTTTATTACAGAGAGCTGGCTCACAGCCGACTGTAACACCATTCTAGGAGAATTGGTGCCAGAAAACTATCGTATTATAACGGAAAACAGAATAGGGCAAAGAGGAGGAGGACTGGCGGTGATCCATAAGACGCATCTTGCGATCACAAAACCAAGCCTTGAAAACCCTCTTCCATTCATGGAAACCCTTACTCTTCAACTGCAAGTAAACTGCCAGGAGACCGTCCGGATTCTACTCTGCTATAGGCCACCCGGCCCAAAATCGCAGCTGCTCCCATCTTTGACGGACTTTGTCTCCACTTATACCCTGAACAGCAAACACCTTTTGCTGCTCGGGGACTTCAACCTCTGGGCCAACTCCCCGCAAGACCCCATTGCCGACGCCTGCATCGACCACCTGGAAGGATTGGGGCTTCAGCAACTAGTATGTGGGCCCACACATGCTTCAGGTCACACGCTCGATCTGATTTTCAGACAAGATCTGGAAATAAAAATCTTGGAAAATGAACCATTGCCATGGACAGATCACCATGCAATTACATTCATTATTTCCGAATTCCCCCCTTAGCAAAAACATCAAATCCAGTGACAACACACTGGACCAGATGTCAGAAGAAGCTCCACTCGGAACTCTTCAAAGCCACGTTAGGGGAAAAAATAAACACAATTCAGCCGCACCAAACAGCGGAAGAAACACTGGAGGCCATAAACACAGCACTATTGCAGTCAGCTGACTTGATAGTGCCGAAACGAAAGACCCAGATCAGGAAAAATAACTCCAGCTGGTTCAACAACCAGCTGGCGTTACTGAAGCAAGAGCGCAGAAGGGCAGAAGCAGCCTGGAAAAGAAGCTCTTCAGATGAGAACCTCTCGATCCATAAGGCAATAACCAGAAAATACTACAAGCAAATCTTTGAAGCCAAGAAAAACTATTTTTCTGAGGCTATCAACGGTGCCCTAAACCGCCCCCGCGAACTCTTCAAGCTGGTCACTCAGACCATGAATCCAGGATGTCTTGAAGCCCCCAACTTGGATACACAAGAATTTTGCGATGAGTTATCGGATTGCTTCATTAACAAAATTGAGGCAATCCGGCAAAGCATTCAGCAAAACAATTTCTCTCCTAGCCCCCCCCCCGTAGTTATTTACACAGCACCGGCAGTAATTCACCACAGTTAGGTGAGTTCACGCTGGAACCCATCTCCATTCAGACCACAAAAAATGTCATCGGCACTCTGCGCAACAGCACTGCGCCAAATGATATTATCCCCACCAAACTGCTGAAAGAATGCGCCGACATCCTGGCACCTCCTGTCACGCAGCTTATCAACTAATCCTTCAGGGAGGGCATAATGCCCTCCCAGCTGAAGGAGGGCTTTATTCAACCCATCTTGAAGAAAGCCACCCTGGATCCTAAGGATCCACTCAACTGATGCCCCATAACAGGCCTAAATGTTCTCTCCAAGGTAATGGAGAAAGCAGCGGTACAGCAGCTGCAACAGCATCTAGATACCTACAACTTACTCGACCCATTTCAATCAGGATTCCGTCCCGGACACGAAACAGCATTGCTTAAGATATGGGACGACATTCTCGAGGCCGCAGACGAAGGAGAATCTTCTCTTCTGGTTCTGCTGGACCTAAGCGCAGCCTTTGATACAGTAGATCACAAGCTGTTATTGACTCGGCTGGCCAAAATAGCCAAAGTCGCAGAAAGCGATCTATCCTGGTTCTCCTCTTTTTTGGAAAACCGATCGCAAATAGTGAAGCTAGGACCCTTCACTTCTGAAAAACGCACATTATCGTGCGGGGTCCCTCAAGGATCTCCCCTGTCGCCGATGTTATTCAACATCTATGTGCATCCTCTTTTCTAAATCATCAGCAGCCAAAAACTGCTATATCACTCATATGCAGACGACACGCAACTGTACTTCCGCATTTGCAATAAAAAGGATCACCACCTCAATCTAGAGACATGCCTCTCTTTGATAGAGGACTGGATGACAAAGAGTTATCTCAAACTCAACGGAGCAAAAACAGAACTTCTTCTGTTTTACGCCAAGCGTAGGAATCAATCGGCAACAACCTGGATCCCCCCGCCCATTCTGGGCAAAATCATCACCCCTAGCGCCAAAGTCAAAAGTCTTGGGGTCATCTTTGACTCCGACATGACAATGAATGGGTCAGTAGTCAGCGGATCTCACCATCTGCTGCGCCTACTACGCAGACTCACTCCTTTTGTTCCCAAGAAAGACATAGCGGTCGTGGTGGGAGCGATTGTAAACTCCAGACTGGACTATGCAAATGCCCTTTACCTCGGACTCCCCAAGTACCAAATCGCTCGTCTTCAAGTCGTTCAAAATACGGCCGCCAGACTTGTGACTGGGAAAAAACCCTGGGAATCAATCTCACCTTCACTGAGATCCCTTCACTGGCAACCAGTTAAAGACAGAATCACCTTTAAAGCACTCTGTCTAACGCATAGATGTATCCATGGGAATGATCCCCATTATCTATGCGAAAAAATAAAAGTTCACAATCCCAATCGTATTCTACGATCCACCAATCAAAATCGGCTTCAGATACCGAAAGCCAGATACAAGTCCAAAGGAGACAGGAGATTCGCTGTCCAAGGTCCCAGACTATGGAACGCCTTACCAGCCAGCATTCGGCTGGAGGAGAACCACTTAGTCTTCAGGAGAAAGATTAAGACTCATCTCTTTTGATCTCAAAGGAGACAGGAACAACAAGCGCCCAGAGGCGATTTACTTCGCATGTGCTGCGCTATATACGTTTTTCATTTATTCATTCAATATCTGGTCACCATGAGGCACTCAGCCCTTCCATACCCAGACCACGCGACCTTACACACACTGGTCAACATACAATGACTGACATGCACTGACCTACACTAACAGAGGACGTCCAGATGTACATAGACAGATGCACATAGACAGACAACCAAATTAACATACATCCAACATTAAAAAAAGGATGACTAGCATCCAGTAGGATAGCTTAGTGTAGTTAGTGTAGGTCCTGCCCTAGAAGAGTCTACCTTGTCGTGGTGGGCAGGCTTGGAATCTCCTGGTCAAAACTGTGACAGCGAATGTGCGAGACGATCACTAGAGCTTCACTTCTGGCCAATTGATTTTACCAAAGGACTCTTGGTTTAATCAGAGTGTATTTAATTGGAAAAGAAAAACATTTTTTATAGGTCCAAAATTATACTTTCATAAATACACAATAAAAATGTGGTATATTTACATTTGAATGGCTTCCTCTTTTATTTAAACCTTTCATGACCGGGGCGTCATTACCTCTTGGATGCACAGGCCACATTTGCAAGGCTGGACGGGGCTCTATGGCTACTTCTTCCACTTCTGCTGTGTGTAGGGATGTGTAATAGGTTTTAATGCATTAACGTGTGTCCTAACCATGTATATATGTATGTACTGACAAGCCCCTTATGTGACAGTAGTGACAACAAGGTCCTCTCAATGGAGACATCAAGGGTCTTCTAGCTTCACCCAGTGGCGTCACTAGTATTGGTGTCACCCGGTGCGGAAAAAATTGGTTTTTCACCTCTCGACCAACTATAATCCCCCTTCAGTACAGATCACCCTCCTCATTATAGACCCCCCCACTAAGTACAGACTCCCTTTCCTCAATATAACCCCCTCTCATTAAGTACATACCCCCTCCATCAGTATAGACCTCCCCTCAGTGGAGACCCCAATCAGCATAGACACCCCCAGAACAGACCCCTCCATAAGCATAGACCCCCTCAGTGCAGCCCCTATCCATAAGCATTGACCCCCTCAGTTCAGCCTCCTCTATAAACATAGATCCCCTTCAGGCAGACCCCCCTCTCCATAAACATAGACCCCCCTCAGGGCAGACCCCCTCTCCATAAGCATAGATCCCCCTCAGTGCAAACCCCCTCTCCATAAGCATAGTAGATCCCCTCAGTGCAGCCCCCCTCCATAAACATAGATCCCCCTCAGGGCAGACCCCCTCTACATAAATATAGATCCCCCTCAGTGCAACCCCCCCTCTCCATAAGCATAGTAGATCCCCCTCAGTGCAGCCCCCTCCATAAACATAGATCCCCCTCAGGGCAGACCCCCTTTACATAAACAGATCCCCCTCAGGGCAGACCCCCCTCTCCATAAGCATAGATCCCCCTCAGTGCAAACCCCCCCTCTCCATAAGCATAGACCCCCCTCAATGCAGGCCCCCCTCTCCATAAGCATAGATCCCCTTCAGTAGCACCCCCAGACCCCCCTTACCATAGGCATAGACCCCCTCAGTGCAGAACCCCCTCTCACCTCCCATAGCACCCCCAGGCTATATATATATATATATATATATATATATATATATATATAGCTGTGTCCAGTTCAAACCCCCCCCCATTTTCATCAGACCAGCATGGGCTACCGACACCATGGCAATCCCCCCCTCCTCTCATCTCGGGTCGGCGGCAGTCAACCCCTGAACACATGCTGACACCCTTATGTCGCTCCCGCCCATTACAGCACCAGCTTGGGCCACGCAGACACACGTCCCGGGCGGCACCTGGAGAGGAGAGAACAATGTGCAGCCGCGCCGCCTGGGCAGAGATAGTGCAGGCACATGTGATAGGCTCAGCACGCAGCAGGGAAGTTGGAGGCAGGAAGAACATGCGCAGCTGCGGCGCTAGAGATGTTTGGCCAGGACCCTCCTCACCCTCAGAAGAGTCTGGATGGTGTCACCCCTCTAGCGGGTGTCACCCGGTGCGGAGTACACCCCGCTAGCAACGCCTCTGGCTTCACCCCAAGAACAGGTAGGCACCCAATCAGAATTGGCGAATTCTGCAGGAAGGACACCATGGGCACGACGGGCCTGTCTTTGTCTTCTTGGTGGCAGTGGGACACTACTTGTGCTTGCCACCTCACCAGCTTGAACTGCACTTATGAGACCCGCCACGTCACCAAGTGTTACTGCAGTGCTGGATGTACAACCAGGATGTACTAGGCCACTGGTGCTTGCCAGTTCACCAGAATGATGAGGGCGCTAGTACTTCTCTGCTCCATACGAGAGCCCTGCGGTTTTTGCACCTCAACAACAGCAGAAGAATGGGGTCGGGTACGCCTGACCTTGGCAGGGACCTCAACTTCATCGTCAGAGCTATCTGTCATGGAGCCGCTGTCATCTACAGGATCGTATTCTGAGCCTGAATCTGACAGATGAGTGACCTCCTCTTCACTATCTGTCATGCTCAGAAACAAGTAGGCCTCTTCACTAGTGTACCTTCGAGTTGCCATTTTGGGCTCTAAATTTACTGGTACAACTAGTGAGATTCACAGGTAAAAAAGCACGGGATCAGGCCTGACTGCAAACGCAGCAGTTATGTGTTTAGTGTTTTGCAAGTGACATTGATCGATTGATAGTGCACTTGGCTGGGCTGGGCAGAGGAGCAAAACGCAGGTGCTAGCAGGTATCTGGGCTGATCCCGCTAACACTGCGTTTTTGAGAACCCTAAACTGCTGGGGACGCTAGTATTGATCAGATCAGATATTGATCTGTTCAGATACTATACCACTAAGGGAGGTGTATGGTGCGTGCGCGGGTGTTAGCACTACTGGCACTAATCTGATTCTGCCTGGAGTGACGCAGACTCTATCTGACACTAAATCTAACTGACTTGTTAGCAGATAACTTCCTGTGCTGCATTGTATCAGTTACATTGTTAAAAAAGATTATCTCAGCGCTGGTTAGTGGAGTTCCACCCAAAAATGAAACTTCTGCTTTTCCTGGTTCCTCCCCCCTCCTCCCTCCAGTGTCACATTTGGCACCTTTCAGCGGGGAGGGGGGAGCAGATACCTGTCTAATACAGGTATTTTATCCCACTTCCGGCGAAAGGTCGCCGCAGAGTCCGCTGCGATCTACGCCAAGTGCAGTCCCTCCTCCGCCCCCCCCTCTGTCTTCTGGGAGACACATAGGTCCCAGAAGACAGCAGGGACCAGTCAGAACGCGCACGAGAGTTGCGCATCCGCAGTAGGGAACTGGGCTGTGAAGCTAAAAGGCTTAATTTCCTGATTCCCTTACTGAAGATGGAGGCGCCTCCACCTGAGGGCTGAGGGACAGATCGGCTTCGGGTGCCGACATCGCGGGTGCCCTGGATTTGTAGCTGCTGACTACTCAAGACCAGGAATGGATCCTATATATATATATATATATAAAAAATGGAGCGTTGTTCCTAAATTAAATATAGTGACTTAATTAAGACCCCTTTCACACTGAGTTTTTCAGGCATTTAAGCGCTAAAAATAGCACTTAAATACCGCCTGAAAAAGCGTGAAAGCGAAAGAGTGTGAAAGCCCGAGGAGTGGTGCGCTAGCCATCTTTGGAGTGGTGTGTTTACCGCTCCTTCCCATTGAAAGCAATGGGAAACTGCGGTAATCCCGCCGGCAATGTGCCTCTGCAGAGGTGCATTGCCGGCGGTATTAACCCTTTTTAACCCTTTTTAGGCCGCTAGCGGGGGTTAAAACCGCACCGCTAGCGGCCAACCGCTGCAATTCCAACGGTATATCGATGCTAAAAATAGCGCCGATATACCGTCAGCCCACCTCCCTCCCCTGTGTGAAAGGGGGCTTAAAGGGGTTGTAAAGGTACAATTTTTTTTCCCCCTAACTAGCTTTGTTTACCTTAGTGCAGTTCTCCTTCACTTACCTCGTCCTTCCATTTTGCTTTTAAATGTCCTTATTTCTTCTGAGAAATCCTCACTTCCTGTTCTTCTGTCTGTAACTCACCACGGAAATGCGAGGCTTACTTCCTGGTGTGGAGAAAGCCTCTTGAGGGGGTAGGGGGCGAGCCGGAGGGTCAAGACGCCCACTAACACACAGCAGTAGAGAGTGTCCTGACCCTCCAGCTCGCCCCCTCCCCCCTCAAGAGGCTTTCTCCACACCAGGGAGAAAGCCTTGCATTAAGGTGGTGAGTTACAGACAGAAGAACAGGAAGTGAGGATTTCTCAGAAGAAATAAGCACATTTAAAAGCAAAATGGAAGGATGAGGTAAGTGAAGGAGGACTGCACTAAGGTAAAGGAAGCTATTTAGGGAAAAAAAATTGTACCTTTACAACCCCTTTCACACAGGGGAGGGAGGTGGGCTGACGGTATAGCCGCGCTATTTTTAGCAGCGATATACCGTCGGAATTGCAGCGGTATTCGGCCGCTAGCGGTGCGGTTTTAAAAATGGAAGGATGAGGTAAGTGAAGGAGGACTGCACTAAGGTAAAGGAAGCTATTTAGGGAAAAATAAATTTACCTTTACAACCCCTTTAACCACTTGCTTACTGGGCACATAAACCAGGTGAAATTTCAGCTTCCGGCACTGCGTCGCTTTAACTAGCATTTGCGCGGTCGTGCGACATGGCTCCCAAACAAAATTGGCGTCCTTTTTTCCCCACAAATAGAGCTTTATTTTGGTGGAATTTGATCGCCCGTGCGGTTTTTATTTTTTGCTTTGCTTTGCGCAAAAGTTATAGCGCCTACAAAATAGGGGACAGAATTATAAAAAAAATGTATATATTTTTTTACTAGTAATGGCGGCGATCTGCGATTTTTATTGGGACTGCGACATTACGGCGGACACATCGGACACTTTTGACACATTTTTGGGACCATTCACATTTATACAGCACTATAAAAATGCACTAATTACTGTATAAATGTGACTGGCAGTGAAGGGGTTAACACTAGGGGATGAGGAAGGGGTTAAATGTGAGTCCTGGGTGTGTTCTAACTGTGTGGGGGGAGGGGGGTGACTGGGGGAGGTGACCGATGCTGTGTCCCTATGTACAAGGGAAACAGCATCGGTCTCCTCTCCCTGACAGGACGTGGAGCTCTGTGTTTACACACAGAGCTCCACATCCCTGCTCTGTCACCTCCGATCGCATGTACCTGGCGGCCACCGGGTACAAGCATCGAATCCTCGGCGATGCGACGGCACTGTTTTTCGCGCAGGGAATTACAACAACATTGACGTCCAAAGACGTGACCCCGGCAGCTCAGGTCCGCTCTGTTGACGTCTTTTGTCAATAGTGCGGATCTGAACTGGTTAATGAAGTGTAATAAATAAAGAAACTAGTGCATACATGAGATTGGTGCTAGGTGAAATAAACTGAAAAGAAAGGCATGGAGCAAACAAAGTTTAGGGGAAGGGACTGCAAGACAGGGTGGGACTGGCCGCAGTGGATAGGCTGTTTTAGATGTAAGGGGAGGGGCAGGCTGTGAAGGGGCGGGACGGCAGAGGTGACTGTCGCGAAGGAAGTGACGTTTCGTCACTTCTCCATTTGCAACAGAGGAAGAAGCTGCCCACCCTTCCTCCCTGGTTTTAGGCCTCTTGGCGGGCGGTTTTGGGTCTCTAAGACGAGAAAAGGCTGGAAGTTGGGGTAGAAAAAGGTTGTACCCATAAGTGGTATGGGAGTTATTGGGTACCTTTCAGTTGACGTGGGTTAACCAGGAAGGGGTTAGGTCACTGAGGACGGTTATACTGCCTCTGAGTCGGTGCCTTGCGACTGAGGCCTAGGTAATAATTGTTGTCCCAGTGTCCAAGTTGAGAGGGGTGGTCTTCTAGACCACCAAGTGTTTGAAAATATGTATATAGTTATTTAAAAGTTAATTTAAAAGGTTATTTATTTAAAATGTTTATATGGTTAAATAAAGAAGGCCGGAAGTCCGTTGTATCATTGGGTTTTGTGGGGGTAAGGTATAAGGGGGGGTTGGGTATTGTAGATAGTGGGTAAAGTGTCATTAGGATCGGTCCTTAACATGTCATGAATAAATAAAATGCATCAACCACAAAGGTGGCTACAAATGTGAGACAATCTGAACAGGGCTGGTGCAAGAATTTTTGACACCCTAGGCGAAACCTAATTTTGCCGCCCCCCCTGGCTCCACCCCCTTTGCCCTGCTTATGTATACTCTAACTTTTTAATGAAGCGCCCATCAAATACCGTCTCACCAGCGCCCATCAAATGCAGTCTCACCAGCGCCCATCAAATAGTCTCAGTTATGCCCATCAAATAGTTTCAGCTGTGCCCATCCATTTCACCTCACCTGTGCCTATCCATTCTGCCTCACCTGTGCCCATCAAATACAGTCTCACCTGTGCCCATCAAATACAGTCTCACCTGTGCCCATCAAATACAGTCTCACCTGTGCCCATCCATTCTGCCTCACCTGTGCCCATCAAATACAGCCTCACCTGTGCCCATCAAATACAGTCTCAGCTGTGCCCATCCATTCTGCCTCAGCTGTGCCCATCAAATACAATCTCAGCTGTGCCCATCAAATACAATCTCAGCTGTGCCCATCAAATACAATCTCAGCTGTGCCCATCAAATACATCCTCATATGTGCCCATCACATACAGTCTCGGCTGTGCCCATCAAATACAGCCTCATATGTGCCCATCTATTCCGCCTCAGCTGTGCCCATCAAATACAGCCTCACATGTGGCCATCAAATACAGCCTCACATGTGCCCATCAAATACAGTCTCAGTTGTGCCCATCAAATACTGCCTAACCTGTGCCCATCACATACAGCCTCATCTGTGCCCATCAAATACAGTCTCACCTGTGCCCCTCAAATATAGTCTCAGCTGTGCCCATCCACTCAGCCTCACCTGTGCCCATCAAATACAGCCTCACCTGTGCTCATCAAATATAGTCTCACATGTGCCCATCAAATACAGTCTCAACTGTGCCCATCAAATACAGTCTCAGCTGTGCCCATCAAATACAGCCTCACCTGTGCCCATCAAATACAGCCTCACCTGTGCCCATCAAATACAGCCTCACCTGTGCCCATCAAATACAGTCTCACCTGTGCCCATCCATTTTGCCTTACTTGTGCCCATCAAATACAGCCCCACCTGTGCCCATCAAATAATCTCAGCTGTGCCCATCAATGCCGCTTCACCACTGCCAATTAATGCAGGCTCGCAGGGGGAGGGGGGGCATGATACATACTTAGTATTTGGCAGATTAGTGAATATACACATACACACACAGACATTTTCAAATTGCACATCATTGTCAATATATAATATACAGTCTCATTATCCAAAGACAGCAACAGTTGTTACCATGTGAGGAGATGGCCTTGGGCAAACTTGTATTGATGTGACCCTGTGCCGTTTGCTGCCTGGTCTAAAATTCTGCTGTACCTGCGTCTGTGTCAAGTGCCTCATCCAGGCTCCGCCTCCACCAGTCCCCAAGCCGGAGAACCGCCACAGGCACTGTGTTGTCCCACCATGATTTGCTCCGCTCCAGCGGTGTAAGTGTGTGACACGGGCAGAATGTCCTGGGGGGGGGCAGCGCTTGCTGAGCGATGGACACCGCAGACTGCACTGTCTGTAAACAAACATAGTATCGGAGTGGAAAGCGCCCTGGGAGGTGGGCTGGAACTAAACACAGTCACATGTTACAGAGCACAGAGCGGGCTGGCAGGGGGGTGGGATGGGTTTTGCTGGAAACAAGTCAGAGCGGAGGGACCCGGGGGAGTGCTGGACTGTACAGTTGACACATGTCACCCTGTTAGAGCAGAGGCGGGCGGGAGGGACGGACGGTAGCGCTGCTTCACACATGTTATAGCGGCTGGCTGCCTGTAGACTGACAGTGCAGTTGTAGTATAACCAGCGGCCGGGCGCCCTAGACGGCAGTGCGCTCTAGGCAGCTGCCTAATCCGCCTAGTGGTAGCGCTGGCCCTGAATCTGAATGTTCTGAATGAGTGCTGGTTTCATATCACTCAACATACACAAAAAAAATGGTGCTCATATAATAGCAACAAAGTTTACTACAAAAGTGCAACAATGTCTGAACATGTGCCTGTGTACTGTCATTCAACATACCCCAACAAATGTGTGGTTAGTGCTCATATTTTTGCAGCAAATTGAATGAACACGAAATCCAAGCGACAAGTCGCATATCCTGAAATGGGGCTCCAATGTTGAAAAATCACAGATAGGAAAGAAAAAAGCATCATAGTGTAAAATCACACAAAAATGTATAAAAAGCTGATAAAAGTTAAGCCTGGTACACACGATCGGATTTTCCGCAGACAAAGCGTACTGTAAGGCCGCGTACACACGATCAGACCGGTCCGATGAAACTGGCCTGAAGACCAGTTTCATCGGACCAAATTGATCGAGTGTACGGCCCATCGGACCAAAACGATGGTTAGTACACAAAAGCATCGGACCAAAGAACCGCGCATGCTCAGAATCAATTTGACGCATGCTTGGAAGCATTGAACTTCGTTTTTTCAGCACGTCGTTGTGTTCTATGTCACCGCGTTCTGGTCTGATTGGATTTTGGACTGATGGTGTGTACGCACATCAGACCACTTCAGCGGTGGTCCGATGAAAACGGTCCGTCGGACAGTGTCATCGGTTTGGTCTGATCGTGTGTATGTGGCCTAGGATATTTGTCTGAAGGGCATTGGCCAGGAATTTGTCTTGCATACAAACAGGGCTGTCTTAATAGCATCATGGCCCCCTGGGCAAAGTAATGCTCTGGGGCCCCTACAATGACAGTGCAGGTAAACAGACATCAAGTAGGTAGGAGGCAGACTGCCTCCCCTGTGTATCTATCACTCTCAGTGCCATCATGGGGCCCCCACTTTCAGGGCAGCGTGAGCTCAAGGACTAACTGCTTTGGGTAAAGTGCAGGGGCCCTCCATGCAGCTGGGGCCCCTGGGCAGTGCCCAGGTGTGCCCTCTCATTAAGACAGCCCTGCATAAAAACAACGGCACCCAATTGATGGCCAAGAAACACTGTGTTTTTTCAGCTCTTTAGCGCCACCCATTGGGCACCTTCTGCTAATGTTGTGTTTGGTGAGCATTGATTCCGAGCATGCGTGTTTGTACTTTGAACTTTTGTCTGACTGACATGTGTACACACACTCAGAAAATCCGACAACAGACAATTGTTCACAACATTTTTTAAAGCATGCCATCCAACAATTGTCCGATGGAGCGTACCAATGGTCAGAATTTCCAACAACAGCCTGTCATCACACAATTCCCTTCGGAAAAATACGATCGTGTGTACAAGGCTTTACACTAATGCTCTGTACACACGATCGGAATTTCTGATGGAGTCAAATACGATGGAATTTTCCATCAGGATTCCAATGAAGCTGACTTCCATCAGTCTTGCATACACACGGCCAGACTAAATTCCGACCGGCAGGGGTGGACTGACAACCCATGGGGCCCCCGGGCAATAGAAGATTATGGGGCCCCTGGGCTTACAGATGGCCACCACGCCAGGAGGAAGTGCAGATCTCGTAATTTTCACATCAGAAGCATGTTGGTTTCAGACATATCAGGGACAGATGTAAAAAAACACAGATTTTTACATACTGTACCTGGTTTAACTGAGCCTGGCAACCCTGATGGGGCCCCCTAGTGACATGGGGCCCTCAGGCAGTGCCCGAGTGACTCAATGGTCAGTCCGCCCCTGCCGACCGGTGACGTAAAACACTACGATGAGCCGAGAAAAATTAATTTCAATGCTTCCGAGCATGCGTTGACTTGATTCTGAGCATGCGTGGGTTTTTTCTCCGTCGGAGCTGCACACAGACATAGGAATTTCCTATCTTTCTAAACAGTGACAGAAAAGTCAGATGTGGCCCACACACGATCAGCAATTCCGATGAAAAAAGTCCATTGGACTTTTTTCATTGGAAATTCGGATCATGTGTACGCGGCATTAGGCTCGGTTCACACCGATGCGAATTGAACGCACGCCCAATTCGCATAACAGGAGAATGTGACTGGCTCTCTATGGAGCCGGTTCACATATCTCCGCAGCGGGTGCGGTGCTGTGTGCCGGAAAAACGCATGCTATTTTGGTGCGTTTTCAGGTTCGATTTTAGCCTAAAATTCGGGCTGAATTGGGACCTGAAACGATAAACCAGCACTCACCGGACCCCTGCTGTGAGCCGCATGCGGCAACGGTGTGAACCAAGCCTTACAGCGAGCTTGCATGGTGATGAGTTCTTGCGGTGGTGCTCCTGTGATACAGCCCGCACATTGTATCGCTCGGCCCCGCCCCTGGAGCGCCGCATCATTGGATGTGATAGACAGCAGCGCCAGCCAATGGCTGCACTGCTTTCAATTAACCAATGAATGAACCAAGGAAGCCTGCACGTTCAAGGCGCAGGACTTTTGAAGGGTCAGGTAAGTAAATGGGGGCGCTAATGCTGAGATGTTTTTTCACCTTAATGCATAGAATGGGATTTCGGTAGATTTCATTGTTATGTTATGACTTCATGGCCAGAGGCCTTGTGTGTTACTTTGCATGTTTGAAAACAATAAAGGAAAATTGAAAGAAGAAAAAACTTTTACATTTACAACTTCAAGTCCAAATATAAGATCTGAAGCGGTAAAAATACGGCGTGACAAAAAACAGAAAATTGTACCATACTTACCGTAATTTTCTTTTCCTGGTGCCTATCCATGGCAGCATACCTGTGACAAGCTCCGCCTTGGCTCCTCCCTCAGGACTAGTGAATATTATAAAAGAGTTGGTTAGTACAGCCCCAGCATTCTCCGTAATATAGAATACCGAGGGTGGGATTGTATGCTGCCATGGATAGGCACCAGGAAAAGAAAATTACGGTAAGTATGGTACAATTTTCTGTTTTCCTGGTGCCTCCATGGCAGCATACCTGTGACAAATAAATAGCTGAAATGGGATGGGATGATGCTTAGAGGTTTAAAGAGAATATTATCATCATCTAGAAGAAGCAGAGGCCAATTTTATCGCCTGTCTGCCGACCTCCCCGCTGAGAGAGCTCCTGTGTCCACTCAGTGATGTTTCAGAAGTGTAAGTTGGGACAACCAAGCTGCTGCCCTGCAAATGGTTACAATTGACACATTTTCTCTTACTGTCCAAAAGGCAAAAACCCGCCCTGGTGGCGTGCTCACTGACTGTCGAAGGGGGACCCAGTCCTTTGCCCTGTATACCTTTTAACGATCCATGAGGCAATCGTTTTGCCGACACCTCCTTGCCTTTGTCTTTACCCCAGGGAATTATGAACAACCCAATAGAGTCCCTGAAGGATGCTGTAGCCTGCCAATAGCGTCTCAAAGTGGAGGCAATGTCCAGCTTGTTAAGAGAACCTGAGTTCTGTTCTGAAAATGTTGAGAGTGCCCAAGGTTCCGCCATGTTTGAGGATGATGTGAACATGGGTATATGTCCTCGCAGTTCTGAGTTCCACTCTGTCGGGGTAGAATATGATATGAATATGATCCGCTCTTAAAGTTTGGAGTTCTGAAACCCGTATGCCAGAGGTTATGACTATCAATAGTATTAGCTTCAAGGATAGATTCCGAAGCAGTGCTGAGTCCAAAGGAGCAAAGGAGGATTGGCTAAGGTCTCTAGGATGACTGCAAGGCCCTGGGTGGAAAAGGACTGTTTAGTTGGCGGTCGGATCTCTTTGACGGCTTTGAAAAATTGGATTAATATTGGATACGCGGACCATTTTCTACTGGTTGCCGCTGAAATTCCCGCTACCTGTACCTTTAGTGTACTCATAGCGAGACCTAGGTCCAGGCCTACCTGCGAGAATTTGAGAGGATGATGGAGAAACTGGATCCCAGCTTCTGTCAATCATGGAGGCCCTGAAATTGCTCCACACCTTATGGTATACACTGTTTGTGGATGGCTTTCTTGCCCTTAGGAGGGTTGCGATAACCCTGTTGGAACAGCCTAAGGATTCCAACCTTTGCCTTTCCGCCGCCAGATGTGAAGGATCAACCTGCCTGGATCTGGATGGGAGTGATATCCCTGTGACAGAAGAAAAGGTAACAGCGGAATTTTGACTAGAGGCTGGGTACTCAGGTACATTGCTGTGAGAAGCCTTTGGCCGGTATGGTAGAACCGCTATTACCATTGTGGTTTCTATTATGATCCTTGACATGAGTTTGGAATGAGAGGCCGTGGAGGGAAGGCATAGGCCAGATTGGATGCCCAGAGGGCTGAGAGAGCATCTGCTGCCTCCACCTGGGGGTGAGGAGACTTCGAGATGAACCTTGGAAGCTTGGTATTGAATGTTGTTGCAGATGGGCCAGCCCGAGGGGACCTCACTGGTCTACCGTCTAGTCTAAAATTTTCGGGTGCAGAGACCATCCCTTGGCATCCAAAAACCTGTGGGATAGGTGGTCGGCCCTGGAGTTGAGATGACCGCATAGATAAACTGTCCTTGGATCTTCTGGATTCCTTTCTGCCCAAAGGATTATGAGTTTCACTCCCCCCTGCAGGGACCTGCTGTGCGTCCCTCTTTGCCGGTGTATATAAGATACTGTGGCTCTGTGGTCTATTCAGAGAAGAACTGGTTTCCCTGCAAACTCGAATTCTAGGGCTAGTAATGCAAGGTAGGCTGCCTAGATTTCTGGGATATTTGATACCAGGTCTAGTGTATGGAAGGTCCATCCTCCCTGCATTGAGATCTGGTTGCAGTGTGCTCCCAAACCCGCTGCACTGGTGTGATCCAGTTGACATGCCCTAATGGATGTGATTTCAAGGGCGTGTGTTTGTTCATCCACCAATGTGGGCTCCTGAGCATCAGGGTTGTCAGGTATATGGTCTGGGATAGATACTGTATGTCTCACCGCCTCAAGAACTCCAGCTGACAAAAGTCTCAAATGCCAATAGGCCCAAGGGGGAATAGGGATACATGACAACATCCGGCTTATCCTGCTCAAATAGTGCGAGGCGGTAGGATAGGATCTCACACTCACATTCTGCATATGTTAAACAATGGATGTTACCATCTGAGGTGCGAGGGATACTGTACCGTTCTCTGTGTTGAACAGTGCTCCCAGATAAACCCTCTTCTGGGTTGGAGAAAGGTGACTCTTGGTTTATCTTCTATCCAAATTCTGCTAGCGTTGTCAAAGGAACTTTCCTGAGTTCCACTAATTGGGCTGGACTCTTTGTCAGGAGAAGAAGGTTGTCCAAGTCATGGTATATTTGAAGCCCCAGCCCTCTTAGAGGGGCTATGACGGTAATCAGGGTCTTTGTGAAGACTCTTGGCGATGTGCAGTGGCCGAACGGGAGATTTCCTGGAATTGAAAATGTACCTGGCCCACTTCAAACCTATTCCTAGAAAAGAGGAAGTATAGGTATGTGCAGGTAAGCATCCTGCAAGTCTATTGACACCACCCAGTTCCCTGGTTGGATTACCCTACAGATCGTTTGTAGGGAAAAATTATTTCTAAAAGGATAGCTATTTAGTCCTTTTTAGTTCTATTATGGGTCTCCAACCTCCGTTTCTTCAGGGGCTAGAAACAGGGTGGAAAAAAGACCCGAAAATCTTTTCTATGGAGGCACTGGAACTACTGCTTGCTGTTCCTGCAAGGAGTGAAGAAGCCGTTGTAGTGCCTCCGCTTTTTAGGGGAAAACCGACAGCCTTGTCGGAGAGAAGAAACCTTTGGGGGGGGGGGGGGTCTAAAAACATCCAAATTGCCCGCATTTGACTGTGGAGACTACCCAGGGATCCGTGTGCTTTGTTACCAGCTCTTCAAGAAGTTTTTTGAGTCTGGTCCGCCCCGGGATCACTTAGGACGGCTTGGTTGGATTTAGTAGGATCCTGTGGCGTAGGCACGATTCTCTATCTACGGGACTTGAGGAAGGTAGGGTGCGTGCTCCTCCAATTTTGTCTGAAGCCCTTCCTTTACCTGGACTGTCTGTAGTCCATGTTCTTGGGTTATTTAAATCTTGGGTGAGAATGACCTGGAGCGCCTGGATCGCCTGTCTTGGGGTAATGGGTCTGACTTTCCATCAGTGACGCTAGAGATGGTCTTGAACAATTTCCCCCCAAACAAGGCTTTGCCTGTTTTGAGGCAATATGTGCTGGCTATGGTTTCGGCCGTAAGGCCGGTTTGGCCCTAACTGTGTGTAGCATTGACCTTGCGGAGTATCGAACTGAACCGATGGCGGCCTCACCAATAAGATCTGCTGAGGACTTTAGCTCATCTAAGGACTTAATGTCCTCCTTTGAGATATCCTGTTGGATTTGCGACTCTATATTCTCAATCCAGACGCGTAGGGCGATAGACACTGACGTCAGAGCTATCGCAGGATTACAGGCATTGCCCGCCATCTGGTAAGCTTTCTTGAGATTAAGATCCATCCTTCTGTCGAGTGGATCCTTAAATGAGGTTGAGTCTTCCATAGTCTTACCGCGGCTGCTCACCCACTGGAGAGCACTCAAGCATTACGGAATCGACCTCTGAGAGAGGGTATAGCTTTCCCAAGCGATTAATGGAGAATAATTTCTCTGTCTCTGCCACTCTTCCTTAATCACATCCCTGATCTCGTTCATGAGGGGGAAAAGGAAATCTGGCATTTGAGAAAGGGAAGTAGGCCATGCACTTCTTGACTTGTGTCACTGTTCTCAGCCGATCGCTTGTTTACCACCAGTACATAAGGCTGGACTATGGCGAAAGCAAAACTAGGGGCATCTAGGTCATCAGGGTCATCCCCTGAGATGGCATTTTCTTCTTAATGCTAGAGGAAGAAGCAGGCATTGGGCGAGAGATTTCACTTGAGGACGGCCCTGAGATGGATGCCTGTTGTTGCGACAGCATAGTGGGTACCAATTCCGCAAGAGAATACTCTACTGCTTTTTAAAGCAGGTCCGCCATTTATAGGCCCTTGGACTCTGTCCGCTACGTAGTCCTTGAGACAATATCGACAGATCAGTCTGTCTGGAGGTGGGGTGGCCCCACAGACCTGACGTCTTGGAGATCTAGGACTCGAGGAGTGTGAGAGACAGCGTTTTTTTTTTTTTTTTTTTTGGCCGTCGACTTCCTGCCACTCCTATGGACACCACGCCTGGGTGACTTGTCTCTGCTGGGACTAGAGTCATCCTCGCCTTTATGTCGCCTTGAGGTCTTTTAGACGTCTTTTGGCATACAGGGCTGAAGTACATAGGAGTACCAGCCTCGGTGCACTCTTTTTTTTTTTTTTTCCAAAAACATGAGTTAACTTACCTGGACGTAGGTCCTTACCTCAATGTAGAGTAGGATCTTATAAGGGTGACCAATGGCTCATGTTTGGGCGGCTAAGCAGAAGCAGCGGCTAAGAAAAGAGTAAAGAAGAGTCAACTAGCGGGGATCTGGTTGTAGCTAAAAGGGGGGGGGGGGTTGTTATATATATATATATATATTTTTTTTTTTTTTTGGATCCCCTGAAGAGAAAAAAAAAAGCAAATATCAAGCATTTGGTTTAAAAATACTTTACCTCTATCTCTCTTTTTTTTTTTAACCTGAAAAGAAAGCATATATTAAACTTTTTGGTTTAAAATACTTTACCCCTTTTTTTTTTTTTTGCTTACCCAGAGAAGAAAGAAAAGTTCTCTCCCTGGAGCTCTTGAAAACATGCACTTCCCCCGACAGCCTCAGGGGTCCCACTGAGGCTGCTAGTGAAGCTAAATAGGGAACAGGACAGGTGGGGAATGCCTCAGATCTGTCCCTGACATTTTATGGGCAAAAGGCATCCTCCCGCCCTGATGTAAGATGGCCGCCACGGCCTCGGAGTCGACCGCGCATGCGCCGACCGGCGAGACGAGGACTCGGAAGTCCCGCCCCACCGGCGCACACGTGGAGCACGGTGTAAGACGCCGTAAGTAAATAAAATGCCGGCGCTGAGCGCGCGCGGCTCCTAAGGAGCTGAGAAGGTGACAGGGAGCTTTAGACATGGAAAGGAAGATAAATGAGAAAGGACAAACAAAAACGTAAGTTGGGGCAGAAACCTGAGAGGAGGGGAAGGAAAAGAAATACAGAGATAGCTGCTGCCTCTGTTGCCAGGACTGAGCTAATGCCTGAAAATAGTCATGCAGATGGAGTTCTTGGTTAAGAAACAAACTGCTTGTCCCAAAAGACCCTACAGAAGGGACTCCCAACCTTATAAGCGCGTTTAGCTGCCCAAGAGAAGGGACCGCATTCGGGAGAGGCTTGAACCCGGATGGAAGCTGCCGAATGCAGAAGGTAAGGACGTTCGCCCAGTATTCACTGCCATGAGGTATGAGGAAAAAAAGGAGAATGCTGGGGCTGTACTAACCAACTCTTTTATAATATTCACTAGTCCTGAGGGAGGAGCCAAGGCGGAGCTTGTCACAGGTATGCTGCCATGGAGGCACCAGGAAAGTATTGCAATGACCACCATTTTATTCTCTAGGGTGTTAGAAAAAAAATGTACAGTGTTTGGGGGTTCCAAGTAATTTTCTAGCAAAAAAAAATTGTTTTTTAACTTGTAAACATCGAGTCTAAAAAAACAGGCTAGGTCCAAGTGGATGTAAACACAATTTTTTTATTTTTTGTTGTTGATGTCACAATGTACAGTATAATATTTCCTATCATCTGTGCCCAGTCTTGCCACACAGAGTTAATCCAGCTCTGAGAAATTCAGTGAAATAAAACAGACTTACAGAAAAAAACCTTAGTCCGTTCCGCCCCCTTGCTCTGAGTGACAGGTTATTTATATATCTCATGCACTAGCCTGGAGACCAGCATTTTTTAATTCCCACTCCTTTTCTGAAGTCATGTGGTTACTTTTCTGGATTTTGACTGGATGTTAGTGATCATAGCAGAATTTAGTGTAAGGGGAGTGAAGAGGAGGGCGGGGAGTCTACTGACATCATGACTCCACCCACAGAGCTCCATACACCAGACCCACCCACAGAATCTGCAGTATTTCAGTTCTTATAACAGACAGGGGAGACATTTGATAGGTAAGGATACATGCAGGAGGCATCTATATCCTTATAGATCAGCACTATGGCAGGAGTTTACAAAGAATGAGAGGCGCTTTACATCCACATTAACCACTTAATGCCCGCCGCATGTATATGTACGTCCACAGAATGGCAGGCAGATGGGCGTACTGGTACATCCCTGCCTTATAGCGGGTCGGGGGTCCAGCTGTTCGTTTCTGTCCGCCCCCTCGCAATCGCTCCCAGCGAATCGGCTTCCCCCACTCTGCCCGCCCCCTGCCTGTGTAATGTAAACACTGGCAGAGGAAGTGATGTCACCTCTCCTCTCGGCGGTATTTTCGATCCGGCGAGAGGAGAGAAGACATCACATAGTAAGTCGCACCAACACTACACTGACACCTGTACACATAGGCACATTAACCCCTTCAGATCACCCCCCCACCCAATGTCACAGTGTCACTGATTGCAGTGATCATATATTTACTGATCACTGCATTTAGTGTCAGTGTGGGGCCGCGTACACACGTGTGTATGACCTAGCGCACAGGTTTTTCCAGTGGACAAATTTCAAAGCATGTCTTGAAATTTGTCTGCTGGAAACCTGTCCGTCGGACATGTCCGCTGCTTAGTACGCCTAACCAGCGGACATAAATCTCCCGCATGTATCGAATGGATTTGACGCATGCGTAGAAGTATTTTACTTCCTGAAGTGGTGACGTGGCAACGTCAATGTCACCGCCCTCAGTCCGAGGGGATTTTAGTCCGATGGTGTGTACACACATCAGACCAAAATCCGAGGAGACATGTCCGCTGGAAACGGTCCGTCGAACATGTTTCAGAGGACAGGTCTCCCCGTGTGTACGTGGCCTGACAGTTAGTGTGACAGGCAGTTAGTATTAGGTCCAGGGTAGCCCCCGTACCCCCCCCCAATAAAGTTTTAACCCCTTGATCACCGCCCTAGTTAACCCTTTCACTCCCTATTGCCAGTGTCACTAAGCGATCATTTTTCTGATCGCTGTATTAGTGTCACTGTTGCCGCTAGGTAGCTAATTTTTTTTTATATTGCGATTTTTTTTTTACTAAAGACATGTGGCTGAATACATTTTGGCCTAAATGTTTGACTAAAATTTAGTTTATTCAATTTTTCTTATAACAAAAAGTAGAATATTATTTTTTTTTTCTAAATTTTCAGTCTTTTTCTGTTTATATCGCAAAAAATAAAAATCGCAGAGGCAATCAAATACCATTAAAAGAAAGCTCTACAGTATTTGTGGGAAGAAAAGGATGCAAATTTTGTTTGGGAGCCACGTCGCACGACTGCGCAATTGTCTTTTAAAGCGACGCAGTGCCGAATTATAATAACACCTTTGGGCATTTAGCAGCATATTGGTCCGGTCCTTAAGTGGTTAAACTCACGAGTGCCTTTTTACCACTTCTATTCCTTTATATTGACTTTCAAAATTTACAAATGCAGCAATTTAGAAATTGGATGAAAAGTTTTAACACCTTAAAACACTTTTTGATAGATACGTTGTGAATTTTTAATTTTGTTTATACCACTATACACATCAGAACAAAATGAGGGACAAATGAGGAGGAAAGAGGGACAGAGGGAGCTATGCATTTGGGATATGGTGGAATGGGAGATTCGCATCCTGGGTGTGCAGCCAACGAATCTGCAGCAACTTGGTGGGTTCCATCATGTCAAAATCTCTGAGGAATGTTTGAAGACAAAGGGGGGGGGGTCCAACCCGGTACTAGCAAGGTGTACCTAATAAAGTGGCCGGTGAGTGTATATTGTACATTGTCCCATTGTTGCTACTTATTCACCATTCATTCTCTAAAATCTTTTTTTTTTTGGGGGTTATTTGGATTATTTGCCGGCTGCCCATTTGTGGCTTTGAAATATCAACATGAAAAGCCAATTATTATTATTAGAGAAGAGATCCATCCTTCTCAGTCTCTTTCTATATGTATTGTATACACTGCTGCATTACATTGATGTCTCTGGCTGAACCAAAACTGAGTGTGCCCTCTGCTGGTCACAAAGGGAATTTTTATTGTAACATTTCTTTAGAAAACTTTGACAACAGTCCTTGTATTCTGGAAATATGAAATCACAGTGCTGCCATAACCACCTCTATATTTATACAAGATACAATTTAACCCCGGGAGCGCTCGTTCTGAAAAAGAGAGCCGGTTCTAATTTTTTTGCGGCCAGTTTTCTCGTCGGGAACTGCTCTGGAGCATACACGCGGCCGGATTCCCCGAGACATGGCAGTTTTCCCGACGGGAAAACCGGTCGTGTGTACGAGGCATGAGGGTTACAACCACTTTAACCACTTGCTTGCTGGGCACATATACCCCCTTCCTGCCCAGGCGAAATTTCAGCTTCCGGCACTGCGCCGCTTTAACTGACAATTGCGCGGTTGTGCGACGTGGCTCCCAAACAAAATTGACGTCCTTTTTTCCCCACAAATAGAGCTTTCTTTTGGTGGTATTTGATCGCCTGTGCGGTTTTTATTTTTTGTGCTATAAACAAAAAAAGAGCGACAATTTCGAAAAAAAACACAATATTTTTTACTTTCTGCTAAAATAAATATCCATTTTTTTATATATATATATATATATATATATATATATATATATATATATATATATATATATAGAGATTTCTCAGTTTCGGCCGATATGTACTCTTCTACTTATTTTTTATAAAAAAAAAAATGAAATTAAAAAAAAAAAAAAAAAAAAATCGCAATAAGCAAGGAATAAGTAACTGGTTTGCGCAAAAGTTAAAGCGCCTACAAAATAGGGGACATAATGATTTTTTTTAAATTTATTTTTTTACTAGTAATGGCGGCGATCTGCGATTTTTATTGGGACTGCGATATTACGGTGGACACATCGGACACTTTTAACACATTTTTGGGAACATTCACATTTATACACTGGTTGCTGTATAAATGTGACTGGCAGGGGTAAGGTTAACACTAGGGGGCGAGGAAGGGGTTAAATGTGTACCCTGGGTGTGATTCTTACTGTGGGGGGGAGGGGACAGACTGGGGGAGGTGACCGATCTGTGTCCCTATGTACAAGGGACACATCATCGGTCTCCTCTCCCTGACAGGACATGGAGCTCTTTGTTTACACACAGAGCTCCACGTCCCTGCTCAGTTGCTGGACAATCGCGGGTGCACTGCCCGGCGGCCATCGCGGCCGCTGGGGAAAGGGCATTGTTTTCCCAGTAACGCGGCCGGTAGTTAAAGGTGTTGTAAGGGAAACATTTTTTTTTTTCCGCTGAAATGACTGTTTACAGGGTATAGAGACATAATAGTAACTGCTTCCTTTTAAAAACAATTAAAAATAGATAAAAATCATCATATAATGTACCTGCAGTTCTAGTTTCGTTTTTGCATGTTGTTTCCTGCTTCTGTGATGTACAGAGCCACAGAGCCAATACAGGGCAGCGATGGTTTGGAAACACCTCCTTGATTAGTGACCACAGAGAGAAAGCTCCCAGTATTGTGGTTATCAGGAAACAGACAACCAGGAAGTGTGGAGATCAGAGAAGGATTACAGCAACTTGAGAGCAAAAACGAATGAGAACATGAAAACAGCACTGTATTAAGGTAAAGGAAGCTACTAAGATAAAAAAAAATCCTTTACAAACCCTTTAAGTGGTTAAATTCAAATTTAATGAAAAGAGAACTCTTTTTTGCTTGACCAGTCATGTAGGAGATTTAAAAGGGTTAAAGTCAAATACAGCCAGAAAACAAGCATTTTTATAGGAAGGTCAGCAATGACAATCTCAGCGTGTCTCTAATGACAGTTGTCTTTTTGAAAAGTTAAAAAATAAATAAAAAAAAAAACAAACACACGATTTGCTACCCAACCACAATTGCTTTAATCCTTGTATCCAACAAGATCTTGCCATCTCTCCTGACGCTGAATTCTGGGCTTTGCAGGTCCTCCATGATTTTCGCTTTGATGTCAGCGGGTGCCGTTTCTGCAAAGTGTAATTTCTCTGTGACCGCATCGAGCAACATCCCACCAACGTCACTGCCCTCCACAAAGCACTCGGTGATGTCGAAGTACGAGTCGATGTCATGGGTCTCGTATCTCACGGGGATGGTGTCAAGGATCGCGGTGATGTCCTCCGAGCACAAATCCATGCAATAATCTTCCTGTGAAAGCCATTTGTGTCCCTTGTACAACTTATTCCATCCGCAGTCCCCTGTAGACCAATCAGTGAGAGGTGTGACTTTCCAGGAGCAGCCAATCACAGGCACCATACACGGTCATTGACAACATCTAGCATCACCTTTATTAAACCAACAAAGTCACTTTTTTGTTTTAACCTTTGCCTTTACATTTACAAAATACATTTTAGGAGATATCTACAGATGTTAAAAGGAAACCCATACTAAGGGAAATAAATAGGATGACCTTCTGAACCTGTTCATTGCCTGGTTGTCTCTGGCTTCAATACTGGAGACCAGTGGCATCACTAGGGGGTGGCTTTTAGGGCTCTAGCCCCGAATCTGCTGTCCAGAGTTCAGGGCCAGCCCTACCATGTGTCCCAATGGAACCAGGCGGCAATTTGAGAGAGGTGGCAGAGCAGGGCAGGCAATAACTACACAATTTGCACCGGGGGCAGACTCAGTAAGAGTGTTGCGGGCTGCTTGACACAGCGATGTCCCGCACAGCCACAGCACTCTCACTGAGTCTGCAATCGGTGCTTCAGTGACAGCCAGAGATCAGTGTGAGAGCGAGTCTCCTCCCTTGCTCCACCCATATGATAGAGCCCGGAGGAATTTTATCACACAAGCTCATGACCAGGGGAGGCGCCAGATAAGTGCAGGCCATAGAGGAGGGGGAGGGGGAAACTCTATACTACCCTAGCCTGTCTGTATACCCTAGCCTCTAACCGCTGTTCCGCCCTCACTGTGCCACTGCGGGCAGAAGAGAGATTACATTATCTCTCAATGCTGCCCTGTCTCTGGGACCTAGTCAATGCACATGTGCTGCATCAGGTGGCAGGTGACCCAGCAAGTGACAATCCACATTTAGTGGCAGGTAACGTGACAACCTCTCTGGGGACCCTGATCTAAGGGAGAGGCTCTCTGGGGACCCTGATCTAAGGGAGAGGCTCTCTGGGGACCCTGATCTAAGGGAGAGGCTCTCTGGGGACCCTGATCTAAGGGAGAGGCTCTCTGGGGACCCTGATCTAAGGGAGAGGCTCTCTGGGGACCCTGATCTAAGGGAGAGGCTCTCTGGGGACCCTGATCTAAGGGAGAGGCTCTCTGGGGACCCTGATCTAAGGGAGAGGCTCTCTGGGGACCCTGATCTAAGGGAGAGGCTCTCTGGGGACCCTGATCTAAGGGAGAGGCTCTCTGGGGACCCTGATCTAAGGGAGAGGCTCTCTGGGGACCCTGATCTAAGGGAGAGGCTCTCTGGGGACCCTGATCTAAGGGAGAGGCTCTCTGGGGACCCTGATCTATCGGAGAGGCTCTCTGGGGACCCTGATCTAAGGGAGAGGCTCTCTGGGGACCCTGATCTAAGGGAGAGGCTCTCTGGGACCCTGATCTAAGGGAGAGGCTCTCTGGGGACCCTGATCTAAGGGAGAGGCTCTCTGGGGACCCTGATCTAAGGGAGAGGCTCTCTGGGGACCCTGATCTAAGGGAGAGGCTCTCTGGGGACCCTGATCTAAGGGAGAGGCTCTCTGGGGACCCTGATCTAAGGGAGAGGCTCTCTGGGGACCCTGATCTAAGGGAGAGGCTCTCTGGGGACCCTGATCTAAGGGAGAGGCTCTCTGGGGACCCTGATCTAAGGGAGAGGCTCTCTGGGGACCCTGATCTAAGGGAGAGGCTCTCTGGGGACCCTGATCTAAGGGAGAGGCTCTCTGGGGACCCTGATCTAAGGGAGAGGCTCTCTGGGGACCCTGATCTAAGGGAGAGGCTCTCTGGGGACCCTGATCTAAGGGAGAGGCTCTCTGGGGACCCTGATCTAAGGGAGAGGCTCTCTGGGGACCCTGATCTAAGGGAGAGGCTCTCTGGGGACCCTGATCTAAGGGAGAGGCTCTCTGGGGACCCTGATCTAAGGGAGAGGCTCTCTGGGGACCCTGATCTAAGGGAGAGGCTCTCTGGGGACCCTGATCTAAGGGAGAGGCTCTCTGGGGACCCTGATCTAAGGGAGAGGCTCTCTGGGGACCCTGATGTAATGATAGTATATAACGTGAAATATATACACACACACACATATATTATATACACGTGTATGCACGCCCAAGCGTATCACTTTCATTACTTCACTGCTATGGGCCCCAGATCTTTTGTAGACCTAGCCACACCCCTGATACCCCTGCTGGAGACTCTGCTGGAGACTCAGAATAAGCAATACAGCCAGTGAAATCGGAACCGATTTGGATACGTGTCAAAGACTTAATGTACTGACACTTCTTGATCAGCATGACAGCCAGGCAGTTAAAGCGAAACCTCAGGCTTTTTTTTTTGTTTATTAAAGAGGAGGTCCGGTAAAAAAATTGTTTAAAAAGTCAGCAGCTGCTAACACTGTAGCTGCTGACTTTTAATAAGGACACTTACCTGTCCTAGTCACCAGCGATGTCGGCCCCCGCCGAGGCCAATTCTCGATCCTGGCAGCTCCAGGCGCTGCCATCCACAGTAAGGGAAACAGGCAGTGAAGCCGTGCGGCTTCACTGTCCGTTTCCTACTTAGGGTTGCCACCTGTCCGGTTTTGACCCGGACAGTCCGGGTTTGGACACATGTGCCCGGTTTTGAAGCCTCCTGAGACCCGGGCACATTTTTTAAATAAAAAAACATTTTTTTTTTTTTTTTTTAGCTGTCCATCCTGGCCCGGCCGCAACAGAGCTGCACATCCCCGACTCCACCAGCTTGTCCGAGTGTTAGTAGAAGGTGTGCCGCCCGCAGCAGTGCTCTCTGTTAGCCCCCTGGCCGGGCTGTAAACATGTGTGCAACTTCTCACTGTGCTAGCCCCTCCCCCTCCCTCCCTCCGGCGCGCCTCCGTCTGCATTGTGTGCTGCAGAGTGGAAGAGGACACATGGGACACAGAGTGCTCAGCTCTTCTCTGACTGGCTACAGAATACACATGGAGGTGGGTGGATGGGCGGAGCCTCGGCGTTCCCTGCTACTCTGTGATGTGTGTGGCTTGCTGAGACTGAGAGCTCAACTTTTAAAGTAAGTTTTTGCAAAGTTATTAGCATGTCAGCATATCAAAGAGCTCTCACACCCCTCCCCCTCATACACATAGTTCTCACCAATTACCCCCACCATACACTAAACATACAGTTCTGCCGCCCCCCCCCCCCCCCCCCCCCCCCCCTGCATATACCATTACCATACACAGCCATACATACAGTCCTGCCCCCCCCTGCATATACCATCCACAGCCATACATAATACAGTCCTGCCCCCCCCTGCATATACCATCCACAGCCATACATAATACAGTCCTGCCCCCCCCTGCATATACCATCCACAGCCATACATACAGTCCTGCCCCCCCCCCTGCATATACCATCCACAGCCATACATAATACAGTCCTGCCCCCCCCTGCATATACCATCCACAGCCATACATACAGTCCTGCCCCCCCCCCCTCCATACCATCCACAGCCATACATACAGTCCTGCCCCCCCCCTTCATATACCATCCACAGCCATACATAATACAGTCCTGCCCCCCCCCCCCATATACCATCCACAGCCATACATAATACAGTCCTGCCCCCCCCCCCCCCATATACCATCCACAGCCATACATAATACAGTCCTGCCCCCCCCTGCATATACCATCCACAGCCATACATAATACAGTCCTGCCCCCCCCTGCATATACCATCCACAGCCATACATACAGTCCTGCCCCCCCCCCTGCATATACCATCCACAGCCATACATACAGTCCTGCCCCCCCCCCCTCCATACCATCCACAGCCATACATACAGTCCTGCCCCCCCCTTCATATACCATCCACAGCCATATATACAGTTCTGCCCCCCCATATACCATCCACAGCCATATATACAGTTCTGCCCCCCCATATACCATCCACAGCCATATATACAGTTCTGCCCCCCCATATACCATCCACAGCCATAATACAGTCCTGCCCCCCCCCCCATATACCATCCACAGCCATATATACAGTTCTGCCCCCTCCATATACCATCCACAGCCATATATACAGTTCTGCCCCCTCCATATACCATCCACAGCCATATATACAGTTCTGCCCCCCCCCCTCCCATATACCATCCACAGCCATACATACAGTTCCTGCCCCCCCCTCCATATACCATCCACAGCCATATATACAGTTCTGCCCTCCCCTCCATATACCATCCACAGCCATATATACAGTTCTGCCCCCCCCCCCTCCATATACCATCCACAGCCATATATACAGTTCTGCCCCCCCCTCCCATATACCATCCACAGCCATACAAACAGTCCTGCCCCCCCCTCCATATACCATCCACAGCCATATATACAGTTCTGCCCCCCCCTCCATATACCATCCACAGCCATATATACAGTCCTGCCCCCCCCCCCCTCCCATATACCATCCACAGCCATATATACAGTTCTGCCCCCCCTCCATATACCATCCACAGCCATATATACAGTTCTGCCCCCCCTTCCATATACCATCCACAGCCATATATACAGTTCTGCCCCCCCCTCCATATACCATCCACAGCCATATATACAGTTTCTGCCCCCCCCTCCATATACCATCCACAGCCATATATACAGTTCTGCCCCCCCCCCTCCATATACCATCCACAGCCATATATACAGTTCTGCCCCCCCCTCCATATACCATCCACAGCCATATATACAGTTCTGCCCCCCCCTCCATATACCATCCACAGCCATATATACAGTTCTGCCCCCCCCCCCTCCATATACCATCCACAGCCATATATACAGTTCTGCCCCCCCCCCTCCATATACCATCCACAGCCATATATACCCCCCCTCCATATACCATCCACAGCCATATATACAGTTCTGCCCCCCCCCTCCATATACCATCCACAGCCATATATACAGTTCTGCCCCCCCCTCCATATACCATCCACAGCCATATATACAGTTCTGCCCCCCCCCCTCCATATACCATCCACAGCCATATATACAGTTCTGCCCCCCCCCCTCCATATACCATCCACAGCCATATATACAGTTCCTGCCCCCCCCCTCCCATATACCATCCACAGCCATATATACAGTTCCTGCCCCCCCCCTCTCCATATACCATCCACAGCCATATATACAGTCCTGCCCCCCCCCTCCATATACCATCCACAGCCATATATACAGTTCTGCCCCCCCCATATACCATCCACAGCCATATATACAGTTCTGCCCCCCCTCCATATACCATCCACAGCCATATATACAGTCTCTGCCCCCCCCCCCTCCATATACCATCCACAGCCATATATACAGTTCTGCCCCCCCCCCTCCATATACCATCCACAGCCATATATACAGTCCTGCTCCCCCCCCTCCATATACCATCCACAGCCATATATACAGTCCTGCCCCCCCTCCCATATACCATCCACAGCCATATATACAGTCCTGCCCCCCCCTCCATATACCATCCACAGCCATACATACAGTCCTGCCCCCCCTCCATATACCATCCACAGCCATATATACAGTCCTGCCCCCCCCTCCATATACCATCCACAGCCATATATACAGTTCTGCCCCCCCTTCCATATACCATCCACAGCCATACATACAGTCCTGCCCCCCCTCCATATACCATCCACAGCCATATATACAGTCCTGCCCCCCCTCCATATACCATCCACAGCCATATATACAGTTCTGCCCCCCCCTCCATATACCATCCACAGCCATATATACAGTTCTGCCCCCCCTCCATATACCATCCACAGCCATATATACAGTTCTGCCCCCCCCTCCATATACCATCCACAGCCATATATACAGTTCTGCCCCCCCTCCATATACCATCCACAGCCATATATACAGTTCTGCCCCCCCCCTCCATATACCATCCACAGCCATATATACAGTTCTGCCCCCCCCCATATACCATCCACAGCCATATATACAGTTCTGCCTCCCCATCCATATACCATCCACAGCCATATATACAGTTCTGCCCCCCCCCCTCCATATACCATCCACAGCCATATATACAGTTCTCTGCCCCCCCCCCCCTCCATATACCATCCACAGCCATATATGCAGTTCTGCCCCCCCCCCCCTCCATATACCATCCACAGCCATATATACAGTCCTGCCTCCCCTCCATATACCATCCACAGCCATATATACAGTCCTGCCCCCCCCTCCATATACCATCCACAGCCATATATACAATTCTGCCCCCCCCTCCATATACCATCCACAGCCATATATACAGTCCTGCCTCCCCTCCATATACCATCCACAGCCATACATACAGTCCTGCCCCCCCTCCATATACCATCCACGGCCATACATACAGTCCTGCCCCCCCCCCCTCCATATACCATCCACAGCCATACATACAGTGTTGCCCCCCCTCCAGATACCATCCACAGCCATACATACAGTTCTGCCCCCCCTCCATATACCATCCACAGCCATATATACAGTTCTGCCCCCCCCTCCATATACCATCCACAGCCATATATACAATTCTGCCCCCCTCCATATACCATCCACAGCCATATATACAGTTCTGCCCCCCCTCCATATACCATCCACAGCCATATATACAGTTCTGCCTCCCCATCCATATACCATCCACAGCCATATATACAGTTCTGCCCCCCCCCCCCCATATACCATCCACAGCCATATATACAGTTCTGCCCCCCCCCCCTCCATATACCATCCACAGCCATATATGCAGTTCTGCCCCCCCCCCCTCCATATACCATCCACAGCCATATATACAGTCCTGCCTCCCCTCCATATACCATCCACAGCCATATATACAGTTCTGCCCCCCCCTCCATATACCATCCACAGCCATATATACAGTCCTGCCTCCCCTCCATATACCATCCACAGCCATACGTACAGTCCTGCCCCCCCCTGCATATTCCATCCACAGCCATACATACAGTCCTGCCCCCCCCTCCATATACCATCCACAGCCATACATACAGTCCTGCCCCCCCCTCCATATACCATCCACAGCCATACATACAGTCCTGCCCCCCCCCTCCATATACCATCCACAGCCATACATACAGTCCTGCCCCCCCTCCATATACCATCCACAGCCATACATACAGTTCTGCCCCCCTCCATATACCATCCACAGCCATATATACAGTTCTGCCCCCCCTCCATATACCATCCACAGCCATATATACAGTTTCTGCCCCCCCTCCATATACCATCCACAGCCATATATACAGTTCTGCCCCCCCTCCATATACCATCCACAGCCATATATACAGTTCTGCCCCCCCTCCATATACCATCCACAGCCATATATACAGTTCTGCCCCCCCCCCCCATATACCATCCACAGCCATATATACAGTTCTGCCCCCCCCCCCATATACCATCCACAGCCATATATACAGTTCTGCCCCCCCCTCCATATACCATCCACATATACAGTTCTGCCCCCCCTCCATATACCATCCACAGCCATATATACAGTTCTGCCCCCCCCCTCCATATACCATCCACAGCCATATATACAGTCCTGCCTCCCCTCCATATACCATCCACAGCCATATATACAGTTCTGCCCCCCCTCCATATACCATCCACAGCCATATATACAGTTCTGCCCCCCCCCCCCCTCCATATACCAATCTACAGCCATATATACAGTTCTGCCTCCCCTCCATATACCATCCACAGCCATATATACAGTCCTGCCTCCCCTCCATATACCATCCACAGCCATATATACAGTTCTGCCCCCCCCCCTCCATATACCATCCACAGCCATATATACAGTTCTGCCTCCCCTCCATATACCATCCACAGCCATACAAACAGTCCTGCCCCCCCCTCCATATACCATCCACAGCCATATATACAGTTCTGCCTCCCCATCCATATACCATCCACAGCCATATATACAGTTCTGCCCCCCCCCCCCATATACCATCCACAGCCATATATAAAGTTCTGCCCCCCTCCATATACCATCCACAGCCATATATACAGTTCTGCCCCCCTCCCCCATCCATATACACAGTTCTCCAACCCCCCCCCCCTTACCACCTACTGCCTTACCCTTCGCACTCCTCCCCTGTACATACTGCCCCCGTGATACCCTCCACACTCCTCTCCTGTATATACTGCCCACTGTCATACCCTCCACACTCCTCTCCTGTATATTCTGCCCACTGTCATACCCCCCACACTCCTCTCCTGTACATACCGCTCACTGTCATACCCCCCACACTCCTCTCCTGTACATACTGCCCACTATCATACCCTCCACACTCCTCTCCTGTTCATACTGCCCCCATCATACCCTCGCACTCCTCTCCTGTACATAGTGCTCCCATCATACCCTCCACACTCCTCTACTGCATATACTGGTCACTGTTACACCCTCTTCACTCCTTTCCTGCAAGTAATACCTACCCTCTGCACTCATTTCCTGTACATAATGTCTTACACTTTGCACTCCTTTCCTACACATACCAACATACGCGCCACACTCTTGTATATACTGTTGTAAATTCTGCACTCCCTCCCTGCACATACTGTAATACCCTCTGTACTTAATGAAAATTAAAAGGTGAACTAATGCCCCTGATCTCCACTGCACTTACCTCTGTAGTAATGGAAGAGTTTTATTTTTTTTTAAATGATTGTGCTAAGGTTTATTCATGTCAGTGAGACTCTTACTTGTGGCACAGCAAAGTAAGCATATTTTATAGGTAAAATAATTATTTTGTTTAATTTAATCATGCCTCGTGAGGCCCCTCCCTCAATATGGCCACACCCACCATATGTAGTGGCGTGTTCGGGTTTGGCTTGAGGAAAAGGTGGCAACCCTAGGCAGGGGTCCGATGAGGCTATGGGATGTGAAGGTCCAAAACTGACGATACTCCCGATCACAGTCCCCCAATGTCGCCTTGGCCCCAAGATGACCATCCAAGGGTGGCCCTATGCCACTTACGGAGAAGCACCTGACAAAAAATGGCAGCACCCAGGTAGGCCAGAGGGGAGGGGGAAAAATTTAGTGGCAAGTAACGAATCCTAAAAATAAGTAAAGTAATTAATACCAGAGGAGGCCAATCCGTTGGATATAGTTAAGTAGAAATCTTCGAAGGATGGGACAATAAAGGTCCAGGTGATGAGGGTAAAATGAAGGCAAACAGAGGTGGGTGGGACGTGTGGGGGGTGTGGAAAAGGTGAAAAAAGTGAAGGGGGAAAGGAAAAATTAGAGAAGTGAAAAGGGAATGGGCCAGAAAAGAATGGGAAAAATGAAGGAAGGGGACCATAATTGGTGTGTGAAAGGGGGGGTAGTGAGGAACAAGGAATGAGTGAAAAGGTGAAAGGTGAATTAATGTATATAAGGAGAAAGTGAGAGTTGTGAGTAGTGAAGGTGGGAATGGGCAAAAAAAAGGGGGAGAGAAAAATAAAGAAGAAAAGAGGGGGGACCATATTTGGTGTGTAAAGAGGGGGGTGGTGAGGAACAAGGAATGGGATGAAATAGTGATGATAAAGGTGTGAGGGAGTGAATGGGAAGTGTAATTACAGATGAGGGGGAAGGGAAGGAAGAGGGGGGGAAAAAGGGGAAAACGAGAGGAGAAACAATAAATGGGTATAAGCATGGGAGTGGGAAGGGGAATGGAAGGAGAAGAAGGGAAGAGTGAGAAAATGTGAAAAGCAGCAAAGTGAAGAAGTGAAAAATGGGGAACAAGGGAGAGAGGGGGAGAGGAGAGAAAGGGGGTCGTGGTTAAAACAATGAGGGGTATTGGGGTGGAGGAAGGGCAGGGGAAGTGGGGGATGGGAGGTGACGGAGCTGGGATCATATGTGAATGAAAGAATAAGGGAAAATAAATAGATAAGCAAAAATAAAATGGAACGTGTGGGAAATACGAAATGGTGAAACGACGTTGAAGGAGTGAGCAGAGAAATGAGAAAGACCTTGGGGGTTAGGTAACAATGTGCGGGTGAAAGAAAGGGAAAGGAATGAGGGACCAGTGAGGGAAGGAGGAGAAGGGTGAGTGAAATCCAGTGTGAAAAACAATTGGAAGTGCTAAAAGAAGTTATGTTATAAGGGGACTGGGAAAAGAGCCTGAGTTACCTCCAATATTTAAGGTCTGGATATAGTGGAGTATAGCAATATGTTCTCCACCTTTACAGTGATGTTGGAGGTGAAGCGCTATCTATGTAAGGAAAGAGTATTTATAATAGGAACATTTTAGTAGGGTGTAATTACCAGTTCGATAAAGGGGAGGTAATACGGGTGAAATGACTTACCAACGCACTGGACACTATCACTCCTGGAGATGCCGCACGCTTCTCTGAGTGCCTGCGACCGGATGCAGAAATAAATACCGCCAGTGGTCCCAGGATTGGTCCAGCTAGCCCCACATGAGGTGGGAGGGGACGAGGTATGTCTCCCTCATACCACCTGATGACCTGCCGGTGCATGGAAGTCGTCTCGGTGGTTCTTCCGGCATGCGCGAGGTTCAACAGAAATCGACGCTGCCGTCGCTTCCGCATGGCGCATCGTGACGTGTGACGTCACTGCTGGCGCCAGATGCCGCTCACGCAGTGACGTCATTGCGTCTCGGAAGCGATCGCTCACGCCGCCAGTAGGGAGGGATTCGCATCCACCGAGGCAGCAGCGCCGCCCTGTGGATACTAGGCACACAGCGCCGAAAGCGCGTGTTTTCTCACCCTGCTGGGAAGTGGCAGGGGGCAGACCCAAGGACAGAGGTATCAAGGGAAGGCGGCCAGGGGATGGAAGGGGAGATAGCAGCTGGGGGACCCACATCCCAGAGCACATCAGAGACTCCGCTGGAAAAGAAGACATAACAGATTGTATGCATATATTAATAAATGTTTGTTAGATCATGTAGCAACAAATTAGTTCCTTGAATCCAAATATGACAACTGTAGCCATATTCACCAAGCGTGGTAGATCAATTTATGTCAAAAAAACAATAATGCATCACAAAACAACAACATAGGGCCAGATTCTCCAATATTTTCGGCGGCGTAGCGTAAGCCAGTTACACTACGCCGCCGCTGCTTGCTGGAGCAAGTGCTTTATTCTCTATGCACTTGCTCCGTAGGTTTCGCCTGCGTCGCGTAAATCGCGCAGCGTAAACCCGCGCAATTCAAATGGGGCGGCTTGTATTTAAATTAAGCGCGCCCCCGCGTCGAACGAACTGCGCATGCGCCGGCCGGGGAAAAAGCCCAGTGCGCATGCTCCAGCTCACGTCGGAAAGCGTCGTTGAAACCGACGTCAAAACGACGTGAGCGTCATTTACGCAAGTCCCTATTCGCGAACGAGTTAGTAAAACGACGGAAAAAGCCGACGCTGACCCGACGCCATACTTAACATGGCATCCGACGGGACCTCGTAAGGTTACTCCACATAGAAGCTGGGGTAACCTTACGAGTTCGTAAACGACGTACGCGACGACGGGGCGGCGTAAAAGCGATCGAGAATCGGCGTACTACTTCATTTGCATATGCAAATGAAAAAACAACGTAAAGGCCACCTAGTGGCCGGAGTTGTCATTACACCTACGATCCGAAAATGTAATTGTATTACACTTGTCGGATGTAGAAGCGTATCTATGCAAAAGTGATGCTCAGCATCACTCGCATAGATACGAGTCAAAAAAAAAAGGCGATACGACGGGGTATCTGAGATACTCCGTCGTAACGCCTCTGAGAATCTGGCCCATAGTATTTATCTAAAAAGGCATGTACATATACTTT
Source organism: Rana kukunoris (assembly GCA_029574335.1). Taxonomy (NCBI): domain Eukaryota; kingdom Metazoa; phylum Chordata; class Amphibia; order Anura; family Ranidae; genus Rana; species Rana kukunoris. The sequence goes on from CM056054.1 coordinate 117,414,623, forward strand.
AGCAATGATAGATACATAGAATTCCAGTGAGCATGGATCAAGTTAGGAAAGGCGTATGTACGTCTATTTGGGAAAGAGAAGGGGTGCCCACCAATGAGAGGCAAACAATAATAAGAGGAGTAAGTTATTTCTATCCAGTGAGGGGGCAGATATATCATAGACTAAAGACTGGGGGGCATCAGGAGGGAAAAACTTTACAGTTGATATATAGGCTACTGTGTCTTTCCATCGCCGCTCTTGCTGTAAAAGTATTTTATTCCAATCCCCGCCTCTATTAGGGATATGAATCCGATAGAGGGCAGCGAAGGATACTTTAGGTACGGTGTAGTGGTGTTGTAATGCTGCATGTCTTCCAATAGGAAGGTGGAGATTTCCAATTTTCATGCTATATACGTTTGGAAATTTTCCGGCAGAATTCCTGCTTAGTTTTTCCTACGTAGTAGGCCCCGCATTCACATTCCATGAAATATACTACACCTTTGGTTTGACAGTTAGTAAAATGTAGTGGTTTCAATGTGTTGCCGTTAGGTAGTGGGAAAATTTTCAACGCAATCAATATGCAACTATTTCTAGTATATCCTTACTTATTGATTTCTCGATTTTGCTTATATGTTTTTTGCATTAAAAGTGTATATGGATGCCTATGAAGTGTATATATATATAAATGTATTTCTAATGCATTTATTTGAGCGTTCATATTCTTTCTCTGTTGTTTTTAGTATATTGGAAGCTCTTTTGGGAGCGAAACATGTAGAGAAAATGGTCTTTATATATGTACCCTTTCAGGAATAACCAATTTGTCTCATATGTACTGTCTCATGTTTTTATCAATTTTGTAATAAAATTATTTAATATTTTTTCTTACACTTTTTTGACACCGCCAAAATCCCGAGGTATGTGATCTCCCCGTCCTTCCTTTTTTTCATGGGATGATCTTTAGCTTACAGCAACAAGTAGTATACTCTAATGCCGCGTACACACGATCATTTTTTGTGATGAAAAAAAACGACGTTTTTAAAAAACGTCATTTAAAATCACTGTGTGGGCAAAACGTTGTTTTATGTCTTCAAAAAAATGACCAAAAAAAAATTCGAACATGCTTGAATTTTTTGTGTCGTTTTTCAAAACGTTTTTTGTGTCATAAAAAGTGATGGTGTGTGGGCAAAACGATGTTGAAAACAACGTTTTTAAAGCCGCGCATTCTCAGAGGCAAGTTATGAGACAGAGCTTCAATGGAACAGAGTGCCGTCGAACGTGGTGTACGTCACCACGCTTTGCAAGAGCATTTTGGAAAAACGATGGTGTGTATGCAACGTCGTTTTGAAAAATGAAGTTTGAAAAACGTTGTTTTGTTTCATCACTTGAAACGTCTTTTTTTTTCATCACAAAAAATGATCGTGTGTACGCGGCATTACAGTCAATAAACATAAGTTGAAGCATAAATTGTATATTGTAGTTAAATACATAAATAGGTGGTTCAAACACATTTAGCAGTTCAAATTTAGCAACAGTGGATATCAGAATAATGAAGTATGTGGCACAACCTGGGAATAATTTTAGGATACATTCACTTTGGAGGCAGGCTCAAAGGACTAGCTATCCATTTACCCCAGATTTTGTGAAATGTTTAATTCTGTTTCCGGAGTTCAAAGGTGAGTTTGTATAATGTGTGAGGGATTCGCTCGGTAGCGGGTGTGTGTGACCCCCTGGATGGGTTCACTACACGCTGAACTATACAGAAAGGCAGTTGAGGATGGTTGAAGACAAAGGATATGGTTTATTCTTCCATATTGCTGGATACAAGTGCAAGCATCAAAACAGCATAAACAAAACAAAAGATAAAATAAACCCTTGCCACTTGAGGCATCTATCTTCACAACACAGGAACCTACCTATGGAGTCTGGCACAACCTACTGCTGGGCAGACAGCAGAAAAACAATAAAACAATAGTTTTTTTGATTTTTATCACACAGAAAAATCAACAACCACCTCACCTCTTCAGAAGTTTTTCTGACTGCTCTCCTTAACTCAAAAAGCCTCAGGATGCAACAATCAGTAGTCATCCTTTGAATAACTTATAGAGGCTTTAATTGCCTCATTCTGAACAGCTGAAATTTTCCAACGCCCTAAACCTTTATGGCTATTTCTGCAGCCGACATCTAATAGTAATTGGTGAATTGTCTAAACAAGGCAGAAATGTATCTCCCGTCTGTGACAACACCCACAGATTTACCTGACTTCCTGTCACATACCCCCCTCTTGTTTCAACCCTAGGGTTGGGACACAGGTTGCCAGGCACGCATGCACTCGGGACAACCCATCTGCTTTCCCCATTTTAACACCGGGGCGATGCGTTACCACAAAACTAAATTCCTGAAGGGCCAGGAACCACCTATTTATTCTCCTATTGGTCTCCTTGTTCTGTTCCATCCACTTCAATGGGGCATGATCCGTCACCAGTTCAAATTGTCTACCCACGAGTTAGTACCGGAGAGAATCCAAAGCCCATTTCACCGCCAGACACTCTTTCTCAATGGTGGCATAATTCTCCTCAAGGGCCTTCAACTTTCGGCTGAGGTACATAACAGAGTGTTCCTCCCCCTTGATAATCTGGGACAGTACAGCTCCTAACCCCACATTTGACGCATCTGTCTGAACCACAAAGTCTCGTGAAAAATCAGGCAAATTTAAAACTGGCTGACTACATAAGGCCTGTTTTAAAGCCTGAAAAGCTGTTTCTGCTTCGGGAGTCCATTTGGTCATGACAGACTCCTTCCCTTTGGTCAAATTGGTCAGGGGAGCAGCTTGTGAGGCAACATGGGGGATAAAGCGGCGATAATACCCTGCGATCCCCAAAAATGCACAAACCTGTTTCTTGTTGGTGGGACGTGGCCAATACTGAATAGCCTCAACTTTGTTTATTTGGGGCTTGATTAGACCTCTCCCAATGGTATACCCCAGATACTTCGCCTCTTCTAGCCCAAGGGTACATTTTTTGGGATTGGCTGTAAACCCGGCTTCCCAGATGGAATCCAACACAGCCTGAACTTTTGGTAAGTGTGAGTCCCAATCCTCACTGTGGATGACAACGTCATCGAGGTATGCAGCAGCATACGCTCGATGAGGCCGAAGGGTCTTATCCATGGTGCGTTGAAATGTGGCGAGAGCGTTCTGTAACCCAAAAGGCATCCTCCGATATTGGAAGGATCCTTCAGGAGTTACAAATGCTGTTTTTTCCCTGGCCGATTCCGAAAGAGGAATTTGCCAATAACCCTTGGTCAGGTCTAACGTCGTCATGTACCGGGCAGTGCCTAGGTGATCAATCAGTTCATCTATGCGGGGCATAGGATAGGTGTCAAACTTAGTGATTTTATTCAGGCGGCAAAAGTCATTACAAAACCGCCAACTTCCATCTGGTTTGGGTACTAAGACAATGGGACTGGACCAATCACTATTTGACTGTTCGATCACCCCCAGCTCAAGCATTTTTTTTTTTTTTACTTCCTGGTGAATTGCCTCTCGCCGGGCTTCTGGAATTCTACAAGGCTTTAACTTGATCTTCTCCCCTTAATGTCATGTTCAACCCCGGAGACCCAACCTGGCAAATCTGAAAACTTCTCCCTATTACAGGGCACAAATTCTTTAGCCTCCTGTCGCTGAGTTTTGGACAGAGTCTCCGCTATCCCAACTTCAGGGACAGCCAGGTTAAATGGAGCAGAAAATCGGGTAGTCTCAGCGACCAAGGACTCTCTATCCTTCCATGGTTTTAACAAGTTCACATGATATATCTGCTCAGGTTTTCGTCTTCCCGGTTGGCTAATTTTATAGTTCACCACCCCCATTTTCTCCAACACTTCATAGGGACCCTGCCATTTGGCTAGGAATTTACTTTCGACCATGGGGACCAGCACCAACACCCTATCACCAGGTGCAAATGAACGGACCTGGGCCCCACGATTGTAAATCCTCTGTTGAGCCAACTGGGCTTGGGCTAAATGTGCCTTCACAATCGGCATCACTTGGGCAATTCTATCTTGCATTTGTGCCACATGTTCAATCACAGTTCGATGAGGGGAACTCTCACTTTCCCACGTTTCCCTGGCAATGTCTAGGAGGCCCCGGGGGTGCCTCCCATACAGTAGCTCAAACGAAGTGAAACCCTGTGGACGATTGGGGAACCTCTCTTATGGCAAACATCAGATAAGGGAGCAGATAATTTCAGTTCTTTCCGTCTTTATCCACCACCTTCCTCAACATTTGTTTTAAAGTTTTATTAAACCTTTCCACTAACCCATCTGTTTGAGAGTGATATACTGATGTACATAATTGGGTCACTTTCAGGAGTTTACAAAGTTCTTTGGTCACCTTAGACATAAACGGGGTGCCCTGATCAGTTAGGACTTCCTTAGGAAGACCCACACGGCTGAAAACCTGAAATAACTCTTTGGCAATGGTTTTAGCAGAGGTGTTTCGGAGAGGAATCGCTTCTGGGTAACGGGTGGCATAGTCCATTATTACCAAGATGTGCTGGTGCCCTCTAGTGGACTTCAGTAAGGAGCCAACCAAGTCCATGGCGATCCTCTCAAAAGGGACCGTGATAATGGGCAGGGGTACCAACGGACTGCGGAAATGTGGCATGGGTGCAGTAATCTGACACAGTGGACAGGAAGAGCAGTACAATTGCACTTCCTTAGTGTTTCCAGGCCAATAAAACCCCTGGGTGATTCTCTCCCGGGTTTTTTCTGCTTCCAAATGTCCCCCAAGAATGTGCCCATGGGCCAGTTCCAAAACCATCTTGCGGTACGGTTAAGGCACTACCAGTTGCTCAATGGTCTCCTCTAACCTCTGTGACACTCGATATAACAGGTCCCTTTCAATAATGAAGTAAGGGAGGGCAACCCTCTCATCAGGGTTAACTAACTCCCCATCTATCTTCACTACATTCTCCCGGGCTCTTAGCAATGTAGGGTCCCTCAATTGCTCAGTGATAACATTTTCTCTGTGCACCTCGAGGTCATCAAACCCTATCGGCCGCTGTTCCTCTTCTGAGGTAGCAGACTCCTCCCTAGGGACTGGTGTTTCCCCTGCTAAGATTGAGAACGAAAACTCAGGAGAATCCTTACAGTTAGAGGATTCTGGAGTAGATGTTTCAGGCTCAGAAGAACCACTTACTGGGGAATCTGGGCAATCCCAGAGCTCCCAGAACTTTGGGAAATCCCTTCCCACAATGACGTCACATGGCAGTTGGGGAACTAAACCCACTTGGTGACACAAGTTACCGAGGGAGGTTTCAAAGGAAACCGTAGTCACCGGATATTCTCGAGTGTCCCCATGTACACAAACTACAGCCATTTTCCTAGGATGTAAGGTTTTTCCCACCACTAGATCACTTTTCACTAAGGTGACCAGGCTACCTGAATCCAACAATACCACAATATCTTTACCATCTAAGCACATTCTACATAAAGGTTTCTCATTCCGTTTTACTGCAGTGCATGTGGTTACAAAGAGGCACTGTCGTCTCTCTGCTACATGTCCCTCTTCCCGGCAACGGAAACAAATCAACCTTCTGGTCCTCTCCTGTGGGATGGGTCTTCCAGGCCGTTTTTGCCAAACATTAGCAGTAGTCCCTATAATACCTCTAGTTGCTCTTTGGTCCTTCTCTCCACCCCCATCCCTTGATGCAGTCTTACCTATAGATGGGGAGGGTCTGGTCTTGGGATGAAAAGTCTCTGCGTCTCTGGGTGAAGAGGACAAATTCTCTGTTGCTAGGTACCTTTCGACCAGGTCTACTAGTTAGTCTACTAGTTCCGGACCACCATGGCTTACCCATTTCTGCAGGGTGTTAGGAAGAGACCTAAGAAATTTGTCCATGACTACTCGCTCCAAAATTTTTGGTCCGGACAGAGTTTCTGGCTGCAGCCATTTCCTAGCCAAATGAATGAGGTCATACATCTGCGACCGTGGTGGCTTCCTCAGCTGATAACTCCAATTGTGGACTCGCTGAGCACGGACATCCAGGGTTATACCAAAACATGCCAATATTTCCTCTTTTAACCGATCATAGTTTTTTGCATCTGCAAACTCCAAATCAAAATATGTCTTTTGGGCTTTTCCAGATAATAGGGGGGCCACTAATCCAGCCCACTGTTCTTTAGGCCAACTCTCTATTTCCGCTGTTCTCTCAAACGTGGTCAGAAACATCTCAGGGTCATCATCTGCAGTCATCTTTGGCAATAAGTGGCTTACCCGAAAAGTCGATATGTTACTGGCCTGACTCCCAGCCTTGGTCTGCTGTCTTTGAAGCTTTTTCACGATGGCCTCCATTTGCTGCTGGTGTCTCTGTTCCAAGCCTGCAATGCTCTCTTGGTGAGCCTGTTGTTGAGCTGCAATGCTCTCTTGGTAAACCTGTTGTTGAGCTGCCATGCTCTCTTGGTGAACTGCAAGGCTTTTTTTGGTGAGCCTGTTGCTATAGCCAGCTGTTTTAGCATCTCCTCCATTTTGGGTTTATTTTAACTGCCCGCGGCACTCCACCATGTGTGAGGGATTCGCTCGGTAGCGGGTGTGTGTGACCCCCTGGATGGGTTCACTACACGCTGAACTATACAGAAAGACAGTTGAGGATGGATGAAAACAAAGGCTATGGTTTATTCTTCCATATTGCTGGATACAAGTGCAAGCATCAAAACAGCATAAACAAAGCAAAACATAAAATAAACCCTTGCCACTTGGGGCATCTATCTTCACAACACAGGAACCTACCTATGGAGTCTGGCACAGCCTACTGCTGGACAGACACTGCTGGTCAGACAGCAGAAAAACAATAGTCTTTTTGATTTTTATCACACAGAAAAATCAACAACTACCTCACCTCTTCAGAAGTTTTTCTGACTGCTCTCCTTAACTCAAAAAGCCTCAGGGTGCAGCAATCAGTAGTCATCCTTTGAATAACTTATAGAGGCCTTAATTGCCTCATTCTGAACAGCTGAAGTTTTCCAATGCCCTAAACCTTTCTGGCTATATCTGCAGCTGACACCTAATAGTAATTGGTGAATTGTCTAAACAAGGCAGAAATGTATCTCCGGTCTGTGACAACACCCACAGATTTACCTGACTTCCTGTCACAAATGGTATATAATCATTAATCAACTTTAACCAGAGGGATTTCAAAGAAGTCTGTGCTACCTTCCAGGACAACAAAATAGTATTTTTAACATAAAAATAAAGAATGTGAAGCAGTCTCTTAGCATGGGATGATACATGCAAGTCACCAAAAATGCTCAGAAGGCCATTCTTGGGGTGGATAATGTTAGGAAGACCCAATGCTTCCACCCAAAAGGCCTAGATCACTGGACAGGACCAGAAACAGTGCAAGAAGTCCATAGCCTCGGAAACATTCAGCCAAGGGTGATAACCCCATTTTATGTAACCTAGCCGGGGTAAGATGGGAATGGTGAAAAATATTAACATGTATAATGCGATCCCTTGATGAGATCATAGGTTTTGTACGTGTCACTAAACTCGGTCCAGTCCTCATCTGAAAGGGAAATGTCCATACAGGTCCACTTCGACTGGGCTTTGGATTAGAGTCAGTCGTTAGGGCAGCATACAGTGCCTGCCGCCGAGAATGTGTTTTTAGCACGACAGCATCGCGCTGATTCTCGGCGACAGGCTGCCGACATCTCGCACTCGCTGGAATAGTAAAAGCACATGGGATAGCAAGCAGGAACATAATACCATAAATAAATATATACATAAATAAATAATAATAAATAATTAAACAAACACACTTGACTTGGAGTTTAACGGCCGCGGGGGGGACGGGACACCACAGCTCCTGTCTTCTGAGGTGAATTGACTAGCCCTATTCTAGCTTGCCTTATATAGCCCTATTCTTGGCTAAAACTGGCTTAACCTCACTACCTTCAAAAAGACCGGGAAAATCACGTGAGCTCCAGGTGATCTAACTAAACTGCCTAGCTCCCCCAGAGTTAGGGGAACTTGAAACTGCCTGTCCTGCTGCAATCCCATGAGAAAAGGGGGGATTTGAAACCGTTTTCCCCCCCTTTTCTTACATGGGATAGCAAGCAGGAACATAATACCATAAATAAACAAATATAAACATAAATAAATAATAATAAATAATTAAACAAACACACTTGACTTGGATTTTAACGGCCGCGGCTGCTTTATTATTGGTTTAAAACACTTTATTTACTCAATAACAGAATACCACAATAACTTAAAGGCAACCTAACCACCACGACTCAGGCTGTATAAAACATTTATTTAAAAAAAAAAAAAAGCATCCACAAGACAGGGGACATTAAGTCCACCTGTCACCAACACCCACAACCGCGGCCAAGTCAATACAAGAGCCCAAGTCAGTATTGAAAATGTCCAAACCTATATTGGACAGGTGAACTCTGTCCTCCCTAAAAAGACCCGGAATAAACCCTTCCAGTTCCGTGTGCCTAAAGCAGAGTATACCCAGAAGCAAAAGCAATTTTGCTACTGCCCTGTTTATACGCCGCCTAATTTTTTCCAAAGGGCGCAGATGAGGGAAAGAAAGCCACTTTAATCTCTGCACCACTTCTGAAAAAACAAATACAGTGTGTGGAAAAGATAGTTGCAACTTCTGAAGATCATCCCTAATTTTAAAAATAATATCCAGAGTCCTTTGTTTCCCAATGTCGTTCCCCCCCAGATGTACAATAAACACATCTGGTGGGGGGAAATGCTGTAGAATTCTACTTACTTTCCTAAATAAGCCTGACCGTAGCATGCCTTTCCTACCAAACCAAAAAACTTTAAAACTTTGTGGATCCAAACCCAAATTGCTGGAGTAGATTCTTTCATCCGCTCTCTGATGTGCCCAGAAAATGAAAGAATTTCCAACAATCCAAATTGTTCTGAGTGGACCTAAAAAGGATCAAAAACAATGATTAGGGCGAATGTATAACAAATAAGCATCAGATTTCCACCTACCAACCTTCTTTATCAGTGAATCATTTAAGCCTAACCTAGCCGCTTCCGTAGCTGCCCCAATCCTGAAAGAATGAGAGGATAATACCTCTTCATTCACATTGAGAGCCTTCAAACATTTTTAAAAGATACTGTTAAACTGAAAGGTGGTCAATGGACGACCAGATTCGTGAATAAAGAAATTAGCTGAAAAACCAGGTATGGCATTAGCATATTGACCTAATAATTTTACCGGGCATACAGGAGAACCGATGCATGCTGATAGATTAATCCAAGCACCCTTTCCCATCTGGTCAGTTTTTGAGCGCCTAATAAATAATTGAATCGTTGTGTCCAAAATAAAAACATCCGACAGCCGAATGATGTTTAATTCAGACACCCTAAGTGCTGCAAAAAACATCACAGAGAAAACTGCGCTAAAGAGTACTGCCTCGAAATGAGAAAAACAAACCTGTCCCGTGATGAAACAGTCTTCCCAAAAGTGCCGGAGTAATAGGCAACCGACGGTCCTTAGAAAAATTACGTCTTTTATAACCCTTTAATTGCCGCACCGAAAAGAAATGCGAACAGGGCGGCAAATTGTGGAGTTTAAAATAGAAAGACACTCTAGCCAATGTTTTGTTGACATATGACCAAAAGGAAATTTACAAACATCAATATTAAGTATTCTGAGAATGCATCGGTCGGTTTTTGGATAGAATTCAGAAAAGATTGCCACATCAACCAAGCCGATCGGTATCCAGTCCAGGTTGGGGGGAGCAACTGACTGCACGATAAAATCAGCCATGGGTCCTAAACCAGATCCCACAAATGAGGAGGGCAACGCAATCCCATCGGTTCTGCTTCCGGAAACAGTTGAAAAAATCGTTCCATCTGCAGGCGAGATAAAGAATCCGCCACGTCATTCTCTATACCTGCCACATGTACGGCCTTCAACCATATATTGAAACTCAAGCATTTGAAAATAATGTGGCGTAGTAAACAAATGACTGGTCCTTATCTAGAGTAAAGTCTTTTTGCCAAACCGTTCGACCATTAAAATGGCGGAGAAATTGTAACCACACTAAAATGTCCTCTTTTAATTCCGTCGTGACCCGTATGTGTGAGAAAGGAGATTTTAATCCTGAAATGGCGAGGTACAACCTTCTAGAAAATACTTTACCCGTTGGCATTATCCTGGTAGCGAAAGCTAAAGAACCCAACAACGATTGCATATCCTTCAGGGAAACTTTATTTTTTCTGAGAATAGCAATAACTAAACCTTTTGAGCTTCTCCAATTTAGCTTCTGGCAATCGAAATTCCATTAACTCTGAGTCAATTGTAATGCCAAGAAAATCAAGACAAGTAGATGGCAAAGCCGTTTTTTCAAGAGCCAATGGAACCCCAAAAAGATTACAAATTTGGAAAAATTTGTTCAGTAGTTTACTACACTCATCCGAATCCGCCCTTCCTAAGAATAAAAAATCATCTAAATAATGTATTACAGACAGAGAACCCGACTCCCTACGGACTACCCACTCTAAAAAAGTAGAAAAAAACTCAAAATAAAAACACGATAAAGAACACCTCATGGGCAGGCATTTATCAAAATAAAATTTATCTTGGAAGAAAAAAACCCAACGAATTAAAGCTGACGGGATTAATTGGTAGAAGGCGAAAAGCCGACTGAATATCAGCTTTTGCCAACAACGCCATTTTGCCTAAAAACCTCAACTGAACCAAAGCATCCTCAAAAGAGGCATACTGGACGGACGAGAGGCTATTATCAATTTGGTAGTTTAACGAATTATCCCTTGGATAAGATAAGTGGTGAATTTACCGAAAAAGGCACATTCATGCTGATACCTGCACGAATTGGGCCATTTGCATTGTCCATCGTTGAAATTGAAGCAGATACCTTTTTTGTAAACTGGCGGTGTAGTGGACTGAGAGATTTGCGTACCCTGTCTTGTGTAAGATGACCTTTGGGGGAGAAAAAGATTCAGCCAAAGGCCTACATCCTTAACTCCCCATTTCAGTGATGAATGTACCGATAATTTTTGGCGAAATGCCTCGTCATAGGAAAACCAGGCAGTGCCACCAAAATTTTTAAATGCTTCCAGAACTATATCTAAATGTTGGAACAAGCCTTTACTCCTATCAGGGAATCGTTCACACAATACCCCTGAAAAAATGCAAAAGGCTTGTAGCCAATATTAAAAGATTTTGTAACTGGCCTCCTTCTGTCATCATCCTCCTTGTCTTTAAACATAAATTCTTTAGCAGAAGGGAGCAATGACAGAATATCTACAAATTCTCCATTCCATATTTTCTCCTTTACTGCTGCAGACAAGTGATAACCTAGCGGTGATATCTCACACTGAATTGGTTCTCTTAAACATGTCTCTGGCAAGTTCTGTAAACGGGCAGAATTAAAAGGCGATGAGACATTCGTTTCTACAGTATGAACAGTGTCATCTATAATTCGTCCTCCGCCGAACCGGCACCTCTTCCACGACCTTTTGCCTTCTTTCCGGGGGGCTTTTCGCTGTCGACTGTCTCGGTGGGGATGGGGAGAGCCTGAGGACTGGTAAGCACCGCCTTTTCGCTGAGAAGTTCTGGTCGTTGGATCTGACGCTGCCGCTCCTCCCTCTATCTGACGCGTCTTCCGGCGGGACATCGCCATCTTCTGGGCACATCTCCAGCACACAGCTTCGTTCCGCAACCGACGCCGTGATCAAATCTGCCGATGACACCGCCGAGCCCACGCCAACCATTGCAGCTCCCACCGGAGCTTCTTGACTCGATGTTCGCGGTAAGTTGAGGCATTCTCTGACCCAGTCCTCTCCTCCTCCTTCTCCCGCTCTCTTTATCAGCCGTCGCAGAAGGCTCATCTTCTGGCCTCAGAAGACTCTGTTTGTTCAATGGGTAAACCCTAGAACACCACAGCTCCTGTCTTCTGAGGCGAATTGACTAGCCCTATTCTAGCCTGCCTTATATAGCCCTGATTTAACTGGCTAAAACTGGCTTAACCTCACTGTCATGGACCATGAAATACTGAAATCCTAATTCATGTATTACAGAAGATGTAATTCTCTCCCTGCTAATCTTAATGCCTGTGTGCCTCTAGACCTGGATAATTGGACAATGACCCTTCAATGGCATACCGGAGTCGGGCTTGTGAGATACATTTTATTGTCCAGTGTGTAGAGGTGTTAATTGTTATTCTAAACCCCAGCCAGGTCAACAGACTCATAAGAAATACTCATTGTCCATTGTGTGATAACCCTATGTAAAGCCTTTCTATTATCAGGTGTAAATGACTTCTGCCCTGTCTCAATTCTCCAGACGGCTCCATTGTTCTGTGGCTGGCTATTGTGTACATTGATTGACCCCCTGGGGCTTTTGTCTGAACACAGATATTCAGGCTTCTGGCCACACCTATTCAAGCTTTGGGACCAATCTCTGCGGAGACATTTTCAAGTCCTCATTTGCATGGTTTTTAGAGGACCAGAGTGAAGACTGAATACTTTACAATGGACCAATAGGAAAGCGGTTGTTGGGGGCGGGATGTTCCAAATCCTGTATAAAGTGTGCTGTGTACTTTCATTAAAGTGTGTCCTGTTAGATCCAGTATTAAGCCATGGCTAATGTGTGGATTATTCGGCGATTCCAGGGATATTCCTAGTCGGGGAATATTGGGTGATTTCTTTTATGGGAGAAGAAGGGAGAGGATGGCGGAGATATGCTCTAATACCGTCACACTCACTACCTTCAAAAAGACCGGGAAAATCACGTGTAACTCTCCTGAGTACACGTGAGCTCCAGGTGATCTAACTAAACTGCCTAGCTCCCCCAGAGATGGGGGAACTTGAAACTGAAGTGAAGACCCCCGGAGAGCGGAGAAGACCCCCGGAGAGAGGAGAAGACCCACCCCCCGCCAAAAATGTCGGAAGAAGCCCGCCGGAGGGGGGCGCTTTTATAAAAGCGACCACACACTCCCCCCCGGTGGCCAAGTAATAAAATATTTCAATACCCTGTGTGGTTTATTTGTGTTTACACTTTTCTTGCAGGTGAATGGGTAGGGGTACGATGTACCACATACTCATTCACTTAGGGTGGGGGGCTGGTATCTGGGGGCCCCCTTATTAAAGGGGGCTCCCAGATTCTGATAAGCCTCCCGCCCGCATACCCCGACAACCAAGGGCCAGGGTTGTCGGGAAGGTGCCCTGTCCTCATCAACATGGGGACAGGGTGCTCTAGGGTGGTGGGGGCTGCAGTGTGCCCCCCTGCCCCAGAGCACCTGACCCCCCCATGTTGAGGGCATGCTGCCCGGTACAGCTCAGGAGGGGGGGGCGCTCGCTCGTCCCCACTCCCCTCCTGACCGGCCGGCTGGCGTGCTTTGGATACGGGTCTGGTATGGATTGTGGGGGGACCCCCCACGCCGTTTTTTCGGTGCGGGGGGGTCTCCTTACAACCCATAACAGACCTAAGGGCCCGGTATGCTCCTGAGGGGGGGGACCCATGCCAGATTTTTATTTAAAATCCGGCGGGGACTTCCCCTTCAGGATTCATAACAAACGCCGCTCACGTGTAGAATTGGCGGGAATCCACGTCGGATCCCCGTTGCTTCTATGGCGACTTTGTCTCCATCGTGGCAAGTCAGCTCGGCGCTGGCTCCCGCGATGGGGCTCGTAGGTGGTCAATCTCGCCGAGAAAGGGAGCGAGATTGACACAATATCGCGGTCACCCACTGTAGTAGGTGGAAACGAGTTTAGTGGGATCTGGGTGTCTTAGTAATTTGTCCAATGGGAATAGGGTATTGGGGTCATCTAGGGAACCAAACTGGGCACGTACAGCTTGTCTGAGCTGATAGTAATAGAACAGGTAGGAGTAGGGCAGGTCAAAGTCAAGGCATAGGTAATAGAAAGATTTAAAGCCCTGTGCATTGTATAAATGTCACATATATTTAACCCTCTTGGAATACCAGCGGTTGGGGCAGTGGCGGTGCGTCCATAGAGGACGCAGGAGCGCCGCTCCCCCTCTCTCTCCTGCACCGCCACTGAAATACAATACATAAATTCATGCACTGCATGAATCTATGTATTGTTGCTGCCGCCCACTATTCAGATGTCCGGCCCCCTGGTGAGCACCGGCCATCTGAATAACGGCAGCTGGTTGGCTTTGGAAGTGCCTATCAGAGCCAGCGCCTCAGGCTGTAATCGGCTTTCAAATAGTTATCCAGGGGACGCACAGGGGGTGCGTTCCCTGGATAACACTGACAGGCATCTCAGCCAATTAGTGTAACATCCCTGCTACGCAACTTCAGTAAACAGTTGGTTTTAAAACTATAGAGGTCTCTCAGGTACAACCACCACTTCTCACTCAGAGTAATCAGAGAGATTGGGGTTAATTCATCACAACCTCTAGTGAATAACCAACTGAGAGACTGCAGAAGCTTATTCCCCTATAACCAACTACCTCAGGGGAAAACAGGATTGTATCTCAGATACACACAAGGTAGTACTACAAATCTACAAGCACAGACTATAGTATGTGGTACTTGCGGTTAGGAGAGTAAAGCCTGGTATGCTGGTGGTCCCGGAGGGGGTGTAGAGCGAACTGTGGTGTCCACTGAGGTTCAGAGCGGGTACAGCAAGGTGGCGTGAAAGGGGTTCCCAGGACAGCAGGCGTCCTTTCGCAATAGGGGAAGCAAGAGATAAATCCGGGTCACAAGCCGTGGTCAGGTGTTGGAGAAGTCACAGGTATCCGAAGTCCAAGCCAGGTCAAGGGTTCAGGTAAACAGCAGTCCAGAAAGCAAAGCCAAGGGTCAAAAGCCGGGGTCAGTCAAGGAGCTTAATATATAAGCAGTTTGCTTTAGCACAGACAGGGAGATCAAACCAAAATGAACTGACACTGCTCTGTAAGTGAGGTAGGGCTTTATAGGTTGGCTAACTGGTTAAGCTGTGTCAGCTGTAGCAAGAATCTCAGGTGTGGAAGGTAATGAAATCCAGCTAAGGTGAACATTCCATTCAGCACCACCATAGCTGGAAAGCAACATGAATTTCTAATTCAACAGTGGCTGAGATGTAAGGGTTTGGGCTGGTAACAAAGAGGTCCCAGGTTCAATTCCACCCTAAGCCACCTGGAGCACGGCCACGCCTCGCCGTCTGCCTGACACGATAGGGATCGTGACAATTAGTTTCACCGGTTCTGGTTACCGGTAACCTGATTGGCTGAAGTATCATCGAGGGCGGGAGAAGACATCGAGGGATGGTGAAAGCAGAATGGCTGACCCCAGCAAAGGTAAGTGCCGGGCGGGTCGGTGGGGGAGGTGGCATTTTACAGGGCACAGTGGCAGCATTTAGCATTTAATATTCTCAGCGAGTGTGGATCGTCAGTTACTATTCTCAAATTAAACCTACAGGTAATTTACACTACACACACTAGCAATGGTAAACTGCTGCAAATGCACAAAACATAGAAAAGGAGAATTGCCATTTTACAGAGCACAGTGGCAGTTTTTAACAGGGCACAGTGGCTATAATTGATGGGCACAGTGGCTATAATTGATGGGCACAGTGGCTATAATTGATGGGCACAGTGGCTACATTTGATTATTCATGGGTACAGTGGCTACAATTGATTATTGATGGGCACAGTGGCGACAATTGATGGGCACAGTGGTGACAACAATTGATGGCACAATGGTGACAACAATTGATGGCACAGTGGCAACAATTGATCTCATAGTGACTGCGTTTGATGGCATGGCACAGTGGCTGCGTTTTGGCATGGCACAGTGGTGACAATTGATGGGCACAGTGGCGACAATTGAAGGACACAGTGGTTATAATGGGAACGGTGGTGACAATTGATGGACACAGTGGTGATAATGGGAACGGTGGTGACAATTGATGGCACAGTGGCTGCGTTTGAGGGCATGGCACAGTGGTAACAATTGATGGGCACAGTGGCGATAAATGATGGCACAGTGGCTGCGTTTGATGGCATGGCACAGTGGTTGCATTTGATGGAATGGCGCAGAGGCGACAATTGATGGCACAGTGGCGACAATTGATGGCATGGCACAGTGGTGACAATTGATGGCACAGTGGCTGCATTTGATAGGCACAGTGGCTGCATTTGATGGGCACAGTGGCTGCTTTTAATGGGCACAGTGGCTGCCTTTAATGGTCACAGTGGCTGCGTTTGATGGGCACAGTGGCTACAATTGATGGGCACAGTGAGGCTGCAATAGTTTTTTTTTTCGTTTGTTTGCGCCCCCCCAAAACGGAACACATATCGTATCTATAAGTTTAAAAATAGACTTAGGGATTTTGCACAGGGAATTAGCTAGAATATACAGCAATTTAGGGAGATAATAGGATTTTTGTACTCACCGTAAAATCCTTTTTTCTGAAGTTCATGGATGGACACAGCTCCTTTATTCTTGACAGTAGTATTTTATATGCTGTCTTTCAGGAGAGGACTAGGCAGACATGTTAAACAGTTAAAAACACATAACAACAGCAAAGCTGAACAGTACCGCCCAGGGAGCAAAGGAAAAAGGAAAAAGGATTTTACGGTGAGTACAAAAATCCTATTTTCTCTTTCATTCATGGACGGACACAGCTCTTTTATTCTTGAAAGTAGGGACGGCCCCAAGCAGTGTAAAAAAAACAAAGGGGTGGGCACAGAAAGCAAACCAACTTTCCCCCATAACAAAGAGAGCTCCTCAACAGAGGAGTTGCAACCTTAAATGGCCGCCTGCAAAACTTTGCGGCTGAAGCAAGCATCCGTAGATGCATGCACATCAACCTTGTAAAACTTAGTGAAAGTGTGAACGGACGACCAGGTCGCCGCCTTACACAGGTAGTTGTGGTCGAATCGGAGGGGCCAAATGTCGAACCCCTTGCACAAACATACTCACCAGTGAATGAGTTGCCAAGGGTCTTTGAAAGAAGACAGCCAGGGCTGATATCTGCCCCTTAATGGTGCTTAAGGCAAGTTTTTGATCCATCCCGCTCTGTAAAAACAGCAGGATCCTGGAAACTGAATATGCCCGTGGATGCCACTCCATCTCATCACACATAGAGATATAGGCCTTCCACGTGCGATGATAGATCTTCCGAGAAGATGACTTCCGTGCCCTCAGCATGGTGGAAATTGCTGAGTCTGACAGGCCTGGTTCCAAGGAACATCCGCCACCAGGCATATGAGGTTGGCGTACCAGGGACACCAAGGCCAATCTGGGGCAATTAGAATCAACGGAATTCCCTCGTCTCCACACTGTCCAGCATCTGGCGACTTAGAAAACTGGCAGGCAGATTACCTACGCCCGGAATGTACACGACCTACAGAGCAAGCATGCTCCGCTCTGCCCACCGCAGGATGTGAGCGACCTCCAATGCTGCAGCCAAGCTTCTTGTTCCTCCTTGATGGTTGACATACGCCACTACCGTGGCGTTGTCTGACTGGATCCTGATTGGACATCCTTGAAGCCTCTGTGACCATGTGGAGAGGCACAGCTTAATCGCCCGAAGTTCCAGCACATTGATCGGCAAGAGGGATTCTTCCTGTGTCCAGCAAGACTGTGTCGACTGTACGCCCCAAACACCCCCCTAGCTGGTCAGGCTGGAGTCTATCGTGATCACCGTCCAGCGAAAGTGAAGGAACGACTTCCCGGACTGAAGAGCCAGAGATCTCAGCCACCAGACCAGGGAAACCCTGACTAGCTGACCCACCTGGATTTGACAATCCAGGGACAACGGAGACTTGTCCCGCTGCAAGACTCGAGTGTGGAATTGAGCATACGGTACCGCCTCGAAGGTGGGCACCATGAGACCCAGGACTTACATACAGAAGCACAGCAACGACCACCTGCAGGATGCCAACATCTTCACTGCAGTCCAAAGAGTCTGCAGCCTTTCCAAGGGGAAAAAGACTCTTGCCTCTGAGGAGTCCAGAATTAAGCCCAGGTATTCCAGGCGCTGAGTCGGTACTAACACTGACTTCTGGATGTTCAGTACCCTATCAAATTTTTGAAAGGTCTGACTGGCAATCACCACATCCTCCTCTAATTCTGAATCTGAAGCGGCTCTGAGGAGGTTGTCCAGCTAGCCCACAATAGCGATTCCTTGCTGTCTCAGCAGAGCCAGAATCAGGGCGAGCACCTTGGTGAAAACCCTTGGTGCCGACGCCAGGCCAAAGGGGAGAGCCACCAATTGGTAGTGGTTGTCCCGACTGCAAAGCGCAGAAATCTCTGATGCCTGACATATATTGGGCATGCAAACATGCGTCCTTGATCTCCAAGGATGTCAGAAAATACCCCGGATGTAGAGCAGCAACCACAGAGCGGACTGACTTCATCCTGAACCTTCGTACTTTTACAAAGGTGTTGAGGGCTTTGAGATCCAGGGTCGGACAGACCCCATCCTTCTTTGGGACTACAAACAGATTGGAGTAGAATCCCTAAAACCTTTCCGGCAGCGGTACGGGTACTATCATCCCGCGCCCCAAATAGGGCGTTTAGACGAGCCGGAAGAAGATGAAGTTTTGAGGAAAAAAATCTGTTTGGTGGACAAGAAAGAAATTCTATCTTGTACCCTGATTAAAACCACTTCGCAAACCCACCGGTCGGAAAGCAGGGAGGTCCATCGAGCTGCAAATTTGCGAAGGCGACCCTCCCACCGAGAGTCAAACCTTCATGCTGTCGCAGATTTGTTCGCAAGCTTGTTTGGCTTGCAAACCCAGGGACGCTTTTGTCCCTCAGCTGGTCTTTTGATGGCCTGGGAACACTTCTGAGTGGAAAAGGAGGGCCCTGGCCTATGGCGCGGCTCCTTACCCTTTCTGGATTGTGGGAGCAGCGTGCTTTTAACCAGAGCGACATTCCTAATAATGTCGTCCAGCGAAGCTCCCTCCCTCCCTGGAAGGGCAAATCCGTCAGAGCCTTCTTGAAAGTCTGGTCCGCAGACCAGCATTTTAGCCAAATCAGGCGACGTAGCACCATAGAAGATATCGAGGCTCTGGAAAGCAAGGGAGCTGTATCCAAGGCTGCATCACAGACATACTTAAGGCCATGCACAACTGGTCGGCCAGTTCCAAACCGGCCCGGGGAAGCCTATTGCTTCTCCAACTCATGGTGCAACAACTTTGCCCATTAAGTGTCTGTGACACCAGGGCCACGGCCAATACTGGCCGCAATGCTCACCCCAGCACTGTGAACATGGACCAGGCCACCGCCTCGGTATTCCTATCTGCAGGGTCCTTAAAGGCAGGGGTCCCCTCTACCGGAATCGTGGTTACCTTGTTTAACCTGGATAGAGGGTCCACAACTGGGGGAGCAGTCCCATTCTTTGTTTATAAACTTATCAAAATAAGTTACATAAGGAAACACCTTAGCAGTTTGGGCCAGCTTGTGGGACCCAAAAGTGAACCGACACCTCAGTAGATGCCCCCGCCGTATCCTCCAGTTTGAGAGTTTCCCAAACTTCGGTGGTAAGTGCTCCAACAAGCACCTTTTCCTGATCTGACCCGGAAACAGGGAAACTTCCTCACTGTCCGAACTGTCCTGGTCCGCATCCTCTGACACGTCAGAAGAGGGGCCCTGTGTTACAGCCAGGCCTGAGTCTAAATCAGAGCTTTAACCAGAAGATAGTGGGGGGAGGGGGCATTTTTTACCCCCCTTGCGCCCACACACCACTTCCACCCTGGCAACACAGGATTCCATGACCGCCGACAAATCGTCCACAGGTACCGCAGGTGCAGGGGCACCAGTTGCTATTACAGGAATGTCTGGGGAAGAAGCGCCAGGTACACAAAAGGCCCACCCTCCTAGCTGCTACAGACCGAGGGGCTCCCCAGAGGACTCACTGCCCTGACCCAGGTACTGCTTAGCACTGTGGTCCACTCTCTCTCCTGCACACACTGTGCCTGAGATGTTTCTGAGATGTTCTGTGCTGTTCACGCCGTTCAGAAAGACATTTCCAGCGCTAGAGGCCAAAATCAAGCTAGGGCTACAAGAAGATGGCCGTCGGCCACCTCAGGAAAAAAAGAACGTGAGCTACAAGAAAGTGGTCGCCAGCTGCATTAGCATTAGAACCAGCGCGGCTACAAGAAAATGGCGCTGGCTCATCCAAATTGGCCGCTAAAATGTTTCTGAGGTAAAAGAAAAAGCAGTGAACGCGCTGAGCCTCCAAGCGGAGGCCCCCCATATGGCAGACCACCCAGACTAAGAGAAGACCCCAGACACACTGCGCAGCCCCCAGCTAGGACCCCTGGTCAGGTACACAGCAGGCCCAGCCCAGATGCATGGAGAGGAGGAATGCCTAGCTGTTCCATCCTGACAAAACAGGAGGAACCCTAATTACCCATCCTGCGGGGACTGGTGAACGGATTCCTGACCGACCCATCACCGAGCAGTACAGAGTGGCTGTCGGTCACGGCCCACTGTGACTTGGACAGCAGTAGCCCGGTCATATGTGTGCCCCGGAGCATAGCTCACCGGCCACCCCTGGAGCAATGTGCCATGTCGTGGTCGACCCAGCGTATAGCTAAAGGTCTGCTCACGCTCAATGGCCAGACTGGGGAGACTACAAGAATCTATATTATCCAGCCTGTCACCCAGCCGACAGTAGATTTCAGGATCAGAAAAGTAGAAAGAAAAAAACAATAGAAAAGAAAAAATCTCCAGGACCAATGGTCCAATGAAGCCTGGTCCTTCTCCTATGCTAGGCAGAAAAAAACTGAGCTGCTAGATACAGAGTGAGGGGTTATAGCCAGAGGGACTGCCCCCTGGGCGGTACTGTTCAGCTTTGCTGTTGTTACATGTCTGCCTAGTTCTCTCCTGATAGATGGCATATAAACCCTACTGTCAAGAATAAAGGAGCTATGTCCGTCCATGAACGAAAGAGAAAACTCATTTTTAGGGTGTTGGCCCTACCCATAAGGTCCAAAGGCAAGTCCATGCATTGTTTGTTTGGTTTGCTCCTTCAGTCGAATTAAGAAGGGGCCTAAATTATTAGTAATGTAGGCAGATAGAGGCACCTGCACCAGGACCCCGATATACATAAAAGAGGACACCACCTGGAGTCTAGACTCCAGGTGAATCTGGGGAATCGCAGTGGGATTCAAAGTAAAAGGTTGGATTTGTCCCAATTCACCTGGAAACCAGAGCAATCGCAAAGTATTAACTTCAGATAGTAAAGTGTGGAGTGACTTATTTGTGTCGGACAGGTATACTAGGGAATTGTCTGCATACAGCGAGAACCACTCCTCTATGGTGGCAATAGGCCGTTAATTGAGGGGGGAGGAGCGGATGCGTACTGGAAGTGGCTCCATGGCCAGGGCAAACAGGAGGGGTGACAGCAGGCGCCCCTGCCTAGTGCCCCATTGATCGGCAAAGAGTCAGTAACATGTGAATTAACCCAAATGCGGGCTATTGGGGAGGTATAAAGAAGTCTTATCCATGCTATAACACGGGGGCCAAAGCCATACAGCTGTAACACCCGAAAGAGATATGGCCATTCTACACTGTCAAAGGCTTTACAGGTATCCAGGGATATGATGGCACGAGTGGGGGGACAGTTATGTGGGTACTGAATATTGCGGATATTCATTCTGCTAGACCTGCCAGGTATAAAGCCTCCCTGGTCACTGTTGACCAAGGATGCAACCACAGTATTGAAACGGTTTGCCAAGACTTCAGCCAGCATTTTAACATCCATATTTATGAGAGATATCAGGCGGTCCGAATCACATTTGAGTGTGTCTTTACAGGGTTTCAGTAAAAGTATGTTCAAAGCCTCTCACATGGTGTGTGTGTGTGTGTGTGTGTGTGTGGGGGGGGGGGGGGCCTTGTTATAAGTATGCAAGAGAAATGTGCATAATAGATCTTCGAACTGGGCATACCATTGAGCTGGATAGCCATCTAGGCCTGGGGTCTTCTATGTACTATAGGTAGTTGTGAGATGGATGCTGCAATCTCCTCAACCGAAATAGGCGCCTCCAACTCATCCCTTCCCTCAGACGATAGGGAGCAGAGAGATATGTCAGCTAGGTAGTCATTCAGTTGGGATTTGGTGTAGTCAGCTCTGGGTGTATAGAGGTCCTTGTAGAAGTTTAAAAAGGTTTCCTTAATGTCCCTAGGGGTGTCATTGATTTGGCCTTGAGTAGTAAGGATGCGTGGGATGGAAATAGGGGAGCAGTCAGGTAGGCTAAGAGACATCCGGCTTTGTTATCATGCTCAAATGATTTCTGAGTAGCATATAACATGCGTTTTTGTGTAAGATTAAGCAAGCGAAGATCATAGTCTCTGCAGCCATGCGTCTCTCATGTCAGGGACAGGTTTAGAGGCATAGGTAGACTCCGCTTGTACCATGACTGCTTCCAATTCGTCAGTAAAGTCCAGCAATGGACATAAAGGTACCGCATAATGTATTTTTAAAGGCCTCCCATTCTGTGGAGGGATTCACAGTGTGCAGATTGCCGTTCCAATATCCCGAGATGCCCTTTCTCCTTCTGCACCACCTCATCTTCCAGCTAATAAGAATTCAAGTGCCAAACAGTAGAGGGTTAGGGGTTCCCATTGAAGAATATGGCTAGGACTCAAGAATTAGAACAGGGACCTCCCCCAAAGGTCAATAGGCGCGTTCCCAAAGATCAAAGGTCACAGGTTGTGGCTGACCCACCACCACCAAGGTGTAGCTCCTACCCCAACTAAGTCGGGGAATGAACAATTCGGGGAAAGCATATAACCAAGAACCAGGAAGGAGGAGTAGGTCCACAGATAGGGGAGCGTGATCCAAAACCCCCCTGGGCAAATAGGAAACAGCAGAGACAATGGGAAGAGTGTGTTGTGGCAAACGCTAGGTCAATTCGAGACATGGTGTGGAAAGAGTCCGAGTGGCAGGAATACTGGCACACATCCAGATGTTTCCAGTGCCATAACTCCGTGAGACCATGAACCTGTGTCCATTCTATAAATTAGGGGAAGGGCCTACTATCACCACCCCCCCCAAACGGTCCATTGCAGGATCTAAAATGGCATTAAAGTCAATCACATAAAGTAGGGGGCCTGGACAACAACTGGAGTGACAATCTGGACAGGACTTTAACCGAGAATGGGGGAGGAATATAAATGTTAAGACGGCTAAATGTCACAAAGATTTGTACGGTGAGTGCTATATATCTCATATCGGGGTCTGTTTGAACTTGTAGGATTAAAGCAGGAAGAGATTTAGCCAGCAGAATAGAGACCCCCCTAAAATAATTTATGTGCATAGCATGATATTATCGAGCCAACCAAGGGCGTTTGAGGGCTCTCACCTTAGGGCCAGTAAGGTGAGTTTCGTGGAGGCATATGATATGGGGGTAAATTGTTTTTAAAACTGAAAAGACCAGGGACCGCTTTTGGGGTGCATTAAAATCTCCAGTGTTCCACAAGATTATACGTAAGGGCAGTGCCGGAACAAGGTTCTCTGGAGCCCAGGGCGATCATGCCAAATTGCGCATTTTCAGCATTCTCCCCTGAGCATAATTCCCCCCCCCTTCCTCCCAGTACAAAGCCACACCCCTGCTAAAATCCCCTCTCCTGGCAAAAATGTTTGCCCCACCACCAGCTCAAATCCTCTGTCTTCCCATATGCCCTCAGCACATATCCCCCCCCCCCCCAGCACAAGTCCTCTACCCCTCAAATTTCTCTCCGAGCACAAAACTTCTCCCCCATTCCAAATCCCCTCGCCCTAGCACAAATACCCCCAATTGTCCCTTGTATCATAAATCCCACAATCCAAATTTTGTTTTCTGATCTTAGCACAAATTCCTCCTCAGAACCATATTGCCTTTTCTAGCACAATCCCCCCCCCCCTCAAATTACTCCCTCCTAGCAAAAATCCTCTTCACCCATCCCCATCCAACACAAATTCCCCCAAATTACCACTCCCAGCACACCTACCCAAATTTCCCTTCCTAGAACTATTCCTACCACCCTCCCTCAAATTCCCCCATCTAACACAAATTCCCTCCCACCAAATCTGCTTGTGATGCCCCCCTATCCCACATGATACCACAGTGCCCAGGGCAGGCTTCCCTCCTGTCCACCCCTTGTCCCGGCCCTGCGTAAGGGCTTCGCCAAAGTAAATTATACAGTACAAAATAATCAGAAAAGTGCATGAATACAGTCACATGTATAACCTGAGAGGTCGCGTCACCTATAACATATTCAAATTAGGGCTGTGGAAATTAAAGATGAATTCCTCGATTAATTGTTAATAAATTTTTATTTTTTAACGGTACAAGTGGTGCAACGGATCGTAAATGATCCATGATCCAAACGAGTCACCATATGCGGATTGGCACATCACGTGATCCGTTGCTGCCTCTGCCATAGGAAAGACAGTGGCTTCAGCCTAGCTCCCAGTGTGGAGGCCATCTTGGTCCACCTGGCGGCGGCCTAGGTGAGCCTAGAGCAGTGCGCGGACGTCATCACCCGGCCTCAACTACTCGTGTTTGATCGGCTTCTCTGGTAAGACTAAGTAAGCACAAATCTTCCTATACAGTGGGGGATATGTTTGTGGATATTACAGTGGGGACTATATATGGTGGTGACCTGAAAAATGTATGTGCATCAAAATGAGTCAATTTTTTTTTTTTTAAGCACCAACAGCCCTAATTTAAATTTGCATACATTACAATGTGTATAGCTAGTGTAAAAAAGAGGGAAGAAAGAAGGGGGGGGGGGGAAACAAAAAGTCCAACAAAAAACCCATACCACCAACCCTGCTCAGCCATTCCAAACACAGCAAGCCTTGGATCCCTGAACCTTGAGAGTCCCCCTTTCAAAAATAAAAATGGTCAGTGGGGGGTTAAAACTGTTCCTAGTCCTCGCCACTAACCGGAGAGGGGGTAATGTGGAATCCAGTGGGGCTCTCAACAGAAAGCAGGAATGATGAAAAGATGTCCTTCCTGTTCTAGGAACCACCATTGAAGTAGGGGAAATCAAATTCCACCCGGCTTCTCTGCAGATCAGGAGGTACAGTAGTCAGGCCAGGTAAAAATAGGATTTTTGTACCCACCGTAAAATCCATTTCTCCGAGTTCATGGATGGACACAGCAGCAATTGACCTTAGGGTATTATCCTCCCTTTTAGGAGATTCACTAGGCAGAAAAACAGCATGTTAAAGCGGAGGTTCACCCAAAAATCCACTTTCTGACATTAGCTCCAGCATACTGCTAACATCTGCAGTATGCTGGGTTTTTTTTCGGTACTTATCGTTATCCGACTCCGAGTGGGGAATCCTGCGGGGAGTAGGCGTTTCTAAGCGAAGATGAGTTGATTGACGGCTACTAAAGCGCGTCACGCCTTCCGAAAATACCCGAAGTGACAATCGGGCGTTTACGGCGCCTGCGCCTGCCGTGTAGAGCTGACTGCGCAGGTGCCGTAAACACACGAGTGTCACTTCGGATATTTTCAGAAGGCGTGACGCGCTTTAGCAGCACGTCAATCAACTTCTCTTCGCTTAGGAACGCCTATACCCGGAAGTAATCCCCCGCTCGGAGCCGGATAACAAGGGCTCGTATAACGATAAGTACCGGAAAAAAAAAATCAGCATACTGCAGATGCTAGCAGTATGCTGGAGGGATGTAGCTAATGTCAGATAGTTTATTTTTGGATGAACCCCCGCTTTAAGTGTTAAACACTCCACACAGCACAGTACCTCTCAGGGGGCGGTTCCCCCGGGTACATCCCCCATTCTCTTTACAATGAAAGGAGGGGTGGGTGCTGTGTCTGTCCTTGAACTCAGAAAAATTGATTTTACGGTGAGTACAAAAATCCTATTTTCTCTTCCGTTCATGTTCGGACACAGCAGCAATTGACCTTAGGGATATCCCCAAGCAGTGTCAAAAAATCGAGGGGTGGGAAAACACAGCAAACCAACTTCACCCCAAACACACCAGAGCTCCTCAACAGAGGAACGTCAACCTTAAACAGCCGCTTGTAAAACTTTGAAAAAGTGTGGACTGACGACCAGGTCGCTGCCTTACACACCTGTAAACAGACGCTTGATGGCGGATAGCTCAAGAGGCACCAATCACCCTGGTCAAATGTGCCGTAACCAGGAAGGGGGGGTGCCCGCCCCTTTAGGGCATAGGCCTGAAGCACGACCTGCCTGATCCACCTAGAAATGGTGGCCGACGAGACCGACAGACCCTTCTTAGGATCAGTCACCGACACACTAAATCCGACCTCCGAAACGGAGCCATAGCAGACAGGTACACCCGTAGGGCTCGAACCACTTCCAAGGAATGCAACACGGCCTCTTTTGGGTTCGCCGGCCGAAGACACAAGGATGGAAGAAAAATGTCCTCATTGATGTGAAAGGCCGAAACAACCTTAGGAAGGAATGAGGGCTGCGGCCGCAGCACCACCTTATCCCTGTAGATGACCAAGTAAGGGGCCTTGCAAGACAAGGCCGCTAATTCAGAAACCCGTCTGACCGATGTAATTGCCACCAGAAAAAACACCTTCTGGGAAAGAGTCAATAAAGGGATTTTTCTAATATCCTCAAACGGAGACTGTTAAAGCACCGAGAGGACCAAATTCATGTCCCATGGAGGCAGTGGAGGACGCACAGGAGGGGCCACATGTCGAACCCCCTGCACAAACGTGTGCACCGCCAAGGGTCGCTGAAAGAAAACAGCCAAGGCCGAAATCTGCCCCTTAATCGTACTTAGGGCAAGAGCCTGACCCACTCCACGCTGTAAGAACAGCAGAATCCGGGACATCACGTATGTACAGGGATGCCAATTCATCTACTCACACAGAGATGTAAGCCTTCCACATACGATGGTAAATCTTCCGTGAAGTAGACTTACACGCCCGCAGCATGGTAGAGATCACCAGAGTCCGACAGACCTTGAATCCCTCAGCACCTGGCTTTCAATAGCCACACCGTTAAAGCCAACGACTGTAAAACAGGATGAAAGATAGGACCCTGTGGAAGAGGATCCTCTCGCAGAGGCAGGCAACACGGAACGTCTTCAATAACATAAAGTACAGCGCAAACATAAATTATACAAAACATGAAGTGACATCTTGCAATAAAATAAACATATAATGATCAAAAGAGTACATAAAGTGCACTGATGAAAAGAGAAAAATTATAATGCTCCAATCTACACGTGACTACATGCAAAAATTCCTCTGCCCGTTGGGGTCCCAAGTGGAGCAGGTAGGGCGGGGTGAGTGGGAGGCCCCACCTCACACCCGCCATTGCCACTTAGGGGCATGGAGAAGGATGGCAGATTGCCTCTGGGGGGAGGGTCTGCCTACTGGCTCCTCTCTCGAGTTCACGCACAAAAATACACTTTAAAAAAAAAAAAGTCCATAAAGTGCACTGATGAAAAGAGAAAAATGATAATGCTCCAAGCCACTCGTGACTGCGTGCAAAAATTCCAAGATCAGTGACCCACAGGACAGATCCTCCACCAGATATTAAAGATGGCCTCTCACCTAAACTACTCGACCCAAGGCTAGGTCACATAGCTTGAAAACAAGCGCATCCAGATCTCATACAGGGATAACAATCAGCAGGCAGCTCAGAAATTACCTAGATCCAGGGAATGGAGGAAGATTATGCAAATACAGAAAAGGTAAAGACTAGTGCTCTCTGTATAGCAAAAAGTTTTATTAAAACCAAGGTATAAAAACTCACAATTTCAGACACTCGCGGCAGAGTGTGTGGTATACAGCATGTCCTGGATCTCCAGGTATCCAGATACACAAACAGCACACAGATCCGAACGTGAGGCGGCGATCGCGGGTGACGTCATGTGACTACTCCCCCTCGTACGCGTTACGTCCCATAGAAACCGAAAGCACATTAAAAACCTGCGCCACCTAGTGTTTCCTTAATGAAAGGCAGCAGGCAACAGTTACCAATAGTAAACAGGAAAACGGTCTCAATTGAAAAAATTCAAAGAAGAACCAACAGGTAAGATAGACCAATCAAATAATTAAAACATGTAGTAACAACTACACTTAAGGATTAATAATATCAAATAATAAATAATAATATTAAAAGTGATTAATTAGTGACGTCATCCGTAATCGCCTCCTCATGTCCAAAAATTAGGACACCTATTTGAAAAGAAGATCAAAGCCTGGTGGGATATTGTCACTTTTTTTTTGTAAAACTTATTTTATTGGGTTCAATCACATCTTACAGTTTAGCAATACTCGTTAGTAACAGTGACGTACAGTGTTCTATTACAACAAAACAACAAAGAAAACACAAAGAAATATCTGAAGGTAGCCAAAACAAGGGAAGCATAAGAAGGTTATTCTTGTGAGTAGGGTGGATGGCTCGCCTACCCTCCTCAGTTATCCAAGTAAAACCTGGAGGAGAGGTGCCATTCAAGGCCTCCAACAACTGCCCCCAGCGTGCCCCCCCAGCCCAGGCCCCCCCGATCCCCGCATTCTACAATGAGAGTCACAGCTCTGGAGCTGCCACCCAGGGTGAACCCACGTGGGTTGTGAGCCCTGCCGTGCGTAGCCATCCCAGCATTTCGGGGGCATCAACCATCAACCATGTCAACAGCAACAACTGTAAGGCCTTGTACACACGAGTGAATAAATCCGCTGAACATGGTCCGGCGGACCATTTCAGCCGAAAAATCCGCTCGTGTGTAGGGGCAAACGGACCGTTCTGGCCGGATTCCTCCGGCGGAAAATTTCCAAAGCATGCTTTGGAATTTTTCCGCCGGAGAGCTGTCCGTCAGATATGTGCGCTGGTTAGTACGGCAAACCAGCGGACATATCTGCCTGCACATGCGTCGTATCCTGTGAATGGATCCGACGCATGCGCGCGGAAGTGTTTACTTCCTGGTGTGGTGACGTGGCAGCGTCAACGTCACCGCTGCGTCACCGCGCTGTCCGCCGGCGGGGAATTTGATCCGATGGTGTGTACAGCCATCAGATCAAAACATCCCGGCGTAAATATGCGCTGTAAACGGTCCGGGGACCGTTTACAGCGGATATATCCCATCGTGTGTACAAGGCCTAAAAGTGCTTAACCATATAGAGAATAAGAACAATAATAACGATAAAAATAGAAGGGGGGGGGAGTTAGAAGGGAATAGGAGGAGGAAGAGAGAGAGAAAGAGAAAGATCGGAATCTCACCAAAGATGCATGAGGGATCCACCTCGTCCGCACCGGGTCACCAGCCGCCAGGCCATAGCATTGAAAGAAAAAAAACAGTTAAGTTTAGCAATGTTCACGGTCTACGCTCCGTATTATGGGGGGTTTACATTCCTGTTGTGACCGAGAGTTGGGTCCGCTAGCTTTAGCAGGGATTCGTCCAAACTAGAGGGGATATAATTGGGGTCTGAAAAATGATCTGTCCAGAGAATCCATCGGGCAGTGTGCGCATCTCTAGTGCCTTTACAGGTTGCGATCCATTCTTCCGCTCCCCTGACCTCATTTATCCTGCGTATCCACTCCTCCCTGTTTGGTATCTGCGTTTTCTTCCAGTAAATCGGAATTAGCCGCCTAGCGGCGTCGAGCAGGTGAGGAAGTGCACTCTTTTTGTAACGACTAATAGGCATGGGAGGGATGTGCAAGAGAAAGTGGGTCGGAGAGAGGGGGATGTCTATCCCCAAGACTTCCTTAACCTGATCTCTAACGTCTTTTCAGAAAGGTGCAATTATAGGGCATTCCCACCACAAATGTAAAAGGGTTCCTCGGCCACCACCGGTCAGAGATGGCAGGGTACATCCGTGTCAAATCTGCGGGGACCCTGTACCAGCGCGACATCAGCTTGTAATTCGTCTCTTGCATTTCAGAGTCTGTCGAGCTGGAATGAGTCATCTGATATAAATGAGTCAGTTGAGGACCCGTGAGCTCTTGCCCCAGGTCTCTCTCCAATGCCCGTATACAGACAGGTTTGGACGCAGAGACCGAGGACCCCAGCAGTTGGTACAACTCGAGACCATACGTGAGATTGGTTCGTCCGCTATGAACAGGCCCTCAAAAGGCGTAAGTAACGTGATATCTCTTATTGAGCTACCAGTCTTTTCAAAAAAGTGGTGCAGCTGCCTATATCTCCAAAAATTAATTTGCGGTTTACCGGGCCTGCCCGTTAAGGAGTCGTAGGGTAACAGTTTCATCAACCCACTTCCCAAAGAAGTCCGTGTCCTCCCCGGGGGGAACCAAAGGTATCCACCCAGCGGCGCCAGCGGGGACACAGGGGGGGCCAGACCAAATATGCGGTTAATTTTGTCCCACATCCTGAGCGTCAGATGCGTCAGGGGGGACGTGTCTCTTGACAGCCCCCTGTGTTCCCTCGAGAGCCACGGGGCATACGCCAGATTCCTTCCAGCCATGTATTTTTCCATTGTAACCCATATTTTGGATTGGTCGTGAAAGCGCCAATTTAGGAGCCTCTGGAGGGCTATGGCCCGATAGTATCTCAATAAGTCAGGGACGCCCAAACCACCGGAGCGCTTTGGGCATTTCAGGACCCCTTGTGCTATGCGTGGCTTCTGGGAGTTCCATATGAACTTAGTGAACATGTGGGAAATGTGGGCGAAGAAGGTCTTGGGTAAGGATATAGGGAGCATCTGCATGTAGAACAGGATCCTAGGAAGGACGTTCATTTTTATAATGTTTACTCTCCCCAGCCAGGTGAAGGCGGTTTTCGTCCAATGTTGCAAGTCTTGTTTGACAGCAGATATTAACTTAGGGTAGTTTGTCACGTACAGCGTGTCAAGACTGTCTGTTAGTTGTATGCCTAGATAATGGAGGGAGGTTGTATCCCACGTAAAGGGGAATTCTGATTTCAGTCTGTCTGTCAGGTTAGGGGATAAGCATATGGGCAGGATTTCAGACTTCGAGTAGTTAATTTTAAAGTTCGAAAGTGTCCCGAAATGTTGAAGCTCCTTCAGCAAGGCTGGCAGTGAGATCAGGGGGTTCGATAGGTGGAATAGTACATCATCCGCGTAGGCAGAAAGCTTATGTTCCACTGTGCCCACCGTCAGGCCTGTGATGTCCGCGTTCACCCTCACTCCACGCAACAAGGGTTCTAAAGCCAATGCGAAGAGAAGGGGCGAAAGCGGACACCCCTGCCTCGTGCCATTCCTGATCGGGAATGTGGAAGAGAGAGTGCCATTTATCTTGACCTGTGCACTAGGATCTGTGTAGAGGGCCCGTATCCAAGTTAACATATTGGAGCCTAAACCTAATGTGTCAAGTACTGCGTGTAGGTAGGACCAGTCGATGCGGTCAAACGCTTTCTCTGCGTCCGTGCAAAGTATCAGGTATGAAAAGGGGTCTACCTGCGTCTTGGCCCAGTGAATGAGCTGGATCGCTCGAATGGAGTTATCCCTGGCCTCCCTACCGGTTATGAAGCCTGTTTGGTCAAGGTGGATTACTAAGGGTATGAGGTGCTTTAGTCTGTTCGCCAGGATTTTTGCCAAAATCTTCACGTCAGTGTTCAGTAGGGATATGGGGCGGTAGCTTTGTGGGGTCCTTCCCTTCCTTCAGTATAACCGAGATGTGTGCTAAGAGGGCCTCTGGGGGAATACAGTTACCCCTCGTCAGGGAGTTGAAGTATTTGCACATCTGACTATTAAATATCTGAGAAATTTTTTTATAGTACGCCTTGGTGTATCCGTCTGGGCCTGGGCTTTTCCCATTAGGGAGTGAGTTAATGGTACTTTCAATCTCTGCCACTGTTATGGGGGAGTCTAAGTCGGTCCGTTGGTCCTCAGTCAGGGGCGGTAATCCGTTCACTGTTAGATATTGGTGGATGCTACACATTTTGTCGGTCTTGCTTTCTGGGGGTGAATCGGCATCTAGGTTGTAGAGGGTAGCATAGTAGTCCCGGAACCCTGCAGCTATTTGAGAGGATTTAAACACCATGTCCCCCGAGGGGGAGCAAAGCTTGTGTATCTGTGTCTGAGTCCTTTTTTTCCGTAAAGCTCTCGCCAGCATACGGCCACATTTATTCCTCTTTGGGGGGCCCGAACCAGAGATCCGCTGCTAATTCACAGGGGAGGTGGGTGATAGGGGTGAAGGTAATCCATAGTGGTCAGATGGAGTTGAGATCTGGCAACGGGCCATCAGTCTCTTAGGGCCGAGGGGCCCGGCCGAGAATCCAGACCCTGGGGATGGCGGCTGCGTCTCCTACTGCATCTTTGCGGCATCTGCAACCAGGGCTGGGGAAGGCTAAAGGCTGGGAAGCCCGCTACTGCCGTGTCTCCCCGCCAATCGGGGAAGTCCACCAGGCTCAGTCCTAGTGTCGAAAGGAAGTGAGGGAGATCATCTTTGGTGCGTAAAGTCACTGAGCGGCCATCTTTGGTCGCCTGCAGGTAGAATGGGAAGCCCCAGCGGCAAGGTATTCCTGCGTCTTGGAGGGCAGCCAGTACAGGTTTAAGGGCCCTTCATTGCATTAGAGTCCTCTTGAATATGTCCTGGTAAAAAAACAGGTGAGCGCCATCAAAGTCAAAAAAGGATTTATTGCGCATTTTTTGCATGATACGCTCTTTAAGGGTATACTTGTGCAATTTGCAGATAATGTCTCTGGGATTGTCTGCGTCCTGAGAGGGGGGCCTCAGAGCTCGATGAGCACAATCGATTTCCACTGGCACAGTGTCAGGGAGTTCCAGGATCTCCCTGAATATCCCAACTAGAGAGGTGATTATATCCCTGGGGCGGTAGCTTCAGGCATGCCACGAATGCGGATGTTTGCACGTCTGCTGCGATTCTCAAAATCGTCTAAGTGCGACAAAATTGCTTCCATCTTGCGATCCTGTGCTGCACACCGCATTTGTAGGTCTTATATAGAGGGAAGTGTTTCCTCCAGCCTTTGTTCTAAAGTTTCTACCCTGTTTCCCAATTGTGTGGTGTCTTCTTTAAGTTGGTCAATATCTTCTTTAAAAGCCTTTTCTATCCTGGATGTGAACCTCTCCAAATCCTCTCTTGTGGGGAGTGACCAGATATGTCTCTTTATGTCCCCATCCTCTATGAAGTCTGCAATGTCAGAACCCCCTGCTCGGGAGACTGTGGATCTTGGGGATGTCGGGGCTGCAGAATCACTCACCACGCCTGGGGATGCTGGGGGTGCCGAATCACTCACTACTCCCGGGGACAGCAGAGGGGATGCTAGCTGCGGTGAGGCTGTTTGTTTTGCAGGCTGTGTCTTCTGCGTTGTCTGTGCCTTGGAGGACTTCCCGGTCAGCCCCATCTTGAATTTTTCGGGCGCCTTACTGTGGGTCCCGGGAAACTAGCTATCTAGCTGCCCCTGCCGGGATTTATCAGCCCCCAGATCCTGGTTTGTGTTCTGCCGACGCTGGGACATATCCTGAGCCGTTTTCTGGCTCAGGATCACCGGTATGTTGCTATATATGCTGCGGTGGGTGTGGAGCAGGGAACAGACACGTCCTCACAGCTCCATGTCCAGGACACGCCCCATATTGTCACTTTTGAGCAATATCTAGTGACTAAAATTATATATCAGTCAGGAGGCTCATATCTTATGCATTAATCTTTCTTTATTAATGCTCACAGCAGAAGTATTTTATATCTTTCTTTTTAAAAAATGTCAATGTATAAAACTTTTTTCAATAAACTACCACTCCCAGCAGTCTCGTTGATCTATAGCCACGCCCATGTCAGTGACCTCTATAAAACGGGCTGCCTCCAACCGTTCCTCCTCTTTCTTTCTGCTCACGGCTACAGATAAGTACTTTGCTCTTTGTGTCATAGTTGTATTTGCGACTTCTGGGTAGGCCAGGGGGAATTTTCCTCCCTGCTGCCTCCCCAATTCATGTCTCTTCCTCCGTTTGCCTGTGTGTTTTTTCCTGTACTTGGTGTTCTGTACGGTGTATTGTATAGACGCTGCTTTGGTGTTTCATATTATCCTGTACGGTAAGCGGACGTTCTATGGTCGGGGAGTCTTCTCCCCGACACCGGAACACCGCCTCCTGCTGTCACTGCTCTGTTTTTCAGCACCCCCCTCGCCGGGCGCAGTCTCCGGGCGTCGCCATCTTCCCCCTTCCTTCTCATCTTTGCGTGCGAGCGGGGGGCGGAGCTTCCGACGCTCGGCCGCTCAGCGAATCAGCGCTCGGAGGACGTAGTCTCGCGAGACTTCGTTCTCAGGCCGCAAGGAATCTCGGACTCTCCTCCCCTCCGCTTCCATACAGCGCCGACGGTGAGGAGGAAGGCATATGAGCCTGTTGTTGCGCGGCCCCGCTTACCGGACCTCTCATTAGGTACCTTCGGCCCCTGCCCAATCACAGATACCTCTGGCACTCTCTAGCTCATAACTGACCTTGCCACTGCTGTTTCTAGACGGAATTTATTCCGGTCTACTACTCAGCCTAATTATCTTCCCAACTTGTTCTTATATTACTGTGTCCAACTCAGGCCTTTGATTCTCCAGAACAGCAATGTCTGGTCATTCCGCTCCAATACCCCCCCAGTGGGGAGAGCCCCTCTATGGACGCTGCCCACACCCTGAGTGCCTCTCAGTTACAAGACATTATTAACATGTCGGTTCAAGCTGCCCTGGCCTCTGCCACCTTAGCTTCCAGGGTTCAGCAACCCGTGGCCACACCATTTCTGCCACCTCAGTGCGGCGAACCGCCCACAAAAAAGGGAAAAGCCTCACATAAGAGGAAGCATACCCTGGCGATACATGACTCCCGGGCAGGGGAAGAAAATAATTTGCTCCAGGTAGCTCCTACCACAAGCTACCAACCCCAGCATCCGTCAGACAATTCTCGACCCCTGGACCCCAGGGAGATTCAACTCAAGGGGCATAGGGCCATTAGAAGGGCCAAACCAGATTCATACGTTGATTCCTCTGAGGAGGACTCGGCCGATCCTTCCGATGGGTCGGACGTATCGGAATCTGAGTCATATATTGATGATACTGGGGCTACGGCGCTTGATACAACCGCCAACCCTGTCACACAGGGCGAGATTCTCCTGGACACCCTAGGAGAACCTTTCTTCCACCCCGACGCGATTTCCCATCTGCGCTCCGGGGAATGGGCACCACTACCACACGTCTCCCAATATGTAGAGCTATGGGCTAGGAAGTCCCTGGATAGGACTAGCCAGAATAAGCTGAGGGCAGAATGCCCCAGACCCTCTATCCCCAAGAATGTTCTAGCTACCCCGGAAGTAGACCCCGTATTGACAAAATACCTACTAAAATCGGGAAAGTTTCAGAAAAAGGGCATAGAGCGCTCTTTCCGGTCCATCCAGGACCTTATCCTGGATCTTATGGGTCCACTAACAAAGATATTAAACCTGTCCGAACAAGCTGCAGCATCTGAGCAGCCAGTGGACCTCCTACAATTGAGAGGTTGGGCACAAAGGGCGTTATGCCTAGCAGGCACCGCCAACACGGCGTGTTCAGTAGAACGGCGCCGTTCTATACTCATGCGCCTAGACCCTCAATTGTCACACTTGGCAGAGTCTGAACCCGGACCGTCGGCTGACGGCATGTTGTTTGGCGACACGTTGATCAGGGACATCAACAAATTTGTGGGACTTTTTACTAGTCTAGACAAAGCCCAAAGCTCATTAAGAAGATCTGGGGCTAATAAAATTTTTGCCAGGGCCAGCAGAAATAGAGGCCGTTCTGCCGGCCGTCTCCCCTTCTACAGGCCGCAAGGCAGACCCCCTGCCCAGTACCAGTATCATCAGGCTCCATCTTATTCCGTCCCAGTGGCACAACCTGCACCCTTCTTCCCTCCCAGAGGCAGACCCTGGCGCGGCCACGGCGGACGCGGTTACCCACGATCCCGGCCCCCTACTGGTGAGTATACCTTACACTTCACTCATTCACATTCCTGTGGGGGGACGCCTGAGGTATTTTACCCACGCCTGGTCTGCGATTACGGCAGACGCATGGATTCTACACACAGTTGCGGGGTTTGTCATAGAAACACAATCTCTACCGACACTCAATATAGCTCCCCCCCCTATTCGGTTTACAAAACAAAACGTTGTTCTCATAGACAACGAACTACGGGACATATTGACCAAACAGGCAATTATAGAGGTAGACCCCTCTTCTCCAGGCTTCATAAGCAACCTGTTTCTAGTCCACAAGAAAGGGGGAGGTTACCGTCCAGTAATAAATCTCAGAGGCCTGAACCAGTATGTCGAATATCGACACTTCAAAATGGAGGCAATTCACTTCCTCCGAGACCTTCTCCATCCTGGAGACTGGCTCGTGAAGGTGGATCTAAAGGACGCCTACCTTACGGTCCCTATACACCCAGAATCACAACACCTCCTTCGCTTCCCGTGGAAAGGCAGGACGTGGCAATTTACCTGCCTCCCATTCGGCCTATCTTCCGCCCCATGGTGTTTCACCAAACTCATGAAACCAGTGACGGCGGCACTGAGAAGCAGAGGGGTACGTCTGATTATATATCTGGACGACATCCTCATCATGGCTTACTCCCAAAGTCAAGCCCATCTACACATGTCATGGACGATATCCCTGTTACAAAGACTGGGCTTCATAATCAACCAAGAGAAGTCCATTTTGGTCTCTACCCAACGGATGGAGTTCTTGGGCTTTACGGTAAACACCGTTCAATCCACCCTCAGCCTCCCCAAATCCAAACTTGCCCTGATCCGCAAGGAGATCCGGGCAACATTGAGAAAAGGTTCTCTATCCCTTTGTGCACTAGCACGCCTAGTGGGCCTCCTAGCAGCCTCTATTCAAGCCATCTTCCCGGCTCCGCTGCATTACAGAGCCCTCCAGAGGCTCAAGATCATGCACCTGAGACAGGGCCTCAAATATGCAGACGAGATTCCTCTCTGCCAGGAAACTGCCGAGGAGCTGAAATGGTGGCTCCGCCACGCCATCGAATGGAACGGCAAGGCCATCTTCAATCCCAGTCTGGATGTCGTCATAGAATCAGACGCCAGTCGCCAGAGCTGGGGCGCCCGGTGCGGCACGGCCTCCACAGGAGGGACGTGGTCCACAGTGGAAGCCACACTCCATATCAATGCGCTGGAACTCTTGGCAGCCTTACTCGCTGTCAAGAGCTTCATGCCACATATTTCCACCTGCTGTGTTCTGTTTCGCATAGACAATGTGGCGGGGGTACAATACGTCAACCGCCTGGGAGGCACCAAATCCAAAGTTCTGGGGAATATCGCAAAGGAATTCTGGCACTTCTGCCTAGCCCACAACATAACCCCTATTGCGGAATACATTCCGGGAGTCTCCAACTTGGTAGCCGACTGGAACTCTCGCTATCTTTGCGACTCCAGCGACTGGAGACTGGATCGTTCAGTGTTTCTTCAGTTGCAGCGGCTCTGGGGGCCACTATCTATAGATCTCTTCGCCTCCCGCCTCAACCACCAACTACCTCGCTTCTTCAGCTAGAGACCAGATCCGGAGGCATATGCGGTGGACGCTCTCCGCCAGCCTTGGCCGGAGGGCACACATTATGCGTTCCCTCCTTTCCAGATAATCCCCAGACTCCTCCTACGGATAGCCAACCAGGAGGCAAGTGTGGTCCTGATCACACCATGGTGGCCGACCCAACCGTGGTTTCTCCTACTACTGGGGATGACCGTGGACCTCCCCAGGTTGATTCCCCATTCTCCCCACCTCCTCACCAACCCGAGCAAGGGTCTCCACCCCCTGGTTCTGGAGAACAACCTGCCGCTCCTGGCGTGCTTGGTTTCGGGATCCTGGTCACAGATAATGACCTTTCAAAGTCAGCTCGACATCTCCTCGCCCTGGCCTGGGCCCCCGGGACTAGATCGGCATATCGATCAGCCTGGAGTCTCTGGGTTCGTTGGTGTGATCAACGACAGGTTGATCCCATACAGGCCCCTGTATCACTAGTGGCAAACTATTTGGCGGATTCGTTCGGATCCGGTAAATCGTACAGCTCCTAATATCTATATCGGTCGGCTATCTCGGCCTATCACTGCCCCGTGGACTCTTTGCCAGTTGACAAACACCCTCTGATATGTCGACTATTGAGAGGTGTGAAGTTTCAACGTCCCCCTCGGCCTAGATACCAGGCAACCTGGGATGTCTCCAAGGTGCTTGATATGTTCGCCAAGTGGGAGGACAACGCGGATCTTTCACTAAGACTACTTTCCATAAAATTAACAGTTCTCTTATGCCTAATTTCCGTCAAAAGAGTGTCAGACATTAAGGCCCTGGACATCTAGACGACAATTTTCGCCGCAGGGAGTCGAATTTTCAGTAGTACGCAGGACTAAGACCGGTATTCACTCGGTCTTTTACCCATTTTTTCCTGCTCACCCACTCCTTTGTGTCGTTCGGTGCCTACAGACATACGAATCACAGACCGCTACCTTGCGTCCCTCAGGCTCTTCGCAGCTTCTTGTGTCCTACGTCAAACCACATTGTCCCGTCTCATCTGCCTCTCTGGCGCGCTGGGTTCGAGTCGCCATGGAAATGACGGGGATCGATGTTTCCCTTTTCGGAGCCCACTCCGCCAGAGGAGCTATGGCTACCAAGGTAGTCACATCAGGAGGCTCTCTCTCCGATCTCCTAGTGGCGGCGGACTGGTCTTCGGAGACCACCTTCCGTCACTTCTACTTCAGACCACACGACCATATATCCATGTCGGTCCTCTCTTAGGGTTTAGACTGTATTATGTTAAGTTATATCTGCATACTTAAATGCTAGCTTTGAACTTGCATAAGATATGAGCCTCCTGTCTAATATATAATTCTAGATTTTCCTAGCTTGTGACGGAAAATATTGATTATATGATGACAGGAGGCGAGTATCTTCCTTTCTGACCCACCCTATTACGGTTGTTTTTGATCTTTCGCAGGTTACTGAGTGCTGACTTGGATCCTGAGGCTGAATGATCCGGTTCGGAAGGTTGTTGGATCCTGTTCCCTGTTGGAACGAAGTTCACTGAAAAATCCTTGTTGGGATGCAGTTTTCCTGAGACCCCTGTTGGGGCACAGTTGACGGTCGGACCCCTCCTGGAAGCTGTCGGATGTCGGCCGGCCGGCCTGAGGTCCAGAAGACACGCTTCGACCCTCCGTGTTTATAGCGCTCCGGTTGCGGGTGTTATCGCATCAAGAAAGAGGAGGAACGTTTGGAGGCAGCCCGTTTTATAGAGGTCACTGACATGGGCGTGGCTATAGATCAACGAGACTGCTGGGAGTGGTAGTTTATTGAAAAAAGTTTTATACATTGAAATTTTTAAAAAAGAAAGATATAAAATACTTCTGCTGTGAGCATTAATAAAGAAAGATTAATGCATAAGATACTCGCCTCCTGTCATCATATAATCAATATTTTCCGTCACAAGCTAGGAAAATCTAGAATTATCCCCAGACGTCTTAGGTGGGACTTGCCACCTAATGACGGGCTGGTGGATGATGAGTCAATAAAAGAGTGGTTCAATTTCTTCACTGACAAAGGTTTTGAACCAATTAGATTTTTGTTGTCCCGCAAACAGCGGAAAAATATATGGTTAGAGAGCCAGATACAAGCTATTTCTGACCATATTGAGCAACATAAGGATACTCCTGAGTTCATTCGTCTCTCCGGGGAATTAAAAACTAAACTTGTCAAATGGGACAAAGAAACCCAGGAGAAAAAACTAAAAAAGTTTCTACGGGATGTAGAGGACTTTGGGGTACCCAATGTCTATAAATGGCAATCTCTGAGCTCCTTATCTTCGACATAGGCTCAGCCCTTGCACATGGATACCATTTAGCCAGTACCCACCCCAGCATCACAGGATGTACAGGAATTTTGGGCTAATAACACCACTCGTGATAGGACCCCTACTGAATTGGGCACACCAGTAGGCAGAGGGAGTGGCCAGTCCAGGGGAAGGGGTAAGAATAAGAATTGTAATGGGAGGGGTGGGCATCCAGCTGGGAAATCTGCTCATACTTCAGTATCTTTCTCTCAGGAGACTCCGCCTTGGAGAACAGTGCCTAATAGAGGGAAAGGGCATCCAAGGGGTGGGGGTAATTTCCTGTCTAAAGCACCCCCTTTGCCTACTTATAATTATTATGCGCCCATACAAAATTACTGGGAGGGGCCTCCCCCTACTAATCAACATTTTTTAGGACAGGGGAGGACCCCTTGGAGGGGCCCTTCGTCCTTCCCACCTACTTGGACCGACGAATGGAGGGAACAGCCCCTCCCCCCTTACCCTCCCCCCCAGCTCCGACTCCTATGGGGCAACCCAATTTAAAAAGAAAAAACCAAGAGGAGTCAGAGGGGGGAGACGAGTCCAAAAGGCTAAGGCCATGATCGGCACTGGGATTTTCAATCTTAGTGGGACTACTCTCACAGAAGACGAGATACGAGTGCTTGACAAAGGCCTTAAATTCACCCCCATTCGTAATTTAAACAAGTTTGAGACTTATGTGAATGTCCAGAAGTATGTAAGGAGTTTAAACATGAAGAAATATTTCCTTTCTAATCCGATTGAGAGGACTCTCCCAACGGTTACTTCTAATCATTCTAATTTGAGAAATAAGTCGGTTTTTAATCCCCAATACACTTATACTAGACACTTGGATGTCTTTCGGAATATGGTATGTAAAGATCTGGAAAGTTTGCATATTAAAAAAGTTAAGGATTTGCAATGTATTCAGCGAGGCATACTCTTGCTGGAACAACTTAATGACATTGTAATGGCCGCCCTATTGTAAACGGAATAGATACTGTCACGTCCCGTTTGGGTCAATATTTGGATGTGTTCTTGTAGCCTTTGGCCTGTGAGGTACCAGCATACCTTCGGGATACCAAGCAGATCATCCAAATTGACTCCATCCCTTGTACATCTAACATCCTATTGGTGACTGCTGACGTGGGGTCCCTTTATACCATCATCGGGCATGATGCAGCATTAGCATCGGTCTCATGGGCATTGGAGTCTACAGATCTGAGTCCAGAGCATTTACAGTTTCTGTTAGACAGTTTGAGATTTTGTTTACTAAAGAATT
Organism: Rana kukunoris; assembly: GCA_029574335.1. Lineage (NCBI taxonomy): Eukaryota > Metazoa > Chordata > Amphibia > Anura > Ranidae > Rana > Rana kukunoris. The sequence continues at coordinate 117,455,592 of CM056054.1, forward strand.
ACTTTTGGTTCAATAAGGAATTTTTCCTCCAGCGATGCGGAGTCGCGATGGGAGCCCGTTTCGCTCCCAGTGTGGCCAATTTATTTATGGCCCACTGGGAGCGGGAAGTGGTTTTCCATGATACACCTCCCCAGCTCCTCTGCTACCGCAGATCTATTGATGACGTAGTAATGATCTGGGAGGGTGACATGCCCTCATTGGAGTTGTTTATGAACAAATTAAACACCAATGACAAGGGTATTGTCCTGACTTGGACTATCTCACAAGATCAGGTCACCTTTTTGGATCTGGAGATCTTCAAATCTGGATCTAAACTACTTACTAGGAATCATTTCAAGACAGTTGATCGTAATGGGTATATTCCCCTCACGAGCTGTCATCACTGGTTATGGCTATGCAATATTCCACGTGGCCAATTTGTTAGGCTTCGAAGGAACTGCCCTTTAGAGTCTGACTATCTAGTGCAGTCTCAGGAATTGGCCACTACGTTTGTGTCTAAAAGTTATTCCTTGCCCACAATCAAGCAGGAGATTGAGAGAGTCAGGAATACTGACAGGAGTTTGATAATAGCTGATAAACCTCCCAATAGGGATAAAGAAGTAGCCAACTTTAAAATGTTGCTGGATTTTAACATCCAACACAATTATTTTTTTTTAATTGTGGCCAAACATTCGCCTATCCTTAAAAGGGGATGCGGTCCTCGGTCCCGCTCTTCCTGAGCGTCCACAATTTATATACAGGAAGGCCCCTTCCCTTAGGGACCATTTGGCCCCAGGAGTCATTGACCCACCAGTTATCCCCCGACCTAAACTCTTCAACTTCCTGTCAGGCTTTTACACCTGTGGCCGGTGTGCGACTTGTAGGCATGTCAAATTTAACATCAAAAAACGTAAATAATTTGTTTCCAACGTCACTCGGACCGAATACCCGATTAAGCAGTTGATCACATGCTCCACGGTGGGCGTGGTTTATATGCTTAAATGCGAGTGCGGATTACAATATGTTGGACGCACCTCACGTGAGTTGCATGTGAGGGTGGGAGAACATATTAGTAATATCAGACGTGGCATTAAGAACCATAGTGTGTCTAAGCATTTTAGGGAATGCCATCATAGGGACCCCAAGGGTCTCAAGTTTTGGGGCATAGAGAAAGTCTTCAAACATTGGAGCGGTGGGCACTACATCCGCCAACTGAGCCGCCGAGAATCCTTTTGGATTTACGAAACCAAGGTTTCTTTTCCGGCCGGCCTCAATGTTGAATTTGATCTCAATTGTTTTATTTCCAACCGTTAATTATGATCTTTAGTGTATTGGGGGTAATTTTATTTGATTCTAATTTTAGATTTCTTTTAATATATATTTTTTTCACTACCATTTATTATAGTAAAATGTTTAGTATCTATTGCTGTTATGTAAGATGTAACGATAACGGTAATGTATTATCGTCAGCTTGGCGAGCCTTTTTTATTTATTTTATTTGTAATGAGGAGGCGATTACGGATGACGTCACTAATTAATCACTTTTGATATTTTTATTTATTATTTGATATTATTAATCCTTAAGTGTAGTTGTTACTACATGTTTTAATTATTTGATTGGTCTATCTTACCTGTTGGTTCTTCTTTGAATTTTTTCAATTGAGATCTTTATTCCTGTTTACTATTGGTAACTGTTGCCTGCTGCCTTTCATTAAGGAAACACTAGGTGGCGCAGGTTTGCAGGTTTTTAATGTGCTTTCGGTTTCTATGGCAACGTCACACTATTTAGACCAGTGCGGGACGTTCATGCTGATCTCTCCACCCCACGCTGATGAAATCCTGCCCACTGGGACGTAATGCATATGAGGGGGAGGAGTCACCTGACGTCACCCGTGATCGCCGCCTCATGTTCGGATCTGTGTGCTGTTTGTGTATCTGGACATGCTGTATACCACACACTCTGCCGTGAGTTTTTATACCTTGGTTGTAATAAAACTTTTTGCTATACAGAGTCTTTCCCTTTTCTGTATTTACATAATCTTCCTCCATTCCGTGGATCTGGGGAATTGCTGAGCTGCCTGCTGATTGTCATCCCTGAATGAGATCTGGATGCGCTTGTGTTCATGCTATGTGACCTAGCCTTGGGTCGAGTAGTTCAGGTGAGAGGCCATCTTTAATATCTGGTGGAGGACCTGTCCTGTGGGTCACTGATCTTGGAATTTTTGCACGCAGTCACGAGTGGCTTGGAGCATTATCATTTTTCTCTTTTCATCAGTGCACTTTAAGGACTCTTTTTTTTTTTTTAAAGTGTATTTTTGTGCGTGAACTCGAGAGAGGAGCCAGTAGGCAGACCCTTCCCCCAGAGGCAATCTGCCATCCTTCTCCATGCCCCCGGGTGGCAATGGCGGGTGTGAGGGGGAGGCCTCCCACTCACCCCGCCCTACCTGCTCCACTTGGGACCCCAACGGGCAGAAGGACTCCCCCTATGAGGGAGTGAGGAGGTCTAGCCCACCCAGCCAACCTCATAGGTCCTTCGCCTCTCTTTTTTTAGGAGACCGCATGGCCAAAGTGCGTGAGTGTTAAACCAATTTTGTGTGCGTGCAAGTGTGGTGGTTTTGTTTGTGGGGGGGGGCAGCATACTAAGCACAGGCGTACCTTGCATAGCACACCCACCAGGAGTCGGGCTGAGACCACCAAACTCAATTCACATGTAGCCGAGGCCAGGATACAAACCCTTGGCTGCAGCCACCACAGCTTCTCCTTTATGGACTCTTTTGAAACTCTTTTGATCATTATATGTTTATTTTTTGCAAGATGTCACTTCATGGTTTGTATAATTTATGTTTGCGTTGCACTTTGTTATTAAATCTGTTTTGGGACGTTTGAATTGATCCTTCAGTGCTGGCTTGCATTAGGTTTGATATTTTTCATTTTATATTGTCATTTTTTTTCCAGCGCTAAATTCTTTCCTTTTTTAGTAACAAGGAACGTCTGTGACCAGACGCACCTAATCTGCGTACCAGAGCCGGCAAATCCAAACCGGAGCAATTAGGATTGTCGGTATTCCCTCGGCTTCCACTCTGCGCAGCAGACGAGGAAGAAGCTTCAGAGGAGGAAAGGCGTAGGATTAGCCGATAGTGGCACCACCAACACATCTGACATGTCCACCCATGGGTCTCTTGACCTGGCCATGAACCGCGACACCTTCCGATTGAGACGGGACACCAGAAGATCCATGTCTGGAGTGCCCCATTTCAGACACAGGCTCTGAAACACATCCGGGTGTAGTGACCATTCTTCTTGGTCTAGCGCTTGGCGACTTAGGTAGTCGTTTACCAGTTCTGTACCCCCAGAATGTACACAGCTGGAAGGTTCTTTTCGGCCCACCGGAGGATGTGAGCGACTTCCGCCACTGCAGCAGAGCTTCGTGTGCCCCCCTTAATGATTGACATACACCACAGCCGTGGTGTTGTCAGACTGGATTCTGACCGGGCAGCCCTGCAGTCTCAGAGACCACTTGGAGAGGCACAGCCTGATCGCCTGGAGTTCCAGGACATTGATTGGCAGGCAGAAATCTTCCCGAGCCCAGTGCCCCTGAGCTGACTGGAGACACCAGACCCCCCCCCCAGCCGGAGAGACTGGCATGCATCGTGACCACCGTCCAATGGTACGGCAGGAATGATTTCCTGGCCCGAAGTACCGGAGATGTCAGCCACCACACTAGGGAGGACCAGACCAGGCGACTCACCCGGACTTGGCAATCCAGAGACGAATAGAGCTTGTCCCAACGCGACAGAATTTCTCTCTGTAACACTCGAGTGTGTAATTGAGCATACGGAACCATCTCGCAGGAGGCCACCATCAGACCCAGAACTTGCATGCAAAAGGTAAGAGACGACCACTTCTGAGGTCGCCAACCGTTGCACCTAGGGTTGCCACCTCATCCCTTTAAAACCGAATACATGAATTCCACAGGTTCTATGGCTAATTTAATGCAGATAAGGCAGCCATGTGAGTTTAATTATCACCTTAAATCAGCCACAGAACCTGTGTAATTAATATGTGTTCGGTTTTAAAGGGATGAGGTGGCAACCCTAGTTGCACCGCAGATTGCCAAGTCTGTAGTTTCTCCATGGGAAGGGAAACTCTTGCGCCTCCGAGGAATCCAGGACCAACCCCAGGTATTCCAGATGATGAGACGGTACCAACACTGACTTCTGAACATTTATCAGCCAACCGAATTTCCAGAGAGTCTGGCAGGTGATAGACACATTCACCTCTAACTTTGAGCTTGAAGAAGCTCTCAGGAGACGGTCGTCCAGGTATCCTACAATAGCAATCCCGCGCTGCCTCAGCAGAGCCAGAATCGGAGGGCGCACCTTGGTGAAAACCCTTGGCGCTGAAGTCAGGCCAAAAGGGATGGCCACAAACTGAAAGTGGTCCTCCCCAACCGCAGGAAATCTCTGGTGTTTTGCACATATGGAGCATCTCCTTGCTGGGCAGAAAAAAAAAAAAAAACAGGCTGCAGAACACAGAATGGGGGGGGGGGGGGGAATGTACCTGGGGGAATCGCCCCCTGGGAGGTACTGTGCGGAGTGTTTAACACTTAATATGCTGTTTTTCTGCCTATTCAATCTCCTAAAAAGGTCAATTGCTGCCGTGTCCGTTCATGAAAGGAAAAAAAAAAAAAAACTCAGGAGGCCAGGTGTAGTGGCAAAATGTTACCTGCGAATGTGCAGGGGGGGGGGGGGGGGGGGGGGGGGGCAGGATTGTCACAGGGTAAAAAGGCAACATGGTGAAAGAGGCAGATACCAGGGTTGTAGTTTAGGCACAAATAAAGTGGAAATCCCAGGATCTGTAGTAATGGGCAGAGGGCAATTTCAAGGAGCTAGTGCGGCTGTCAGTCACCCCTGTGTCTGGGCCAATTTCCATACTGGGGCATTCAGCCACGCCATGGCCTCCTTGGGGCTGGGTAAAAGTTGGCCTTGCCATCATGAACACCACGCAGCTTGGTGGGGAAAGCATAGCATATGGCAGGCCTTCACTGCTGCAAACGAGAAGCGTTGGCGCTGGACTTGAGCTGAGAAATCAGTATAGACGGAGATGGTATTGGCATTAAACTTAAGTGTTTATTTTTCTCTTGTCAGGTGTAGAATTGCCACCTTGTCCTGGAAGTTAAGGATCCATGCGATAAAGGTGCCAAAAATGTCCGGAAGCTAGGAGTACAGAAACTTTTCAGTGTGTGAGCGCTCGTTCGGAAAATCAGACGCGGAGATTGGAGAATCGTTCACTCAAGAACAAATAATTGATTTTGGCGCAGAGGGTAGCCATTTCACTTGTAGTAACGCACACATTAACCACTTCAGATCCGCCCCATCGTCAAAATACGTCATTTTTTTTTAAAGATGGATATCTCGGTAACGGCAGCAGCTGCTGCCACATCCGAGATATCCATCTCTTCATGGGGCGGATCTCTACACGATAATGGCGGTCTCCGCGGCGGATTCGCCGTTATCGGTGGCGGGAGAGGGTGCCCCCCCCCCCTCTTACCGTTGCCGGCGGTAGCGATCGGGTCTGCTCGTCGTCTGTCCGGGGATGCGACTGAGGGAAAAATGTCCCTCAGCCGACCCCATACCTCTGCTGGGCGGAAGGACGTCAAAACGTCAGTCCCGCACAGCGTCTTAAAGAGACATATTTTTTTTATTTACTTTTTTTCTTTTGCATTTAAGTCTAAATATGAGATCTGAGGTCTTTTTGACCCCAGATCTCATATTTAAGAGGACCTGTCATGCTTTTTTCTATTACAAGGGATGTTTCCATTCCTTGTAATAGGAATAAAAGTGATCAATTTCTTTTTTTTTTATTTCAGTGTAAAAAAATGTAAAAATAAAATTAAAACAAATAGGAAAACAAAAACATTTTTTTTTTTAAACACCCCGTCCCGACGAGCTCGCGCGCAGAAGCGAACGCATATGCGAGTAGCGCCTGCATATGAAAACGGTGTTCAATCCGCACAAGTGAGGCATCGCCGCGATCGTTAGAGCGAGAGCAATAATTCTAGCCCTAGACCTCCTCTGTATCTAAAAAAATGCAACCTGTAGAATTTTTTAAACATCGCCTATCGAGATTTTTAAGGGTAAAAGTTTGACGCCATGCCACGAGCGGGCACAATTTTTAAGCGTGACATGTTGGGTATCATTTTACTCTGCATAACATTATCTTTCACAATATATAAAAAAATTGGGCCAAATTTATTGTCTTATTTTTTAATTCAAGAAAGTGATTTTTTTTCCAAAAAAAGTGCGCTTGTAAGACCACTGCGCAAATACGGTGTGAAAAAAAAAGTATTGCAATGACTGCCATTTTATTCTCTAGGGTGTTAGAAAAAAATATATATAATGTTTGGGGGTATTAAGTAATTTTCTAGCAAAAAAAAATGTTTTAGTCTCGTGAACACCGAATCTGAAAAACAGGCTCGGGTCTCAAGTGGTTAACCGACAAGGGGTGCACAGTATCTTCCAGGGAACAGATACGTTCCTCCATGTCCCCAGTTCCATTACATAGGTTTTGGCCATCCTGCTTTAGGAGAGCGAAGTCCATACATATAGAAGCAATCTGTGCTGAGTGAGGCCTTGCAGTTCTGTATAGCCAGCATTATAGTAGAGTAGGCTCATTAGGGGGAGAATATATGTCCTAGCTGCCCTCTCATGTTGCTGAGTCCTAGGACAATAGGGGGTCCACTTGGGTGTAAAAAGATAGAGTTGAAACACCAACCAATGTAGCACAGCTCTGGTCAGCAGAGGAGGATGCCTGCAGCGTGTGTCTGCCCTGGCGCCATCTTGCCTCCGGAACTAAAGCAAGTTCTGTTGCGGATGAGGGCCAGCCACAGCTGTGGGGAAAGATTCAGCATGGTCAGTGAGGCGATGGGACACAGGATAAGAGTAGAATGGGTGTTAAGAGCCGGACAGGCGTTTGTGGCCACTCGCTCCACCATTATGCCCAGAAGGTAAACCTTCTTCCCATTAACAACTTTCTGGCAGCAGATTTTTTTCAAGAAATTGATGGTATCCCCCCCCCCCCATTTTCATTCTATCCTGAAAATGTTCCAAGTCTCTGGAGCAGAGAAAACCCCCCCCCCCCCCCCCCCAATAACAGGAAATTACCACCTGTTTTACTGTAGGAATGGTGCTATTTGGATTTCTGCCTATCATTTGGTGATGAGGCATAATCATTCAATTTTAGTCTCATCTGACCATAACACTTTTTCTATGTGGCCTCAGAATGAAGGTGGTCAAAATATTTGGCCTTCACACCAAACAATGACCAAAAATGAGCACACGTGGTTGAAGGAGAAAGTTGAATGCTCTTGCATGGCTTAAGTCCAGACTAAGACCCCTTTCACATTGAGGAGTTTTTTAGGCGGTACAGCGCTAAAAATAGCGCTTTTATACTGCCTGAAGAACTCCTTCACTGCATCCTCAATGTGAAAGCCAGAGGGCTTTAACACTGAGGCGATGCGCTGGCAGGAGAGAAAAAAAATCTCCCGTCAGCAGCATCTTTGGAGCGGTGAGTATACCGCTACTTCCCATTGAAAAGAATGGGAAACCGCGGCAATACGCCTCTATAGAGGCGCATTGCGGGCAGTATTAACCCTTTCACGGCCGCTAGTGGGGGTTAATACTGCACCGCTAGCGGCCACAACTCGCAGCAAATCCGACGGTATAGTGCCGCAATGTGAAAGGGGCCTTAAACCACATTGAAAAGCTGTACAATGACTTGAAGACTGCAGTCCACAAATGGTCATCATTCAATTTAGGCGAACCTGAGCAGTTCTACAAAAAGAGTGGACAAATATTGCAAAGTCTCTATAGATATGCAAGTTGCAGAAGAAAATACAGATTTTTTTAAAAAGTATTCGTTTCAGGTTGCAACAAAATTAGATGTTTTAAACGGGGGAAACTGCATTATATTGCTCATTTTAACTTGACATTAAAATATGAAGTTTAGAATAATCTGTTAAAGCGCTAGTGTTTATTTAGGGATTATATTACACTTTAAGGGCGATAGTCATTTCTGCAGAAGAATGGACATGTAACATTTTACAGTTTAGCAATATTACACTATTCAAGTATCACTGTTGAAAAATTTATTTAAAAAAAAAAACAAAAAACAAAAACTTACAATATTGCACCTAAGGAATGTACAAAGATGAATCTGTAATAAATTATTCAAAAGGCATGATGACAGACAAACTGCATAATCTTCAATGGCCCCCCCCCCCCCCTTTTTTTCCGCCAGCCATTATGGATGTTCTGGTCTTCATGACTTCTGGACAACTGTAGGTGCTGCACAGTCAGTAAACAGCTCTCTATTCAAGAGTCCTTTAGAACATTCCTCCTCCCATTCCTCCCATTCCACCCATTCCACCCATACCGCCCATTCCACCCATGCCAGGATCCTTCTCCTCTTTTGGGATTTCTGTCACTACTGCTTCTGCAGTTGACAAGAGAGAAGCAACACCTGCTGCATCCATTAGAGCAGTCCGTACAACCTAACAAAAGAAAGAAAGAAAAAAAAAGTTGATTAGAGGGGGAACCCTACAGAATTACACAATTATTTAAATATATTTACAACAAAAAAATAAAATCTTTACCATCTGGCCCAGTCAGGCTGATTTTTCACTTTAACCGTTTTCTGACCCGCTCACGCCGATATACGTCAGCAGAATGGCACGGCTGGGCAAAACTTATGGGTACGTTCCTTTTAAGAGCAGATAGGGGCTCAGGCGCCCGCCACATTGCAGAGGACCAGACGCATGTGGCTGGTGGGCGAGATGCCCGCGGCAACCCAAGATCGTGGGCATGAGGCAGCACAGGGATGTGTGTCGGTAAACACACACATTTCTGTTCTGTCAGGGGAGGACAATATGTCCTCCCTCCCCCAGTCAGTCCTATCCCCATACAGTTACAACACATCCAGGGAACACACATTTAACCTCTTCATCGCCCCCTAGTGTAAATCCCCCTCCCTATTAGTGACATTTACATAGCTCTGATCGCTGTATAAATGTCAATGTGTCAAAAGTGTCCAATCCTTCTGCCACAATGTCGCAGTACTGCAAAAAAAAAAAAAACACAACACGTAGAGGTGATCTAATACCACCAAAAGAAAGCTATTTGTGGAGGGGGTACAAAGCTGCACAATAGTCAGTTAAAACGATGCAATGCAGTAAACCAAAAAATGGCCTAGTCATTAGGGGGCAAATCCTGTCTATAAAGTGATTGTTAAGCTTCAAATTATATGACACGTTTCTTTAAAAAAAAAATATACTTACCTCCACTGTGCAGTTCGTTTTACACAGAGTGGCTCTGAACACCGACTTCTGGGGTCCCTCGGCAGCGTCACCCCCGCATCAGATAACCCCCTAGAAGGGCTCTCCCTGGGGGTTACCTTGCAGGCGTACTCCCAAGTAAAGCGTTCAGCATCCATAGCCGCCGAATGCATGACTCTGCAACACCCCCCTGATTCATTGGATTTGATTGACAGAAGCAGGAACCAATTGTTGGGCTGCTATCAATCTATTCAATTAAATACCGAGCACCTCGGGCAGTACGTCCTTTTTGGGGGAAATTCCAGGACTCAGTTAAGTAAGAGCGGGGGGGGGGTCACTGCCAGGTGTTTCACCTTAATGCATAGGATGCATCAAGGTGAAAAAAATAATAAGATAAAACACAGGTTTACACAAAACTGTACGGAACTGCCTCTGGTGTGAACTGGCCCACGCCAATTCATTCAGCAACATTAGTACTACAATGAATAGGAAATGTTGCAATTTGTCTGCAGCAAACCCCATACTGCACTGGTATAGATGCAAGACTTAAAACTTTTCAGTATGCATCTCAAGATTTAAAAATGGAACTCATGAGGAAAAAAAAAACACACACACACACACACACACACACACACACACACACACACACGACGGCTGCTATTGCAGACTTCATTCTAAAAATGCTAGTTGCCAAGCTGGGAAGAATCTTTAACACCCATATGTTCTTCAAAAAAGACCTTTCCAGTAACTGAACGTACCGCTCAATGGGGAAAAAAAAATTCAGCTAAGTAAAAAGCTAAAATTGTAATATTTTAGAGAGTTACCTTAGTAGGGTCAATGATGCCTTTTTCCACCATATCAACAAATTCCCCAAGCATAGCATCATATCCAATGTTAACAGGGCTCTGCAGGATTTTCTCAACAATCAATGATCCTTCAACACCAGCATTCTTCGCTATCGTCATGGCAGGGATTCTCAGTGTTTTTCTGATTATTTCAATTCCTATTGAAAAACAAAACAGGAGCAGATAATTTACAACTTTAGCAGAAAAAAAAAAAAAAACAAACACACACACACACACACACACACACACACCAAGAGATTAGCAAATCTATATACAAATTGCAGAACCAACCAAGATATAACTGAAGTGCTCAGGACGTATGAAACATTTTCTCCCTAAAACAGAGGCTCATTTTAAACATTACAAGTACTGAACATTACTAACACCGATTACCATTAACCACCCCAGCAGTCTTTGGTGATTGGAACTAAAGTAGATCTAAATCCTGTTTGGGCGACAATTGTTTTTGCAGGGATTTGTGTCCTTATGTCAGACCCGCCAGCACAGAAAACAAATAAGCACAGTAGTGACATCTTCAAATCCGACTTGATATCTACTGAAAATAGCAGGCAGAGGTAGCCGTGGCATAGATCTCAAACTTCAGATATACAGCTGTGAGGATGTTGGCACAGAAGGGTCCAGAGAACACACACACACACACACACACACACACACACGGGAAGTGTATGATTTAGGCACAGTTAGACTTGTATTGCAACATTACCAGGTACTTTACCCACTTGAGAGCCGAGCTGTGGACGTCTGTCTACAGCTCGGCTCTCAACTGCCGGGAGGATGTCCTATTTACATTCGGCCGCGATGTACGCCAGGTACCCACGATCGGCAGTGACAGAGCAATGACGTGGAGTTGTGTGTAAACACAGAGCTCCACGTCCTGCCAGGGAGAGAGGAGACCGATGCCGTGTCCCTTGTACATAGGGACACAGATCGTTCACCTCCCCCAGTCAGTCCCCCCCCCAGTCAGTCCCCTCCCCCAACAGTAATAATCACTCCCAGGGAATACATTTAACACCTTCCTCGCCCCAAAGTGTTAACCCCTTTCCCTGGCAGTCACATTTAGACCGCAATCAGTGCATATTTATAGCACCGTTCGCTGTATGAATGTGAATTTTTCCAAAATAGTGTCAAAGTGTCCGATATGTCTGCCGCAATATCGCAGGCCTGACAAAAAATTAAATTTAATAAATAAAAAAAAAAAAATCATATTTTGTAGGCACTAACTTTTGCGCAAACCAATAAAGGCTTCTAGTGATTTTTTTTTTTACCAAAAATATGTAGAAGAATAAGTATCGGCCTAAACTGAGGAAAAAATAAAAATTAGGATGTTTGTACTCACCGGTAAAATCCATTTCTCTGGAGTTCATGGACGCAGCTTTTGACCTTGGGGGTATCTTCTTCCTTCCAGGAGAGTTTGGCAGAAAAATAGCACTTTAAGTGTTACCACTTTTCTTAGCACAGCTCCTCCCAGGGGGCGTGGTTCCCCGGGTACAACCCATACTCTGCCTGAGCAGCTCGAGTTCGTAACAGGCAGTACAAACAAGAGTAGGGATGGGTGCTGTGTCCGTCCATGAACTCCGAGAAATGGATTTTTACGGTGAGTACAAAAATCCTATTTTCTCTTCCGTTCATGGACGGACACAGCAGCCTTGGAACTCCAACCTCAAACTGCCGCCTGTAACACCTTGCGGCCAAAGGAGGCATACGAAGATGCACTCACATCCATCTTATTCAATTTTGAGAAGGTGTGAATTGACGACCAGGTCGCAGCCTTACACACCTGTAAAACGGAGGATTAATGACGGAAAGCCCTGGTCGAATGCGCTGTAACCCGAAAGGGAGGCGCCCGCCCCTTCAGGGCATAGGCCTGAAGCACGACCTGTCTGATCTACCTAGACATGGTGGCAGACGAGACCACCAGACCTTTTTTAGGACTACCCACCGACGTGAACAGGGAGTCCGTGTAGCCGTAGCAGCCAAGTACATCCAGGAAATGTAGAGACCTCTTTTGGGTTTTTTGGCCAAGGACATAAGGATGTTAAAACAATGTCCTCATTAAATGTGAAAAGCCGAAACAACATACGAGAGAAAAGACGGCTGCGGCCCCAGCACCACCTTATCTTTGTGGATGACCAAGTAGGGAGCCTTGCAGGACAAGGCCGCCAGTTCAGATACCCGCCTGACTGAGGTAATCGCTACCAGAATAACCACCTTCTGTGACAGAGTCAATAAAGGGATCTTTCGAATGTCCTCAAAAAAGGGAGCTACTTGAAGCACCGAGAGTACTAAATTCAGGTCCCATGGAGGCAGCGGGGGACGCACAGGAGGAGCCACATGCCGGACCCCCTGCACAAACTTTCGCACCAAGGAGTGCGCCGCCAAGGGTCGCTGAAAGTAGACCGCTAGCGCCGAAATTTGACTCTTAACCGTACTTGAGGCGAGAGCCTGATCCACTCCACGATGTTAGAACAGCAGAATCCGGGACATAGTGTATTAGTGTATGTAAGGGGGTGCCACTTTATCTCTTCACACAGAGATGTAGGCCTTCCACGTACGATGGTAAATCCTTTGTGAAGTAGACTTCCACGCACGCAGCATGGTAGACACGGCCCCGGTTCTTCAGCACTTGGCTCTCAATAGCCACACCGTCAAAGCCAGCAACTGTAAAGCAGGGTGAAAACAAAAAACAAAAAAAAACAAAAGACCCTGCGACAGAAAATTATTATTATTATACAGGATTTATATAGCGCCAACAGTTTACGCAGCGCTTTACATTAGGGAAGACAGTACATTCACAATACAAATCAATACAGGAGGGATCAGAGGGCCCTGCTCGTAAGAGCTTACAATCTAGAAAATCTTCTCTCAAAGGTAGACGCCAGGGTGCGTCTGCCACCAGACGCGCCAGGTCCGCGTACCAGGAGAGGCGCTGCCAATCTTGGGCGATCAGGATTGTTTGAATCCCTTCGGAATCTACTCTGCGCAGAAGACGAGGAAGAAGCTTCAGAGGAGGGAATGCGTAAATCCGGCGATGGCGACCCCAAGGTGCCACCAACGTGTCCGCCCACGGGTCCTTTGACCTGGCCACGAACCGTGACACCTTCCGGTTGAGACAGGATGCTAGAAAGTCCACATCTGGAGTGCCCCACTTCTGGCACAGGATCTGAAAAACCTCGGGGTGAAGCGACCACTCACCTTGGTCCAGAGTTTGGCGACTTGGGTAGTCGGCTTGTCAATTCTGTACTCCCGGAATGCACACTGCCGACAGAGCCAGAACGGACCTTTCGGCCCATCAAAAGATGTGCGCGACCTCCATCGCTGCGGCCGAGCTCCGTGTGCCTCCCTGATGGTTGACGTATGCATCCGCCGTGGCATTGTCGGATTGGATCCTGACCGGTCAGCCTTGCAGATTCAGGGACCACTTGGCAAGGCACAGCTTGATTGCTCAGAGCTCCAGCACATTGATGGGAAGGGCGGGACTCAGAGTCCAGCGCCCCTGGGTTGACTGTTCCCCAAACGCCCCCCCCCCCCCAACCGGAGAGGCTGGCGTCCAACGGCACGGCAGAAAAGATTTCCCGCTCCGAAGCACCAGAGACGTCAGCCACCACACCAGGGAAGACTTGACCAGACGGCTCAACTGAATCTGGTAATCCAGAGATGAACCGAGCTTGTCCCAACGTGACAGAATTTCCTTCTGTAGCACCCGGGTGTGGAATTGGGCATACAGTACTGCCTCAAAAGAGGCAACCATCAGACCCAGAACCCTCATGCAGAAACAAAGGGAAGACCACTTCTGGGTCGACAACTGTCGCACCGCAGCGTCTGAAGTTTCTCCATCAGGAGAAAAAAATGTGTTTGGCGGACAAGAGAGAAACTCTTGTACCCCAAGGAAACTACTTCGCAAACCCAACGGTCGGAAAGAAGAGACTTTCACCGAGCCGCAAATTCGTGAAGCCGGCCCCCCACCCGAGACATGGGCAGACCTTCATGCGGAAGCAGGTTTGTCCGCAGGCTTGTTAGGCTTACGGTACCGGGTGCGCTTTTGCCCTGTAGCGGGCGCCTTAGCACCATGAAAAATTTCCTGTTGCACTGGGCTGCGAAAAAAACGCTCAGGGGTAGTAAAGGAGGGCCCCTGCTTACACCCTTCACCCTTAAAAGGGTAAATCCACCAAGGCATTCTTTGAGGACTGGTCCACAGACCAACACTTCAGCCACACAAGGGGGCGTAGTACCACCACATAGGCAGAGGCCCTGGAGAGCAAGGGAAGCGTATCCAGGGCCGATTCACAGACAAACTTCAGACCCTGCACCAACTGTTCAGCCAGGTCCACCCAGGTCTCAGGAGCATCATTTGTCTCCAGCTTCTGTAACAAGCACTTTGCCCAATCGGTAAGCGTCCAGAGTCCCGGCCAAAACCGGCCTAACAGCCGAACCCACTACAGTGAACATGGAGCAGGCCACAGCCTGCACTCTCCTATCTGTGGGGTGCTTAAACGCGGGAGCCCCTTCCACAGGCAACGTGGTGGCTTTACTCAATCTGGACACGGGAGGGTCCACCGAGGGAGGAGAGACTCCACTTTTTTTTATAAGTCCTCCTCAAAAGGGATAATGCGTCGCAAAGCATTTTGGAACAGCAAAAACTTTTTGCGGCGTATCCCATTCTTTGTTCAACAAGTTGTCCAAATACGGAACGCATGGAAACACTTTAGCCGTGCGTGGCGGTTTGCGGAACCCAAACGGGACCGGCACATCCTCTGCCAAATCCTCAAGCCTCCGAGTATCCCACACCACACAGATGAGCGCTTCAACAAATTCCTAATCATGCACTGACCCTGAAGCAGAGTCATCCTCCCTGTCTGCGTGGGTTAAGCCCGCATCTACTGACATGACAGAACCAGAGGCAATAGTAAGGCCCAATTCTGTGTCAGACATCCCCAGAAGCAGGCTCAGGGAGGGGGCACTTTTTACCCCCCTTCTGGCCACTTGCCGCTTCAATCCGGGCATGGATGCGACAGGGGTAGGGGCCTCGGGGGGTTAACTCAGGCTCTGCTGGGGTAGAATCACCAGGTTCAGGCTTCATAGTTCCCCACCGCTATCCCCCCAGACACTGCAAGGCAGACAAAAACCCACCGGTCACCTCCCGGCTGCACAACAGAAGGCAGGGGACCCCCAGGGAACTCACCACCCCACCTGGTTGCCGCGTGAGCTGAAGCGCTAAAGAGTGCTGGCTGCGCTGTACCTAAGGAAGCCGATTTGCGGGCTTTTGCAGCGCTAATCTAGGCAATAGAGGCCCAGACATTTTCAAAACGGCTGCCGTCTGAGGTAAAAACACCATGCGGGCTACAAGACAATGGCCGCCGACCAATGTAAACTGCATCCGCAGTAAAATGGCGCCCAAACGCAGTTTAAAAACACAATGACAACCACACAAGGCCAACACACACAGCAACCCCAAAAGTAAAAAAATTAAAAAAAAAAAAAATCACAGCCCTGCACAGCACACGGCCCTGGGTAGAGATGGAACCCCAGGAAAGCCCCCCTACAGCAGCCACCCAGCATGGGGAAGGAGGGAGAGGAAAGCAGGGCAAACCCTCATTCGACCTCCCCAGGGAAGCACCAGCCATACCACCTTGCCGGGGCAAGGTGCCTACTTACCCGTCTTGCAACTACCGGCTGGAGGCATTCCTGACTGAACCAACATCCGCGAACGGCATGGTAGTCGGCCAGACACACTTTGACAAAGCCGAAGTTCCCTGGCCACCCCTGGAGCAGTGGGGCATGTCGCGGACAACCCAGAGCTGAGCTGAGGACCGGCACACGCTCGATGGCCGAACATGGGGGGACTACAAGGATCAAGATCCAGCCTGTCACCCAGTCAGCAGTTGAGGATAGAATCACAGGATTCAAAAAATAAAATAAAAAATAAATTGCATTAAAAAAAAAAAGGCCAGAGTACAGGGACTCCAGAAGGCCAAGTCTCTCCTGACGTTGGGCAGAATCAAAAAAACTCGAGCTGCTCAGGCAGAGTGAGAGTTGTACCCAGGGAACCACGCCCCCTGGGAAGAGCTGTGCTAAGAGAAGTGTTAACACTTAAAGTGCTGTTTTTCTGCCTAACTCTCCTGGAAGGAAGAAAGTTCCTTAAGGTCAAAGGCTGCTGTGTCCGTCAACGGAAGAGAAATGTGTTAAAAAAATTAAAAAAAGGGGATAATATAACAAAAAGTAAAGAAATGCGTTTTTTTTTTTTAATTTATAAAAATATAATTTGGGTACAGTGTTGTATGACCGCGCAATTGTCATTCAAAATGCGTCAGCGCTGAAAGCTGAAAATTGGTCTGGGTGGGAATGGGGGGGTTTAAGTGACCAGTAATGAAGTGGTTAAAGAAAGCAAAACACACAACTGAAAAACAAATTTTGAAGTTACGTTAACATGCTGAAGCAAAAAGGATTTAGTATTTGGGCCTAGATCTTCAACAGTTGCAGGCAAACATCTGCCCATAAGGCACTGCCATATGCAACAAACCTTAAAGTGTGTGGTGCAGCATTTCCATTCCCTAATTTAGAAGGAAGTATCTGCTTCAATAACCAGAGATTCAACAACCTGGCATGTCTATGTACACCAAGTGCATTTGATAGCCCAACTATGAAATCAGCATTTTGGTCTTTCTTCTCCTAAACGGTAAATGCCACAGGCAGAGTCACTTAACAGCAAGGCATGTCAATTTAGTATCTGCAGACAAGGAACACTTTGGGTTCAGGGCTCCTGGAAAAGGACCAGTCATGTAAGCAGATAGCTGTATGCCAGCAATACTGTAATGTCTGGGTGGCAGTTTATAGATACATTTTTTTTTTATATTATGATTAAGCTGGTTAATTAAAAAGGCCTTCATAGCTTTTAGATGTGTACACATAAAGAATACCTATTTGCTTCCTGAAACATGGTCAAATATAGAAGAATATGCCCAAGCCATGCATTTGAAAAGTCCCAGGTTGGTCTGCTGTAAAATATCAACTGTACTATTTTTATTCTTTGCCTATAACATACACATCCATTACGTTTCCTGGCACATGACTGCGGTTTTTCAAAATGTGACATTCCCAAACAAACTGCAAAATGACAATTAAAAAAAATAAGAAATAGTCACAAGTACCAATTTTTTGATCCTCGTTAGATGGTATCAAGGAGTCCAACGCTGGTATACAACGCAATAGTGCACAGCCACCGCCTAATACAATGCCTTCCTCTACTGCTGCACGTGTGGCATTCAAAGCATCTGTTACTCGGTCCTTCTTTTCATTAACTTCAACATCACTGGTTCCACCAACCTAAAAAGTGTTTAATATATATATAAAATTAATGGCTGCTCAAGTTTAAACTTAAAAACACACACACAAAAATAAAATTACCTTTAGTACAGCAACACCATCAGAAAGCTTAGCCAGTCGCTCATTTAATTTTTCTTTTTCATATTCACTGGTTGTAGATTCCAACTGCTCCTGGATTTCAGTAATTCTTTTCTCAATCTGTGACTTGTCTCCCTTTCCTTTCAATATCATTGTGTCATCCTTTGTAACAATAACCTCTCCCACCTTTCCAAAATCATGTGCCTGAATGTCTTCAATAGTCAAGCTGAGAGCCTCTTCTCCAAAAACCTGTGTGTACAAAAATGGAACATTTATACCGCGTTTCCCCAAAAATAAGAGCAACTGTGATTTTCACTACCCCAAAAAAATAAGCCCTAGCTTAAAGTGGTTGTAAAATGCTAGAATCCAATCTCCTACAATAGTATACAATGTATATGCTGCATATACAATGCAACACAACTGTAGCAAATACTTTCGGTACAAAGCTGATCTTTTCTCCTGGCTGTTTAGAGCAGGGTAGACAGCTTGGGCGGGCAATGGAAGCGACGGGGGTATCTCAGCCCCCCCCCCCCCCTCTGCAGGTACTTAGACAATCTCTCATCTCCCGGGTGTCAGCAGGGGGATCACTGCCTTCCTCTCTACAGGCGCTCAATTAATCTTTGCTGCTCTGCTCTTAAACACCGTGAGGCAGGCCATGGAAGCACCGATATAAGAAGGTATCTGCACAAATACCACACACACACACACACACACACACACACCATTCAAGGCATCCGTCCTATCCTAGACTTTAATCCCTTAACAATTTCCTTAAAATTCCAAAGTTTCCTATGTAATCTGCGCAACAGCCATGCATACTGGGCCAACGCATAGCTGTGTGCATAGCAGCCATTTTGCCATGTCTCAGCTCACCTCAGCCATGTCTTGCGAAGAGCATATCAGTGAGTGACCTTGCCCCCACCTTTTTCTTTTAGTTATCCAATACACAAACTGATGACTGAGACCAGGTTCCCATCAGTCCAGTGATCAGACCTTTCAATTACCCAACCCACAATTTAAGGCTGGAAACAGTCACCCTCCCAATCCAGAAAACCAACAGATACCTGTAATAATTAGCTTAACCCACAGAGTGCAAACAGTTCAGGGATCGTTCTGAAACTTCAGGATGTTTTGCAACTTTCAAAATAATAAAAAGGCACATACATAATATGGACATATTTAATTTCCTCAGATAATTTGTAGCATTTCAAGTCCAGACATCCCCCCCCTTGTCAGATCACATTGGGAACCACTGGTACCCCTTCTTCCTCCTAGACATATTTGTTTTGAAGTAAATTTCCCACTGCACCACAATATGGATGTTAGTCTGTAAACAGAGATGCAGTAAAAGTCAGTGGTGTCAGTTAAAGGGTTAATTGCTTAATTAGCCCAGTGACAAATCGCTCCCAGGCTGCTGGCACCTAGATTGGGTCCCACAAGCGTGAAAATTTGTGCCGCGTGCAGCCGAGTGGCATTGCTACACAAAAGTGACAGCGCGGTGAGATTGGCCAGTCCTTTGTCATGAGTTAGTAAGGAGGGCAGGAATCCGATACCCACGTTCGTTACAATCTGCAAGGTCAATAACGGCCTCCCTGGGACAAGGGGAACACATGGAATCCATGGACATCCAACATGCTTTCCCACATTATCAGCGATTCCTATGCTTTGAGGTTTCCACTGCCCCTATACTCCCAAATAAAGTCCTTGTCCTGGTGGATCACCACTTCAGTAAAAAATATATCAATCCTTCCTTGCAATAGGAAGGTTCTTTAACATGTGCAAGTCTGTCAGGCTGGGCAAAAGTCCTCCATTCTTTGACATCTCAGGGAACATGGCCAATAAGGATGAGCTCCGGCTTGTTCGCACAGTCCATGTGCAGAGCCCGCCAGGAAGTCGGCACCGCGCTGCGCTAATCACAGGCAGGGAGACATTTCCCGATGCTCAGCTGCAGAGATCGGGAAATGTCTGCCTGCGATCAGTGCAGCGCAGTGCCGACTTCATGATGGGCTCTGCACATGGACTGTGCGAACACGGGGGAGCTCATCCTTAAAGTGGAGGTAAACCCCCCAAAAAAATGTTTTTTCTTTTTATGTCACAATGTAGCGTATAAGATTTCCTATCATCTGTGCCCAGTCTTGCCACACAGAGTTAATCCAGCGCCGAGTAATCCTCTTTTAAAGTTCAGTGCAAATTAACAGAATTCCAGATAAAAACTTGCCAAATTATAAAGTCCATTTCTCTGTTATTGCTTTCAGAAACAGGTTATTTACATATCTAGCTTGGACATGTTTATCATAACAAGAGGTGATCCAAAGTTCATTGTATATTACTAGGATGTGTTATGATGTTATATCACCTCATATTATGATAAACAAAACATAACATATGATAAACATGTCCTAGCTAGATATGTAAATAACCTCTCACTCAAAGCAAGAAGAGAGAAAACAGACTTTATCTAGGCAGGGTTTTATCTGGAAGGCTGTTCATTTTCACTGAACATAAAAGAGGATTTCTCAGACCTGGATTAACTGTGTGGCAAGACTGGGCACAGATGATAGGAAATATTATACTCTACATTGTGACAAACATTTTTTTGGGGGTTTACATCCACTTTAATGGTCAAGAGAAGGGGCCAAACTCCTCACATCTTAGAGCACAGAGCCTGCTATCCTTCCATCAGGCTATTCCTCCAGCACCAGACGTCCCCCTTCTAAAAAAGGGGCACCCAACATCTGAATTTTTTTCTTCAAGGCAGCCACGCCCTAGAACATTTCTATAGTCAGATCTCTTCAGACAATCCTCTTGTAAACAGAGAGCAATGAAAAGAAAGTTTTGTTGAGCTGTATCCTATAAATATGCTGGAACCACAGACTAGGCAGCATTAAAAGAACTTTCCTTACATAAGAGGTACACCATATTACAGATGGTACAGTGCCTTGAAAAAAGTATTCACACCCCGTTACAACCAAAAACAAAATGCATTTTAGGTGATAAGACCAACACCAAGTGGTACACAATACGTTGTAGAACCACCTTTTGCTGCAATTACAGTGCAAGTCTTTACAAGCTTTGCACATCTAGAGTGACATTTTTGCCCATTGTTTTTTGCAAAGTGGTTCAAGCTCTGTCAGACTGGATGGAGAGTGTCGGTAAACAGCATATTTCAATCTTGCCACAGATTCTCGAATTGGATTTAGGTCTGGACAAAATAACACATGAACATGCTTTGATCTAAATCATTCCATTTTAACTCTGTATGTTGAGGGTCGTTGTCCTGCTGGAAGGTGAACCATTACCCCAGGTTCAAGTCTTTTTCAGACTTACAGGTTTTCTTCCAAGATTGCCCTGTATTAGGCTCCATCCATCTTCATATCAGCTCTGGCTAGCTTCCCTGTCCCTGCTGAAGAAAAGCATCCCAACATAATGCTGCCACCACCATGTTTTACGGTGCAGATAGGGTGATGTGCAGTCAATTTTCTGCCACACATAGCGTTTTGCTTTTGGGCTAAAAAGTCAGTTTCGTCTTATCTCACCATAGCACCTTCCACGTGTTTGCCGTGTCCCCCACATGGCTTCTCGTACACTGCAATTGGGACTTCTTATAGCTTTCTTTCAACAATGGCTTGCTTCTTGCCACTTTCATAAAGGCCAGATTTGTGGAGTGCATGACTATTAGCTGTCCTGTGGACAGATTCTCCCACCTGAGCTGTGGTTGAAAACCATTTATCATTTTCCTTCCAAGTCACATCCATGCGCTACTTTGTGGTGTTCCATTACATGAAATCCCAATAAAATACATGTTTTTGGCTGGAACATGAGAAAATTTGGAAAATGTCAAGGGGTATGAATACTTGTTTAAGGCACTGTATTTTGCTTCCATAAAGTAATCTGCTCCTTTAAAAGAAGGTAGAGCACTGGCCAAGCAATGGACATAAAGCAAATAAGCTTCAAAACAAGCCCTCTAAAGCTGTGGGTATCTGCAAGGTTTACAGAAATAAGTTTTCATTTCAGGAACTTGGCTCATTGCGTTACTCCCTCCCATCAGTGGCTTAGCAGTCTTCCAACCTCCAAAGTAAAAACAGAGCATGGCGGGAGGGAGAGCAGAGCGCAGAGACTATTCAAATGAGTGTTTCTCTGGAAAACCTTTAGCCACCCTACTTTCAGCATGCTTCACGTACAAACAATTGTAGCAATAAATGAGATCAACTTGGGGTAAAAACACTTTCCAAAAAATGAGACAGGATGGCAGAAACTCCCACAATGGCATTTCTAAAGCCAGGTTCACATTCAAGAAGTTGACCACTCTGGTACGAGCCACTGTACTAACCATGCAAGATTTGTTCAGCCATCTCCCCTGCTGAGCTTTTGTGTTCTGACAGGAGGGACATGCCCCCTTTTAAAACACTCCGATCAGCGCCCTCTGCCATTGGCTGAGAGTGCTGATAGGGAGTCAGTTGGATGCTGGTTTTCCAGCAGACCAGCATACACTTAGCTGTATGTTGGCTTAGCTTAAGGTTGATTTTTTTTTTTTTCTTATAACAAAAAAACAAAAAAAAGTATAAAATATGGAATAAACTAAATTTTAGTCAAACATTTAGGCCAAAATGTATTCAGCCACATGTCTTTAGAAAAAAAAATATATATATATATAAAAAGTTATAGCATCTACAAGCTAGGGTACATTTTCTGGAATTTACACAGCTTTTATGACTGCCTATCTCATTTCTTGAGGTGCTAAAATGGTAGGGCAGTACAAAACCCCCCCAAATGACCTCATTTTGGAAAGTAGACACCCCAAGGAAACTGCAGAGAGGCATGAGTCCATTGAATATTATTTTTTGTCCCAAGAGATTGAATAATGACAAAAAAAAAAAAATATATGTTTGCAAAAGGTTGTCACTAAATTATACATTGCTCACATATGCCATGGTTATATGTGGAATAGCACCCTAAAATACATTCTGCTGCTTCTCTCGAGTACAGGGATACCACATGTTTGGGACTTTTTGGGAGCCTAGCCACGTATGGGGCCCCAAAATCCAAGCACCGCCTTCAGCATTTCTAAGGGCGCACATTTTTTATTTCACTCCTCACTACCTATCACAATATCGAAGGCCATAAAATGCCAAGATGGCACACAACCCCCCCCAAATGACCCCATTTTGAAAAGAAGACACCCCAAGCTATTTGTCGAGAGGCATGTTAAGTCCATGGAATATTAATTTTTTTTTGCCCCAAGTGATTGAAGGACCAAAAAAATAAAACATTTACAAAATGTTGTCACTAAATGATATATTTCTCACACATGCCATAGTTATATGTGGAATTACACCCCAAAATACATTCTGCTGCTTCTCCTGAGTACGGGGATACCACATGTGTGGGACTTCTTGGGAGCCTAGCCGCTTACGGGACCCCGAAAACCAATCACCGCCTTTATTAGGTAATATATGGGGGTACCTGACGCTTTATAAAAATCTGGCGGCGAACCTAAATAACTGGCTAACCTGCGTCACCAGTGACACTTATACGGTGATCACTGGTGAAAGGGTTAAAACATTTATGGGGGTACCCAATGCTATAGAAACCTGGCAGCGAACCCCTTGATCGGGCGGTGATCAAGGGGTTAAACCTTTAGCGGGGTAGGGGGGCTACCCTGGACTTAAAGGGGCCTAAGACTAACTGCCCTGCAACTTTTAACTGTCACTAAATGCAGTGATCAGTAAATATTTGATCACTGCAATCAGTGACACTGACAGGGGGCTGGGGGGGGGGGGAATCTGAGGGGGTTAAGTGTATGAGGGGGCACATTCCAATGAGTGTTTGAATTTTGTAATCAAACTTCACCACAATTCTAATTTGTTTTCCAAAATGCTATGTCAACTTACAACGCCACCTGAAGCAATGGCCATATCCTTAAGCTGATTTTTGCGATTATCACCAAAACCTGGGGCTTTCACAGCAACAACCTGAAGACCAACTTTCAGCCTAAAAAAAGAAAAAATGTTACAGTCAGAGATATAGATATAACACCATACAACACTTACACGTTTTGTCCATGGCTATAAAATGTATATCATTTTTTCCTGAAAGGCCATCATTGTTTATTTCCTAAAAGGCCATGAAAAAAAATACAATAACATTTTTTTTATTAAAAAGATCCCCCAGTACATAAGGTATAATGAAATTGTAAAATGTATTTTTGACTAGTCGTGAGGCGTTCGACCACCTGTCAGGTTTTTGTGAAAAAGAAAAGCGCTGGACCCAACACTGTTGATGTAAATAATTTGGTTCCTGGGCAGGTGACTTACATACCCCATAGGATCTCCAGTCTCCTTTACTTAGTGGTAAAGTAATAAAAATGGAAATATGCATCCCACCACAAGTTTATTTTAATAAAAACCAGGAAGACAATTCAAAAAGTAAGCAAGGTGTTTTGGGGGTCCATAAAAAGGCCCCTTTATTAGGGTTGGAAAACGTGAATAGACTAGAAGTGAACTTTCAAGTGGTTTCTTCCAGAGCGATTCCAAGCATAGGCCTTAGCAGCTGGTTTGACATATTGGTCTACAATTGTTTTGCCGATAGCCTTGGACAACTTTCTCCTTCGCCTTCTCAGGTCTTGTGGTTCACACAATGATACCAAACAGCGGAGCGATTACATTTTTCCCCATGCAAACATGCTGGCTGACTGACTGATCACAACATTGGAGATGTGCGATTGAGGTTTAAAATATCATGCCAATTCAATTATCTTTTCTAGGGGTATCAACACATGTCCAGGCCATTTTAGATTATTGCTTATTCTTCAAAGATATTCTATGGTAAAACTTTGTCTCTAAACATACCACAGGCTTGCAGGTATACACAAGACAAATGACGTTAATACTTTAGCTTTCCAGGAGGCATGAACCATTGTCACACACCAATTCGTATATAATCAGCAACTGAATATATGTGGGGAAACTATAGCTTTGCCTTCATTACCTGTTTAAAACCAAAGTACTCAAAGCTTCCCCATCAACATCTTCAGCTATAATGACTAAAGGCTTGCGGTGGGCATTGGCAATCTCAAGAGCTGGAACTATAGACTGAACACTAGAAATTTTCTTTTCACTAAGCAGAAGATATGCATCTTGGAATTCACATTTTTGACCTGCGAAGAAGAAAAAAATAAAATAAAAAAAAATTCAGATGTTTTTTGCTTGCCATGAAAACATATTAAAGCTGGCCATAGAATTTAGAACGAAAATTCTTATAAAAATTCCCATAACATTTGAAAGACTGTTTCCGTTTTAACATTTGATTTTGGAATGAATGGACTTAACCAAACGAAAACCACATACACTGTTAGAAGTTTGTTTGATCGAGAGAAAAGGAATTTTTTTTCATCACTTTTTTTATAAAAAAATAAAATAAAAATTTGAATTGACCCACTAATGTTTGCTATTCTAAAGTATTTTCATTTGAAATTCTACCCATCTCTGACCAGCTTAAAGTGGTTACCCATATATACAGTTAAATGACTGGCTCCAGGTGCAACGCACGCCATCGTGGCAGTTGCATTCCTTCCCTTGTCAGTAGCCTCTGGAGTGCAGATCAGGCTTCAAATCTAGACGTCTAAATCTACCCAAAAAGTTTCATAACTTTTTTTTTTTTTTTAAAGCAAACAAATCCTGGACTATTCAGCCTTTTGTCAATCAACAAAATAAGGCCCAACACACAAGAACACAAGTAGCATTTAAAGAAGAAATCTATCAGACATTTTATGGCAAGATACTTACCCACCTGGCATCTGTACACAAGATGCAAAGAATGGAGCTGGGTGGCAGGAGAATGCAACTCCAATGTGCACTCACACAAGCTACATCAATGATCATCCAATAGCTGAAGGAAGCTGCTGGACTCATGCCAATCAAAGGCCTCACATTGCTGGAAGAATAACTTGGCAAATCTGCCACAATGTGCATGTTTATTATGCACAAAATATACACAAACGGCAAATGCTCTAGGGTCGTCAGTTGAATAACTTGCCAATACAGTACAGGACACTGGCAAGCTCCCTCTCTATTATTACTACTCTTGTGAAATGTTTAAACCAAATATTATTTAGGCAATATGAGTATTCCCGACAATCTACCACATTTCAGACCTCAGCATTGGATATTCTACTCAGTTGCTGGAATGTTCATTGTTTGTGCATCTATATCAACTGTAACCATTTACATTTGTAATTTGCTTAACCCCTTCATGACTAAGCCCTTCCCGACGTGTTGCTTAAACGTTAAAAAAATTGTATTTTTGGTAGAATCTCTCTAACCCTACAGAATAAAATGGCGGTCTTTGCAATATTCTATGCAACACTGTATTTATGCAGCAGTCTTTAAAAACATAATTTTTTGGGGAAAAAGTTACCCTTTTAGGAATAAAAAAATAAATAAACACAGCAACGTTAACCCAATTTTTTTGTATAATGGAAAAGATATTCCTTGACTAGGCTGTCTTATACAAGTGCAGCAAACAGTTTTGCTCCATGAACAGCACAATTTGTTTCCACAAACTGCACATTTCCTGAGCTTGGGCTTTGTCCCGAATCTTGGACTGTAATAAAAAAAAAAAAAAAAGACCCACAGTGAAATTTAAGCCGCTCAAACTCCATAACACCCAGGGCAGGAGGGAGGAAAATGTGCCCCCTTTCACCAATTCCCACTGTTTATAAGGGGGAGATGGGACCTCACAGGATATGCACGGGGGTACAAATACTCCAAGCTTACCTGTGAGGTGCTGGTGCCTGCATCCGCTGCCTGTGCATGTACTGCAGAGGAATCCATTCTGCCTCTCTGGTGGTCCGCAGCATCTGCTGGGTGTACACCCTTTTTAACACCAGCCACCCAGTGTCCTCTGTTTGCACCATTAGAGACTGGAACCAGCATCTCCGGCACATGCTGATGGAAGTCAGCTGCCCCGGAAGTGGCCCTGCTGGGTACTTTCTGTGGGCTAGCTTGGAGCGCAGTAGCTCCGCCCCTACACGTCTGCAACTTTTTACCCTTGCACACACAGCCAGCAGGGAAACTCCCCCATGCCATCCATGCGGAGACATCACTGAAGTCCTGGCCTTTCCCAGGCACTGAACGGGGGACAGCAGCAACAAACCTACTTCCCCAGTGGAGGTGCCACTTTCTCTTCTGACCCAGAAAAGAAAGTATGAATACTTCCAACAGCAACAGGAGCCTTGCTCATGAGACTAGGGAAACCAGGTTCCAGAAAACATGTTACCCCCTTGTATGGGAGGAAACACTAATACTTACTGGAGGACTACCCTTTTATCCGATGGGGGCAATGGGTTTCCTGTTCTAAAAGGAGGAGCCCTTGATCTCATGAGCTGTCCTGGAAGACGCTTTGAGAAAATCCAGTTCTGTGACCATCCTATAGGAGATTGACATGGCTCAAGATCTCCGAATGCAGAGTTTGAATTTGTTTAAGGCCTCTCTTAAATGGGGCAGACCCACCTACTTAGCAGGGAATCACTCCTTTGATCCCCACTGAGCAAGCGGATGATGGTCCGCTCCGCTTATGCAGAGCTAACACAGCTAGCTGCTCTATGGGGTGGTAGGATGGCCTGTTCGTTTCCATCCAAAGTCATCTGGTCTGCCAGATGGATGGGAAATGGATTTGCATTAGTCTGTTTTAAGACACATGTACACCGACATCCTCAGCTCCAGAGAGCAATGGAGGTTCTAATCGGGTCTGTTTGAAAAATGGACTCCATCGGAACGGTCATGTGAAAGAGACCCAACACACTTCAAAGTAAAAAGGAAAGAAAACCACCCTACCTTTAGCAGTGTTTATAAAATAGGGAGAGATGTAGCCTCGATCAAACTTCAAACCTTCAATTATCTCCAGTTCATCATGAAGTGTTTTCCCATCCTGTAAAATATTTAGGAGGTATTCACTTATAACAAAGCAAAATACAGCACACTGCCAATATAAATTCAACTTGTTATATGTTAATGTGTTACAAACTAATTGGCAGAAACTGGCAGGAGTACTTCAATCACGGGTGCTAGATAGAGAGGGCTAAGCAATGTAAACGCTTGCTGTCAATTATATTGTTTTAGTTCAGTTGCATACAGCTGAAATCCCAAATCCATGAATGAATATACACACACACATACACACACACACACACACACACACACACACACACACACACACACACACACACACACACCAGAAGCTTTGGAGGTGAAGATGGGTTATTGCCCTGTGAGGTATACATTCCTCCAACTAGCCATTTCTGCCAGATGATGGGAGTCCAAATAAGATGAAATATACTGGAAAGGAAATTCATCGGTACTATACAAAAACTAACTTCTAACGCAGACGGCCTGCCACATCACTCAAAAAAGTTGTTTTTTTTGCTTCAACATCCATAGTGTGGTCTTGTACACTGTAACGGAATGACCTGTGACGCCCAGAGACTTGAGGGATGGGGATACTCCTGTGCCAGCGTCACTAAGGACTCTTGGGTCTAAGGCCACCCTGTGCCCCTTTTGGACATTGGGTGACTGATAAATGATAATTCATGTTTTGCAGGAGAGCTGGACATATTACAAGCTGTAAAGGTCAATGTTTCATTCAAGGTGGGGGACACATGCTTTTGAGGTGTAAATTGCATCTGCTCCTAGACATGCCATTGTGTGATGCTAACAACACTGTTTAAAGCCTATGGATGATCAGGTGTGAATGTCTTATTGGTCGGAGAGAGAACGCCAGACATAGGAATGTGTATTCTGCAGGTGAATCACTTATTGGCAGAGTCGGGACATCTGGGGGATAATTAACTCAACTGAATGTCATTATCTAGGAGACCGATTGAAGTTCATTGTGTGATGGTGGGGGGGGTGGAGAGTTTCATTGTCCCTGTGATTAAACTGTGAAATGTTTGCAAGAACCAGCTGAGTTTACCATTAAAACATTCATACATTTGACTCAGAACACAGAGCGTATGTCTCGTCTGAGGGAATTCTTATGGATCAGGTCCTGTCGGCTGGATTGTCGGATAAGCTGTCATGGTTGGGGCGATGGAATGGATATCGTAAACAGTGGTGACCGTTAACATCAAATTTTCCCTTAAATGTGGATGGGTAGCATTTATGCTGCATCTGGAAGCAGGATTAGGGGTATTACACTTTGTCCAGTGCCTAATGTGACTATTAAAAAGGGAGCTGAAGATTCGCCCATAGCATAAACACCACAATGTACTATTGGCAAGAACCAGGAAGATTGTAATTTTGATAGACTGAGAACTATCCTCTAATGTGACAGTAATACTGTTGAAGAGAAATCCAGACAAAGCTAACTATTTACACTGTTAGTGGCAGAACTCACAGGAAAAAATTAACAATCCACATTAAGAATGCATATACTAGCGAAATCAAATGTAAATCATGTTGATCCCATTATAGTACAATTCTGCAGGGTTTAAAAATCCTTAATCTGAAGTCCATTTACTGCATTAGACAATACAGACCTTGACAGTTATTACACCATTGCGACCAACTTTTTTCATGGCATCTGAAATTATTTTGCCAATTTCATGATCTCCATTTGCGGATATTGTAGCCACCTGTAAAATAATATATAATTGATAAGAAAATAGATAAATTATACTGCCATCTTGTAAATAAGCAATAAGCACACATCTGAATCATGGGAAGGACATGCCCCTCATCTAGAAGAAACTGACTTTTGGGGTTGTGGAAAAGGATTGGTGCCTGGAGCAGTTGATTCCCATGGAAAAGACACACTTTTCAGGAGGAATGAAGTATACCAGCTGTCAGTGCCCATAAAGATTGATTGCAAACAGAAGCTAAGTTATTCAATAGTCACTTTCTGTTTACATAGCTGGCATAAAAGAACATTACCTCAAACAAACAATCTACACCACATTAGACACACAATCAGAACAAATGAAGCAGAATAAGTAAAAAAATAAAAATGTGGCATTTTGCCTTTACCAATTTTACATGTCACATTGTGTTTTTCAGAGAGTAAACGGGAATATAAATTACCTGTGCTATCTCTTCTGGTGTTGTTACAGGTTTTGACTGTTTCTTCAACTCTGTAATTACAGCATCAACCGCCAACATAACACCTGCAAAAAAATAAATCAGAATATTTAAAGCAAAGTAGCGACACTAGACTCTCGAGCAGGGATCCTCAAACTACGGCCCTCCAGCTGTTGTAAAACTACACATCCCATGAGGCATTGTAACACACCGACATTCAGACATGACAAGGCATGATGGGAATTGTAGTTCCTGAACAACTGGAGGCCCGTAGTTTGAAGACTCATGCTCTAGAGCAACAGAAGTAACAACACAGTTAGGGCAATAGAAAGGAGTACCATTTGCTCCCCAACAGTGGTTCATAAATGAGCAGCAACTACTTTCTAGTTCACTTTTACAGTTTCTATTACCTGGAAAGCTCAGATGAAGGGTCAGTATAGAGACTGATTCATTGTACCCTGCGTCAACTTTTCCCTTGGATATGGAGGGGATAAATTTGTGCTACATTTATGGAATCTGGAAGCAGGGTGCGGTTTAGAGATATTATATCTTTTACTGAAAAGACTACTAGAAAAGAGGCGACACAAAGCTGCAAGGCTAAACCAGCAAAATTTAGTTCATCAGTAGCCTGGCTGCCCATTAGAGGTGTGTGAATCACAACTATGACTGAACAGGATAAAACAAATCCATCCCAGTTAATAATGCACATTTTAGCTGAACATTAGATTGTGGCCTGGAATACTACAAGTTAATGATCATCTCAAATCACAAAAGACACACTAAGGCAGCAGATCTAAAAACCCTTAACTTTTATAAGAACGAGTGTTGGGCAGTGAAATATCCAATGGTTTTTTGATGTCCCAATAAAACAATCCCTTTTAAACTGGCAATTTGTATCTCACAACACAGCCCATCCCAATGTAATACAACTCTGGTAACAAACAGGTCTTTTTAAATGCGAGATGGTAAACATAACATTACATTTTAATATTTAGCACTGGCAGCCTGAGATGGTGGAGCATTATGCAAGAGTTTCATGCTCCGGAGTGCCACCAGTGTATTGGAAGATTTACTTCACAAGGTACACACTGTACTAGGCCTTCTTATAAGAAATATTTATTGATGAAAAGAATTCTATAACACCCATCACTTTTATATATCCCACAACCACTATGCACTGACAGACTGACTAAAAAAATGCTGAATATCTGGATGGGAAAGTAAAATGTACTGAAGTTTGAAAAAAAAAAAAAAAAAAAAAAAAAAACGGTATTACTGAGGCAAATGGCATATACAATACATACCTCTTCTGATTTCAACTGGATTTGCACCTTTACTGATTTTTTCAAAACCTTCCTTAGCAATTGCTCTAGCAAGGACAGTTGCTGTAGTTGTGCCATCACCTGCTTCTTCATTTGTATTATTGGCAACATCTTGAACTAGTCTAGCGCCAATGTTTTTGTATTTGTCTTTTAGATCAATTGCTTTTGCTACTGTGACACCATCTTTGGTTACTTTAGGACTCCCCCATGACTGCTCAATTATGACAGTTCGTCCCTAAAAAAGATAGATATGAAAAATATATGATATAAAATATATAAAAATACAGCACTACTAAAACTAAATAATTACACCACAAAAATAACCAAATGTAAAAAAGCTGCAATAAAGTGACTGGTGCACCAACCAAAGGAGAATCCATACGAATAGTATGCGCCAATTTACAACTAATGTTGTGATATACAGTGATAAGTGATTATTATTTTACCTATTGGCTGCATTGGCCTCTGATAATTGTGAATGGAATTTAATTATGTGTCCAGCTGAGTCCACTCCGTGGGTATCGTTGCCTCAACAGGCTAACTTGCTAAATACACTTATCCAAAACTGGGTGTCACAAAAATAAAAAATTATTATAAATGCTAGAGATATTACCAGTCCAGCACCTAATGGTGGTACCGTCTATGAGTCACATTCGCTAGAGGATCAATGGAGATACAAAAACAGTCCAGCAAATAAGGATAGTAACGTCCATAGGTCACATTCACCACAACATATGGCTCCAAATAAACGTGTGCATTCACGTACTGTTACTTATGCAATCCTCAGTAAATGTAAAAAGAGAGAAAACCATACCATAGCACAGCACTGTGTGTAACAGTTTGACAATGAGGCTTGTGTATGATTGCACTCACGGATACCCGTTCCAAACGAAAGCCGCTTAGTATTGCTGAGATACGTATAGGAAAACTCCACTGGTCTCAGTACGTTAGGCTCCTTCCCTACGCGTTGGTTCACGTGACTTACTCACGGGAACTTCCCACGAGTAAGTCACGTGACAGTGACGCAACGCGTAGGGGGAAGGAGCCCAACGTAATGAGACTAGTGGAGGTTTCCTATACGCATCTCAGCAATACCGAGCGGCTTTCGTTTGGAACAGGTATCCGTGAGTTCAATCATACACAAGCCTCATTGTCAAACTGTTATAAACAGTGCTGTGCTATGGTATGGTTTTCGCTCTTCTTTTTACATGTACTGAGGATCGCATGAGTAACATCAGTACGTGAATGCACACGTTTATTTGGAGCCATATGTTGTGGTGAATGTGACCTATGGACGTTAATATCCTTATTTGCTGGACTGTTTTTGTATCTCCATTGATCCTCAAGCGAATGTGACTTGTAGACGGTACCACCATTAGGTGCTGGACTGGTAATATCTTTAGCATTTATAATAATTTATTATTTTTGCGACACCCAGTTTTGGATAAGTGTATTTAGCAAGTTAGCCTGTTGAGGCAACGATACCCACAGAGTGAACTCAGCTGGACACATAATTATTATTTTACCTATTGGCTGCATTGGCCTCTGATAATTGTGAATGGAATTTAATCATCACTTATCACTGTATGATATCACAACATTAGTTGTAAATTAGCGCATACTATTCGTATGACAAATATATACGGTCATATGAAAAAAAAAAAAAAAAAAAAATTGTAAATAAATTTACATACATTTGCCTATGATTAGAGTGCATAAATCTAGAAAGTAGTGTAGCCACCTGCCAGAGTGTCCAAGACCAGCAGCATTCATAGCTTAAATTATAAAGGGGGGGGAGCGCCAACCTGAGCAGTATTAAAAATGACTAATAGGATAAGATGAAAAACACTTACAAGATAATAAAAGGTGCATGCTCGTCAAAGCAATTTGCAGTCCTGGTACTCCACATGGCTCTCCAGGTCCCACCGATATTCCGGGCAGCTGGAAAGGATTGAATCACTGATTCTCTAGGAAGCTCCACGCTGACCCGGAAGTGGTGTCACCGGCATTGGATTGGACCAAGGCAGGGCTGGAATCTTGTCAATCAGGCCTGCAGTGGTGAAGGCTATGCACTGGCTGGCTCATTCTATTGGCCTACAGGCCTTTTGGGGGGCCTCTTCATGACAACCCTGGGTGGTGGTTCTGGGTCTGCGGACAGGGGGCTTATCAAAATCTAAGCCCCTTTTAACAAGGGGGCCCCCAGATCCCAGCACCCCCCCATATAAATGAGTATGCGGTATACTCATGGCCAACAATACAATTTATATTAATTTAAAATTATATTAAAAGTCAAACATAGTCGAATAGAATACAATTATACATATAAAACATTTTTAAATCTCCGCTGTCAAAAACAAACCGCCAAATGCCTGGCTTGCTGTTTGACAGCTCTTATGTAGGCAAGACATCAGTCAGTGACATCAGAAGGGAAGCGGTACCGCCAGGTGGCTCGACCCTTTACCTATATATATCATGGGGTTTGCCTTAGTTAGACGGTGGAGGGTTTTGTTTTTTTGCGAGTCGGCGGTTGCGTCGTGATGGATGACAGATCTACATGGGGGAACATTGTTTTTTGTTAATTATTCTTTTTAATAAGAATTGTCAAACTGTGTGCTTTAATTACCGCAACACTTTTTTGGTGAATGGGTAGGGGTACCATGTACCCCATACTCAGCACATGGGGAGAGGGGATCCCTTGTTAAAAGGAGGCTTCCAGAATCTGATAAACCCCCCTCCCGCAGACCCCCACAACCTCCGCCCAGGGTTGTTGGGTAGAGGTCCTTGTCTCCAACATTCCATTTTGAGGAGCTCGCTCGTGCCCCCCTGGGTTGTATGCTCAGATAAGGGTCTGGTATGGATTTGTTTTTTTTTCCACTTTGTCAGCAATGTGTTTTTTTCTTTACTCAGCCAACAGTGGGAAGCCCACTGACAGCTGATGACTCATCGGTTAAGGATGCCGTGGCTGGCCTCCCAGTCCGACCAAAAATTGAACTTCTGCTTTAAGTGTACCCTCTGACATGCCTGTTTTTATGGGCACCAGCTCCCACTTCCTCCCTGGCGCTGGAAGATCACAACTCCCACCCTCCCTATCTCCAGGGACACATCACAGGTCCCAGAACATTGTCCGGTCAATCACAGGGTGCACCCAACTGTGAAGCCACAGCTTGGCGCCCACAGTAACAATGCTGGCGCTGTGGAGAGGAGTGGGCCTCTCTGTGCCGCATCGCTGGACTGTGGAACAGGCAATTGTCTGATTATTAAAAGTCAGCAGCTACACTTTGTCGAACTTTTGCCCAACTCTAATCCTCTGCTTGGAGGTGTGCCATTGTTAGGTTTTTAAAGCAGCGATTTCATCAGTGCAGCAGCCCCTGTTGATGTCTGAAGACAAAACATGTAGGGCGGAGCTTGTTGCACTGACTGACATTACATGCTGCTGTCTCCAGGTGTTAAGCAGGGGCGTACATGCGATAGTTATAAAGCCAGCATTAAAAACAGAGTATTTATTTTGTTATTTAAATATGTTTTAATAAAAAATTCTACACTGAGGCAGCTTAATTTCTTTGTTTTTGATAGGCGGCATATCCTCAACAATATGGTGAATCGAGTGTGTTTGTATGGAGGGGAACCAGGTGATCTCATCCCAGGATTAGAAATAAACTGCCAGTGGTGATAGGATTCATAGGCAGAAGAGATCAATTCCAACGCTACTTGTGCTGTAGATTTTGGCTATTGGTTTTTCAAAAGTGATTATACTGTACTTCCATTTATAGGAGGTTTATTAAACTGTGAAGGAATGGACAATAACATTTTCTGTATGATGGGACTCATTTTGTTGCACTTGATGAATTACTTTTGAATTATTATTTTAACTTGAATACATGAAAGTATACACAGGACTAAAAAGCTTTAAATGTTACGCTAACCCCTTCCTCCCAAATACTTTGACTACTATGAGGTGGGTGTTTTTTTCATTCCCTTTAGATATATGTTGATCCTGCCAGTATGGGTCTTGCTGTCCAAGGGTTATAAAAGTCACAGAATTTGTACCTATGCAGCAACTGGGTTGTTACCCTAGGATAGAAATGCCCAACTTTTTGAAAGGCGAAGGCCACGCAAGTATATTGAGTCAGGGGCCACAATATACTATGGGGTTTTACTGCCCCCAAACCACCAATGTAAACAAGCCCTTACTGTCCTAAGCCCCTATAAGGCTGACTTTACCCACACTGCGGATGCAGCACAGGGCACCTACGGCTTAGATGTACTGAGCCAAAGACAAACAATCAAGAGTGCCCGACTATACCATGAAATGTGACCCATAAATGGAGAGAGCTGATCTTTCAATCATTTGCCCATACTCCATTAAGAGATTATGTTGCATTCATGGAAGTTTTAGTACGACGTATATGAATAGAGGAGCTGGGTGGAAAGGGTGGGCATAGTTGGGCACTCTTGATTGCCTGCGATAGCCCCCTTAGTTCTATTAAAACAAAAATAAACCCAAAAATTTTATACATTTCAGATTACCAATCATTTGATGAGGTGGCTGCATTTGTTTGGGCTTTTTTCCTTCAGTTTTCACCAGGTGATCTGGCCAGTAACACACCTACTTTATTAGAGTGCTTTCACACTCACAACGTCCAGGCATCGGCAGTAAAACAATGCCATTTTTAGCGGTGCTTTACCGTAGATTTTGCAGCGCTTTTCAACCACTAGTGGGGCGCTTTTATCCCCTGCTAGCGGCTGAAAATAGGTTATTGGCTCCCGCAAATCGCTGCTGCCCATTGATTTCAATGGGCAACGGTGCTTTAGGAGCGATGTATTCACCTCTAATGCTCTGCAAAGAAGCTGCTGGCAGGACTTTTTCTGATGTCCTACCAGTGCAACGCTTCTGTGTTTTTTTATGAATAAAACCTTTACTACACCACAAAGCCTTCCTTTTTTATCTCCTATTGAGTGATTATATCCAGGACTATTTTGAATACCAGTCGGTTCGTGTCGGTGGAAACTTTTCTCTCTTCCTAAAATCAAGAAAAGCTTTACTGCAATCAAAGGATCACTCTTCCTGGATCACAGTACGGGTGAATCGTATCTTTGCCGGCAGGCTGATTCATCAGGCATTCATGATCGCTATACTCCAATGTCCTACTTATCTGGTAAGCAGCGTTTTTACACTTCTGGCTTCATAATATCAAAGCTTCTGAATATAGGAAGTTCCCCATCATGATCACCTTTTATAGTTATACAGACTTTTGTTTTATATGCAGCACAGTTTACATAATTGCACTTGAGAATACATCTATATGGACCTTCGTTTTTATACAGTTTTATATATCGTTACATATGTGCACTTTCTTGATTGTATCAAATTTTCATTACTTATTCATAGTTTTAAGTTTCGCCGAAATATTTTGTAAAAGCTAGCAGCTACACATACTGCAGCTGCTGACTTTTAAAATATGGACACTTACCTGTCCAGCGTGCCCACGATGTGGGCAATAGCTCGTCCCTCGGCTGCGACCGCCGCCATCCACGGTGAGGGAAATTGGGAAGTGAAGCTTTGCGGCTTCACTGCCCGGTTCCCTACTGCCCATGCGCGAGTAGCGCGGCGCACCGTCACTGGTCCCTGTTCTCTCCTGGGAACAATGCGTTTCCCAGAACACAGTGGGGGGTGGCGGGTAGGGGTGCCACACAAGAGTATTCCCAGAAGTGGGTGCAAATACCCCCCCCTCCCCCTGAAAGGTGCCAAATGCGACACCGGAGGGGGGAGGGTTCCGAAAGGTGGAAGTTACATTTTTGAAAGGATGGAACTCTGCTTTAATAATTAGTGGATGCGCTCTTGTTTTTTTGTATTGAATATAAAAGAAAGGGTAAAGAGTAAAATAAATGCAGCCAGCACATCTAAGAATTGGTAATCTACAATATAATAAAGGTTTGCTTTTGGGCTCAATAGCGCTCTAGCCTATACCATAGGGTCATCATAGGAATATTTCTGCTAAACCAGGATACAGCAGCAAAAGGGACACATCCTGTTGAATATAAGTATAGTCCCTTGTGCCCAATTTCTTTTGTACTTGGGCTCTAAAGTGGTTTTAATTACTGATCCGCCCAATGTGAAAGAGCCCTTACCCTTGTAAACCCTTACATAAAAAAAAAAAAAAAAAAAAAAAAAAAAAAAAACAGTGAAGTGATGGGTCTCAGGTAACACAGATGAAACAAATCATCCTACATAAAATTGTACATCTACAGGCTTCTCTTCAAAATACTAAACTTTTAAGGCTGGGTTCACACATGCGAAGAATTGGATGCGGATTTCATGCATTTAATTCGCACAACAGGAGATTGTGACAGGCTTGCAATAGAGCCGGTTCACACACCTCCGTGGCAGCCGTCGATCAAACTGCAGAAGGGTTCTGTGTGTCTTTGGCTCTGTTTCAGGTCTGAATTTAGACCTGAAAACAGTGAACTGGGATGGTCCGGGCCCCCTGCTGTGAGCCAAGACTTGCCCAAGGGCCAGTTCACAACAGGCGCAGTTCCGTGCGCTTTTTTTCCCTGCACAAAAATGCATGCACAGTGTTTTCCATGTATTCCAATGGCTCTAGTTCACACCATACAGTCAGTTTCTGAACCGGAAACTAACTGCATGGTGTGAACTAGAGCCCTTGGGATACATGAAAGACGTCATGCATGCATTTTTAGTGCAGAAAATATGCGCATGGAACTGCGTCTGGTTTGAACTGGCCCTTGGAGTTCAGGGGGGAAGAAAAAAAAAAAAGGAGGGTGGAGAGCGGAGGTTAAACTATGCAGAGCTCAGCAAGGTCTGAGAAATGATTGGAGGGATATGCTTTGTTCATATGTCATGTCTGAGGTTTACAACCACTTAACTCCCACTGTACCAGAAGGTCAGAGAAGGAAGATTTCTGCTAAACCAGGACACAGCAGCGCAAAGGACACATCTTGTTAAAAATAAGTAATGTCCTTTGTAGGGGTCAACCGGTTATCGGTGCAGCCGATTATCAGTGACTGATATTTTTTTCAAGCATCGGTATCGGTCAAAAAATAAAAAGTAGGATATTACTTCAAGGGGTTGTACTGGGGGCGATACATGCAGCTATAGGCATCACCCCAAAACCGTTCTTTAGAGCAGACGGTCAGCTTTCTTGTAATAACTTATGCAGCGCAGCTATTAAAAGCAGCAGGAGGGGACGTTCAGACGTGCCACGCCACCCCCCCTTCCGCCGCTTGCACGGGCTCTCTTGTCCCACCACCATGACATCACCAGATTACTGGCATCCTAAAGGCGCCAGTCTCTAATTTTTTTTTTTTTTTAAAGTATCCAAAAATCACAGATCTCAATCTTTTGAATACTTTCAAGTGCAGATGAGGGGTTTGAGGTCTTTTAGAGCCACCCTCAGTCACTGACTATTACAAGGGATGTTTACATTTCTTACTACAGCAATTAAAATGATTTAAAAACATTTTTTTTTTTTTTTTTTTTTTTTAAATCTATAGAAGATCAGTCCTGAAAAAACACAATATCGGTCAATCCCTAGTCCTTTTTTTTTTTTTTTAACTTTAAACTTATGTCAACTGTGGGCACTCAAAGGAACATGGACATCACGTGAGGACACACACACATACCTTTGGCCCCATAGTGACTGCAACAGCATCGGCTAAAAGGTCAACACCTTGCAACATAAGCGCTCTGGCTTCGGCTCCAAACTTCACCTCTTTAGCATAGGCTCGGCAAAGACGGGGAACCAGGGTTCGGGATACTGGGCGCACTTGGCGAAGTACGGTGGATAAACGCAGCATTTTGAAGAAGTCTAGAAAAAAAAATATAATAATATGAACAAACCTTCACAAGAGTTCAAAAAGTGTATCACATATTAACATAAGATGGATGCAACCCTATTATATTGTGTGCGTCACTGGCGATGAAGTAATCTACACAGGTTATACAAGGACCATGTGCTCTTTTCTAGTTATTAGGGAGATGTATAATCTGGTGTAGCTCTGCATGGTAGCCAATCACCTTCCAGCTTTTCCCGTTAAGCTTTGATAATAAAACCTGGAAGCTGATTGGTTTCTACGCAAAGCTTCAGAAGATTCTGTAAATCCCCCCCCTCATCATAGGATGTCAGGTCTGGAGAATGAATGGCACACCTGACACCCCACGAGGCAAATGAAGGATGATTTCTGTAATCAAATAAAAAGAAGAAAGCCCCCTTCCAGCAGGCAGTGATGGTGTCCCTCCTCCCCGGGCCGGTATTACCTGTAGTGTTCCCGCAGAGCAGTGCCGGTCTCTCTCCCTCTCTCACACACACGTGTCTCACACTGAATCAGAACGGACGCTGCAACACTGTGAAATCTCCTTCAGTCACGTGTGCCCGTCAGTCTAGAACACCGCCTGGCCCCGGAACATGTATAGCCACCTCCTTATTCCCTGCACTACCCAGGCCGCCTCCCCACAGCGCCACTTCCGCTCCCCGTAATGCTGCATGCTGATTTCGGGGCCGAACTTCCAGAAGTTTCTGGAACTGCCTTACTTTTTCAAGGTCAGCGGTACAGAGACCTTCAACCCGGATGCTATCGCGATGGCTCCCTCAGATTTCTTCTCTGCTGCCTTTTCTTTGCTCGACACGCTCGCCGTTTGCAAGCTCTGTGAATGTCGTGCGCCGTCCTGTCACACAAGTGACAATTTAGAACGTTCTGGGTGACATTGAAGCTAGGACACGCCTCCTGAAGGTCACGCATGCGCGCTGGGAGCTTTCTATTCACGTGGGGGAGCCGGAGAAGCTTTCAGTCCCGCATTGGCATTTGTAGTGAGGGGAGACAGGAAGACTTATCGCCATGGTAAGTGTGGTGGTGGGGGAAGGATTTCTTTATATCGCACATTTGTCTACATGACACGTGTGTCTCTATTTCATTAAGGTGGTATTTACTACCTTAGTAGATGTTTGTGTCTCCCCTTGGGGTGAATCTCTTCATCTCACTGACCTCCTCAGAGGAGGAGGGGGGCACTTGCCGCCAGTCTATAGGTGTGCTGCTTGTCTACACAAGACGCTAATAGATATTCTGTATCATTATCCCTTCATTGAGCACGTGAGATTATAAGGGGGAGGGGGGGTGCATGCACCTCTAAACCAATCGGAACTATGCATGGGGACCCACAAATGTCCTCTGTGACCTTTTACACGTGTTTATAAAATATACTTTATCTGCTCTTATTTTTATATTCTTTTGAGTCTAGGTAGTTTAAAGTGGAGGTTCACCCTCCAAAAAATTTCTAGCGTGCCACGGAGCCCACCCGACTGGCAGTATTCCGTTTTTTTTTTCTTCCTGTACATACCTTTTTACGGCTCTCTTCCCCTCCGGCGATCCTGCGGGACTGGGCGTTTACAATCACAGGCTGGGATTGACGTCCCTCAGCCCGGCGCATACAGCTCGTCACGAGATGCCGAAGGAACCCAACCGTCGGTGCGGCCCTATACGGCGCCTGCGCACCGACGTTCAGGTTCCTTCAGCATCTCGTGACGCGCTGTATGCGCCGGCTGAGGGACGTCAATCACAGCCTGTGATTGTAAACGCCCAGTCCCGCGGGATCGTTGGAGGGGAAGAGAGCCCGTAAAAAAGTATGTACAGGAAAAAAAAAACACCGGCATACTGCCAGTCGGGTGGGTGGGCTCCGTGGCATGCTAAAATGTTTTATTTTTTTTTGCAGGGTGAACCTCCCCTTTAAGTTGTATCATTAGGTTTTTTTTACACTTATGTAGTGTCTGGTGCCCCCCTGTTTTACTTCAGCCCTAAATATCCATGTGTGTGATCCTGCGTCTCTCGCTCAACAGGTTCTCAGCTCTTCATTGGATAGATTGATGACAACGCAGCCATTGGCTCCCGCTGCTGTCAATCAAATCCAATGAGTGGGAGCTGAGTCATACACTTGATGTCTATGGACGCAGAATGTATGATACAGGAGCATGCCTGCTAGGTAACCCCCCTCAGGAAAGAGCTTCCCAAAGGGGGTTATTGAATGTGAGGAGGATCCACTAGAGCCCCCGGGGGACCCCAGAAGACAACGTTCGGGGCCACCCTGTGCAAAACAATCTGCACAGTGGAGGTAAGTATGACAAGTTTGTTATTAAAGAAGAAAGTAGATGTATACAGCCCAATGTCGTTTTCAGTGTTCTCAATGCTCCTTGACAGTCAATACTGTCAGCGCACATTGATACCCGATGCCTCCTCTGTAGTTCCGGCTTCTGTGAACTCAGAGAGAGGTGCCGGGAGTAAGCGGAAGGTGAAGGAGAGGGACTTCAAATGGTAGGGCTTATCAGACTGAGGGAGGGAACATGGGGCTTGAGCACATGGCTGGATAAGGAGGTGAGATCCAATGAAGAGTCTGTGTAAGGCAGCAGAGTAGTAGGGGGACGAGAGGAGGTGGCAGAGAGCTGGAGCATTGTGTGTGTAAGCCCTCTTCCACACGAGGTGGACTCTGTCCATACAGAGTCCGCCGGCTCAGTGGGAGATCTCTCCGCTGAGCCGGTGGATGACAAGTCGTTCTCTGCTCACTGAGCGGGGAGGGGCTTGTGCAGCGCCGCTGTCTTTTATGGAAAGATCTGATGAAAAACAGCATGTCCGTTTTCATCAGATCTCGTCCGATCTGCCATGGACGGATGGAGACGTGTCGCCATCTGTCTGATTTTAGCTGATCGGATTGGCTCAGATGTCAACAGACATGTCTCCGCTGACATCCGGCGCTCCTTAGGCATGCCTTTGAGCGGCCGTTCAGGTCCGCCGTTAAAAACTGACAGGCGCACCTGAACGGTCCGGCAGTGTGATCCAGGAGGAGGGGGCAGAGCGCCAGATCACTGTGTGTATAAGGCATGTCAAATTTAATGTTGGTGGTCTGCAGGATTTAAAATTGTGAGTTTAGTGGTCCATGCGGGTCGAAAGGTTGGCGACCAGTGCTCTGAACACATCTAAACATATGTAGGTATTTAGAGGAAGATAATCGGCAACACCATACATGCTCTTAAACCCTGGTTCACATTGATATCGCACTACTTCACTTGAAGTAGTGCGATTACAAAGTAGCAAGGTCAGCGCGATTTCAGCTGCTACTTGATAGACACCTGTGTGGCTTCATGAACAGATGTCTATGGAAATCGCACCTGAAATCGGCAAAAGTAGTGCAGGAACTACTTTTGCCAATCAGTGTCGCACCAATTGGAACAGTGCCTTTGCCTCCAATAGGCTGCGACTTGTCATGCGGTTTGATCTCTCAAATCGCTGCAATGTGAACCTAGGCTAAATGTGTTGAAAGTATTTGTGCGCTGCTAAGTGTATATATACAATTCCCACTATCCTTAATTGTGAACAGCTGTGACCATTGATTAGTGACCTCACGCTAAATTATCTGAGATAATAGTATAAAATGGTGCGCTCATTCTGGCTATTATGTCCTTCCTGAAAAAAATCTAAACTAAACTAAATTAAACTAAAATACAATTATATAAAAAAAGATTGCATAAGTAAGGAACAGTAATAAATACCACCAACTGTCCTTGCTAAGCACCTATGTACTTATCTTCCACATTCAGTGTACCATGCTTAACATAAGCTACTAAAAAATTTATTAATTTATAAAAAAAAACAAATAAAATAAATGTCCATATTGTACTGAATATTATTCCAATCGTGAAAGCAGGAAAAACAGGTATTTCATCCATTTACAGTTGACCCATTCCAATTCGTGCCCAAAATTGTGATCTGTTTGTGGAACTATATATACAAAAACCTTCATAGCCGCCGTAATGCGAATTGGCCGCTCAACTTGGGGAATAACCAGATTGGTCAAACGGCACCTTTTTGGTTATAAGTGATTCTGAGATCCTTTATCTGTCCATCTGATGTTATCTGTCTCACCCAGGGGTCGACAATATCCGGGCGCCAGGTCGCAATTGTGACCTGGTGCCCACGCCCGCCGGTAATTGAGGCCGCGGCCTTGTGAAGTCCCAAGCTCTTCCTTCTGTGAGCTGGCGCCATCTGGTGGTGGCCATTGGCATTACAAGTTAAACAGCAATTCTAATATGTAATTTTTCACTGCCTTCTCCTTCCCTCTAATTAGAACCCCCAAACATTATATACCGTATTTATCGGCGTATAACGCGCACTTTTTTCCCCCTTAAAAACAGGGGAAAATTGTGGGTGCGCAATATACGCCGATCCCCTGTCTCGAGCGCCGCCACCGACATATACCGAGCACAGTACACTCGGGTAGGCTCGGCTCCACCCGCGGTCACGCCCTGCGAAAGGAGCCGAGCCTAGCCGAGTGTACTGCGCTCGATATGTCGGCAGCGGTGCTCGGAGAAGCGGGGAAATTTCGCTCCAAGAACTGGGTG
Organism: Rana kukunoris; assembly: GCA_029574335.1. Classification (NCBI taxonomy): domain Eukaryota; kingdom Metazoa; phylum Chordata; class Amphibia; order Anura; family Ranidae; genus Rana; species Rana kukunoris. The sequence continues at coordinate 117,498,960 of CM056054.1, forward strand.
CGCGCTATACGCCAGTGCGCGTTATACCCAAATAAATACGGTATATTTTTTATTCAAACACCCTAGAGAATAAAATGGCGATCGTTGCAATACTTTCTGTCACGCCGTATTTGCGCAGCGGTCTTGCGCACTTTTTTGGGGAAAAAATATATTTTTTGAATTAAAAAATAAGACAACAGTAAAGTTATCCCAATTTTTTTTATTGTGAAAGATAATGGTACACACGAGTGAATTGATACCCAACTTGTTGCGCTTCAAAATTGCGTCCGCTCGTGGAATGCTGACATACCCTTTAAAATCTCAATAGGCGACGTTTAAAAGAAATCTACAGGTTGCATGTTTTGAGTTAGAGGATGTCTAGGGCTAGAATTATTGCTCTCGCTCTAACGATCGTGGCAATACCTCACGTGTGGTTTGAATACCGTTTACATATGCGGTGCTACTCACGTATGTGTTCGCTTCTGCGCTCAAGCTCGTTGGGACGGGGCGCGTTTTCTGGCTCCTAACTTTTTTAGCTGGCTCCTAGATTCCAATTAAATTTGTCAAACCCTGGTCTCACCTCCGATCCTGGTTAGGTACTAGCTAGATGCACTCTTAGTATTTCCCATTTGCTCCAGATATATAAACAAAAGGATATTCATTGCTCAATTATCTAGCACTACCTTACCAAGAGATTGGTGAGACAGATCGCATTAGACTGATAGTTACAGGATCTCGCCATCATTTATAACCAAAAAGGCGCTGTTTGCCCAATCTGGTCATTCCCTAAGTTGAGCGTCCAATTCACATTAAGGTGGCTGAAGGTTTTTATATACAGTAATACCTTGAATTACAAGTATAATTTGTTCCAGAAGAATGCTTGTAATCCAAAGCATTCATCTTATATCAAAGTAAGTTTCCCCATAGGAAGTAATGGAAACTCAGATAATCCGTTCCACGGCCACTGCTTGTCCTATGCAGTACCGAATGTGGCCAGAGGTGCGGGGGCTCCAGAGACCACTTGGAGACACTCGGGAACCGAGTGTCTCAAGAGTGTTTCTGAGCTTCTCTGGTCAAATGCAGTACTGCACACCCCAGCGGCTTGCATCCTGTACGTCTTGCAAATCAGGGTTTAAAAAAAAAATTGCTATTTTTGCGAAAAACCCTTGTAATCCGAGGTTCCACAAACAGATCACAATTTTGGTCACGGATTGGAACAGGAGTCAACTGTATATGGATTTTTTTCCTGCTTTCATGATTGGAATATTATTCACTACTATATGGACATTTAGTTTGTTTTTTCTTTTTATAGATTAATACATTTTTTAGGAATTTTCTCAGCACGGTAAACTGACTATGGTTAATAAGTATATAAGTGATTAGGAAGGACGTTTGGTGAAATGTATTACTGTCCCTTATGCATTCTTCTTATATAAAAAATTGTTATTTTTGTTGGTTTTCATGGAGGACATAACTAGAATGAGCACACCTTTTTATTACCATTATGCTATGTTCTTAAATATGTTCAATTTATTGGTACTCCGTAAAAGACAAATGTGGTAACATCTGCTGTACTACGTTTTGTTTTTTATGGAGTACCAATACATTTAAGATGTATAAGAGCATGAATGGCATTGCTGATTATATTATCGATCGCGTTGGCAGCTGTGCGACTGGTCATCTTGCACCCAACAGCTACACGTATAACTCGGGGGTAGTAACGCCTTTCTTCTTTGGATAATATATATATATATATATATATATATATATATATATATATATATATATATATATATATATATATATATATATATATATATATATATATATATATATATTTAGGGTTGTCCGAAACCAGTACCGATACTGAGCGTTTGCGGGAGTACTTGTGATCTGTCTATCAAAGTGCAGATCACCCATTCAATCTAATCGCAAAAGTGAACAATAAATAAATAAAAAGTAAATACATAGATACATGGTGTCTATGAAAATAAAATATAATGTCCTTGAACAAAGGATGGTATTGATAGACTAGTAGGGTAGTCTTCTCAAAAATAGCTGGTGGTTAATTAGTGTATAGTGAAGAAGCATCCATAATCTGTCTCCCAGAACTCTCACCTTAGGCTGCATTCACACCTAGGCGCTTTGTCGCCCTACGCTACAATACGCCGGACCGTCGAATTTACATTTATTCTCTATGGAGATCGTTCACATCTCCGAACGCTGAAATTCAAACAAGTCCCGGACCCTTTTTCGACGCACGTATCGGGCGGCTTCGGCGTTCCGCATAGCCGACAATACAATGTAAAAAATCACGGTTAAAAACAACGCGTTTTGTCGTCGCAAATCGTGGGACAAGCGCTTATTTTTTGACGCCACAAAACACCTATGCTAAGGTGTGAATGCAGCCTTACTGCTACTATGTAATGGCATGTGGCATGGGTGTATGTGTATCCAGGGTATATGTCTCACTCCTTCCCAATAATGTCCTCTATAGCCACCTCTTGCATCTATTACTGGTACCGGTTTCAAATGGATAGTGGACCTGTAAGGGTGCTCAATGCTCCGTAAGAGCCAGGGGGAGAGAGAAAAAAAACGGATGCCTCCAATTAGGGTTGTCCTGATGCCTCTTTTTTAGGACCGAGTACAAGTACCGATACCGATTCTTTTTTCAATGTGTCCCCCCACATATTGCAGCCGTGTCCTGTCCCCCCCCCCCCCCCCCCCCCACATATTGCAGCCGTGTTCCCCCCCCCCCACATATTGCAGCCGTGTCCTGTCCCCCCCCCCCCCCCCCCCCCCCCCCCCCCCCCCCCCCCCCCCCCCCCACACACACACACATATTGCAGCCGTGTCCTGTCCCCCCCACTATCCCTGGCCACCACCACCTTATCTGCAAATGTTAGCTTAAGCAGAGTGGCTTGTCACCAGCTGTCCTGATTTGTTCTGAGAAAGAGCTCATCGCATGCATGGGGTAATCCTATCTAGAATATAGCAGGCCCCATCAACTTCTCACAAGGTCAGTCTGGCTGCTGTCCCATCTTTAGGCCTGCACATGCTGTCATACAGGATTTTACATATAATGCCTCTGAGCAGGTTACACAGCTAAAAGCTGCTCATTTTGAAGACCATTGGGTCTTCGTGAGGAGGGGGTGGTACTGTGGTCCAGGGGATGGTTTTTTATGTCTGGTCAGAATAAAAGTGCTGTAACGCTGTCATTTGTGCAATTTTACCAATCTTGACATTAACCTCTCAGTGAAGACTGTAGATGAATTTAGACGTCGTGGGCTTACATTAACTTATCTTGACCATGGCTGACCAGCGTTCATGTCATGCAGAAACCCAATTGTTTACACATTTGTTATCCAGCCACAGAGAATAAAAGGCTAACTTCTGACCAGATGGGCACATATGTCTGGGATGTCCATTAACCTCTATAGGCAGATAAAGGACATGCATGAGGAGTTGGGAGACCAGCTGGGTGAGCAGATATCATGGTGTGTGTCTGTGGCCTGTATATACATTTTCAGCCTGTGCCTTTGGAGCTTTTAGCCATAATGTGCCAATATGTACAGCATGCTGTCATAAAAAGCCTACATGTCAGTGGTTTAAAAAAAAAAAAGGAAAGGAGTTTACTTTAAATGAAGATGCCAGATTTTATTAGCTGTGTAACTTTCAAGGTCATCCAAGGTTATAGAGGGGTAACGGTTTGCCTATTGTGTGGGATAGTCGTGATCAACTAGTGATCTTCTGCTGCTGGAGAACTAACAGAATTAATCTGCATTCCAAATTTCATTAAACCCTTTTCTTTAATATTATTTTGGGGGGGGGGGGGGTTATATTGTAATTTAACCAGATTTGAATTCCTTTTTCATGCAGCTGTAGGGAGACTGAAGTTGAACTTCCAGGCTGAAGAAAAGTGTATATGTGTGTGTGTATAATATATATAATTTCCATTTTTGCCCACTAATATTCTGCTTGTCTTCAATATTCTGCCTCCATCTTCTCTCCAAATTAGAACTTGAAGTACTGTAACTCGCCCTTTCGCCATATGTATACTTGCCTGAATCTATTGCTGACACCCTCTCCTGGCCATTGGAGGGTGCCAAAGAGTTTAAAGCCTATCTATCCAAATCCTGCAGTGGTGCTTTGGCATGCCTGCTGTCCTCTTACCATGGTCATGATTTGGCTTTTTTTAACATAACCTTTTATTCATAATTTTTTTAAACGTTTGCTCACTTTTCTCTGGTGAATGGGGTGCAAAACCTGACAATTTTAGTGCGACAGCCCCACAACACCCCTCCCATGTTGAGGGCATATGGCTCGGTATGGTTCGGAGGGGGGGTGTTCATCGCCTTCGTTCATCGCTGCATGCTCGGATAAGGGTCTGGCATGGATTTTCGGGGGGAACCCCTCATAACACACACTTATCATTTTTAATAGCAGCTCTATAAACATCCAGTGTGCATGAGGCCTAATTGCACTTCCACAGAATTTAGATCTCAAATGTTATTACGTTTTTCAAGAACAATATTGTTTTCAGTGCTGCTTCGGTAGAATCTACTCCGCCTCCTAATTGCCCTCTCCCAGGATCCAAATCTCAGTAAATTTCAGAGCATTGGCTGAAAAAAAGTGTAAAATATTTTACTGAGCGAAGATTAAAAAAAAACTTGCATGTACTATGTGCATCTAAACACCATGTGTAGAGCATGCAAAGCAGAACAAATTTCATTTTTCCAGACTCACAAAATCAGTTTTATTTATATACCGTACTTTTCTTTCTGCCCAAAAGCTCCTCTGCTGAATGCGTTAGTAATTAGTATTTTGTTTTCTGCCTGTACATGCTCCTCTTCTAATTTGCAAAGCAGGGATAAGAAATCAAGAGGTTGATTAGTAAACAGTTTGTTCTGCACGCCTGTGACCCATTTCTGTCTAGGCTGGGAAAAGATCCTAAACATATAGTTGGTATCCACCCAGGAGCCTGGACCGACACCTGGCTCAGCCTCTCAGCGAGCTGCTGAAAGCCTAAGCCGGCCCTCCACAGTCACCAGCTCTCTACACACACACTAAAAACTGAATGATCAGTGGTTTTTGATCGCTCAGTTCTAGAGCTGGCGGGATACAGATGCAGCATCAGACCAGTGCTGCATCCACCTAGTTAAGTATGATTTCTAAAAAATAAACAAAACCCAGACTTATCTTTTTAACTGTTCAGTCTCCAACAGTGTTGCAGTCACTCATGGTGATTTCCTTCTTGGCATTCCTGTTTATTAGCTGCTTTCGACAAGAGAACTGGGTCAATGGAGGGTCCCCCCAACATATGGGCCTATATCAATTTTATGACATGTCACACAGGCCAGTATACCTCTTCTGCTCATCTATGATATATTTCCTCTGTATTGTGTGGTTGGAGTACCATCCTTTGGCAGCAGCCTTGGTGTTAGCAGATCAGTGAACATACATATTCTTCTGAAAAGTCAGCTAACTCTATAGCTTTCTCCATGGCTATTTGCCATGTATAACTAATCTGCTATGTGGCTGCCCAATGTACATTTGTAGCCTATGCCTTTTCAGGTCTGCAATCATGGGTTCTGTCTCCACCAAGGACACTGTGTGCACGGACTTTGTATGTTTGTTTTATGCCTCTTTTCATGGCGTTTCCCTCTCCTCCCCCCTTAATATGAAACAAAAACTGTTTGACAGTACCAGGCATCCTAGATTGCAAATTCTTCTGGGGAAGAGACTGATGTAAATAATACTATTAAAATCTGTGAAGTGCTACATATGTTGGCTTTGTATAAACATAGACTGTAAAGTACATGGAATGTAGCATGCTCTTGTGATCTGTTCTTCAAATAATTGTATTTCACCATGTTTCCTGATGCAAATGTGTGTAATGTTGTAAAAATTTAAATGCACGAGTCATAACTCCCTTTGGCAGCGTGTTATGTAAACACCCAATTTTGTATTAAAGGATAAGTTCATCTTTTTACAAAAAATAATAAATGGCTTTTTTTAATTTTTTTGCAGGTAAAAAAAATTGCATTTTCATTTTATTTTTTTTGCAGCCTGTAAAGCATGGCACCAGCGATTAGCAGATCGCTGGTGCCATGCAGGTCTCCTTTAGCTCTGTCAATAATATATCTGTGTGCCGTACATCCCATATGGGCAGGCAGATACTGACGGGAAGAAATCGAAGAAGTACCTCAGCGATGTGGAGGCTCATTGAGAACTACAAGCTGAAAACCGCAAAGGATGTTGGGGGGGCTTCATTCATACGCGTGGATTTTAAAAAGTGACCACTAGTACAGGAAACTTCTTCCTGTAGTGCTGCTACAGGGAGGAGGGCAGCGGCTGCAGCATTGGGGAACATCTTGCACCCTAATAACGGTTGTAACATGTTCCCAGAGGTGAACTTATCCTTTAAAAACCTAAAATTGTATATAAAAGCTCAGTTTCCGGACCTTTATGGGCTCATGCACATGAATGCGTTCTCTAGTACAGCATAAACAAATTGGTATATTTTTGTGCTTGAGAGTTCCTGGTGCTGTGTACAACCACCCATACACAGGTGGCTGCATGTAGCTATGCACTAATATACTTGCATTAAGCAGCGCATGCCAACAGGCATACATTTTCAAATGCAGCTAGAACTCCCAGCCACAAATACTGTACATGAGAATGTGCCCATGTGCATGAACTCCAAATGTTCAAAATATTTCAAATGAAATGGTGCAAGAACCATTTTACATTACATTTAAAGCAGAGTTCCAGGCTTTTTTATGTTAAAAGTCAGCCGCTACAAAAAGTGTAGCTTCTGACTTTTAATAAATAGACACTTCCCTGTTCCATGGTCCAGAGATGCGGCGGCCCGGAGTGTCACTCTTCAATCGCACTCTGAGCACCCAGCCGTGACAGCTTTTGCTGCGCTCTTGGAGTGGACAGGTGATCTTCTGGGACCTGTCATGTGTCCCAGAAGGTCGGCTAGAGGGAGGGGCCGCCTAGGCGGAAGGAGCAAGTGGGACAGGAAGCTCCAAAACGAAGCCCCCCCCCCTCCAAAAAAAATGACATGCCAAATGTCGCATGTAAGAGGGCAAGGAGTGCTTAAAGCGGAAGTTCCACTTTATATACCGCAGCAGGGCAGCTCTGTTGTGCGAAACCACGTACCTGTAAGTTGTGTCGTGCAATAGATAGATCCGCCAATGCGTGTGTCCGGTGGAACCGATGTCGCTTCACAGAGGCAGAATGGGAATCTGCCCAGTAATCGGGAACATCGATCTCTGTGTTTTGCCTGTCTGTACTCTCTATAGTAAGGCTTACCTGTAGGTAAAATGAATATCTCCTAAACCTGTACAGTTTAGGAGATATTCACTTTGCATACAGCCGCTGACGTAATTTGCTCATGTGCTATGAAGGCCCAGCTTGATGCTGCCGGACCTTGCTGGGTAGAAGACTTTGGGGCCGTGAACCCAAAAGAAACGAAGAGGAAAAATGTCGGCTCCCTCGGCTTGGGCCGGGTTCAGAGGCCAAGGCTAGTATGCGCTCCATAGTAGCTCATTATGCCTTTTGCCTTACAAGTTTTTTTTTTTAAATAAATGTTTTTTCACTGCAGTATACAACTGCTTCAACTCCTTCTCTGCTAGTGTCAATTAATATATGCTTATTGGGTTTTTTTTTTTTTGTTTACCAAATATTTGCTTCAATTTATGACAATTAAGAATTTTTTTTTATGTATTATAGCAGAAAGTAAAACACATATGAACAAAATGTCAAAATTGTCTGTCTTTTGGTTTTTATAGCGCAAAAAATAAAAACTGCAGAGAGAAAGCGTGCTCTATTTGTGGGGGGCCTCAGCTTTATTTGGGTCGTACGACGTCGCAAGCCCGCAGAATTGTCAGTTAACCTAACGCAGTGCTGTATTGCAAAAAAATGGCCTGATCATTAAGGGAGTAAATTCTTCAAGGGCACAAGTGGTTAATAAAGATGATGGGGCTAGCCAAATGAATTCAGCATTCAGACATTGCAGTGCGCTCGCATTTTAGCACAGCACAAACCCTTACTTCATGCTTTGGTGTGGTGTGCCAATTGGGACACTGTACGGTTTGTTGGCATGGCTTCGCTGCAGCAGAACAGCTTTCAGGACCGGGAAGTAGATATTTATATTATTCTGAGTTCATTTTATGATGCTCCACTTTGTATTCCCTTTTTTACACCATATAAATCATTTTCGTTATCTGACCCATATGCTTGTTGTTGGGATAGAAGAGACATCATTTTCCCCTTGAGCTGTTCAGTGTACTACTAGGGCTATCCTTTGACATTGACTGTTGATGACGATGAGACCTTGTTATTCAACTGATAACAGCAAAACTGCCTTTGATTCTCCTTAGCATGTAGGCAGACTGTCCTTCACATACTATTCTCTCTATTTTTTTTTTTTTTAATGGTATTCACATGAAAATGATTTAGCTTGTAAGAAGTATTTTTAAGTATCTGTAAATTTCTGTTTTTAAGGCCAAATATTCAAGCAACCATTGCTGGCAGGTAGGATTTTAACAAAGAAGAGACTTTGAATACCTCTCCTACCTGCCAGCAATGTTTCTCCTATATGTACTGTACAAGCCTTGGTATTGGGATAAATTAAATCCGAATTGAACTGTGCTGCTGATGGGAAGGGTTTACCTGTCACAAGGGACACCTACAGAGACGTAACAGCCACAGTTTCGTCGCAGCTGACCTCTTTACCTGATCTTCCAGGTTCAGCATTTTCGGTCATCTGATTGGCCAGCTTGTATGACTTGACAACTGAGACCCTGCACCTGGTCCAAGCAATTCTTGGTATGGTGTTGCGTTGAGCAGCTGAATTCCTGTAGTCACAATTTATTAGGCCGTCCATGATTTTCAGCTTGCAGGGGGGATCAGACAGGTACATGGTTACATTGGTCCCAAGCAGGGCCGATGAAACTATGCAAAAATATACTATGCCTGGAATTTATATTTAAATTAATGTCTTTCCTTGGATACTGTTTCTATGTGTACTATTATCATTGAAAAATCTTTATTTTTTTCTCCTCTTTTCTGATTAACAGGCAGGAAAAGCATTCAAAACCTTTCTCCCTTTATTTGATCGTGTCCTTGTGGAGCGACTTTGTCAAGAAACTGTCACCAAAGGAGGAATTATGCTTCCTGAAAAAGCTCAAGGCAAAGTTTTGCAAGCCACAGTAGTAGCAGTTGGAGAAGGCTCTAGGGCGAAGGTAAAAAGGGAAAACAAATAACATGTCTTCTTTAAGTTCAGCTCATGATAAATAGGGGCAAACACAAGTGTTGCATTTATAATTTTTCTCAGTGTATATATAGGGCAGTGGGCGTTTTGCAGAAACCTTACAACCTTATTACCCGGAAAACTTCTCCTACAAGCTTTAACCAGGCACTGATGGAAGAAGTTTTTTTATATATATATATATATATATATATATATATATATATTATATATTTATATATTATATTTGGCATGTCAGTGATATGGCGCTGGCGCGCCCCCTAGTGGCGCGGTAGCCGTAAAAAAGACGGCGACCTGGAGAATTAGAACCACTCTGCGGCTGTACAAAGTCGTATGGCCGTCAGCAAGTGGTTAAAGTTGGTTTTCCCCAACAATTGCGTTTGAAAGACCGCTGTGCAAATATAGTGCTCTCTTGGGAAGCGCTCTCCCAAGGGGGTTACCTTGCGGGCGCATTCCCTTAGTCCAGCATTTGCATCCATAGACACGAATACCGGACTCGGGCAATGGCTGCGCTGCTATCAATCTATCCAAGGAAGAGCCGAGAAGTCCGGGCTGAGATCCAGCACATTCTCAACGCAGGACTTTTAAGGGCTCGGGTAAGTAAAATGGGGGGCTGGGGGATAGTCGGTAATTATCAGGTGTTTTTTTCACCTTAATGTATAGGATGCATTAAGGTGAAAAAACAGAAAGGTTTACAACCCCTTCAAGTGGTTAAACTTTCCTTGTTTACACACCAAAGTCTATTCCTTTGATCTAAAAGACAAATTGTTACAATGTTTAGACTTGGTTCCACTGCTAAAGAATCTTGTGATACTTGGCAGACTGCCCGGATTTTTATTTTTTTCCTTTCTTTTGACAGCCATTGGCTTAAGCAGAGCAGAGAGAATTCTCTGCATAGAAAGATCAGGAAATACTTTGTCAATATCGCAACAAAAAAAATTGTGATGATTCTTGACATTAATCGTGCAGCTTTAGTATTTAGCAGTTTATATTTACTAAATGAATTGCATTTTCATGTTGTGTACTGTGGGAGACCAGATACAGGCGGTCTCCGGGTTACAAACAAGATAGGGACTGCAGGTTTGTTCCTAAATTGAATCTGTGTGCAAGTCAAAACAGGTACATTTTTTAAACTGTAGCTTCAGGCAAAAAGCTTATTTGATATATGTCTCAATGTGTCATGTAAAGCTATTATTCCATTTGTATTATAATATACTATCTGAGTATTTATGGACAGCTTCTATCTATACATGAGCCATTGTTGATGGTTTTGTCAGCTGATCAGCCGCACAATATATGAGAACATTATACATCTAATATTTTTGCTGGCACTATTGTGCACACATTATTATAGCCTTTGCAGACTGTCACTTTTTTTTTTTTTTTCTTGGAATACATAGGATGTACATTATGTGATCATCTTATGGGCTTATTTACTTACCAGTTGTAGCAGTGTTTCTTAGTATCATACTGAAATAAGGTATTTGCACAGATCTCCCTCCCCCAGCAGTATACAGCATAGGTAGGAGAAGGGGGAGAAGTGTTTTTAAATATACTTATATGTAGCCTTTACTTCTATTTTAGGATTTGTCAGTGTAATGCTGAACTAGAAACGGGTATGGTTGGCTTTAGTGTTGTCAAACTGTTCTGTTCAGTAAAAAATGTTTTTTAAAAAGTTTTGGAATTGCTCCAAGGTATACTTTTTTTTATGTAAAATCTTTTGTAATGTAATTATGCTTAGAATGAGTGTGTACACACTAACACTTCTCTTTGTTTTTGTAGAGTGGGGAAGTTCATCCAGTCAGTGTAACTGTTGGTGAAAAAGTATTACTTCCTGAATATGGCGGCACCAAAGTTGTGCTAGATGATAAAGTATGTAACGCAAATTATAGTGTCCATCGTTGATCTGTTATCATGACTAAACTAGCTGTACTAATAACATTTTTTTTTTTTCTTTACACAGGAATACTACTTGTTCAGAGATGGTGACATTTTGGGAAAATATTTGAACTAAGGCTCTGCAATTATGGTTTCTATGTAATCATTCCAGACAACTTTGACCGTTTATGTAAATACCATTTAATAAATGTTAGAAAAACGTACTCAGCTGCAGCGTTTTTTATTCAAGTGTTTATAAAGTGTGTGTGTGTTTTTTTTTTTTTCAATCACGTAACACATATGCAACATCCAGAAAGTCGGCTTTAACCCTGGGTAACACATGTATGGGTTTAGCACTCCCAGCACCAGTCTCTACTAACGATCGGAACCCAGGGGAATCTGATTTCAATCACATGATCGCTGTGATAGCCTTTGATTGGCTATCACAGTAATCATTTAATCTGTAGGCCGCCCCAGTTCGTTTTCACTATATGATGCGGATAACACACTTATTTTTTTTCCACTCTAGCGACGAGGAGAAGATGCATTATATCCGAAAGGACTGAAAAAAAAACTGTTAATAAATAAAATAAAGATTAACTAGTTCAGGTAGTTCTAGTGTAGATGGTGTCAGTGGCCGTAAAATGGCCCATACCCAATTTCAAAAGTTTGAAGGAAAAATACTGCTTTTGTACGATTTAAAAATAAAATAAAAATGTTATTTATTTTCACCCCGTATGATACTAGATCATAAGATTTTATCTTAATCAGTAAAGTTGTCCTCCGAAAATACAATTGAAATACATTACAACACGTGACCTTACTATTTTTTTTTTTGTATTATTCTGTCATACGAGATTTTGTGTACTTTTTTTATTTTTATTTTTTTTTATTTTTTTTACCTCTCAATTTTTGATCTGCGACTAGCATGCAAAAAAACAAAACACGGCCGATCTGTCCAATTTTTCAGATCGTGTGTATGGGCTAGAAGTATCAGTTAGTGGTAGTATGTTGCAGTCAATGTGTTTTAGTTAAGAAATATGTAATATTGTTTCTTGGCCCTACTACAGGCAAAAAGAACAAATAACACATAAATGTGGTATCGCTGCGATTGTCAGAGAATGTATTTTGCAGGTTCTGTTTGTTTGGTGGTCCATGGTAATGGCATAAAAACATACAGGTGAATGTAAAACAAAATTGTATATAATAATTTTTTTTTCTTTGGTAATTAAAAAGAAAATTAAATCGGCAGCTATCCATTAACATTTCCCACCAAATAAAAATCCAAACTCTTTTGAAAAAAAAAAAGTTTGATCCACCTAGTAAAAGAAAGTAGTTGTGGTGATATGTAAAGTTATGCTAAAACATGTCAAAGTTGCAAAATTGGGCTTGGGTGTAGGTCCAGGTTTAGGCCCCTTCCACAAGGGCCGGATCCACCAGCTAAGCTGGAGATCTCGCCACTGAGTCGGCGGATGATAGGTCCCTCTCTGCTCACTGAACGGGAAGGGGCTTGTCGAGTACCGCTGTCTCATATGGAGAGGTCGGACGAAAAAAAACAGCATGTCCGTTTTTATCAGATCTCATCTGATCCGCTATTGGACGGATGGATACGTATGGCCATTCGTCTGACTTTATCGGATGTCGATGGACATGTCAACGCTGACATCCGACGCTCCATAGAGAAGCATGGAGCAGCCGATCGGGTCCGCCGAAAACTGACAGGCGGACCTGAACGGTTCGTCAGTGTGAAAGGGGCCTTTAGGCTTTTTCTTTTCACCTTGTAATCTGCCCAGTAATTCTGTTGTCTTTCAACAGAACAAGTTGTCCTGCAGATGTAGCAGCTTGAGGGTTAAAACAAAGCATTTACCATTGACGGTGCTTACAATGATCAGCTTTTATGCATTTACGTTAACCCTTTATCCCAAAAGGAACAAAACTGTTGCGATAACTGCTTAGAAAGTGTCACATGGAGTTTGACTTCAACTTGTTATATGTACTGGCACATTTAGATACACTAACACTCCTCTCCCCCAAGATTTACATTGCTGCTGTCCAAATTTGCTCCTTCATCCAGCATGGGGGAACTCTAATACAGGAGGTGTGTTGCTGGCCAGATCACCTGATGAAAGCAGGGGGAAAAAAATAAATGAAAACTAATGCAGCCACCACATCTGATTGGTAAGATGCGATGTGTAACATTTTTGTGTTAAATACTTTAAGTCATGAATGCAAGTTTTGGAAGCATCACTCACTTTTTTACAATTCATAGTATGTGTGTGAATGTAAAGTGGCTATGCAGTCCAGGCATCATGTTGGGAGTTCCCTCTGGTAATTTAAGCATAAGGGCCCTTTCACACGGGGCGGATCGTAATGATCCGCCTCCGTGTGTCCGCTTTTGCTCAGCGGGGATCCTCCGTAAAATCCCCGCTGAGCCGTTGGCTGACAGGGCGGTCCCCGCACACTGTGCAGGGACCGCCATGTCTTTCCTCCGCTCTCCCCTATGGGGGGATCGGATGAATACGGACCGTATGTCCGTGTTCATCTGATCCGCCAGACGGAAGAAAAATAGGATTTTCTCAAGTCATCTTCCAGGACGGCACACCTGAGAGATGACGGTCTCACCTGACAGGAAACACAATCAACAACAGAGTTTAACCACTTGTCATCTGCCCACCGTCAAATGACTCCATTATCCTGACATCACGTCATATGACGTGATGTCCCTTTAAAGCCGCGGGCGGCGCACGCACCCGCCGCTCTGCGGGGATCCCGTGCGAGTGCCCCGGCGGCAACGATCGCCGCCGGGCACGCGCGATTGCTCAGTAACTGAGCTGGGACGTGCAGCTCTGTATGTAAACACAGAGCTGCACGTCCCTGTCAGGGAGAGAGGAGAGCGGTTGTGTCCCTTGTACATAGGGACACAATCGGTCACCCCCCCACAGTTAGAACACTCATAGGACACACATTTAACCCCTTCCCCGCCCCCTAGTGGTTAACCCCTTCACTGCCAGTCACATTTATACAATAATCAATGCATATGTATAGCATTGTTCACTGTATAAATGTAAATGGTCCCAAAAATGTCAGAAAAGTGTCCGAAATGTCCGCCATAACGTCGCAGTCCCAATAAAAAAATCGCAGATCGCCGCCATTAATAGTAAAAAAAAAACTATCCCCTATTTTGTAAACGCTATAAATTTTGCGCAAACCAATCGATAAACGCTTATTGCATTTTTTTTTTACCAAAAATATGTAGAAGAATACGTATCGGCCTAAACTGAGGGAAAAAATATTTGTTTTTTGGGTTATTTATTATAGCAAAAAGGAAAAAATATTGAATTTTTTAAAAAATTGACGCTCTATTTTTGTTTATAGCGCAAAAAATAAAAACCGCAGAGGTGATCAAATACCACCAAAAGAAAGCTCTATTTGTGGGAAAAAAAGGACGCCAATTTTGTTTGGGAGCCACGTCGCACGACCGCGCAATTGTCAGTTAAAGCGACGCAGTGCCGGAAGCTTATATTTTGTCTGGGCAGGAAGGGGGTGTAGGTGCACAGTAGGCAAGTGGTTAAAAGGCCCCACCCTTCCCTCTGTCCCTCAGTTCTTGATTGTGTTTCCCAACAGATGCAGCGAAACAGTTTATTTATTTTTTAGCAAAAGACTAAGGTCTGGGACCAAGGTCTTCCCCCTGGTATTATCTAAACAAATCTGTAGTCAGTGGGGACTGCAGTTTTAGATAAAGCTATCTCAGCTTACCAGGGGGGTTTTCCCATAGATTTCATTCTCAGGGAGTCAGGTTAGGGAAGAAAACAGAAGATCCCTGAGAATGCTGGTGGCGCTGGACCCGGTGAGGGGGTCCAGGCTTTCCAGGGACCCTGTAAAGGCCTGCTCCCTCCTCCTACCTGAAGGTGGCTGACGGTATGGAGGAGTCGCGCGGACGGCTGCGGTGGTGCATGTTCAGAGGCTAGGCATGGGAATCCTAGCCGACCGCAGTATGGGCTCCGGCGTCCTCGGACATGCACTGCGCAGATCCGGAAACTTCGGCGCGGGCGGATGACGTCACTTCCGCGCGCCGGACCACATAAAAATGGCCGCGAACGGCGTCTTTTCCTCCACGCTGTACCCGGGAACGGAGCAGGGGTCCACAGCCTCCTTCCCTTTGCCTGAAAGTCCCAGGAATTGGACACGGCGCGACTGCCCTAGAGCAGTATGGATGGGGAAGAAGGTCCGGTTCCAGCAACACAGGCCGCCACAGGGCGTGAGTGACCTTTTGCTGATGGGGGGGGGGGGGAAATGGATGTTGGGGTGGCCCTATTCACATTTCTCCGCCAGAGGGGTAGTTTGGCTACTAAGGTCTTGTGTTTTCTCTATTTCAGTGACCGAATGCCCTGCCCAGGAGACCACTAGCAGTTCTAGGAAGTCCTCCAGTAAATCTAAGCGCTGTGGGTACTGTGGGGATAAGCTCCCACAGGATCACACAAAACCCTTCTGCTACAAGTGTATCTATAAGTTAGCAGGCAAGGAAACGGCGCAAACTATGAAAGAGTGCAGAGCTTTGCAAACTGAAATGCTTGCTGCACTTCAAACCTTCAAAGCCTCAGTAGCAAGTAGAGAGGTAGCTCCGGTAGGCGCAGAGGATTCTTTATCTTTAATAGAGGCCCAAACTAGCCTTGCAGAGGGATCTCAGGGACCATCTCCTACTTATTCAGAAGTAGAGTTCAAAGTTCCCAGGAAGAAGGGGAAGATTTGGATCACAGTGGTCTTGAAGATGTTGGACCAGGAGGCTATCTATTCTCTTCAGAGGATATGGATGGTCTCCTCAAAGCAATTTATGCCTCTGAGGACATCCAACTACCAGTCACTCAGGTCTCAGTTCAGGACAAACTATATAGGGGTCTAGGTAAAGCCCAAACCAAGTCCTTCCCGGTTCATCAGTCTCTTAAAGATATCATTCTAAGAGAGTGGAAGGAACCTGAGCTTGGGGTCCTAAGACTTAAAACTTGGAAGCGTAGGTGCCCCTTTAAAACAGAAGAAGAAAAATTCTTCAAAATTCCACGTCTGGATGCTTCTTTGGCGCAAGTCTCCAAACAGGATCCAATGGATAAGAAGTCCCAAACTTTGCTTCGCAGAGCTGGGGATGCCAATGCAGCGGCTATGGGCCCTGCATTGGCCTCCGCATGTGTTGCTAGAAACGCGGAAGCATGGGTCCGAAAATTAATGGACCATGTAACGCAGGAGAATAAATCCAAAGCGGTGTTAGATTCCCTGGAGGTGGTAGGTAAGGCAGTGGCCTACCTTGCAGATGCTGCAGTGGAAACAATCAGAACCACTGCTAAGTCAGCAGCCCTTCTTAATTCTGCCAGACGGGCCCTCTGGGTAAAAACATGGGACGGGGACTTTACATCCAAGTCACACCTCTGTGGGATTCCTTTTGAAGGATCCCTACTTTTTGGCTCTGATTTAGTGCAGGTACTCTCCCGTTCCACAGAGAAGGGGAAGAGATTTCCTGCCAAACCCAAAAAAGACAAAGGAAAACAATTTTTTCGAAGCCCCCCTTCAAAAAACTGTTTTCAGGGAAAGAAGGAGCCAAAGAAAAAGTGGGGATTCGGTAAAGGCAAGGAAAAAGGGGGGATCCTCTTTTCCGGCGCTTCTACTGCCAACAAGGAGTCCAAATGACGCGAGCATAAAGGTTGGCGGAAGGCTTTCGTGGTTTCTCCCTCAGTGAAAGTATCACGCAGAGTCCTTGCATCCTAAATCTGATAAAGGAAGGGTACAAGTTGGAATTCTTGTCTCCCCCTCCGCCAAACTTTATCCTGACCCATCTCCCCAAAGACCCGTTAAAAGCAAGGGGTTTACTGGGAAGCGTTCGGGAACTAGCAGAACAGCAGGTTATCACTCCTGTCCCAGTAGGACAAATTGGCCAGGGATTCTATTCCCACATCTTCGTAGTGCCGAAGCCATCCGGGAAATTTCGGTTGATTATAAACCCTCGAAAGTTAAACCAACATCTGGTTTACAAAAAGTTCAGGATGGAAAGCATCTATACGGTCAGAAGACACCTCCAGGAGGGAGTTTTTATGATAACTTTGGACCTGAAGGATGCCTACCTTCATGTTCCCATTTCCCAAAATCACCAAAAGTTCTTGAGATTTGCAGTGCAGACGAAGCAGGGCGTCCAACACTGGCAATTCAGGGCTCTTCCTTTCGGCCTAGCAGCCAGCCCAAGAATCTTTACCAAGGTGCTGGCCGAGGTGGTATCATTCTTACACCTCCAGGGAATAGCCTTGATCCCCTACTTGGACGACATGCTGATTTTCAGTCTGGCCTTAGAACAACTTCATGCAGACCGAGACAGGGTGCTGTCCACATTAGAATCCCTGGGTTGGTTGATCAGCAAAGAAAAGTCCTCTCTAGTTCCCGCGCAATCCAAGGTGTTCCTAGGATATTTGGTGGACTCAGTGAATCAAAGGATTTTTCTACCTCAAGAAAAAGTCTCCAAAGTGCAAAAAGCAGTCTCGGCACTGCACGGTTCCAGGGAACACTCCCTGAGGGCCATAATGAGAGTACTGGGACTCATGTCATCCTGCATCCCAGCGGTTCACTGGGCCCAACTACATTCCCGAGAACTCCAGGGATTCCTTCTCTCCTCCTGGGACGGAAAAACAGGATCCTTAGACAGAACAGTGTCCCTGTCAAAAAGGGTAAGGGACTCCCTAGTTTGGTGGCTCAACACAGACAACCTCTCAGTAGGTCGGGCCTGGACCCAACAAAATCAAGTGATTCTGACCACGGACGCAAGCGCGTGGGGCTGGGGGGCTCACATAGGAGATCTCTTTGCCCAAGGCCCTTGGGGTCAGGGGCAGAGCAGAGCCTCCTCCAATTTCAGGGAGCTGTTAGCGGTCGGGAAGGCTCTGGACTTCTTCAGAGACCATACTCAAGGGAAAGAAGTCCAGATCCTTTCGGACAATGCAGTGGCGGTGTCCTACCTGAATCATCAGGGAGGTACACGGTCCAGCAGACTATTGAAACTGACCCAGGAAATCCTAGGGGACTTGGAGAAGAACATTCTCTCAGTGTCCGCGGTACATGTGAATGGATCACTCAACATACAGGCGGATTTCCTCAGCAGGCAACCCATTCATCAAGGGGAGTGGGAGCTGAACGACGAGGTTTTCTCTCTGGTGTGTCAACATTTTGGCAGACCAGAGATAGATCTGTTTGCCTGCAAAAAGAACAGGAAAGTCCACAGGTACTTCTCCCTCACCAGAGAACAGGATACCTACGGGATAGATGCTCTGGCACAGGATTGGGAGTTCCCTCTAGCGTATGCATTCCCTCCTCTGACACTTATCCCCAGGGTTCTACAGAAGCTGTCCAGGTCGGAAGGATACCTTATCCTGATCACTCCCTGATGGCCCAAGAGAACTTGGTTCCCCATTCTGAGGAGATGGTCGATGGCTCCTCCGTTGCGTCTCCCATCCAGACGCGATCTCCTCTCTCAGGGGCCAGTATTGCATCCTGATCCAGGTTTTCTTTCCCTGACGGCATGGTGTTTGAGAGGGAGATCCTCAGGCGTAGGGGATGCTCGGAGAAGGTGATTGACACACTCTTACAGAGTAGAAAACCAATCACCAGGAAAATATATGCAAAAGTTTGGAGGGTCTTCTTTCGCTGGGCCCAGCCTAGAGAAGGTTCTTTCCAATCAATTCCGATGGTCCTGGATTTTCTCCAAGATGGAGTTGACCAGGGCCTGGCAGTAAGTACTCTCAGGGTTCAGGTGGCAGCCTTATCGGTATTCTTTGACCAAAGACTAGCTCTGAATCCTCTGATAAAAAGATTTCTAGCAGCCAGGGATAGGGTAACCCCGGTTAAGTCAATCAGGTTCCTGCCTTGGGATTTATCCCTGGTATTGGATGCTCTAACCAAGGAGCCCTTTGAGCCGTTGGCTAAAATTTCTGTTAAATTCCTTTCCCTTAAGATGGCTTTCCTTCTAGCAATTTCGACAGCCAGAAGGGTTAGTGACCTACAAGCTCTGACTATTAAAGAGCCTTTTTTGTTGGTTCTAGAGGATAGGGTAATCCTCAGACAGGTATATGGAAAGGCTCCTGCGCTACCAAGGGGGATGGATGGGGATGAAGTTGGGCTGGGAGGTGGACTGGGGATACGGCAGCAGACCCCTAACACTCTGTCCTGGGCAGGGAGAAAATAGCATATAAAAAGGGGAGGGGGTGGTGTCTGCGCTGAAAAAGTGAAATGGGGAGGGGAAAATGTGTGGGAATGGGGCAGGTGACTGGTTGGGTGGAAGGTGAATGAAGGTGAATTTAGGACAACATAATAACCAACATTATACAATGGACAGTGTGAATGATTGTACACATTAAGGGTGATTACCAATAAATATTGTGACAACAAAGGAAAAATAACTAGCCGGTGCAATGTGAAACCAAAAACCTTAAATACAATACTAGATCCAAACAAACTATAAGACCAGAGAAAAATCCATGGGGGAATGCCTCTGGATACACAAATAAATAAATAAATGAATAGATAAAGTCTCTAGTGAAAAAACCAAAATGTCCAGAAAAGTCCAAAGTGAAATGGTGGTGCCAGTAAAGGGTGACAGCAGAAAACACCTCGGGTGGTCCCCAGCTCCTCACCTCAAGGCTATTGCACGGATAGCCTACAACAGCACCTCCCGGTGGAGGACAGTGATCCCTCAGCAGGGCAAGCAGCAGAAGCACTCCTCAGCGGTAAAAAATGAAGCAGGTAGAAGCGGGTGAGTGACAATACAAAAACTACTATATGGACAGCTTGTGTCACTCGTACATCCACTCACCACAAGGTGATGGATGGTGGGCCTATCTCCCACGAACAGCGAGTTCGTTCTTGATCGAGTAGCAGGGACCTTCTTCTACGGTGGCCAAATAGTCACTCAAAGCAATGGACCTCTCAGTTAGCATACATGATGAAAAAGAAACAGACCATAGCGCAATCCCGCAAGGTAAAAACACATTTAATAAAAAATAACACTCACATTTAAAACGATCCAATGGGCATAAAACAAACAGACATCAGGTGGAACACTCTGCGTCAGGCGTCTGGACTCTGTGGCTCCTCGATCCCTACGCGTCTCGTCACACCACGTGACTTCCTTAGGGGATGATGCTGGTGAGACTTCCTAATCTTAAACACTGCCCGAATGTCCACTCTACTGGGCGCAATGTAGAGTGGACATTCGGGCAGTGTTTAAGATTAGGAAGTCTCACCAGCATCATCCCCTAAGGAAGTCACGTGGTGTGACGAGACGCGTAGGGATCGAGGAGCCACAGAGTCCAGACGCCTGACGCAGAGTGTTCCACCTGACGTCTGTTTGTTTTATGCCCATTGGATCGTTTTAAATGTGAGTGTTATTTTTTATTAAATGTGTTTTTACCTTGCGGGATTGCGCTATGGTCTGTTTCTTTTTCATCATGTATGCTACCTGAGAGGTCCATTGCTTTGAGTGACTATTTGGCCACCGTAGAAGAAGGTCCCTGCTACTCGATCAAGAACGAACTCGCTGTTCGTGGGAGATAGGCCCACCATCCATCACCTTGTGGTGAGTGGATGTACGAGTGACACAAGCTGTCCATATAGTAGTTTTTGTATTGTCACTCACCCGCTTCTACCTGCTTCATTTTTTACCGCTGAGGAGTGCTTCTGCTGCTTGCCCTGCTGAGGGATCACTGTCCTCCACCGGGAGGTGCTGTTGTAGGCTATCCGTGCAATAGCCTTGAGGTGAGGAGCTGGGGACCACCCGAGGTGTTTTCTGCTGTCACCCTTTACTGGCACCACCATTTCACTTTGGACTTTTCTGGACATTTTGGTTTTTTCACGAGAGACTTTATCTATTCATTTATTTATTTATTTGTGTATCCAGAGGCATTCCCCCATGGATTTTTCTCTGGTCTTATAGTTTGTTTGGATCTAGTATTGTATTTAAGGTTTTTGGTTTCACATTGCACCGGCTAGTTATTTTTCCTTTGTTGTCACAATATTTATTGGTAATCACCCTTAATGTGTACAATCATTCACACTGTCCATTGTATAATGTTGGTTATTATGTTGTCCTAAATTCACCTTCCACCCCACCAGTCACCTGCCCCATTCCCACACATTTTCACACATTTCCCCCTCCCCCTTTCACTTTTTCAGCGCAGACACCACCCCCTCCCCTTTTTAAATCCTCAGACAGGATCCTTTATATTTGCCGAAGGTGACCTCTGAATTTCACAGGTCACAGGAAATTGTTCTCCCCTCCTTTTGTCAGAACCCAAAAAATGACAGAGGCAAGATTTCATGTACTAGACGTTAGAAGGTGTCTTCTAACTTATTTAGACAGAGTGAGTGAGTTTAGGAGATCAAACCATTTGTTAATTAATTTCTCCGGTCAAAAGAAAGGGCTTCAAGCTTCTAAACCTACAATAGCCAGGTGGATTAAACAGACTATTGCAGTAGCTTATGAACAGTCAGGAAAGCCCCTTCCAACTCACATTAAAGCTCACTCAACCAGATCTCTGGCGACCTCCTGGGCAGGGAGGGCAGGCGCTTCGATTGATCAGATCTGCAGAGCAGCAACATGGACGAGCCAAAATACTTTTCTGAGGCACTACAGAGTGGAGCTGTTGTCCCCTCAGGACTTGGCATTCGGCAGGAAGGTCCTACAGGCGGTGATCCCACCCTAAGGTAGGCCTGAACTTCTTGCTCATCATCTCAGGTGTGCCGTCCTGGAAGATGACTTGAGAAAAGTACCAGTTACACTTACCGGTAACGGATTTTCTGGGAAATCTTCCAGAACGGCAGGCCTACTTCCCACCCTTAAATGTTGGTGATGTTTGTGTTCACAGAAGGTTCCCTCTGACACTGGTGTTGGTCTATACTTTGTCATAACTGAGGGACAGAGGGAAGGGTGGGGCCTTTTAAACTCTGTTGTTGATTGTGTTTCCTGTCAGGTGAGACCGTCATCTCTCAGGTGTGCCATCCTGGAAGATTTCCCAGAAAATCCGTTACCGGTAAGTGTAACTGGTACTTTTCTTCCGTCCGAAAAACCGGATCTTTGCGGAGGCGGACAAAAATCTTCTATAATTCATCTCCACAACATCTCCAAAATTCGCCCTTTTTTTTTTTACTAATGAAACCAGCAATGAGAAGAAAGGGAAGAAGGAAAGGGAGCAGTATCCTCACATGTAGTGAGCATGTGGATACTGGATAGTATAGTGGGTGCCACGTTCTATTAAGTATGAGAGAAAAATTAACTAGGGGCAAGTTATTGGACTTTTCAGGCGCTATATGTTGTAAAGGATGTAGTCGTACAGAGAAAAATTCTCTAAAAAATAAATGTATTTAGACACAAGGGTGTAATTATACATTAAAAATTAGACGTTCCATAGGAACAGTCTGGCAAACTAATTACACATTGCAGGGTACCTCCAGGCGCCGGGACCCGCCAGGCGCGGGACTCAGGGACGCGCACGCGCCCCCTAGTGGCCGAAAATGTAGCTGACGTAGAGCTACGGGCTCTCGTCCAGGAGAGCCGACCTGCCACTGTAGAATGACGGCGGCTGGTCGGCAAGTGGTTAAAGATCCCTCAGTCTCCCAGGAGACTCTCCTGGGAGACTGAGGGATCTTTAACCACTTCCCGCCTGGCCAATAGCAGATTTACGGCCGGGAAGTGGTTATGAAATCGTGACTAGACTATCTCAAACGTCTAGCACGATTTCAATGCCGCGCGCGCCCATCGTTGATGCGGGGTGTCAGTCTGACACCCTGCATCACCGATCTCGGTAACGAGTCTCCGGCGGAGGCTCGCTACCACGTGATCAGCCGTGTCCAATCACGGCTGATCACGATGTAAAAAGGAAGAGCCGCCGACGGCTCTTCCTCACTCGCGTCTGACAGACGCGAGTACAGGAGAGCTGATCGGCGGCTCTCCTGACAGGGGGGGTTCGCGCTGATTGTTAGCGCAGCCCCCCCTCGTATGCCCACACTACCACCAGGGATGCCCACACTGGCAGGGCAAAAAAAAAAAAAAAAGAAGAACGTAAAAAAAAAAAACACAGGATAAAAAAATAAATAAAAATACAGGTAAAAAAAACATGCCAGTCAGTGCCCACACATGGGCACTGACTGGCAACATATACATCAGTGCCACCCTGCAGTTTGCTTCAGTGCCACCCCTCCGTGCCAATACATGCCCAGTGCCCACCTATCAGTGCCACCCATAAGTACCCATCAGTGCCACCCATAAGTGCCATTCTGTGCCGCCTATGAGTGCCCATCAGTGCCGCCTAAGAGTGCCCATCAGTGCCGCCTAAGAGTGCCCATCAGTGCCGCCTAAGAGTGCCCATCAGTGCCACCTATGAGTGCCCATCAGTGCCGCATACCAGCGCCGCCTATCAGTGCCCATCAATGCCACCTCATCGGTGCCCATCAGTGCTGCCATATCAGTGCCCGTAATTGAAAGAGAAAACATACTTATTTACAAAAAAGTTAACAGAAAAAAATTAAAATGTATTTTGTTTTCTAAATTTTCAGTCTTTTATTAGTTGTTGCGCAAAAAATAAAAACTGCAGAGGCGATCAAATACCACCAAAAGAAAGCTCTATTTGTGGGGAAAAAAGGACGCCAATTTTGTTTGGGTACAGTGTAGCATGACCGCGCAATTGTCATTCAAAGTGCGACAGTGCTGAAAGCTGAAAATTGGCCTGGGCGGGAAGGTGCGTAAGTGCCTGGTATGGAAGTGGTTAACCACTTGCTTACTGGGCACATATACCCCCCTCCTGTCCAGGTGAAATTTCAGCTTCCGGCACTGCGTCGCTTTAACTGACAATTGTGCGGTCGTCCTTTTTTCCCCACAAGTAGAGCTTTCTTTTGGTGGTATTTGATCACCTGTGCGGTTTTTATTTTTTGCGCTATAAACAAAAAAGAGCGACAATTTTGAAGAAAAATACAATATTTTTTACTTGTTGCTATAATAAATATCCCAATTAAAAAAAAAAAAAAAACACTTTTTTTTCTCAGTTTAGGACGTATTCTTCAACATATTTTTGGTAAAAAAAAATCGCAATAAGCGACTGGTTTGCGCAAAAGTTATAGCGCTTACAAAATAGGGGAGAGAATTATTATTATTTTTTTTTTTTTTTTTTTACTAGAAATGGCGGCGATCTGCGATTTTTATTGGTACTGCGACGTTATGGCGGACACATCGGACACTTTTGACACATTTTTGGCGCCATTCACATTTATACTGCGATCAGTGCTATAAATATGCACTAATTACAGTATAAATGTGACTGGCATTGAAGGGGTTAACACTAGGGGGTGAGGAAGGGGTTAAATGTGTATCCTAGGTGTGTTCTAACTGTGGGGGGAGGGGGGGTGACCGATCTGTGTCCCTATGTAGGAAGGAACACAAATCGGGCTCCTCCTCTCCGGAGACAGGACGCTGTCTCTGTGTAAAACGGCAATGAGAGATGATCTATGAGATCATCTCTCATTCGCCCACAGATCGCATCGCAAACGGCCGCTCTGATTGGCCGTTCGCCGCGATCTGTGATTGGCCGTGTCCAAGGGACACGGACAACACAGGGCTTCCCCACAGCGCGCGCTGGGAACGCCTGAAGGAGATGCCGTCAAATGACGGCATGTTGGATATTCAGACCCGCGCTGTTGCCGTCATTCGACGGTAGCGCGGGCCTGAAGTGGTTAATGCTGCCATCGACGCTAGGGCTATTTTTTGCGCTATAAAATAAAGGCATTTTTCTTCATTTCTGTCAGTAATGTTTCTTTATACATTTTGGCCAAATTTTATACTGCTACATATCTTTGGTAAAAAATAACCCAAATTGGTGTATATTATTTGGTCTTTTTGAAAGTTATAGTCCACAAGCTATGGTGCCAATCTCTGAAAATTGATCACACCTGAAGTACTAACAGCCTATCTCATTTCGTGAAACCCTAACAAGCCAGGAAAGTACAAATACCCCCAAATGACAACTTTTTGGAAAGTAGACATTCCAAGGTATTTAGAAAGGGGCATGGTGAGTTTTTTGAAGTTGTAATTTTTTCCCGAAATTACACCGAAAAACACATTCTGCTATTGCTCGCTGAGTATAACTGACCATGGCTGAGGGTGGATGGATGGCTGAGCATGGATGGATGGATGAGTATTGCTGAGCATGGATGGGTGGATAAGTAAAACAGAGGGATGACTGAGCATGGATGGCTGAGTGTAGATGGCGGGATGGCTGAGCGTGGATGGCTAATGCAGAGAGATGGATGGATGGCTAAAGTTGTCACTGAGCAGCGCTGTGGGCACTACACATCCTGCCCACAGCACTGCTGCATCTGATCTCTCCCCTCTCCGCTCACACTGTACAGAGAGGGGAGAGAGAAACCGGACATGATGCTGGTTTGTTTACATGTGCTCGCTCCGTCATCTGACAGCAATTACGTGGTAAATGGGCGCTGTCATCGGTCATTTACCGTGATCTGTGATGTGCCAGGTCCTCTGCACCGGATGGTCAGGGGGCGTGCGGGAGCACGATTCTGGGAGGTCGTCAATGCCCTCCCAGGATTATCGAGTTGCACTGTAGCCGTCATTCGGCTATAGTGTGGTTGGCAAGTGGTTGAATTAAAAATACTAACATACAATGCCAATTAAAACTCTGCCCCAATCTTGCATCCAGATATCACCCAAACGGTACTCTCCACTCCTCAATTCCTCCTGCTCTCAAGCTTCTTCGTCTCCTCCTCCCCTGCTAGTCTCCAGAGCCTCACCTATCCTCTGGAACTCCTTACATCCATCTGTCCGTGTATCTCCTACTTTGGCTGCCTTTAGGGAATCCCTAAAAACTCATCTCTTCGGTGAAGCCTATCACTCCTCCAACTAACTGAACTTATATCACTTTCATCAGCTATTAGATTGTACGCTCTTATAAACAAGGCCCTCTTATCTCTTAAAAAAAAAATAATAATAAATAAATCCTGTATAATAATAATCTCCCCATCTTTCTTGCACACCAGTGTTCTTTCATTTGCTGTAGGATCGTGCCATTACCCATTCCGGGTTCTCTAGTTTGGCCTGTATTGTGTACCTTGAATGTTCACCAATGTACTGGCCACATTTCTCTTCCGTTCATGGACGGACACAGCAGCAATTGACCTTAGGGTATTATATCCTTCCTTCCAGGAGAGACTAGGCAGAAAACAGCACTTTCCTCAGTACAGCTCCTCCCAGGGGGCGTGGTCCCCCGGGTATAACCCACTCTCTGACTTAGCAGCTCCAGTTTTTTTCTGCCTAGCGTCAGGAGTAGACATGGCCTTCCCTGTATTTTCTGATCCTGAGATCTCCTATCAACTGCCGACTGGGTGACAGGCTGAATCTTGATCCTTGTAGTCCCGCCATGCTCGGCCATCAAGCGTGTGTCGGCCCTTAGCTCAGCTCTGGGTCTTCCACACGTCCCGTTGCTCCAGGGGTGGCCGGGGAATTACATGTTCCAGGGCACACATATGACCAGTCTCTATTGCTTTGTCACAGTGTGTCTGGCCGACAGCCATGCCGTTTAGCGGACGTTGGTTCTGTCCGGAATGCCTCCAGCCGGTGGTCGCAGGACGGGTAAGTAGTGGCCCCTTGCCCTGGCAAGGTGGTATGGCGAGTGCTTTCCTGGGGAGGTCGAATGAGGGTCCGCCCTGCTTTCCTCTCTCCCTCCCTCCATTTTGCAGCCCGCGAATTGCTTACTGAGGGACAGCGCAGAGCGGACAGCACTCTCAGCGGTACAGCAACACTACTGCCTGGCTGAGTGGTGAGTTACCTAGGGGTCCCCTGCCTTGCAGTACTAGGGCGGCATAGCGGTGGGTCAACATGGAGTCCAAACAGAGGCTTCTACCCCAACCATGCCTGAGTTAACCCTTAGTGCCCCTGCAGTCTCTGTAGAGCCCATACGGCAGTCCCTTAGGCGTTTATCGCCAGGATTTAAGCGACAAGTGGCCAGAAGGGGGGTAAAAAACCCTCCCTGCACCTGCTTCTGGGGATGGCTCTGACGCAGAACCAGACCCTACTGCTGGCTCTGGTTCTGTCATGTCAGATGATGCAGGCTTAGCCAACATGGTCAGTAAGGATGACTCTGCTTCAGGGTCAGCGCTTGATAAGGCGTTTTGTTGGAGCTCTTATCACTGCGGTGCGGGATACTCAAAAACTTGAGACATCAGACATCAGTCCCCTTTTGGGTTCCGCATGCCACCCCGCACCGCAAAAGTCTTTCCTTGTGTTCCATACCTGGACAAAATATCATACACGGAATGGGATCGGCCGACATATCCCTTATCCTTTTGAGGAAGACTTTAAAAAAAAAAAAAGTCCTCCATCCGCATACCCCCTGTGTCCAGACTGCTCAAGTCTACCACGTTACCTGTGGAAGGGGCTCCCGCCTTTAAGGACCCAGCAGATAGGAGAGCTGAGGCTGTGGCCTTCTCCATGTTCACAGTAGTGGGGTAGGCAGTAAGACCGGTTTTGGCTGGAGCTCTAGTGTCACAGACAATTACCGAGCTGGAGGCGCATAATGCTCCTGAGCTCTGTGTGGGCCTGTCTGACCAGTTGGTGCAGGGCCTGTAATTTTGTCTGTGAATTGGCCCTGGATATGCTCCCCTTGCTCTCCAGGGCCTCCGCCTACCCGGTGGTACTATGCCACCTTAGGGGACTTACCCTTGAAGGGTGAACGGCTTTTTGGGGAGTCCCTGGATGATGACATTATAGATTCTAACAGGGTAAGAGCACTCTGCTCCCACAATCTGGGAAGGGTAAGGAGCCTCGTCATAAGCAGGGTCCCTCCTTTACCTCCCCCAAGGTGCGGCAGGAAAACTTTTTCCAGGGTGCTAAGGTGCCTGCTGTAGATCAAAAGCGCACCTGGTAGCGCAAGCCCAACAAGCCTGCGGACAAGCTTGCTTCTGCATGTAGGTCTGCCCCTGCCAGACACTCGGGTGGGGGGCAGACTTTGCGGATGCACGGCTCGGTGGAGATCCCTCCTTTCCGACCGCTGGGTTTGCGAGGTAGTTTCCTCGGGGTACAAGATAGAGTTTCTCTCTTGTTCACCAAACAGATTTTTCCTTCCAACCTCCAGCTTCCTCTGGTACGCTGGGTGGCCCTGTCTGGGGCTGTTCAGGATCTGCTGGTCAGGGTAGTGATTGTACCAGTTCCTTCAGGGAACGGTTTAGAGATTTTTACTCCAATCTGTTTGTAGTCCCCAAAAAAAGGGGTCCGTCAAATCCTGGACCTCAAGGCCCTTAACTCTTTTGTCAAAGTGCAAGGATTCAGGATGGAATTGTTCGCTCTGTAGTGGCGGCTCTCCATCAGGGTGACTTTATAGCATCCTTAGATACTCAGGACGCGTACCTGCATATTCCCATATGCGCAAAACACAGAGGTTTCTGCGTTTTGCTGTCGAAGAGGACCATTTTCAGTTTGTGGCCCTCCCCTTCGGCTTGGCTTCGGCACCATGAGTTTTCACAATGGTGCTCGCTCCGATTGCTGGCCCTGCTAAGGCAGCCCGGAATCGCTGTTGTGGGATACTTTGACGACCTTCTCCTGAGAGCTTCTTTAAGCTCAGAAGTAGGAGAGGATGTGTCATCACCTGCCAGCCCCTCCAAAAGATTTGGGTGGCTACTGAATGTCCAGAAGTCAATGTTGGTACCGTCTCAGCGATTGGAATACCTGGGATTGGTCCTGGATTCCTCAGAAGCGAGTTTTTCTCCTGACGGAAAAACTCCAGACACTGCAATCTGCGGTGCAGCGGTTAGCGACCCAGAAGTGGTCGTCGCTTCGCTTTTGCAAGAGAATTCTGGGTCCCATGGTAGCCTCTTTCGAGGCGGTTCCGTATGCCCAATCTCACACTCGAGTGTTACAGAAAGAGATTTTGTCACGTTGGGACAAGCTCCCTTCGTCTCTGGATTACTAGATTTGTGTGAGTTGCCTGGTCATGTCCTCCCTAGTGTGGCGGGTGACATCTCCGGTACTTCGGACCGGGAAATTATTTCTGCCGTGCTATTGGACGGTGGTCACGACGGATGCCGGCCCCTCTGCTGGGGGCATTTCTGGAGTGTCCAATCAGCCCAGGGGCGCTGGACTCAGATGGAGTCCTGTCTGCCAGTCAATGTCCTGGAGCTCCGGGCTATCACGGCAGAGGTTGCACACATCCTCCGGTGAGCCACAAGGTACGTTCCGGCTCTGTCGGCCGTGTACATTCCAGGGATGCAGAATTGGCAAGCCGACTACCTAGGTCGCCAAACACAGGACCAGGGGAAATGGTTGTGGCACCCGGAAGTGTTTCAGATTTGTGCCAAAAATAGGGCACTCCAGGCGTAGCCAGGTCAAGAGACCCTTGGGCAGACGCGTCAGACACGTTGGTGGCACCGTGGGGTCACTATTGCCTAATCTACGCCTTCCCTCTGAAGCTTCTCCCTCGCCTGTTGCGCAGAGTGGAAGCGGAGGGGATACCAACAATCCTGGTCGCCCTGGATTGGCCGCGCCATTCCTGGTACGCGGACCTGGTGCGTCTGGTGGCAGACGTCCCTTGGCTTTCTTCCCCTGAGAGTAGATCTTCTGTCGCAGGGTCCGATTTTTCTCACCCTGCTTTACAGTCGCTGGCTTTAAACGGCATGGCTGTTAAGAGCCTGGTGCTGAAGGACCAAGGTCTGTAGGACTCGGTGATCTCTACCATGCTACTTGCATGGAAGACTACTTCAGGTAGGATTTGCCATAGTACGTGGAAGGCCTACATCTCTACGTGTGCAGAGATGAAATGGCACCCCCGCACATATGTGCTGTCCCGGATTCTGCTGTTCCTACAGCGGGGAGTGGATCAAGCTCTCGCCTTAAGTACGGTTATGGGTCAGATTTCGGCCTTGGCTGTTTTTTGGCAGCAACCGTTGGATGACGCACTCCCTGGTGCTTACGTTCGTACAGGGGGTCAGGCATGTGGCCCCTCCCGTGCGTCCTCCACTGCCTCTGTGGGACTTGAATTTGATCCTCTTGGTGCTTCAAAAGGGCTCCGTTTGAAGACATTCGGGAGATTCCTCTGTTGACTCTGTCCCAGAAGGTGGTCTTCCTAATAGCCATTCCTTCGGTCAGACGAGTCTTTGATCTAGCGGCATTGTCTTGCAAGGCTCTTTAACTTGGTCATCCACAAGGATAAGGTGGTGCTGCGGCCGCAGCCATCATTCCTTTCGAAGGTTGTTTCGGGTTTTCACATTAATGAGGACAATTTACTATCCTTATGAACTCAGGAGGCCACATTACTTTCCTTATACGTGGTGCGAGCCCTATGGGCGTACTTGTCTGCTACGGCTCAGTTTTCGGAGATCGGACTCACTGTTTGTGTCGATGACTGGTCCTAAGAAAGGTCTGGCGGTCTCGTCGGCCTCCATTTTCAGGTGGAGCAGACAGGTCGTGCTCCCGGCCTATGCCCTAGAGGGGTGGGCACCTCCCTTTCTGGTTACGGTGCATTCGACCAGAGCGATTAATACCTCTTGGGCTTTCCGCCATCAAGCGTCTGTTTTACAGGTGTGTGAGACAGCGACCTGGTCATCAACCCACACCTTTTCAAGTGGATATGAGTGCATCTGCGGATGCCTCTTTTGGCCGCAAGGTTTTGCAGGCGGCTGCTTAAGGTTGAAGTTCCTCCATTGAGGAACTCTGGTTTGTTTGGAGTGAAGCTTAATTTGCTGTGTTTTTTCCCACCCCTCAAATTTTTTGACACTGCTTGGGGACATCCCTAAGGTCAATTGCTGCTGTGTCCGTCCATGAACGGAAGAGAAAATAGGATTTTTGTACTCACCGTAAAATCCATTTCTCTGAGTTCATGGACGGACACAGCACCCAACCCTCCTTTGGTTTGTACTGCTTGTTACGAACTGGAGCTGCTGAGTCAGAGAGTGGGTTATACCCGGGGGATCACGCCCCCCCCCCCTGGGAGGAGCTGTACTGAGTAGGGTTGTCCTTAAACCGATACTAGTAGTATCGGTATCGGGACCGATACCAAGTATTTGTGGGAGTACATGTACTCGCGCAAATGCTCCTGATGCTTCTGCCGATCCTTTTTTTGTATTTATCAACATGTTCTGTGAAAATTATTTGAGTTTTTTACTACTGCGTGACAAACAAATAAAACATTTTTATTCATTTTTATTCTTTTATAATGTCTTGAGTTAGAGTTCTTCATAATTCTAAAGAAAATATTCTTAGTCTGTATTGTGGTTTGAAAACTGTCACATGACATTTAAAAAAACTATTGGTATTCAGTATCGGTGAGTACATGAAAAAAGTTTTGGTACCTGTACCCTAGTACTGAGGAAAGTGTTTTTAACACTTAAAGAGCTGTTTTCTGCCTAGTCTCTCTTGGAAGGAAGGATATAATACCCTAAGGTCAATTGCTGCTGTGTCCATCCAACTCGGATAAATGGATTTTACGGTGAGTACAAAAATCCTATTTTTGTGCCCTCTGTAAACCTGGAGCATTTATTATGATGGGGTATGAGGACCTTCTCCTTCTGGGGGAACAGTCATTACTATGAAACTGAACACACTTTGAATGAGTCTTATTACTGATAGTGGCTTCCTTTTTTGAAGCGGTCCATTTGCACAGTTCCACTCCTGGATCCTATAACAGAACATTATTTTAACAAGAGACAAATTATCCCGTCTCTAGACAGGCTGATTTGTTTATATCCTCAGACCAGGATGTCATTCTTGGAATGGCTTCCAGACCAGGAACTACACCCCAGCCTATCATTTCTTCCTCTCGTCTGCACTGCCACCGGGGCTCTGAGGAAATGGGTACGCCCCCGAAACGCGTAAGCCTAGCTTCAATATCGGTCAGATACTTTTGGACTGAAGCAACCGTCCTGTTCTGCTGGCGCTGTTGAACTGTCTTTCAAGGCTTGTTTTTAACTCATTTTGTGAGTATAATGATTGATTTTAGTATTTTAATAAAAATCTTGTTACAGTATCACACTAGGTCGGTGCGCCCTCCATTCTCTTTTCTTTTTTAGTTTCTTTTGAATTCCCACGATTCTGAGGAGGGCTGCAAGGCTCTGGAAGATACTTTATAATTGGACTGCATGACTCCATAAGTAAGAAATACTGGAGCGCAGGAGAATCATCATTGTTTTGCCATTAGATCTTGACAATAGGCATCCTTTTAAGCTACTTTCACACTAAGGCGTTTTAGCGCTAAAAATAGCGCCTGTAAAAAGCCTCTCCAGTGTGAAAGGTCGAGTGCTTTGACACTGGATTGGTGTGCTTGAAGGACATAAAAGAAAAGTCCTGCAAGCAGCATCTTTGGGGCACTTTAGGAGCAGTGTTAGATGCGGGGGCTAAATGCGCCCTGCTAGCAGCCAAAAAGCGCTGTTAAAACGATGGTAAAGCGCTGGTAAAAATAGCAGCGCTTTACTGCCGACGCTCTCACCGCTTCAGTGTGAAAGTGCCCTTAGGGCTGTCTGCTGGTGTAGAGAAGTCCTTGGAGTTCCTTTAGGACCCATGCACACTTGTCCTTTTTTGAGAAAGGCCTTTTTTTTTTTTATACAAGATAAATGGAAATGCATCAAAACTCACCTTGCAATGCAATTTACTTGATGCACATCATAGCACAAATTATAGTATGCAGGTATTATGTATTTCAAGCAATTTCAAATTAAAGCACACCTGGCAAATATGAGCAAGTGTTAAATGGCAGGCTGAACACTGACAAAATGCAAAGCGATCTCTGAATGATGCCAATTAGGTGACCACCAGTGTTGACAGAAAGCTAGGATAGATAACTGTAGTAATGGTGTCTATTACAGGGATTTCCAGCTTCTAGAGTTCTAGAGGGATTCCACTGGTAGGTCATATGTATGGTTACATTGGTCCAAGCTTGATTAATGTTACTGTAAAAATATCAGTGCTTGCAATTCTTTTTAAACCTCCTGCGACTGCTCACAATAAATATACTGCGAGTACTTGGCAGATGCAGGTTCGGCAACATACAAGTAAGTTGCTGGCCTGCTTTCAGGTTTGTGGCATGGAAACAGCACAAGCTTGGCAGCATATTTCAGCCAATGATTTTAGCTGAAACCTGTTGATCGGCTGTGTCCAATCACACAGCGTTTATAGAACTGTGATCTGGCTGTTTCTTCTCCCTGAAAAGCAGGGAGAAAAAAACAGCCAGATCAGAAAGTAAAAGTCGCACATATAACTGTGCCTAACACGGTGTAAACACCTTGATTTACCCCTACCTAGATCATGGGTGTCAAATACAAGGCCTGCAAGCCTCTGGCTGACACCTGTTTGTTTTTCTCACTGCCAAGTCTCCCAAGAGTAAATGTCCTCCCTCTCAGCCCTGCAAGCAGCGCCAGCTTGTGCGACCCATTGGACTCCAAGGAGACAAGAATAAACATCTCTCGCTCTCGCCTCCTCAGTCCCTTCAGCGGCACTGGCTTTTTTGTGAGCTAAGCACATGCGCAGTTGGCTCAGCATAGCTGTCAGGTAACTCCACCACTGACAGCTAGGCCGGGCCAGCCGGTTATGTTTATTTTTTCAGTGGGCTGAATCCTGAAGGTGGGCTTTTTGAGGACTTGGTGAAGAGAGGCAGTGCTGACTATTTTTTTTAATTTTTTATGAATTATTAATTTTAGAAAGGGAAAGTGAGACAACAACTCAAAATACAGTGCTGGTCTCAAATATCCATCTGTTACAATTCTTGAATACAGATAAGGAATCTATTCTATCTATTACATTTACTATCAGTAAGAGCACCATAATTCGAGATTTTCCTAGCTTGTGACGGAAAATATTGATTATATGAAGACAGGAGGCGAGTATCTTATGCATTAATCTTTCTTTATTAATGCTCACAGCAGAAACAAAACTGATCAGTATTCAAGCTTTTCTAAAAATAACATGAAACAGAAAAGCTGAAACTTGAAAACTAGAAAGAAACTATGTTTCCCAGCAGTCCTTGGGTCTGTGACCCCTCCCTCTGGCCTCTGCATATAAGGACTGCTCCTCCCCTTCCTATTCCTCTTTCTTCATGCGAACTTCCAAACGAATTGAAAATGATTCACCAGTCTCTGGGACCCCCAACTCCGGGGACTTCGGCCGGCCGGCCTTTTCTGAATCCCAGACGTTCCGTTGTACGCGGGGTAACATTCGTCCCAACGGGGACCAACCGTCAGCTTCTACGGCCAACCGGGCCTTTGGAAACGAAACCATGTTAGAAGGAACGTGTCTTCGACCTTCCTGAACGCAGTCGAACGTGTTCAGTATCCTGTAAGAGAGTAGAAGGAACCATAATAGGGTAGGGTAGGGAGGGAAGATACTCGCCTCCTGTCTTCATATAATCAATATTTTCCGTCACAAGCTAGGAAAATCTCGAATTATACCTCAGACAGGAGGCTCATATCTTATGCAAGTTCAAAGCTAGCATTTCTTACAGAAAATGAAGACAATATACATCAGATTATCCCAAAGCGGCCATAGACACATGTGTTTCCGGTCTGAAGTAAAAGGAGCGGAAAACGGTCTCCGAGGACCAGTCCGCCGCCAGTAGAAGATCTAACAGAGATCCCCCGGCCGAGACCACCTTGGTAGCCATTGCACTTCTAGTGGAGTGTGCGCCGAATTTAGTGGTATCTATACCCGCCATGTCCATAGTCGACCTGACCCAGCGCGCTAGAGTGGCAGAAGTCACCGGGCGATGAGGTTGGACGTAGGAAACCAATAATTGGGGCGAAGATGGAGAACGAAGTTCGGCGGTACGCGTTTCATAGGCCTGCAGGCACTTGACGACACATAAGCGCGGACGATCCGAAAAGAAAGGATAGAATACCGACTGAATGCCGGTCTTGGTCCTACGCACGACCGAGAACCTAACTCCTAGGGGCGAAAATTGTCGCCTGGAAATATCCAGTGCTCTAACATCTGAAACCCTTTTGACCGAGATAAGACAGAGGAGGATCGTAAGTTTGTACGTGAGATGTTTGAGAGACAAGTCCTCATTGTCATCCCACGTGGATAGCATGTCTAGGACCCTGGATACGTCCCAGGTTGATAGGTATTTGGGACGAGGAGGTCGTTTAAACTTGATACCTCTCATTAGTTTGCAAATGAGAGGGTGTCTACCCACCGGCAAGGCATCCACAGGGTGATGGTAAGCCGAAATAGCTGATCGATACACGTTAATGGAGCTGTACGCTCTACCGGTATCGAAAGCCTCCGCCAGGAAGTTCACTATAAGTGCTACAGGGGTATGTATCGGATCAGCCTGTCGTTGACTACACCAACGCACCCAGATTCCCCAGGCTGACCTATACGCCGATCGAGTCCCGGGGGCCCAGGCCAGGGCGAGAAGCTCTCTAGCTGACTGTGAAAGGCCTCTGTCAGCGTCTGGCATCCTGAGACCAGGCAGGCTAGGAGGGTCAGAGAGCCGTCTGAAATTAGCGGTTGTATGTCTTTGGACGGGTGTGAAAGGAGGACTGGAAATGAGGGCAAGACCCTGGGAAGGTCGATGACCATTTCCAACAGAAGAAGAAACCACGGTTGTGTTGGCCACCAGGGCACAATCAACACCACCTTGGCTCCCTGGGTAGCGATCTGCAATAAGGTCCGGCATATCAGCTGGAATGGTGGAAACGCGTAATGCGTCCCCCCCGTCCAGGATTGGCGGAAAGCATCCACCGCTGTTGCTGTTGGGTCCGGCCTCCAACTGAAGAATTGGGGCAACTGATGGTTGAGTCTGGAGGCGAACAAGTCTATGGACAGTGGTCCCCAGAGATGGATGATACTGATGAAGGTCGAGCGGTCTAGCCGCCACTCGCTGGAATCGGTAATGTATCTGGAGTTCCAGTCCGCCACGATATTGGAGGATCCCGGAATGTACTCCGCCATGGGGACGATATTCCTGGCCAGGCAGAAGTGCCATAAAGCCTTGGCGATATCCGCCAAGATTTTGGACCTGGTGCCCCCCAAACGGTTGACTATTGTACCGCTGAAATGTTGTCCATGCGTAGCAATACGCAACAGTTTGATCTCTTTGAGAGAAAACTCTGAGCCGCGAAGAGGGCAGCTAGTAGCTCTAAGGCATTGATGTGTAGGAAGGATTCCCTGACTGACCAGATCCCTCCTGTTGAAATCTCTCCGAATCGAGCGCCCCAGCCCCTCCGACTTGCGTCGGATTCTAAGACGACGTCCGGATAGGAATTGAAGATTGTCTTGCCGTTCCAATCGACGTCATGACCGAGCCACCACTTCAGTTCCGTCCTGGCCTCTGCGGAGAGTGGAATCTTGTCTGCATAACGGAGACCTTGTCTCAGGTGAAGGATTTTGAGGCGTTGAAGGGCTCTGTAATGGAGAGGGGCCGGGAAGACGGCCTGTATGGATGCGGCCAGGAGGCCCACTATTCTGGCTAATACCCGTAAAGATAGGGATTGCTTGCGCAGTACTGCTCTGATCTCTTTGCGGATCAGAGCAAGTTTTGCCTTGGGTAAACGCAAGACCGCCTGGTTGGTATCTACCAGGAAACCGAGAAACTCCATGCTCTGGGATGGTGCTAGAATAGACTTCTCCATGTTGATGAGGAAGCCTAGGTCCTGCAGGAGACGTACGGTCCAGCCTACGTGGGTCTGAGCCTGAGATTTTGAGTTCGCAATGATAAGGATATCGTCTAGGTAAATAATCAGACGAACGCCCCTGCTCCGCAACGCGGCTACCACAGGCTTGAGTAATTTGGTGAAGCACCATGGGGCCGATGACAGCCCGAACGGTAGACATGTAAACTGCCACGTGCGATCCCACCATTTGAATCGGAGTAGGTGTTGTGACTCCGGATGTACGGGGACTGTGAGATATGCATCTTTTAAGTCCACCTTTGCCAGCCAATCCCCCGGGTGGAGGAGGTCTCGGAGGCAATGGATACCCTCCATCTTGAAGTGACGGTATGTGACGTTTTGATTCAGGGCCCGGAGATTTATCACGGGGCGTTAACCTCCCCCCTTCTTTTTGACTATAAAAAGACTGCTTATGAACCCCAGGGAGAGAGGGTCTACCTCGAGCACTGCTTGTTTGGAAATCAGTTCTCCCAACTCGTTGTCTATGAGTGCAATGTTCTGAGCAGTGAAACGAATGGGGGGAGGAATAATGCCCAGTTGAGGGCAGGACAACAGTTCTATCTGGAACCTTGTGACTGTGTTTATCACCCATGCGTCTGCCGTAATCGCAGACCAGGCGTGGATAAAAAACCGTAGTCTTCCCCCTACAGGGGTGGAAAAACTTGGAGTCAGAAGAGGACTTACCGGAGTATGGACGGGATCTGGGGTCACCTCTGCTCCCACGTCCTCTCCATGGTCTGCCACGTGGTGGAAAGAACGGTGCGGGTTGTGCCACCGTGGTATAGGAGGCAGGAGTCTGAGCGTAATGTTGCTGGGCGGGAGCCCTATTAAATGGTCTGGAGTAACCAGCTCGGCCGGCAGAGCGGCCCCTACCTCTGCCGGCCCTAGCAAAAACCTTTTGGTTGCCTGCCCTTTTGAGGGACGATTGAGCTTTGTCGAGACTATTGAATAGTCCCACGAATTTGTTAATGTCCCTAACAAGGGAGTCCCCAAATAGTAGGCCTTCAGCAGAAGGTCCCGGTTCGGTCTCCGCCAGGTGGGCCAGTTGTGGATCCAGGCGCATGAGGATGGAGCGTCTGCACTCCGTGGAGCATGCCGTGTTGGCGTTACCTAAAAGGCATATGGCCCTCTGGGCCCACCCCCGAAGTTGTTGCACATCAACCTCTTGTGCTGAGGCAGCTGTTTGCTCAGACAAGTTAAGGATTTTTGTCAGTGGGCCCAACATGTCGAGGACCCGGTCCTGGATGCTCCTGAATGAGCGATCTATCCCCTTCTTGGGGAATTTCCCTGATTTGGCCAGGTACTTAGATAAGACGGGATCAATGTCTGGTGTACATGCCACCTTTACTGGGTAGGCAAGGGCGTGGGCATTCCACCCGCCATTTATTTTGGTTAGCTCTATCCAGCGATCTGCGGGTCCAGAGTTCCACGTATTGGGACACGTGGAGCAGGGGAGCCCAATCTCCCGACCGCGGGTGAGATATGGCATCTGGATGGAAGAGAGGTTCTCCCAGAGCGTCTGTGATTGTATTGCCCTGAATATCAGGTTTGGCGTCGTGTGGGATCGCCATTGACCCAGCACCCATATCATCATTGTCATCGTACTCGGACCCCGAGAATCCGGCTTCTGAGGACTCGTCAGACGAAATATCGTCTGAGTCGAGTACGTAGGAGTCCGGTTTGTTCCGCCTGGCGGATGTACGCCTCATGCATGACTCCCTGAGGCTCAGGGGTTGAAAGGGGTCCGGTGGGTGCGTGGGGTGGCAATCCGGGTGAGGGAGAGCCTTGTGCACATTGTTTGCTTCCCCTGCCGGGGAGTCCTCGATATGAGCCAAATGCTTCCTCTTTTGGGAGGATTTCCCTCTTTTTACTAGAGGTTCTTCAATTACGGTGGGGGCAACCCTGGGGGTTTGTTGTGAACCCGAGGGTAACGCCACGGCTGCCATGGCAGCTTGCACAGACCTGGCTACCAGGTCCTGAATCTGTGCAGCGTTAAGCATGCATGATGGCTCCAGAGGCACTTCAGGTCCCTTCAAGGGGACAGAGCGGTCCTCAGACATTGCCTTCTGGCAGTGCAGTTATAGAATGCTAAGTAACTGGAGGATGATAAATCATCACCTCAGATCCTGACCTATGGGAAGGAGGGGGCCTGCCAGAGAGAGGTGTACTACACCTGTTAGATGTTAAGTATTATTAGTAGCCCAGCAACCGCTCCTATAAACTAACAATGTTCAGTAATAAGCACTAGAGTTATAATAAGGTTACACAGGTTTTGTACAAGTAAAAGTAAAAGTAAAACACCTCACAGATAACTAGCAGCAGTGCAATACTTATCTCTCCTGTGAGCAGAAAGAAAGAGGAATAGGAAGGGGAGGAGCAGTCCTTATATGCAGAGGCCAGAGGGAGGGGTCACAGACCCAAGGACTGCTGGGAAACATAGTTTCTTTCTAGTTTTCAAGTTTCAGCTTTTCTGTTTCATGTTATTTTTAGAAAAGCTTGAATACTGATCAGTTTTGTTTCTGCTGTGAGCATTAATAAAGAAAGATTAATGCATAAGATATGAGCCTCCTGTCTGAGGTATAATCATCATCACTTAGTTACACTTAGGAAAAACCTGCGTTTGTCTGTCCAATCTGCCCAAGACTTATGCCGCGTACACACGGTCGTTTTTTGCGATGAAAAAAAACTTTGTTTTTTAAAACGTCATTTAAATTGATCGTGTGTGGGCAAAACTTCGTTTTTTGTCTTCAAAAAAACGACCAAAAAAAAATTCCAACATGCTTGAATTTTTTGTGTAGTTTTTCAAAACGTCGTTTTTTGTTTCACAAAAAGTCACCGTGTGTAGCAAAAACGTCGTTTAAACAACGTTTTTCAACCCGCGCATGCCCAGAAGCTAGTTATGAAGCGAGCTTCAATGGAAAAGAGTGGTGAACGTAACCTCGCTTTTTGTGAAAAAAATGATGGTGTGTATGCAACATCGTCTTTGAAAAGTGACGTTTCAAAAACGTTGTTTTTTACTTCACAGAAAACGTCGTTTTTTTTCATCACAAAAAATGATCGTGTGTACGCGGCATTAGAGAAGGTAGCATATTTCAATGCATTTATAGCTAGCAGGTGTTCAAAAGCAAAATTGTGATTCACTTTGTGCTGCTGATTTTGAAGTGATGGTGAAATAAGACATTTAGGGCCAGAACCCAGGAGGAGGGGTAGAAATGAGATGTTGCACACTCCCGAAGCCCGCGCTCTGTACTTGTCGCTCTCCCGAAGCCTGCGCTCTGGACGTGGTGCCCTCCTGAAGCCTGCGCTCTGGACGTGGCGCTCTCCTGAAGCCTGCGCTCTGGACGTGGCGCTCTCCTGAACCTGGAACTCTGGACGTGGCGCTCTCCTGAACCCGGCACTCTGTACTGCTGATATGGTCCCAGATTAATTTGAGTTTGACACACCTGCCCTAGATATTAACCCCCTTTCCGGCCAGTGTCAGTGTACAGTATTATCGATTACTGTATTAGTATTGCTAGTGAAGTCAGTGCCAGTAACTCTCCCAGTCAGGGTCTGTTAGTGCCAGATTGTCCACCACCCTATCACAGTCCTAGTATAAGTCGCTGATCACTGCTATTACAGCATACCCTCTATAGCGGCATAAAAATTAAAGTATGTATGCCATAGTTTGTAGATGCTATTCACAATTAATTATTGGGATTTACCAAAGATGTAGCAGAATACAGTTTGGCCTACATTTATTAAGATATTTGATCCTTTTTTTTTTTTATATATATTTTCTTTATCATACACCACTTGACACAGAGCCTCTATTCATTACATAGTGGGTTGTATGGTCACCAGAGGTGATTGGATACTGGCATAACCAATGAAGACAAGTTCCCCTCCATATCACCCCTCCCCTAAGGGAAGTACCTCAGTTTTTTCACCAGTGTCTAAGGCAGGGATCCTGGTCTAAGGTATTGGATGTGAGTACGATGAGTTGAAGGAAGCTCTGCCAAAAAAACCCTTGGAGGGTAAAAGAGCTATACTTTCGGGTCCATCTAAGACGCCTAAAAGTTTCGCCAAAACTGGATGTATCTGGGCCTCATGGACGAGGTGTCGTCTGTAATGTCTCTCTTTGGAGGACTGGGCTCTAGGGTCCAGCAATTTCGCTCTATACGCTAAAAGTCCTGGCAGAGTCTTTTACAAGGCCCAAGGAAGAGGCCTC
Organism: Rana kukunoris; assembly: GCA_029574335.1. Taxonomy (NCBI): domain Eukaryota; kingdom Metazoa; phylum Chordata; class Amphibia; order Anura; family Ranidae; genus Rana; species Rana kukunoris. The sequence continues at coordinate 117,539,981 of CM056054.1, forward strand.
TTTTAAGTAGGAACCCATATCCCTGAAAGTTGGCACACACCCCTCTCCGTGATGAGGGAAGTTTGGTTCTGCTTGGCAGAGAACCTGTGGCGGGGAAAAGATAGGCCAGGAAAGAGTCCTATGTTTTTAACTTAAGAACCTTTCCTAATTTTGGAGTAGGTGTCATATTTTTGGCCACCATTAAGGACCTTTCCTAATTTTGGAGTAGGTGTCATATTTTTGGCCACCACCGGGGGGATTACAGAGCTGAGTTCTACTCACCATGCTCCAGAACAGTATCAGTTCTCCAGACAAGCACACTCCTTCCACTGCTAAGCTCTGACAGGGTTGGATGCCTTCCCCTCTATTCAGGCAAGTGTCAGGAGGCTTTGTCTGAGCACCGCCATTACCCCTAGCTTTATGCTAATTGGCAATGGGAGGGGGGCCCATGAGCGTGCACGGGCACGTTATTTCCCTATGGAAAATCATATAGGAAGTAATTTAAAGGCGCCTCTCAGGCCTGGAGCTTCCTTGAGGGGACACACCATGAGGGCATGTAAGATCTCCATGTGGTTGACTGAGCACTCTCATAGATAGACACCTACTCTAGCATGAACCTGTGTGTTATTTGTTGCATACTTATATGTAGATTGCTTAACTAGCACAGTAGTATATGCATTTTTTGTGGTACCTTGGCTTTGCTTAGTAAAATGTCTACCCAGAGAAGAAATTCAGGGACTAAGAAAGACAAACCCCAGATGAAGACATGTATGTCGTAACGCGTAGGGTGTAGGGAGACGTACACCGGGATTGCCGTGATACCAGCGCGGTGCTGCTGCTGTATATGCTCGTTTTTCTTCTTTGTCTGTAAGTGCAATTTTTATCATTAAACTCAGTTTTATCAACGTTAATGCACTATTGGAGGTCCTCCTTTCCTGTTTTATGCCCTACCTCTGAGACTTAGGTCATCCTTATCCATATTGTGGACACCAGGAACACCAGGGGGATAACCAGCAGTGGATCTGTTCATTGAGGTCTCTGTTTAGCCGCTTAGAGGTGAGAGTTCTGGGAGACCAGAATGTGTGTGTGGTGAAGTGCACATCTTTCACAGAACTAGCGGGCATCCTGGAACACTTGTTACAAGTTTGTGGACTCTGTTTGCACTTTCTAATATTTGGCACTATTGATTTTATATGTCACTTGCATCACTCTGCAAACTAATATCCAATATTTGTTTTGGTCTTATGCACTTTGCGCAATTACTTTTCCTTTTCAGTTGTTCATTTTCAGGTGTTGTGTTTGCACTTTTGTTTTTGCTGCATTGCTTTTTTCTGTGTGTTTAGGGCGACCTTGAATTTTAGCGCAGAAGCCCCTTTATACATTTAGCACAAAAAAGCACAGCCGCCTGAAACAGGAGGCTCTAGCCATTCCTCTCCTCTCCTTCCTCTCCTGTTATACCTGACGCACCTATACAGGATGAGCCATAATCTCTATCAGGAGTAGCAGCCTCCCCTGTGGTGCCGGTACCTGCATATGTTACTGAGGACACTTTGGCAACACCCCCTTATAATTTCAGATGTTGCCCATCCCCGTCCCATACACCCATCTACGCAGACTCCAAAGCGACATGCTATGTCTGGAACTATAAAAAAAAAAAACATAGAATACCTTGCTCTGTCAAGACGGCGTCACGCAGGGCCGGGGTTCTGGCATTTCCCAAATTTGTTAGGTACTACCAAGCGGTCCAGCTACGCGCAATAGTCTTATGGTTCCCCCAGCGGTTCTACAATAAAGATAGAGATAGAAAAATTAATAAATAGACAGAGATAGAAAAAATTTGTCTAGCACCTGTACACCCAAACAGCCAGGGCTGGACTGAGACCAAAATTTGGCCCTGGACTTCATCCAGACCGGCCCACTTTAAGTTTGCTAACAAGCACAAAAACAGTATATAAACTATAAGTAGCATAACATAAGGAGTCCTCACCTCTTTTATTATTTCACTTAATCTCCTCTGTATTTTTCTCATCCTTCTCACATCACTGCATGAAGTGAAGGGCGAGCTGCGCAGCCATTACTTTGACAGGCTGTCACTGAAACCGGCCCACTGAGCCATCGGCCCACCGGGAAACTCCCTGTAGTCCCTATGGCCAGTCCAAGCCTGGCCAGCGCTAAGTACACCCCGCGCCCGCAGCTCTACTCCCCGCACCCCGCAGCTCTTCCCCGTCCTCCGCGCCCGCAGCTCTACTCCCCCGTTAAGAATCAGGGAACGGGGAGAGTCTACGCTATTAGCTGGTGGTGTAAATAGTGCGCATGCGCAGGTTTACGCTACTAACGTAGCCAACGCTAGGTCTACGCTAATAGCGTAGACTCTCCCCGTTCCCTGATTCTTAACGGGGGAGTAGAGCTGCGGGCGCGGAGGACGGGGAAGAGCTGCGGGGAGTAGAGCTGCGGGCGCGGGTTGCGGGGAGTAGAGCTGCGGGCGCGGGGTGTACTTAGCGCTGGCGGGAGGCACGCTTCTGACAGCGCTATCGGGCTATCACAGGGAGAGGAGATCCTCTCCCTATGATAGCCTAGCTGTGACTGATGTTTGCGTCAATACTTGACGTTTAAATATGTCACGTGACATGAGTGAGCCAATAGAATGGGATGGAGGCGGACCATCTCATTCCATGGCAAATCTCATTTCATGGCAATGCACCGGCTTTCAATGCTGTCCATGCTGTACTTTGAATGACAATTGCGCGGTCATGCAACACTGTACCCAAACTAAATTCTTATCACTTGTTTCACACAAATAGTCCTTTCTTTTATTGGTATTTAACCACAATGCAGATGAACCGAACATATGGGGTAAATTCGAGCTCCCATAATGCACTGCAAGATCTTACAGATCTGACAGGTGCTTATTGGCCAAAGCATGCACCTGACCTGCAATCTGCTGTGAGAGCCATGATTGGCCAAAGGCAGGGTGCCTTTGGCCAATCATGGCTCAGTGGGCTAAGTCCAGGCCCACACTATATAAGGCTGCTTACACGCTGGCCGTATGTAATCTGACAACGTAAAGATTAACTGGTTCCCAACCGGCTCACGCAGATATACTGCGGCAGAATGGCTCTCCTGGGCGAAATCTGGTACATATATGGCTTTGCCCAGGAGAGCCGCCGGAGGCACGCGCATGCCCGATGCATGTGACCGGCAGGCGGGATTCCTGTGATTTGTGTGTGTAAACAGCGATCTGTCATCTCTCCTAGTCACTCCCTTCCCCCTACAGTTAGAACACAGTGAGGGAACACACACTTAACCCCTTCCCTGCCAGTGGCATAAATACAGTGATCGGTGCATTTTTATAGCACTGATTGCTCTATAAATGTCAATGCTCCCAAAAATGTGTCAAAAGTGTCCGATCTGTCCGCTGCAATGTCGCAATACCACTACAAATCACAGATCACCATCATTACTAATAAAAAATATATATATAAAAATGCCATAAATCTTTCTCATAGTTTGTAGACACTATAACTTTAGCACAAACCAATCAATATAGCTTATTGCATTTTTATTATATATGTATTTAATATGTAGAAGAATACATATTGGCCTAAACTAAGGAAGAAATATTTTTTTTCCCCAAAAAATTGGGATATTTATTATAGCAAAAAGTAAAACATTTTTTTTTTTTTTTTTTTACAAAATTGTCGCTATTTTTTTGTTAACTACTTCAGACCGCGCTATCGTCGAATGACGGCAACAGCACGGGTCTGAATATCCAACATGCCGTCTTTTGACGGCCGCCCCGTTGGGCGTTCCCAGCGCGCTGTAGAGTGCGCTGCGGGGAAGCCCTGTGTTGTCCATGTCCCTTGGACACGGCCAATCACAGATCGCGGCGAATGGCCAGTCAGAGTGGCTGTTTGCGATGCAATCTGTGCGGCGAATGAGAGATGATCTCATAGATCATCTCTCATTGCCGTTTTTACACAGAGACAGCGTCCTGTCTCTGGAGAGGAGGAGACCGATCTGTGTCTCTTGTACATAGGGACACAGATCGGTCACGCCCCCAGTCACCCCCCCTCCCCCCCACAGTTAGAACACACCTAGGATACACATTCAACCCCTTCCTCACCCCCTAGTGTTAACCCCTTCAATGCCAGTCACATTTATACAGTAATTAGTGCATATTTATAGCACTGATCTCAGTATAAATGTGAATGGTGCCAAAAATGTGTCAAAAGTGTCCGATGTGTCCGCCATAACGTCGCAGTACCAATAAAAATCGCAGATCGCCGCCATTTCTAGTAAAAAAATTAAATAATAAAAAATAATAATTCTCTCCCCTATTTTGTAAGCGCTATAACTTTTGCGCAAACCGGTCGCTTAATGCGATTTTTTTTTTTTTTTTTTACCAAAAATATGTATAAGAATACGTATCGCCCTAAACTGAGAAAAAAGTGTTTTTTTTTAAATTGGGATATTTATTATCGCTCTTTTTTGTTTATAGCGCAAAAAATAAAAAACGCACAGGCGATCAAATACCACCAAAAGAAAGCTCTACTTGTGGGGAAAAAAGGACGTCAATTTTGTTTGGGAGCCACGTCGCACGACCGCGCAATTGTCAGTTAAAGCGACGCAGTGCCGGAAGCTGAAATTTCACCTGGGCAGCAGGGGGGTGTATGTGCCCAGTAAGCAAGTGGTTAATAGCGCAAAAAATAAAAACCACAGAGGTGATCAAATACCACCAAAATAAATCTCTATTTGTAGGGAAAAAAAGGCCGCAAATTTTGTTTGGGTACAACGTTGCATGACAGCGCAATTACCAGTTAAAGCGACGCAGTGCTGAATTGTAAAAAATGCTCTGGGTAAAATCTTCCAGGGCTGAAGTGGTTAAGAGAACTTGAGCTAAATTAGGCAGGTTAGTGGCGTGCAGGCAGTTTAGTGCACATCTATCTATCTATCTTGCAGTCAGTGTAGAATATTTATACAGTGCAGAGAGTGTAGAATATATATACAATGCAGACATTGTATTAAAAACTATATATATATATATATATATATATATATATATATATATATATATATATATATATACACACATACATACAGTATCTCACAAAATTGAGTACACATTTTTTTTTAAAATATTTCTTTATATCTTTTAATGTAACAACACTGAAGAAATGACACTTTGCCACAATGTACAGTAGTGAGTGTACAGCTTGTATAACAGTGTAAATTTGTTTCCCCCTCAAAATAATTCAACACACAGCCATTATGTATAATCCACTGGCAACAAAAGTGAGTAAGTGAGTAACCCCTAAGTGAAAATGTCCAAATTGAGCCCAAAAGTTTCAATATTTTGAGTGGCCTCCATTATTTTCTGGCACTGTTTTAACCCTCTTGGGCATGGAGTTCACCAGCGCTTCACAGGTTGCCACTGCAGTCCTCTTCCACTCCTCCATGACGACATCACAGAGCTGGTGGATGTTAGAGACCATTGCGCTCTTCCACCTTCCCTATAAGGATGCCCCGACAGATGCTCAACAGGCTTTAGGTCTGGAGACATGCTTGGCCAGTCCATCACCTTCACCCTCGGCTTCTTTAGCAAGGCAGTGGTCATCTGGAAGGTGTGTTTGGGGTCGTTATCATGTTGGAATAGTGCCCTGCGGCCCAGTCTCCGAATGGAGGGGATCATGCTCTGCTTTCAGGGCGGCCATCAGAAATTACACAGCTTTAGGTCTGGAGGGATGATACTGGGCGTGGATGTGGATACTGGAGGGATAATGCTGGGCTTGGATGTGGATACTGAAGGGATAATGGTGGGCGTGAATATATTGTTGAGACTGGAGGGATGGATGATCTGGGTGTGGATATGAATATTGGAGGGATGGATGGATGGATGATGCTGGGCGTGTATGTGAATACATTGTGGAGACTGGAGGGATGGCTGGATGGATGATCTGGGTGTGGATATGAATATTGGAGGGATGGATGGATGGATGGATGGATGGATGATGCTGGGCGTGTATGTGAATACATTGTGGAGACTGGAGGGATGGCTGGATGGATGATGCTGGGTGTGGATTTGGATACTGGAGGGATGATGCTGGGCGTGGATTTGGATACTGGAGAGATAATGCTGGGCGTGGATACATTGTGGAGACTGGAGGGATGGATGACCCTCAATTGCCACCAGTGTGCTCCATTAAATGCTGCCAGTGTGCCCCATCAATTGCTGCTACTGTGCCTAATAAGATGCTGCCAGTGTGCCCATAAATTGCCCCTACTGTGCCCATCAGATACTGCCCGGCACTTACCTGTCTCACAGCGGGTCAGCGGCAGTCTCCTGCACGTTCTCCATGTCTTCCTCTGTCCTCTCTCAGGCGTCCAATCACAGCGCTTGATGTTTCAGCCAATCAGGTGATGGTAACAGACCTGGCAACCTGATTGGCTGAGAGGCGGTTCAGTGTTAGCAAAGTGAATTAGTTTGTTTTGTTAACACACAGCTGAGTGATTAGCGAACGCACAGCATGGCGCCCTGCTGATCACTGTTATTACGAGCCTATGGCTCTAATCAGGTGCATCCAAAAAACACCCCACTATCAGGTGCCCGGGGGTGTCAGCAGCGACCATAGATAGATTCATGCAATGCATGAATCTATCTATGGTGATAGACAGGTGCAGGATAGAGGGGACGGTGCTCCTGCGCCCTTTATGGATGCACCGCAACTGTGTCTGTCTATGGCCAGATGCACCTGTGTGGGAATGAAGGTGATTCAGTTACATTGTGAACATGGATGAGGATGATTCTGGGTGGGGATGAGAGTTACATAGTGAAGAGAGGGGATGAGTCATCCTCATCCATTTTCACAATGTAACTTAGTCCAAATATAATAGAGCACAGGGAGCACAGCAGCACTAGGGTGACCACATTTCCAAACTACAATTCAGGGACACCCCCCTTTCCAAAAATCAGCTTGTGCTGTAACAGCACAAGAGGCAGGATTTATGATTTCTCCAGTCACAAACAGGGGGCGGGATTGTGCTACTCCAGGCATTCCTGGCCAGGACAAGTACCATCATTGAGTAAAGCGGGCAATCTGGGACACGTGGTCACCCTAAGCAGCACACACCAACTTTTTGTGACTTACCCTCCCACGCCGCTCTCGCCTTTCTATATGCACCTAATAGGGCTGGTTCGTTCACTGCAGACAAACTGACCACACCCCCTGCCCGAGTACTGGCCAATCAGCACTAACCTAGCAGCAGAGCTAGTGAAAGGCTCTGGACCTGGTGGCTCAGCTCAGACATGATTGTAAGCTCTCTTTTCCCTCCTTATAGGTAACTTTTGTCAGCCTGCCACCAGACGGCCTGCCAGGCTTCCACTGGAAGCTCCTCTCCCAGCTCTCTCTCCCACCGTAGCATGTATGCATGTTTTCCTCGTACTGGTATGGTGTATGCGTTTAGAATCTGGTATATGTCCAGGGATGGACTGGCCATAGGGACTACAGGGAGTTTCCCGGTGGGCCGATGGCTCAGTGGGCCGTTTTAAATTGTATTTATTTTTTTAAATGGTGACTCTCTCAGACCCCCCTGTCTCTCAGTCCCTTCCATCCCTCAGACCCCCCCTCGTCTCTCAGCTCCCCCCTCTGTCTCTCAGCCCCCCCCCCCTCTGCATTCACTCCCTGACTCTTAGGCGATTTGTACACCGCTCCTCCACTGCCCCAAAGATGCTGCTTGGAGGACTTTTTTAGTGATGCCCTGGCAGCACCCCAGTGTGAAAGCACTCAGACTTTCACACTAGGCCTGCAGCGGAGTCATTTTTCAGGCTATTTTTAGCCCAAAAGCGCCTGAAAAATGCCTCAATGTGAAAGAGGTCCTACACTCACCCCCTCTATTTTACACTCACTCTCTTTTTCTTACACTCACCACCCTCTCTCACCCACCTCTTTCCCTCAACCCTCCCTCTCTCTCTCTTTCTCCTTTCTCTCTCTCACCCTCTCATGATATACAATAATGGATGTAGGGGCCTTTTGTTGGGAGATTTTTCGGGGGTGGGGGGGGGGGCAGCATTTTATCAAATTAAAGTGGGCCGGTCTGGATGAAGTCCAGGGCCAAATTTTTGTCCCAGTCCAGCCCTGGCGCTGGCGCTGGCGGGAGGCACGCTGCTGACAGCGCTATCGGGCTATCACAGGGAGAGGAGATCCTCTCCCTATGATAGCCTAGCTGTGACTGATGTTTGCGTCAATACTTGACGTTTAAATATGTCACGTGACATGAGTGAGCCAATAGAATGGGATGGAGGCGGACCATCTCATTCCATGGCAAATCTCATTTCATGGCAATGCACCGGCCTGGGCAGGAAGGGGGTGAAAGCTAAATGCCCAGTAGGAAATCCTTCAGTGACAAAATAAATAAATGTATTCAAAACCATGATATCTCCCCTGAAATAATGCTTTTAGAATAGTCCAGACATGTGCACCTCCTGCCCCTAAAGTATGTTCTTCTCTCAGTGTGACGTGAGGGAGATTCACCTCCAACCTGTCCCGCCATCTGATTGGTGACTGAGAAGAACACAGAGACTCTCCTACACCCGAGGCGCGCTTCCATTCCCAGGCATCCATCCACCACAGGCCGCGCCCCTTAGATCACATGGGCGTGACGTCACTGTTCCTCGGACCTCCGCATTCTGTAGAGTCTACCATGGTAATGGCGGAAGGCACCGCTGTATTGAGAAGAAATAGGCCGGGCACCAAAGCTCAGGTAATGACACCCGGACAGCGGGCTATGTAGACGGTTGTGTGCGGAGTAGGAAGGCTCATTCCGCCGCCTATAGAGAGCGGGTGAGGGCTATTCGCCTACAATGTAGAGCTGTGTTTTTCCCGCACAGGGTTACACGGCTGTGACTGATGTATGAGGAGAAAGGACTTTGGAGGAGATGGGGGGGCAGAGGAATGTACACTCCCCGGCCGGGGAAGGATGGTGGGGCTCAGCTGTGGGAATGGGTTCAGTGTTCAGGACAACGCTTTTCCAGTTCCACCACCTGCGTGCTCGTTCTTGTACAGGCCGTGCGCGCTCCCCCTTCCCAGCACTAAGCTAACAGCTGAACATCCTGTGACCCTTACAGCTGTCATTCTACTTCTTGTCAATGGGTGGAGGTTCAGGAACAGGAATTCCACTTCACCCTAATAAAGAGAACCTGTACTGTGGAAGATGAACACAAAGGGCTGGTCACTGGTAATGTCTGTGGAGCCTCTGCAGGTGAGATTTTTGCTCATCAATGGCCTGCCATGCCTTGTTCTGCACTGTTTGAAGGGGGTTATCTGGCAGAGCTTTCCCTCTGGTGACAGGCGGGGTAGCGATTAAGAAGCAGCAGGAGAGGTAAAGGAAGCACGGATCCACTGAATGGATGAAGCAAAAGCAGGTCCCCAGGTACAGCTTCTCCTCCTACTGCAAGAACGCTGATCAGTAGGTACATTACCAAATCTCAAAAGGCATGCTGCCAAAGCCTAAGGGTACTTTCACACTGAGACGCTTTACCCGCCGCGTTTGCCGTGATTTTCGGCCGCTAGCAGGGAGATTTTAACCCCCGCTAGTGGCCGCAAAAGTGTTAAACCCGCCCGCAAAACGCAGCTGCAGCGACAGTTTGCAGGCGGTACACCTGTGCTGCCCCATTGATTTCAATGGGCAGGGCTGCTATAGAAGCAGTATTTTTACCACGCTTTAAAGATGCGGCTGGCAGGACTTTTTTACTGTCCTGCCAGCACAATGCTCCAGTGTGAAAGCCCTCAGGCTTTCACACTGGATAGAAAGGAGGGCGCATTGCATGCGTTATTTTTAGCGCAGTAGCACCTGCAAAGCGCCTCAGTGTGAAAGTACCCTAAGTTGATTTGGAGCAGACCTTTACCCAAAAATCAAAGTACCACTCAGCCTCTTCCTTCCCCCAGCCTATAATTTAAAGCTTTTTTGGGGGGTTAAAAGGGAAGTGGGTACCTTTTTTATTTGACAGGTGCCTACCCCTATTTTATCAATCCTCCTCTAGGCAAGAACACCACACACACCCCCTCTACTGTAGCCTCCCGGGACACATGACACACCCCATGGATGCTGTAGGACTAGTCTCCCCATACCTCTGTGCCTCACATACAAGTGAAACTCAAAAAATTAGAACATCAGGCAAAAATTCATTTATTTCACTAATGCAACTTAAAAGGGGAAACGAATATATGAGATAGACTCATTACATGCAAAGCAAGATAGTTCACGCCGTGATTTGTCATAATTAGGGTTGTCCCGATACCACTTTTTTTAGGACCGAGTACAAGTACCGATACTTTTTTTCATGTACTCGCCGATACCAAATACCAATACTTTTTTTAAATGTCATGTGACAGTTTTCAAACCACAATACAGACTAAGGATATTTTCTTTAGAATTATGAAGAACTCTAACTCAAGACATTATAAAAGAATAAAAATGAGTAAAAATTAATAAAAATGTTTTATTTGCTTGTCACGCAGTAGTAAAAAAGCTCAAAGAATTTTCACAGAACATGTTGATAAATACAAAAAAAGTATCGGCAGAAGCATCGGGAGCATTTGCGCGAGTACAAGTACTCCCGCAAATACTCGGTATCGGTACCGATACTAGTATCGGGACAACCCTAGTCACAATTGTGATGCTTATGGCTTACAGCTGATGAAAACCCCAAATTCACAATTAGAATATTGTGAAAAGGTGCAATATTCTAGGTTTAAAGTGTCCCATTCTAATCAGATAATTAACCCATAACACCTGCAAAGGGTTCCTGGGCCTTTAATTGGTCTCTCAATCTGGTTCAGTAGGAATCACAATCATGAGAAAGACTGCTGACTTAATAGTTGTGCAGAAAACCCTCATTGACACCCTCCATAAGGAGGGAAAGCCTCAAAAGGTAAGCGCAAAAGAAGTATGTATCAAAGCACATTACTTATTCCTCTTGTGAAGCCACTCCTGAACAACAAACAACGTCAGAAGCGTCTTACCTGGGCTAAAGAAAAATAGACCTGGTCTGTTGCTCAGTGGTCAAATGTCAATTTTTCTGATGAGAGCAAATTTTGCATCTCATCTGGAAACCAAAGACCCAGAGTATGGAGGAAGAATGGAGAGGCACACACTGCAAGATGCTTGAAGTCAAGTGTGACGTTTCCACAGTCTGTGATGATTTGGGGAGCCATGTCATCTGCTGGTGTTGGTCCACTGTGCTTCATTAAGTCCAGGGTCAACGCAGCCATCTACCAGGAGATTTTGGAGCACTTAATGCTTCCTTCCACAGACAAGCTCTATGGGGATGCTGACTTAATTTTCCAGCAGGACTTGGCACCTGCCCAAGCTGCCAAAAGCACCAAAACCTGGTTCAATGACCGTGGGATTACTGTGCTTTGCCAGCAAACTCACCTGACCTGAACCCCAAGAAAAACATAAGACATGAGATTGAACAATGCAAAAGACCTGAAGGCTGCTATTAACCACTTAAGACCCGGACCAATACGCTGGTAAATGACCCAAGGTGTTTTTGCGATTCGGCACTGCGTCGCTTTAACAGACAATTGCGCGGTCGTGCGACATGGCTCCCAAACAAAATTTGCGTCCTTTTCTTCCCACAAATAGAGCTTTCTTTTGGTGGTATTTGATCACCTCTGCGATTTAAATTTTTTGCGCTATATACAAAAATAGAGCGAAATTTTTGAAAAAAAAACACTATTTTTTACTTTTTGTTAAAAAAAAATCAAATAAACTAAATTTTAGTCAAACATTTAGACCAAAATTTATTTAGCCACATGTCTTTAGTAAAAAAAAAAAATCGCAATAAAAAAAAATAGCTACCTAGCGGGAACAGCGACACTAATACAGCGATCAGAAAAATGATCGCTTAGTGACGCTGGCAATAGGGAGTGAAAGGGTTAACTAGGGCGGTGATCAGGGGGTTAAAACTTTATTAGGGGGGGTGGGGGGGGCTATCCTGAACCTAACACTAACTGATTTTACACTGCCTGTCACACTGACACTAAATGCAGTGATTAGATCACTGCATTCAGTGACACTGTGACAGGGGGGGTGGGGGGGCAGATCGCAAGGGGTTAAGTGTGCCTATGTGTGTGTGTGTGTCAGTGTAGTGTTGGTGCACACTTACTGTGAGGTGTTCCTCTCATCGCAGCGGTTGGAAATACTGCTGCGATGAGAGATTACATCACTTCCCCCCTTCCTGTGTAAACACAGGAGGAGGAAGTGACAGGGCGGGAGAGCGCAGGGATTGGCTGGGAGCGATCGCGGGGGGGCGGGCAAACACCGACATCCGCCCGCTCGTCCCGGATCGCTCCCGGAGACACTGGGACCTCCGCACGCCGCGGAGGGGGTCCCGATCGGACCCCCGACCCGCTACTGGGCGAGGACGTAAATTTACGCCCTTGTGCCCATCCGTGCCATTCTGTGGCCGTATATGTGCGTGCGGAGGTCCTTAAGTGGTTAAATCATCCTGTTCTTCCATAACACCTCAGCAGTGCCACAGGCCGATAGCTTCCATGCCACGCCACATTGAGGCAGTAATTGCTGCAAAAGGGACCCAAACCAAGTACTGAGTACAAATGCATGCTTATACTTTTCAGAGGTCCGATATTATTCTATGTACAATTCTTGTTTTATTGATTACATGTAATATTCAAATTTTCTGAGATTGTGGATTTGGGTTTTCAAAATGTGCTGTAAGCCATAATCCTCACAATTATGACAAATCACTGCTTGAACTGCTTTGATGATCAGTGCCCCAATTACATACCTAGCTGTCCCCTGTGAGGAGATGCTGGTGATTAGCTCTCCTCTCCTCACACTCTGTCAGTGTGAGGAGAGGAGAGCCGATTACCGGCATCTCCGTTTTTACATGTGACTGGCTGTGATTGGTCACAGCCGATCACATGGTTAAAGAGCAGCGGCTCTTTACACAGATAGGGGTTGCGTAGTGTCCTAGCAACATGGCGCGGTAGTTTTGCGCTAGTAGTTTAGCCGTCGTATGACAGTGGGCGGCAAGTGGTTAAGCAGAGAATGGCTGACATGTGGCGCTTTCAAGCTACATCAGTTTGTGTCCCGAACAAGTGATCCCCTGGCAAAGGAGCAGATGTTCTGGTAGTTCCGGGGAGCCAGTTCTCTCTGGTTTATGCCCCCCCCCGAACCCCCTCCTTCCACATTTTGTTGTGCAGAATTTGGGAAGGGGGTTCCAGTCATCCTGGTGGCATCAGCCTGGCCCAGAAGGTTCCCAGAGATCATGAGACTGGCAATAAACAGGCCATTGGCGCTTCCGCGCCACCCTGATCTACTATATCCAGGTCCTATATTTCACCCCAATTTACAGTCTCTTAAATTTGACGGCATGGCTATTGAAGCCAGGGTGTTTAAGGATCATGGCATTTTGGGACCGGTGGTTTCTACCCTAGTGAATACCAGGAAAGCGGTCACTAGAAATATCTATAATAAGGTGAAGATTTGTGTTGATGTGAAGCCAGAAAATGGCATCCTCGGAAATATACGTGATTGGGAGAATTCTCTCTTTTCTACAGTCGGCTGTGGAAATTAGATTGGCTGTGAGTACAATCCGGGATCAGATTTCAGCTTGTCAGTATTCTTGTTCAGATTTCAGCTTGTCAGTCAGAGCTAGTCAGTGGTGGAGTAGGACGCTTCTCCACTAGTCTGCTCTCACCCAGGGCCTAGACAGCCAGTCAGGCAGGTTCTCCCAGCCAACTGCTGCAGCAGCATCCAGATCCCAGGACACCCAGGATTTTTCCTTCCCCTTTGGCCTCCTGCTTCCACCACCATGCACAACAACCTTCCACAGGTAAAGCCCAGCAAGATCTGGCCTTCACTTCTTCCCCCTACCCTGGGACGGTATGCGGCCGTCCTTATCAGGATAAACCGCGGCTCCAGCCCGACCCACCCCCCCCCCCTCGCGGCCTATCAGCCCCCTACCTTCTTCCCACTACCACCCACCCCACCCTTTAATCATCAGGGCACGAACAATCCGCCCCTGATATCGTTGCGGCCGCATTCAGAAAAGGCCGCGGCTTCAGCTTCAATTTCACATACCCCCCCCTCTCAAACTCCTCCAAACACCTGGTCCCCGGCGGCCATCTTGCTACACCCAAGCTATAGTTCCACCACATCCTACTCTGCTATAGACCACCGGGTCCAAAATCGCAGCTTCTCTCACCCTTGACAGAGTTCATCTCCACTTACACCCTAAACAGCAAACATATTTTGCTGCTCGGGGATCTCAACCTCTGGGCCAACTCCTCACAGGATCCCATTGCAGACACCTGCATTGACCACTTGGAAGGATTAGGGCTGCAGCAACTAGTATGTGGGCTAGAGGTCGACCGATATGGGTTTTTCTCTGGCCGATGCCGATATTCAGAAATCGCGGCGGCCGATAGCCGATTTTTTTTTTTTTAGGGCCGATATGTTAAGCCGATTTCCCCCCCCCCCCCCCATCTCATAAAATTTAACAGTTAGACCCCTTTCACACTGGAGCGTTTTTAGGCACTTTTGGGCTTAAAATAGCACCTGTAAAGTGCCTGCAAAACTGCTCCCCTGCAGTCTCAGTCTGAAAGCCCGAGTGCTTTCACATTGAGGCAGTGCGCTGGCAGGACATTAACCACTTGCCCATGGTGTCATAGTCAAAATACGTCATGACTTTAAAGATGGATATCTCGGTAACGGCAGCAGCTGCTGCCACAACCGAGATATCCATCTTTTCCATGGGCAGTGCTGTACACGATAATGGCGGTCCCAGCGGCGGGATATCGGGTCCTCCTGCTGGCTGTGTTGGGATACGAGTGAGGGAAAAATCGCCCCCACCCGTCCCCCACAGCTCTGCTGGGCGGAAGTGACGTCAAAACGTCAGTTCCGCCCAGCGTCTTAAAGAAACATTTTTTTTTTCTGAAATTTGAAAAATGACTTTTTTTTTTTTTTTTCTTTTTTTGCATTTAAGCCTAAATATGAGATCTGAGGTCTTTTTGACCCCAGATCTCATATTTAAGAGGACCTGTCATGCTTTTTTCTATTACAAGGGATGTTTACATTCCTTGTAATAGGAATAAAAGTGATAATTTTTTTTTTTAATTTATTTCGATGTATAAAATTATAAACTAATTAAAAATAAATAAGAAAACAAAAAAAAAATAATGTAAAACGCCCCGTCCCGACGAGCTCGCGCGCAGAAGCGAACGCATACGCGAGTAGCGCCCGCATATGAAAACGGTGTTCAAACCACACAAGTGAGATATCGCCGCGATCGTTAGAGCGAGAGCAATAATTCTAGCCCTAGACCTCCTCTGTATCTCAAAAAATGCAACCTGTAGAATTTTTTAAACGTTGCCTATCGAGATTTTTAAGGGTAAAAGTTTGACGCCATGCCACGAGCGGGCGCAATTTTTAAGTGTGACATGTTGGGTATCATTTTACTCGGCGTAACATTATCTATCACAATATATAAAAAAATTGGGCCAAATTTATTGTTGTCTTATTTTTTTATTCAAAAAAGTGTTTTTTTTTCAAAAAAAGTGCGCTTGTAAGACCGCTGCGCAAATACGGTGTGACAAAAAGTATTGCAATGACTGCCATTTTATTCTCTAGGGTGTTAGAAAAAAAAAATATATAATGTTTGGGGGGTTTAAGTAATTTTCTAGCAAAAAAAACTGTTTTAGTCTCGTAAACACCGAATCTGAAAAACAAACCCGGTGGGCAAGTGGTTAAAGAAAAGTCCTGCAAGCAGCATCTTTGGAGCGGCTCCTCCACCACTCCTGCCCATTGAGATGAACACCTGCAAAGCGCTTCTGCAGTGGCGCTACATGGGAGCATTTAACCCCTTAATCAGCCGCTAGCTGGGATATAAGCACCCCGCTAGCAGCCAAATAGCGCTGCTAGAATGATGGTCCAGTGTTTATAGGCAGCGGAGTTCTGCGGAAAAAAAAAATAAAAGTCAGCAGCTACAAATACTGCAGCTGTTGACTTCTAATATATGGACACTTACCTGTCGTGGGTGGCCACAATGCTGGCACCCGAAGCCGATCTCTCCCTCGGGTGCTTCGGCCACCATCTTCCGTAAGGGAATCAGGAAGTGAAGCCTTGCGGCTTCACTTTCTGGTTCCCTACTGTGCATGCGCAAGACGCGCTGTGCAATCCCACTGGTCCCTGCTGTCTTCTGGGACCTGTGCATCTCCCAGAAGAAAGCTGGGGGCAGATTAAGCACCAGATGTGGTGTAGGTCACCACAGTCACCGCAGTGATCTATGCCCGGAAGAGGGAGCAAATACCTGGGATTACGCAGGTATCTGCCCCCCCTTCCCCCTGAAAGGTACCAAATGTGACACCAGGGGGGGGGGGGGGAGATTCGGAAAAGCGGAAGTTCCATTATTGCCTTGCTAAGTAATACAGAACATTTCTTACATTTAAACACAACAAGCCTCCAATCAGTGCACTTGTAGGTGTAATTTAGATATAAAAATATATATATATTATTTAATATATATATATATATATATCTCCAATACACAAAAACAGGTAATGAAAAGTTTGACGGAAAAAAATAGGCTAACTTTACTGTTTAGTTTTATTTGTTAAAGCATATTTTTTCCCAAAAAAATGCGCTTGAAAGACCGCTGCGCAAATACCGTGTAACATTAAATATTGCACCAATCGCCATTTTATTTCTTAGGGTCTCTGCTAAAAAAAAATATATAATGTTTTGGGGTTCCAAGTGATTTTCCAGCAGAAAATACAGGATTTTTACTTGTAAGCACCAAGTGTCAAAAAAGATATAGGGCCAGATTCTCAGAGGCGTTACGACGGAGTATCTCAGATACCCCGTCGTATCGCCTTTTTCTTGTCCTCGTATCTATGCGAGTGATGCTTAGCATCACTTTTGCATAGATACGCTTCTACATCCGACAAGTGTAAAAGCATTACACTTTCGGATCGTAGGTGTAATGACAACTCCGGCCACTAGGTGGCCTTCACGTTGTTTTTTCATTAGCATATGCAAATGAGGCTAGTACGGCGATTCCCGAACGCTTTTACGCCGCCCCGTCGTCGCGTACGTCGTTTACGGACTCGTAAGGTTACCCCAGCTTCTATGTGGAGTAACCTTACGAAGTTCCGTCGGGTGCCGTCGGACGCCATGTTAAGTATGGCGTCGGGTCAGCGTCGGCTTTTTCCGTCGCTTACGTCGTTTTACTAACTCGTTCGCGAATAGGGTGTTGCGTAAATGACGCTCACGTCGTTTTGACGTCGGTTTCAACGACGCTTCCCGACGTGAGCAGGAGCATGCGCACTGGGCTTTTTCCCCGGCCGGCGCATGCGCAGTTCGTTCGACGCGGGGGCGCGCTTAATTTAAATACAAGCCGCCCCATTTGAATTGCGCGGGTTTACGCTTGACGATTTACGAAACGCCAGCGAAAACTACGGAGCAAGTGCTTTGAGAATAAAGCACTTGCTCTAGTACGCAGCGGCGGCGTAGTGTAAATGGCTTACGCTACGCCGCCGAAAATATATGAGAATCTGGCCCTTAGCCTTTAAATGGTTAAACTGAGAACTCTCCTTCACGGAGTTCAGTTAATTGATAAGTAGCAACATTGTAACTTTTCTCAAAACTTGGCAGGCTGCCCAGAGTCTCCTCCACGGGAAACTTCAGGCAACTTGCATTGACTTCTATTATAGAAGCTTTTTGCAAGTCGCGCTGCTGAAGTTAAAAAAAAAAAATCGGCTTTCTTACAGCACAAATCGGCCGATGCCGATTAATTAAAAAACGCAAAATATCGGCCGATATATCGGTCGACCTCTAATGTGGGCCCACACATACTTCAGGTCACACGCTCAATCTTATTTTCAGACAAGATCTGGAAATAAACATTCTGAAAAATGTACCATTGCCATGGACAGACCACCATGCAATTAAATTCACAATTACCATAAATGCCCCGTTAACAAAAACGTTAAAACCAGTGTCAACACACTGGACTAGATCGCAGAAGAAGTTCCATTCGGAGCTCTTCAAAACTACTTTAGGGAACAAAATAAAAACAATCCAACTACATCAAACAGAAACACTGGATGCCATAAACACGGCTCTACTGCAGTCAGCCGACTTAGTAGCGCCCAAAATGCAAAACCCGCATCCGGAATAACAATTCCAGCTGGTTTAACGACCAGCTATCGTTGCTAAAGCAAGAGCGCAGAAGAGCTGAAGCAGCCTGGAAAAGAAGCTCTTCAGAGGAAAACCATACCTTCTATAAGGAAATAACAAAAAAATACCACAAAGAAATCTTTGAAGCCCAAAAAAATAATTTCTCCAACATCATCACTAATGCCCTCAATCGTCCCCGCAAACTCTTTAATTTAGTCACCCAGACCATGAATCCAGTCTGTCTTGAAGCCCCCAATTCTGACACCCAAGAATTTTGCAATGAATTATCGGATTATTTCGTTAACAAAATTTAAAGAATCCGTGAAAGCATTCAGCAAAATAGAACTCCCATTAACCCCCCCCCCCCCTCAATCATACGCCCAATACCCACATAAAGTCGCCGCAATCAACAAAGTTCACTTTAAAACCCATTTCCATCGAGGCCACAAAACATCGATACCCTACAAAATAGCACAGCACCAAACTGCTGAAGGAATGTGGCAATATCCTGGCACCGCCTATCACGCAGCTTATAAACCAGTCATTCAAGGAAGGTATAGTGCCCACCTGCTTAAAACAAGGCATAATCAAACCTATTTTAAAGAAACCCACCCTTGACCCCAAAGACCCAAAACACTGTCGTCCTATAACAGGCCTAAATGTCCTCTCCAAGGTAATGGAGAAAGTAGTGGTACAACAGCTACAACATCACTTTGACACCCATAATTTGCTCAATCCATTTCAATCGGGTTTCTGTCCCGGACACGGAACAGAAACAGCACTACTCAAAATATGCGATGACGCTCTCGAGGCCGCAGACGAAAGAGAATCTTGTCTTTTAGTACTGTTGGACCTAAGCGCAGTTTTCGACACAGTAGACCCCAAACTATTACTGACTCTGCTAGCTGAAGTAGGCAGAGTCGCGGAAGGTGATCTATCTTGGTTCTCCTCTTTTTTGGAAAACCGATCACAAACCGTGAAATTGGGCCCTTTCACTTCTGAAAAATGCACGGTGTCATGCAGAGTCCCTCAAGGATCCCCTCTGTCGCCGGTGCTGTTCAATAAATACCTCCGCCCTCTCTTTGAAATCATCAGTAGCCAAAAGTTACTTTACCACTCTTTTATGCTGATGACACAACTGTATTTTAGCATTTAGTTCGCATGTGCTGCGCTATGCGGTGGTCGCTGGACGGGTACGTTTTTCCCTCTGCCTTGGCAGGGTGGTTTCGGCTGGTGCATTCCTGGGGAGGTCAATTGAGGGTCCGCCCTGCTTTCCTCTCTCCCTTCCTCTCCCTGCCTGTTTCTGGGTGGCGGCCTTGAGGTAGGGGGCCTGTCTGGGGGGGCTTAGTCTGACCTGGGGGCTACGGCTGCTGGGAGTGCTGTTTTGGTGTTATTTAATACTTTTGTGTACTGCCATGTATGCAGGGGGACCCGTAGACCTAATAGGTTACTGTGTCTCACTTGGGCATCACTGTGTGTGTTTTAAAAAAAAGCCATTTTGCCGGTGCTGGCTGTGTTTATGGCACAGTTGTATTTGCGGCGGCCAATTTCTTGAAGCTCGCAGGTGTTTTTTTTTTGTATGTCGGCAGTCATCTTGGTACAGCTCTTGGCCTCTAGTGACTAGAATAACGGCGCTAACAGCCTCAGCACACTTTCCTGAGGGACGGCGCAGCACAGACAGCATTTTAGCTTCTTGGCAGCACTACAGCCTGGTCGGGTGGTTTCCCTGCTCTCTGTCGCGGCCGGGAGGGTGGCCTGTGGGTCCTGCCTTGCAGTACTGGGGTGGCAGTTACAGTGCGTCAATATGGCATCCGAACCGGAAGCTTCTCTCACAGACATGCCATGGTTAACCCTTAAGTGTCCCTGTTCCTGCGGCCTCCGTGGATGCTGTGACGGCAGTCCTTGAGGCGTTTGTTACCGGGATTGAAGCGGTGAGGGACAAAAAGGGGGGTAAAAAGCCTCCCCTCCCTCCGCCTTCTTCTGGGGATGTCTCTGACACGGAATCGGGGCTCGCTGCGGCGTCCGGCTCTGGTTCTGTTATGTCAGATGATGAAGGCCTAGCCCACACGGACAGTGAGGATGACTGCATCAGGGTCAATGCATGATAAGGCGTTTGTTGGAGCTCTTATCAGGGTTCCGTAAGCCGCCCCGCACCAGTGTTTCCTTGTGTTCCATATCTGGACAAAATATTATACAAGGAATGGGATCGGCCGCAGAAAGTTCTTGCTGTACCTTCGTCTCTGGATTACCAGATTCGGGTGAGTCGCCTGGTCAGGTCCTCCCTAGTGTGGTGTCTGACATGTGTCCCTCTCCAATGTTTGGATATTTTGTCAATTCCATAAAAAGTACACTGGGTAGGATCGCTTTGGTGTTTGTTGGTAAAGTGTCGAGATACACTATGATTTGGAAACTTATTCCGGATGTTGGCTAAATGTTCGTTGATTCTAATCTTTAATTTGCGTGTTGTTCTCCCCACGTACTGGAGTGGGCATAGACACTCGAGCACGTAGGTCACGTGGTCTGAGTCGGATGTGATAAGGGGTTTGATTTGAAACTCTTCTCCTGTAGTTTGTGATTTTAATTTTAGCCGTTTCCTAGGGGCTCCTGTTCGACATGTAGCTTTGCACCTTGTGCAGTGGTAAAAAACCCGGAATGTCTAAAAATGTCGGTTTTTTTTCTGGTGGATCATGTCACGTTGCATGCGATTCTATTTCTTAACCCTGGTGCTCGCCGGTAAATGAACTTTGGTGTTTCTGAGATACAAGTTTGGAGATCTTGATCTTTTAGGAAGACGGGCCAGTGTTTTCTATAGATGGCCTTAATTTCTCTGAACTGCCTATTAAAACCTGAAATTAGCACCATGTCTTTTCATTGTTCTTTTTTAGGTTGTGTGATTAAGGAGAGATTGTCTTTTCATTTTTGAAACTTATTTTTTGGCTTTTTCTATTGTTTTCTCTGGATAACCTTTTTCTATGAATTTCATAGTAAGCTGATCTGCTTGTGTTTGGTAGTCTTCTTCTTCTATGGCACAATTTCTTTTCAGCCTCATAAACTGCCCTTTGAATATTGCATTGAGCCATCAGGGGTGGTGGCAACTTGATGTGGGTACAAACCCATTGCGATCGGTGGGTTTGAAAAAAGTTAATGTTTCAAATTTCTCTCCATTTTTTCTTATGGTTAGATCTAAATAGTTGATGTCATACTGATTTCAGCTGCAAATTTAGGTCCATATTCCTTTTGGTTCATATCGGTGATATATTTGTGGAGATCAGTCTCTGGACCTTCCCAAAAAATGATCACGTCATCGATATAACTTTTATAGAACTTCAGCGACTCATACCTATGATGGAATATCGTCTTTTTCCCAATTTGTTGAGGACTATATTGGCTACGCTAGGTGCATAGCGAGCTCCCATAGCTTCCCCTCCTACTTGTGTGTAGTAGTGGTTGTTGGCCCAAAAATAGTTGTTTATTCATGGCCAACTGTAGCCCTTTCAGTAGATAGTTGATTTGATCTATTTGCAGTTTGGCATCTTGGCTTAATGCCCATTGGAGTGCTTGAATTGCATCTTTGTGCCGTATGTTGGTATAAAGAGAATCAACGTCTATTGTAGCGTGTGATGCTTCCAATTGTTGGACATCTACTATCAGATCACGACTGTCTTTGAGGTATGAGGGACTTTGACATACCAGAGGCTTGAAAAAGGTGTCTAAATATTCTCCAAGTCTCGAGAACAGTGACCCTATCCCGCTCACAATTGGTCTTCCGGGTGGTTTCACTAAATCTTTATGAATCTTGGGTACTGTATAGAGCACTGGAACTTTAGGTGCTTGTGGAACTAGATAGTTTGCTTCTTGTGTGGATAGGATCTTTTAAGTGGATCCTTCTTTAACCCAGGAAGAGAGTTCTTTAAGTTTCAAAGTAGGATCTTGTTTCATGCGCTTGCATGTTTTGCTGTCTTCAAGTTGTGATTGCATCTCATCATAATAAATATTTACGATTGAGGATGACTAGGCCTCCTCTGTCAGCTGGTCTGACCACAATTTGTTTGTTTTTTCTCTGTAGATTTTATACCTTTTGAGTTTGGTACTGGCTCTCTTCAAGGGGGTTGGTAATTCTCTAATTTCGTCCTGGACCGAAACACTTCTATATGGTGATTATTGTTTTTTTGAGGGTTGAAGACTGATTGGTTCTTGAGACTACTATGGATATATGGATCTGGAACATTTTCTCTTGGATTGGGAATCTGATTGGCAAAATGTTTCTTAAAGGGTCACTAAAGGAAAACCTTTTTTTTGCTGAAATGACTGTTTACAGGGTATAGAGACATAAAAGTTATCGGATTCCTTTTCAAAATGATTAAAAATAGATAAAAATCAATCATATAATGTGCCTGCAGGTTAGTTTCACTTTTGAACTGGCTTCATGTTTCTGTGATGTAGAAGTAGACACACAGAACAAAAACAAACAAATCCAGGGCAGTGTTTTGTTTTTAAAATTAATCTGATTGGTTCTGGGAAGTTTTAGACACATAGTAATGACAGCTTAGACTGCCGTGAGAAAGTTCCAGTACTGTGGTTATAAGGAAACGGACAAGCAGGAAGTGTGGAGAACAAAGCCGGATTACAGCAACTTCAAAGCAAAAATGAACAATAAGGACATGAAACCAGTACTGCAGTAAGGTAAAGGAAGCTATTTAGCTAAAAAAAAAATTCCTTTAGTAATCCTTTAATATTGAGTTTACGGATGTGTTTTTCAACATCTATGAATATTTCAAATTTATCAAGTTCCTTATCGGGAGCAAATTTAGACCTTTTTTTTAGGCTGGGTTCACACTATACTACATGACAGCAGTACAACTTTCATCCTACTTTGCTCTGCAACATTGGTCCTACATTGATCCTACATCCATCCGACTTTCATGAACAGGATACTACTTTGAACCAACTTTGTGATAGTCTGACTTGTTCTTTGACAAATCAAAACAATCCCAGAGTGAGATAAATTATTTTTACTGCTGCTGTAATCACATGTCTGATAAGGACAAGGATCCTACTTTGGTCCGACTTGAATGATATTCAATGGGCTGAAATAGGATCAAAGTCGGACCAAATTAGTACAGGGAGTGTTTTCAAAGTCGGACAGACTTGTGTCGGATCAGTTAAAACGGCTCTCATAGGGAAACATTGATTTTCACACGTCATGCGACATGAGCACCCAATGTCGGAGCGTTTGTAGGACAAGTGTGAACCCAGCCTAGAGGACTTCTAATTCTTGATCTGAAAGGTCTACACCTGCTAGATTGTAGATGCCTTCTGTTAGTCTTTTCTTCTCCTTTTTTCTTTCTACCTCTTCCCCGTCTGCCTCTATTTCGGATCCTTCCTTGGGATATTGAGGCGACTTCTGAGGGTTCCGATAGGTATCTTTCCCCCTCTTACCCCCCCCCTGGTGTGGGGTATGGTTGGGTCCTGGTCTACCTCTGTAGTTGTCTCTAGCCACTTGTACACTTTATTAATTTCATAATCTTTGGTGTCTAGCTGGTACTTTTTTAAGTTTTTTTATTTTTAATGTCCCCGTCATATTTGCATAAGTGTGTATTTAAAATTTTGGATTTTTCTATATATTCCCCATTGGTTTTTAGTGGTTCCATTTTTTTTCTTTGAGTTCTGCAATCTTTTTTTCCAAGGTCCCATTTTTTATTTTCCTCCTTCAAATTAGCATTCATTTTTGCTCACATGCGTTAAAAAATTGGTACCATTCTTTGGTCATCTGGGGACTGTCTTTTCCATCATTTGGTATGACATCCCATCTGAGCCGTCGAGGTGTAAAGTTATTTTTTAATACATTTCTAGCGTTGCCATATCCCACCAAAGTCGGATACGTTTTTCCATGTCATATTGAAGCTGTTTGAAACTTTTTGCTATATCTAGTACTGGGATGTTCTTTGAAAATGTTGTCCAAATTAATATGGCGATCATTCATAAAATCAAAAACATCCATGGCTGCGTGAAAAGGAAAAAGGGTCAACCAGTAGCTAAGGGTGTACTTATAAGATGCATGATAGGTGGGGTGTTTTCCGCACCAATTATAAGTTCCCAATAGTGACAAATTGAGAAAACAAAATATATATTACATATAAATTGTGATAAGCTGCTCCTCAAGGTACAGTACTGAACTGTGGTAGTGATATGTAGATAGGTGGGAGAGGGCGCTAATAGAAAAAATTGCCCTAAAAATATTCAGGGTATTGTAGCTAAAAATACGTGAATAGGATACAAACAAATTTTTTTTTACAGCACAATATATATGAATAAGGAATAAGAAATGTGATATTCACTCTCCAGTTATAGACATATGGACTTATAGATGGTCTTTAT
The DNA here is from genome assembly GCA_029574335.1 of Rana kukunoris. Classification (NCBI taxonomy): domain Eukaryota; kingdom Metazoa; phylum Chordata; class Amphibia; order Anura; family Ranidae; genus Rana; species Rana kukunoris. The sequence goes on from CM056054.1 coordinate 117,564,539, forward strand.
TTTAATAAAAACAGGCCAATTACTCAATCAGCATTTGCTCATTTTGGCCCCTAGTGGGGAGTGCAATCTATGCAATGTGTTGCTATATTGTATCTTGATTCCATGCAGATATTTGAATCGCCTTAATATAGTCCAAAATTACTAAGGTTTGCATTTACCCAATACTTCCTGTACTAATTTTGGACTATAATTCTAAATATGGCCATTTAAATGGACTGTATTTAACACTCATAGAACATTGATCTATACACCTATACACTTCTTTGTCTATAACTGGAGAGTGAAAATCACATTTCTTATTTCTTATAAGAAAATGTTTTGTTTGTATCCTATTCACATATTTTTGGCTACAATACCCTGAATCATATTTTTAGGGCAATTTTTTCTATTAGCGCCCTCTCTCACCTATCTACATACCACTCTAGACGTAGACCTTATGGTGTCCCGTCTCAATCGGAAGGTGTCACGTTTTGTGGCCAGGTTAAGAGACCCTTGGGTGGACACGTCAGGGGGTCACTATTGCCTAATCTACGCCTTCCCTCCTCTGAAGCTTCTCCCTCGCCTATTGCGTGGAGGGGATACCAACAATCCTGGTCGCTCCAAATTGGCCGCGCCGTCCCTGGTACGCGAACCTGGTGCGTCTGGTGGCAGCCGTCCATTGGCATCTACCCCTGAGAGTAGATCTTCTGTCGCAGGGTCTGATTTTTTTTTTCTCCCTGCTTTACAGTCGCTGGCTTTAACGGCGTGGCTGTTGAGAGCCAGGTGCTAAGGGATCGAGGTCTGTCGGACTCGATGATCTCTACATTGCTACGAGCACGGAAGTCTACTTCACGTAGGATTTGCCATCGTACGTGGAAGGCCTACATCTCTGTGTGCAGAGATGAAATGGCATCCCCGCACATACATGCTGTTCCTACAGCAGGGAGTGGATCAGGCTCTCGCCTTAAGTATGGTTATGGGTCAGATTTTGGCCTTGGCTGTTTACTTTCAGCGACCGTTGGCGACGCACTCCCTGGTACGTACGTTTGTACAGGGGGTCCGGCATGTGGCCCCTCCTGTGCGTCCTCCACTGCCTCCGTGGGACTTAAATTTTGTCCTCTCGGTGCTTCAAAAGGCTCCGTTTGAGGACATTCGGGGAATTCCTCTGTTGACTCTGTCCCAGAAGGTGGTCTTCCTAGTAGCCATTCCTTCGGTCAGGCCAGCTTCTGATCTGATGGCCTTGTCTTGCAAGGCTCCTTACTTAGTCATCCACAAGGATAAGGTGGTGCTGCGGCCGCAGGTTGTTACTGCTTTTCACATTAATGAGGACATTGTTTACCATCCTCATGTCCTCAGCCAAAGAACTTGAAGGGGGCCACGTTACATTCCTTGGACGTGGTGCGAGCCCTACGGGCGTACTTGTCTGCTACGGCTCCGTTCCGGAAATCGGACTCGCTGTTAGTGTCAATGACTGGTGCTAAGAAAGGTCTGGCGGTCGTCGGCCTTCATTTCCAGGTGGATCAGACAGGTCGTGCTCCGGGCCTCCCTTTCCGGTTACGGCACATTCGACCAGGGCGATTGGTGCCTCTTGGGCTTTCCGCCATCAAGTGTCTGTTTTACAGGCATGTAAGGCAGCGACCTGGTCGTCAACCCACACCTTTTCAAAGTTTTACAAGGTGGATGTGAGTGCATCTGCGGATGCCTCCTTTGGCCGCAAGGTTTTGCAGGCGGCTGTTTAAGGTTGAAGTTCCTCCATTAAGGAACTATGGTTTGTTTGGAGTGAAGCTTAGTTTGCTGTGTTTTTCCCACCCCTCAAATTTTTTGACACTGCTTGGGGACGTCCCTAAGGTCAATTGCTGCTGTGTCAGTCCATGAGCGGAAGAGAAAATAGGATTTTTGTACTCACCGTAAAATCCATTTCTCTGAGTTCATGGATGGACACAGCACCCTCCCCTCCTTTGTACTGCTTGTTTACGAACTGAGGCTGCTGAGGCAGAGAGAGGGATATACTCGGGGGTCCCGCCCCCTGGGAGGTGCTATACTGAGAAGTGTTTTAACACTTTAAGTGCTGTTTTTTCTGCCTAGGTATAACCCTAGTGTCAATTGCTGCTGTGTCCATCCATGAACTCAGAGAAATGGATTTTACGGTGAGTACAAAAATCCTATTTTTCTGGCCAATGCCGATATTTAGAAATTGGGATGGCCGATATATTATGCCAATTTTTGCGGCCAATATTTTAGGGTGATTTTTTTTTTTTCTCATTCCTCTCAAACTCACCCACTCCCCGCCCCCTGCTTGCTCCTGTCACTTTATCACACACTTGATGTTCTTAGCACTGGTTGGCACTGACAGGTGGCACTGGATGGCACATGGCACTGGCGGGTTTCACACTGAGCTGATAGTGTAACTGTGTGAAACTGACATGTAACTGAATGCAGAGAGAGAGAGGAGCTGTCAAATTCATCGGTGATGTCGGAGGTGGGCAAGAACCGGAAGCTATCCAACACCAGCCAATGATTGGGCTGTTTAAGAAAGGGGCGGGCCACATACACGTAGCAGTCCGCCCAGATCCTATCCCATTGGCTGGTGTTTGATAGCTGCTGGGTCCTGTCCCTCCCACCCCCGACATCAATGCTTAATTTTGACCTCCTCTCCCTCTCTCCCCCTGTCAGTTTCGCACACTGCGGCGCTGCTCTGCCAGCACAGTGTGGAGGAGTAACGTGGGCATATCAGCCTAATTTGGATAATAATTGGCCGATTTATCCAAAATGGCAAAATATCGGCCGATTTATAAACATTGTAAGTACCTGAATTTGACCTGCTATCAGTCTATGATCATTACACCCTGATGTGACTTCTAAAACCTTTTGATCTTGGCAACACCTCTTGCCTCAAGCCCCCATAACTGTAAATGTCACAGATATAGGCCTCCTTTGAAAAAGGCTGGCTGATCCTCTTATAGAATAGTGAGGTTTTGACAGTGCGGTGTCAAAGAATTTCTAAAAACCCAGCAGGGGTTTAAATCTGCCAAAACCCACACAAGACTGACCTCTACGTGAGGTTATCTGTGTTGGTGGGGTTGACATTCATGCTGAAATTTTGTTTTACGGGAGTAATGAAATGTGGTATTATATAGCTTCTTAAGTTTTAATACGTAATGTTTTCTTACAGGATTTTTACAACTGGCCTGATGAATCCTTTGAAGAGATGGACAGTACTTTGGCTGTACAGCAGGTAAAATAATAACTTGTGTAGGGGTATGTGCACGTGGTTTATGTGCCTGTGGGTTTGCTTAGAAGTTATTTTTGTAAAAAGCCAAAAAACAAAAAACCCACAAGTAAATATGCTGCTGCTCAGGACCCAAAACCGAATATTGCTGTGCTTACCTGGAACTGTGTGGTGTTGTTATGACAAAGAAACTGTGTGTGTGTATATAATTATCTGATAAGCATGTTAAAAATAAAAGCTGGCAGATTTGCAATAAGAGGTTAAACAAATACAATTTGTGTTCTCCGGAATAGAAGCAAGAGGCATTTTTCGGTTCAAACTGTGATTTTAACATACTCTTCCAACCGTACAGATACTTTCACACAGGTCATCAGGGGATCTGTGAGCTGATCGGGGCAGATGACAGGTCTGTGTCCACTCGGTTTCTGCAGACAGAACCTGCTCTGCTCTACCTTGCCTCAGCGTAGGAAATCCCCAATAATTATTCCCAATGACATGGATTCTAATTTACAGAATTGATGCCAGAGTGTAAGCAGCTTTGTGCTTTATAAACGTTTTCTTTTTAAAGTGGAGGTTCACCCTAAATATAATCTCTCCCATGTGATCCAGCATACTGGCGTCAGCGCCAGTATGCTGTTTTTTTTTTTTAAATCCCCCACTTACTGTATTATCTTCAATTTTAGTGACAGCCCGTCACATCTTACGAAAATACCAGATTTAGAACTCGGGTATTCTGCGCACCTAGGAGCTGACTGCGAGGCGCTGTATTTCTCCGAGTCCTATTCCGGCTTTTTTCGGAGGGCGTGATGCACCATAGCCGTAGCACTCGGAGAAATACGGAGCCTGCGCAGTCAGCTCCTAGATCTTTGCGCAGGCGCCACATTTCGCAGAGATTACCCGAGTCCTAAATCGGGTATTTTCGTAAGATGTGACGCGCTATACTGGCGCCATCCACCACGGGGGAAAGAAATTCAAATTGAAGATAATACAGTAAGTGGGGGATTTAAAAAAAAAAAAAAAACAGCATACTGGCGCTGACGCCAGTATGCTGGATCACATGGGAGAGATTATATTTAGGGTGAACCACCTCTTTAAGTACCATGCTTTTTCTTTATAAATGGATCTCCTAATGTGTGTTTTCTTATAGCCATTAAGGCCATTTTCACACTATACAGTGGATATGAAAAGTCTACAGACCTGTAAAAATGTCAGGTTTCTGTGATGTAAAAAATGAGACCAAAAATAATTATTTCAGAACTTTTTCCACCTTTAATGTGACCTATAGACTGTACAATTTACTGTACTGAGCAATAAACTGAAATCGCTCAGGTGGAGGGAAGTAAAAATACAAAAATTAATATGATTGCATAAGTGTGCACCCCCTCAAAGTAATACTTTGTTGAAGCACCTTTTGATTTTATTACAGCAATCATTCTTTTTGGGTATGAGTCTATCATGGCACATCTTAACTTGGTAATATTTGCCCACTCTTTGCAAAAACACTCCAAATCTGTCATCTCCTGTGCACAGCAATCTTCAGATCACCCCACAGATTTTCAATCTGATTCAGGTCTGGGACCATTCCAAAACTTTAGTCTTCTGGTGAAAGCATTTCTTTGATTTGGATGTATGCTTTGGGTAATTGTCATGCTGAAAGATGAAGTTCCTCTTCATGTTCAGCTTTCTAGCAGAAGCCTGAAGGTTTTGTGCCAATATTGACTGGTATTTGGAACTGTTCATAATTCCTGCTAACTTGAATAAGGCCCCTGTTCCCGCTGAAAAAAAACAGCCCCAAAGCATGATGCTGCCGCCACCATGCTTCACTATAGGTATGGTGTGCTTTTAGTGATATGCAGTGTTTTTGCACCAAACATATTTTTGGAATTATGGCCAAAAAGTTCAACCTTGGTTTCATCAGACCATAAGATATTTTACCACATGCATTTAGGAGATTTCAGATGTGTTTTTTGCAAAATGTATCTGAGCTTTGATGTTTCTTTGTAAGAAAAGGGTTCCGTCTTGTTACTCTATCCCATAGCCCAGACATATGAAGAATATGGGAGATTGTGTCACATGTACCACACAGCCAGTACTTGCCAGCTATTCCTGCAGCTCCTTTAATTTTGTTGTAGGCCTCCTGGCAGCCTCTGACCAGTTTTCTTCTCATCTTTTTAATTTCCCAAAGTGTCTTTCAGGACAGCCCCTTGAGAGATGGTGACTCCTCCCTCTTCCTTAGGAAACACCTTCTTCCAAGTCTTTAAATGGAGGCCACTCCCCAGAACACTCAGTTTTTGTGTTTCTTCCGGCCGGAGGGAACATCTTCTTGGGGAGGGAGTCTGTATCTAACAGGTGTGCCTGGAAGACTGCTTCCCCCCCTACCTTTTTTCTTTTTATGGTGTGATGCCATGGAGACTGTGCGTCCTTCCATCCTACCCATGCGGCAGTGGTAGTGTTCGGGCTCCCCTTCCCTCCATGGTGCTCGGTGAGAGCCAGGAAGCGTACGTGTGTCCCGCCGCCGTTTTGGCCTGGCCAGAATGTAAGCGGTTAAGATTGCGCGTCATTTCTGGCACATCCGCAAAGGAGGAAGGGGTAGGATGGAGGCTCAGTCCGACGCAGCGGCGTTATAGGAGTCCGGAAGCGTGGTGCAAGCCACAGGTGAAGCGCTGTCATCTACCATGGAGGGAGCAAAAGCGTCAGCCATGGAGGGAGCAGAAGCGTGAGCGGTGGGGACAGGCACAGGCACCAGCAAGAACCCGGCAGGAGGCAGTAATGCAAGACTGCATTTTTTCCTAAGGGGAATCCTTTTTTTCATTCAGTCTCTTTTCTTTCCCCCCTAGTGGCATGGGGGCCTGTCTGTGCACTGGAATGGGTACACCTTTACTTTCCTAGTGCACCTAGGTGAGGGGTCCATCTGCTGGGACAAGGTCTCACTAGGGATTCCCCTGTTTTTTTCTCTTTCCTCTCCCCAGGTCAAGACGGACACAAAAAGAAAGTGTCCCTCATGTAGAACCAAGATGGGGGAGAGTTGGAAAAAAGCCCTATGCAGTGCATGTATTGCTTCTTTAGTGAGGGAGGAATCGGCCTCAGTACGAGAAGAGTTGGTTGCCTCTGTAAAAAATGAGCTATTTGCCACGATTCAGACTTTTCGTGACTCGTTGGCTTCCTCTTCCACCACTCAGGCCTCCACTTCGCAGTCTGCTCAGGACACGGTGGCTTTATCAGTTTTGGACCTCTTGGCTGAAGAGCCGGGGATCAGGGAATGTTACTCCCATGTGCTTTCTAGTGAAGAGTCAGGGGAAGAGGAAGTTATATCCCCTTCAAAATTTAAGTTGTTCCTGGAGGAAGTGGATGGTTTACTTAGAGACATTTATGCCACATTAGAGCTTAATGAAGAGAGTAAGGAGTTAAGTCTGCACGACCGTATGTATGCAGGCCTGAGTGAACCAAAAGGGCGGACCATTCTGGTACACTCAGTTATTTCTGATGCCATAACTAAGGAGTGGCAGGATCCAGAGAAAACTTTTTTCTCAAAAGCTCATAAATGACGCTTCCCTTTTGAGGAGGACCCTGCTGCGATGTGGAATAAAGTCCCCAAGCTGGATGCGGCTTTCTCCCAAGTGTCCAGGTCTACGGATTTGTCTTGAGGACATGGGGGTGCTAAAAGACCCTATGGACAAGCGCATTGCCATGACCTTTTGAGAAGGAGATCAATCGATCATGAGTAATTTAAAACCCACTATGGCCACAACGTGTGTTGCTAGAAATTTGGAGTTTTGGGTTAACCAGCTAAAATCCCATATTGTAGCAGACTCTCCCAAACAAGAGATTCTAGATTTTCTCCGCGCTGTCCTCAGCAGTAGCTTATATAGCGGATGCTTCGGAAGCAATTAAGATGTCGGCCAGGTCCGCAGCCCTAACTAATACTGCGAGGAGGGCATTGTGGTTTGTCAGAACCATTGACGTATCTCGGCATAGAGCCTACATATACCGTCAGAATGTTTATTCTGAACTTATAAAATATTATTGTATTTATGGAAATATGTAAATCTGTGCTTTGGGAGATATACACTTTTCCTACGATACAAGATATCAAAATTCTTTTATCCGTGCTATTTTGAGGACGAGTAATACAAATGAATATTTAATATATATATATTTATTAACTAAAGATATAGTGCAACAATTAAAATCAGGTACAATTCGTATCAAAACAAATAAATGATATGCTTCTACAATAGAGATAAATGACGCTTGAATGTTCAGATGATATTTACATTATATGACAAGGTATATTCCTAGCTCTTATTTAAATCATCCTGGCGTAACTTGAAACCTTTTAGTTCTTAATTTACATAACCTTGACATTGCATTATTTCTTCTCAATATCAAACAGATCTCTTGCTACTACTTCTTATATATGTGTACATAACAAATGTTATATGGTACACAAGCTTTTTGTTAAATTTGGTGAGGATCTATCTTCACATACGACATCACTCTCAAACCACAATTGTTGGCACTTAGCTTTTTAAAGACAAACGTAATGTGCGTATGTCTCCTAATATTTGGAATATAATTATCTCGTACTGCAGTTAGACATAATTAACGCCCAAATTATATTTGCCAAGTATATTTAAATGGTCTTAGTGGAGTGTATGTGAAAAACCTCCGAATTACCAAAAAGGTAAATAATCAAAATCCAATCTTACCAGTAATTAAGAGTCCTGTTTGAGAAGGGAAAGCCTAATGAAGGATTCCTGTGAACTCCTTACATGTTTGGTCACTCTCTCCCCCTTCCGGCTTCCTTCAAAGATCAGAGATCAGAATAGCTTCCAGCCATCAGCCCTCCAGAGATCAGACTTGCCATCTCTCGAGCTTCTCCCATCGACCTCGACCTCCTATGATTGTCCTGTGCAATACTTTTATCTTCCCAAAGAAGTGGGTGTGTATTCCCCTATCATGTGACTGACTATGTCACATGATAATATGTTTTGGTGGGTGACCAACTTGAACCATGCCGATATTAACCTGTAGGGGGCAGTGGCGTCTAAAGAATAATTCTTAATTTTAGGGTTATTCAGAGTTAACCAGGATTTATGACCCCCTGTGACCTGAATCTTGGTATAGCATCATAAGTTGTTATATATGTCAAACAACATGACAACAAACCTAGACATTCAGGCGACCCCGAAATTTACGATTAAGATAAGGTGTACTGATCTACACACATGCCTAGTAAAGTTTCTTTAAACTAATGCTGGGATGTGATCAAAGCCATCTAATACTTTGAAATATTATAGGATCTTATACCTGGGATCCCCATAATGTCTATGTATTTACGAGCATATTATGTAAACTACTAATACACATATATTGCCATGGCATAATGAAGACACAATACTATTTAAGATATATAATTCCATTGGGATAGTGAATAAGCCCCTCTAGTCTCATAGTATAAAGACCACCATGTGTGTAGTGTCATGCTGTGCCAGGCCTTTCATTCTCTTATCTTATAAGTGTCAAACCCAAAGAGAAATGACCTGGAAGACGGCACAGATGGCATCCTTACAACCTAGAAGCAGTGTCTATTCATGTCTGAGAACCTATATTTAAACTTTAACAGGGAAAAATGGTGGTGCTAAGTTCACCATATCCATGTATATGGAACATTATGAAACATATATTATGTGCGATTTTTATATGTATTCTTTTAACCCCAAATGTTCTGACAAATCCCCCCCACGTTCTTTCATATTCTGGCGAATAGCCAAAGACATATTAAGGACGTGTCCGAAGAAACATCAGTGGTTTAAAAGATATGGCCACACCATTATTTTTCTTTATACTTAAAAAAAAATGTTCCTCTCTTCATCCATATGATAAAGAATATTCTTGTATGACTTGGACCTTGTTTCATGAGTTCAAGTCTTTATAAAAACAAAATCAACTGTTGCAATGGTGGTTTCACCCCCCTTCCCATTTCAAATGTAATAAAACAAAAACTGGTAAACCAGCAATTGAAGAAACTCTTCCGTGAATCCATTCTTGTAGTGTTACGAGCTGTAAAGGGGATTCAATATCCCTTCTTTCAACGGATATTCTTGGATTCAAATGAACAAGGGATTTCTGCAACAAATCTTTCTTTCCGACAACACGAATCCTGGAGCATCTTGCTTCATGACTCCTAATGAAGGATTCGATGTGGCGGCAGGTACCATCCGGAACTGGGCATCACGGATTTACTTCCTCCAGACGATCGCGGTGTCTTTTGGTGGTTAACTTCGCCTGTACCAATCAACGATCGGTCTGGATTGTGGTTTGGTGACGGTTCCCTCCAGAACGGGATGCCGAGGATTGACATCATCCATGCGATCATTGCGTCTTTGGTAGATTAGTTCACCTTTACCAATCAACGATCTGGTCCGGATTGTCGATCTTTTTCTATTGGAGTAAATAGACAGTATGATTACATATTCTTATTAATTAAGATTTATATTTTCTAACTATGCTATATCTATATATGATGTAGCGATTGGTTAACTATATTTTAATTAACTAAAAATCATCAACGATTTAATGATGATATTATTCTGCCATGAATGGCAGGATCAACACTAATGCTGAAGTATAAGATTTGGAGATCTGTGAGTCAAGAGAGAAATATCACAATGTCATTTTATTACATTACATTCTCTTGATCCTTTTAAATCTCTTCCTATACGTTACCTTTCAGCATCCTTGTTTGGAAAATAGGATGACAGGCATACAATTTCATGTTTCATACCATACCCAAACATGTCCTCAATTCACTGATATTGGCGGATACTCTTGACCTCATCACAGTCTCCATTTTCTTCTTGTGCGAGACTTCGGCTGTAAACCGTAGGTCTCAGGAGATGAACCTTGGAGCGACACCATTGGTCTTCCTGAAATGAAATTTCAAACACCCGCCTCCCTCAACTGGTTAAGAACATATCTGGATGCTGGGATATTCTTTTCAAACATTTTGCTATTCAACAAAAAAAATCATCCACCTATGTTAAACTTTTTCTTGAAGGTACATCAGGCCTTGGCCTTGTGTAAAATAACAAACAGAAACAACATCACATTCAAAACATGAATTTATCTGACCAAGTTACATTCTGTTTCGGTTGCACTATTTCTTACCACCATTAACTGCCAGCTTGTATGGGTCTTCAGGACTTACCTGAATGTTCCATCATCATGGGGCATCACTTAGTATGGTGAAGTAATTAGCGCTTTGTATTTTTATATCAAGCATTGGTCAATGTATGGCATAGCTTAGTTGTACATTTATACTCGTTTAGGTCGCTGTCTGATCAGCATATAAACGCAATGACCATTTGGTTTAAGAATATCAAGTATAGGATTATCATAAGATCCGGTGCACTAATCTTACAAAGCTCCTCTCCTTTAAATTCTTAATGGTCTCCACTAGCGAAATATAGCCAGCCAGGGAGAGACAACAATGTTTGATTTAAAACACAAGGTACCTTTTCACTTGGATCAGATTGGATCCTAGCTATGTGGATATATATTATACCACATCACAGGAATCTTTTCATAACATATTTTCTTGAACTCTATGAAAACTTTTCTTTCATGAGTGTGATTTACAGAAATCTTTTCTGTGCACATCCTGACTGCGAAACCTTTTCATGCAGCAGGGTTCTTTTAAAATCTTCGGCCTATGCATCCATGGCCGGGTAATAATAAAATTTGTATTAGTACCTGTCTGGATAATGAACTTTGTGGTACTAATATGTTTACTGCATCTGGCACTAACCAAGATTATATTAGGGCTTCATGTTCATTTATGAAACTACTTGGGTTTTATTTTAATCTGGACCACAGTGGTTACCAGATCTATGTGTATAATAAAGCGATGTAATATATCGTTGCCAACGTACACATGATATATTGGGTCATTGATTATCAGAAATAAACGACTGATTATTTATTTATTTCCTGAGGGGTGTGGATACTTAAATATTTATCTTAGGATTGATCAACTATTTTAATAATTTCTACTAATGTGATTATATTCCTGGCATAAATATGAACCTCATAAATATTCCCCAGGTCACTGACCTGTTAGGGAAAATACCATACAATCCCAGCAGGATTACGTATAACTGCTAAGCTCAATAGAGTCAGCATACACTGTATGGATATGAGAATATCACCTTCCAAGCATGCCTCTCACTTATATTCCGGGGGACATACACTTTAGTATGATCCTCCCGTCTGACCCTCATTTTGGGGAAAAATGGAGGTGCCTGTATGAGGGTGCCATCTAAATATGGATCTCACTCATGCTCACTGGTTGTGAGAGAACTGAGAAGGTTCACATGTATGGCCTTGTCACTTGAGACCATATAACATTTTAATAAAATCACAATAGGATAAAAATAAATACTTTTAAGGAGATCGATATCAATATGTAATCGATCATGGGCATAGTAATTATACCCACGGAAATGTAAATTACTTCATTCCCTTTTAAGTTGAAATACAACTGGGCTTTTTATTTTTATTTGATTTCAGGACAGTGCTGAAATATTTACCAAGTCAGCTTAAAATAAATAATTTTAGCTGATGTATTTTTCAGAAAATATATTCTTGGGTTTATTTTAAATATTTCTGAAATAAAATAATTGCTTGGATTTATTTAAAAATGTTTCTTCATATGGTATCCTGTTATTATAAAATACCTGTAAGGAAAACAATTTAAAACCAACAATACTTGGAATTTATAACGTGTAACAATTTTTTTTTGTTTCATTTTGTCAGCTAGGTGTTTGTATAAGCAAGTAGCAATACCCCCCCTGCTATCACACAGACATTCTTATAGATAAGCAGCCAGCTTCTATGAAGCCAGGTTTTGGCTGCGAGCACAATTCAGTCTGCTTTTTTTTTTTTTTTTCACCCCCCCCAAGGAGGGTGTTAAAAACTGCTTTTAGAGAAAAGAAAAAAAAACTTTTAAAAAAAACTTTTAAACAGCTTTTGTTCATGTTTTTTTTTTTTTTTTTTTCTCGGTCAATTGCAGACATTCAAATATTTGAACACCTCAGCAAGATTTCACTTAGTTTTAAAACTGGGTGTAACTTTTAATTGAGAGGAGCTTCAATTTTGTTCTTGCTCTTATTAAGCCATTATTCGAGCGGGCTTTTTAAATTTATTTTTGAAGCTCCGGTTCTGTAGAACCGTAAAAAGGATGGTGTTCTGTTTAACCAACCCGATACATTTTTGGGATAATAATCCCCGGCCATAATAATTGTTACCTTATTTGGCAAAGCCTTACCAAACAATTAGGAAAATTCATGGCTTTCAAAATCTTTCAAGCTGGGCTTTCTTGAGAACTTTTAAAAGTTCTGTGATTCTTTGATTGGGCTTAAGTTTAGAAGTACCCATGGTCCTTCTTGCAGCATCAGCTGATTTATAAGGACCAAGCTCTGTCTTCATTACCCATACTTCTTTGATAGAAGACATTACCTGATATTTTGCAAACTGTCTGTGATGCAGACCAATTTCATTCTCTGCATCAGCAGGACCGGCTGCACTAAAAATAACTTTAGTCTTTGTCATTTTTCAATATTGCATCTAACAATGGCAATACAAGTATTAATTTTTTTTTTTTTTTTTTTAATCAAAAATTTTATTTAAAAAAAAATTAAATATGAAAAAATATATATATAATTTTTCACAATTATATTACTCGTCTCAAACTTTGACAGATCCCGGACGAGCCCCCATCTATGTCAGAACCATTGACGTATCTCGGCATAGAGCCTACATATACCGTCAGAATGTTTATTCTGAACTTATAAAATATTATTGTATTTATGGAAATATGTAAATCTGTGCTTTGGGAGATATACACTTTTCCTACGATACAAGATATCAAAATTCTTTTATCCGTGCTATTTTGAGGACGAGTAATACAAATGAATATTTAATATATATATATTTATTAACTAAAGATATAGTGCAACAATTAAAATCAGGTACAATTCGTATCAAAACAAATAAATGATATGCTTCTACAATAGAGATAAATGACGCTTGAATGTTCAGATGATATTTACATTATATGACAAGGTATATTCCTAGCTCTTATTTAAATCATCCTGGCGTAACTTGAAACCTTTTAGTTCTTAATTTACATAACCTTGACATTGCATTATTTCTTCTCAATATCAAACAGATCTCTTGCTACTACTTCTTATATATGTGTACATAACAAATGTTATATGGTACACAAGCTTTTTGTTAAATTTGGTGAGGATCTATCTTCACATACGACATCACTCTCAAACCACAATTGTTGGCACTTAGCTTTTTAAAGACAAACGTAATGTGCGTATGTCTCCTAATATTTGGAATATAATTATCTCGTACTGCAGTTAGACATAATTAACGCCCAAATTATATTTGCCAAGTATATTTAAATGGTCTTAGTGGAGTGTATGTGAAAAACCTCCGAATTACCAAAAAGGTAAATAATCAAAATCCAATCTTACCAGTAATTAAGAGTCCTGTTTGAGAAGGGAAAGCCTAATGAAGGATTCCTGTGAACTCCTTACATGTTTGGTCACTCTCTCCCCCTTCCGGCTTCCTTCAAAGATCAGAGATCAGAATAGCTTCCAGCCATCAGCGCTCCAGAGATCAGACTTGCCATCTCTCGAGCTTCTCCCATCGACCTCGACCTCCTATGATTGTCCTGTGCAATACTTTTATCTTCCCAAAGAAGTGGGTGTGTATTCCCCTATCATGTGACTGACTATGTCACATGATAATATGTTTTGGTGGGTGACCAACTTGAACCATGCCGATATTAACCTGTAGGGGGCAGTGGCGTCTAAAGAATAATTCTTAATTTTAGGGTTATTCAGAGTTAACCAGGATTTATGACCCCCTGTGACCTGAATCTTGGTATAGCATCATAAGTTGTTATATATGTCAAACAACATGACAACAAACCTAGACATTCAGGCGACCCCGAAATTTACGATTAAGATAAGGTGTACTGATCTACACACATGCCTAGTAAAGTTTCTTTAAACTAATGCTGGGATGTGATCAAAGCCATCTAATACTTTGAAATATTATAGGATCTTATACCTGGGATCCCCATAATGTCTATGTATTTACGAGCATATTATGTAAACTACTAATACACATATATTGCCATGGCATAATGAAGACACAATACTATTTAAGATATATAATTCCATTGGGATAGTGAATAAGCCCCTCTAGTCTCATAGTATAAAGACCACCATGTGTGTAGTGTCATGCTGTGCCAGGCCTTTCATTCTCTTATCTTATAAGTGTCAAACCCAAAGAGAAATGACCTGGAAGACGGCACAGATGGCATCCTTACAACCTAGAAGCAGTGTCTATTCATGTCTGAGAACCTATATTTAAACTTTAACAGGGAAAAATGGTGGTGCTAAGTTCACCATATCCATGTATATGGAACATTATGAAACATATATTATGTGCGATTTTTATATGTATTCTTTTAACCCCAAATGTTCTGACAGGTTAAAGACCTGGCCTGGTGATACAGCTTCTAAAAACAAGCTCTGTGGGATTCCTTTTTCGGGGGACCTTCTTTTTGGGCCGGAGCTAGAGAGCATCCTAGACAGGACTGCTGATAGGAAGAAGTCCTTTCCAATTAAGAAGAAGCTGCAACCCCCAGGCGTTTTTTTACACCGCCAAAAGGTCAAGAAAAAGGTAACAAACCTCAGGGAGGCAGGAGAAATTGGATGGCACAGAAGGCCAAGGGAAACGGGGGAATCCTTTTTCCATCCTCCTGCGCAAGCTGAAAAGTCCCAATGACTCGGCCATACGGGTGGGCGGAAGGCTACAAAGTTTCCTTCCGTAGTGGTCAGCGATAACAGCCAATCGTTATATTCTGACCTTCTTGGCCCAGGACTATGCCATTACATTTTTTTCGGAGACCAAGGGATACAGAAAAGTCCCTGGCCATGAGGTCCTCCTTAAAAGAACTCGTGCAACAGGAAGTAGTGGTACGGGTTCCGCCAGCAGAGCAAGGTCTAGGATTTTATTCCCACATCTTCCTGGTAAGGAAGCCCACAAAAAAGTTCAGAATGATTCTGAATTTGAAACTTCTGAACAAGTCTGTCAGCTACAAGAGTTTCAAAATGGATTCCATTTTTTCAGTCAGGAATTTTTTGATCTTCTCCCAGCAGTCCCAGAAATATTTCAGACTAGCAGTAAAGATGGAGGGAGTGGTTCATCACCTCCAATTCAGGGCCCTCCTATTCGGCCTGTCATTCTCACCTCGTATTTTCACCAAGGTGATGGCGGAAGCATTAGCCCCCCTTCGTCTACAGGGTGTAGCGGTCGTACCTTATCTGGACGACCTCTTGTTCTCCCCCCCCCCCCCCCCCCCCTCGAGGGAAAGACTGTTAGAGGATCTAGCCAGGGCGCGAGGTCATCTGGAGTCGCCACGTAGCGGTGAGTCTGTAAAAGCACCGGAGGGTGGCAGGAGGGGGGGACGTATTGCAGGGTATTGGGGTATCGCACAGGGATAGCTGAGCTGGGATGGATGGGTGGCTGGATCTGTGACTGCAATTGTCACAGATCCAGCGACATCGCTGCTGCTGACACCCGCTCCCCCCCCTTCTCCTCTCACACTATACAGAGGGGAGAGGGAGGAACCGGCGTCATGAAATGAAGCCGGTTTGTTTACAAGTGATCGCTCCGTCATTTGACGTCCCAGGGACGTCCTTCCAGAACAACCCCACCGCGCTGTAGCAGTATAATGTCTATAGCGCGGTGGGCAAGTGGTTAATTAGGTTAGATCTATAGTATACTCCTCTGATAGAAAGGGAGACCACTGAACATAATGTGTCTTTCACATTAATGGATAATTTTACTCGGGTCATTACTCCTTTGCATGATACAGCCATCTATAGGAGTACAGTAGTGAAGTTGCTCTTTAAATTACATGGTAGTAGTTTATAATTTAAAGATGCTCATAAACTCCAGGCCTGTGAGCGGCTTTTCCTTTTTTCTCAAAGTACTCTCTAACCAACCAGATTTCCAGCAGAAACTCCTTTTTACAAATCCCATACAGATTACAGATGGTAGTCACTAGGGATGAACCTAACTACTCCCTGTTCGGTTTGCGCTAGAACTTTCGAACATCGGGAAAGTTCGTAACCGAGTAACGAACCCTGTTGAAGTCTATGGGACCCTAACGTGAAAACTCAAAAGTGCTCATTTTGAAGGCTTACTGCCCTGGGGGACATATATCAATGAAAAAAGGTTTGTATAATGCAATTATTGCTCCAGCAGCTTCTATACACCGTACAGATGTGCTACTTTATAGGTGAATTAAGGGTACCCCCCAGGCCCTATACTAAAGGATTTTTTAATTTTTATACTTTCACTTTAAGTATCAAATCACTGCTCATTTAAAAATTATGCTTTTTATAAAGCCCAAAAAATGACTTTCTTTATCGTACATCATGGGACACAGAGCAGCAAAGTAATCGCTATGTGGGTTATAGAAGCCTACCTTCAGGTGATGGACACTGGAACTGCCAAGACAGGAAGTCCCCTCCCATACCAGAGGTCATAGGACAATGCTGCGGTGATGGGAGAAGATTGGGTCTTCTGTTCTTTAGCAGAACCCTGCGGCATGGAAGATAAGTGGAAGTCTATGCAGAACTTGGTTCAACAGGGAGTCTTCCGTGTGAGCTATTGTCTTGCCTGCTAAATATTTTGCCTGTGTGGAAACCACTATGTCTGTGTACAGATGGGATGGCTGCAGTACCTACGGGTTGCCGCTAGAGGGTGCTGATTTTCCTCTTCTGTGTGTTATACAGGAAAGCCGATGGCTCTATTGTACTGCTGTTTTTTGCTTACCAGCAAGATTGGATAAGGTCACCGTTCATTGCTGCGCCTTCTGGTGTTTTTAGGCGCTCCTTCCCTCTCTTCTGACTGTGGAGCAGCCCCCTTCTCCCGCTGGCGTCCGCGGCGTGCGATGCCAGAAATACATCTGTTCTAAACGGGGAAGCCCTGCAAGCTTTCTTTATTTAGTAAGCAATGGCTTGGGGAGCAAGTCTGTATGATGAGGCCACAATGTAG
The DNA here is from genome assembly GCA_029574335.1 of Rana kukunoris. NCBI lineage: Eukaryota > Metazoa > Chordata > Amphibia > Anura > Ranidae > Rana > Rana kukunoris. The sequence goes on from CM056054.1 coordinate 117,581,898, forward strand.
TACACAGGGAACAAGATTAGAGATTTTTTTGATAAATTCCGGTGTCTCTCCCACAGACTTTTTGTATTTCTACTTCTGTAACGGATATGGAAAAATCGTTGTTTGGGTGTCGGTGGCGCCTTCACACCATAACCCTATAGAGGTACACTTGATGAAAGCAAGAATTGCCCTTGCTGTCAAAAATTGCAATGATATGCACCTGTCAAACATTATATGCCCAGCGTCTAAATGCAAGCTTGTAAAATCTGTTGTCTGTACAACTTCTGCATTTCTACCGGGTGGATTCTGCCCCCTTCCATGAATTTGCATAATGTGCTGTACCACAATGGCAGGTTCCCAGTCACTATTTCTTTTCACATAAGGCCATACCAAGCATGGGCAGGGACAATATATTTTGTTCACACTGGGTAACTCTGCTTGCAACTCGGAAGGATGCAAGCCAGGGCTCAGTGCTGTAGCTTATTGTGCCCCCACGTCTCCATACAGCTGGTAATAATGCGAGATATGTCAGCTCCATTCCATTCAATCATGGCTCTGACAGTGCTCTGTGCCCTGATTGGGTGAAGCTTTTAATGCACTGTGCGGCAAAGCAGTGCATTGTGGTCATTCGGCGGGCCGAACAAATGCTCAAACGACCCTATAATTTGGTTGTTCGGACAACTTCCGAACAGTCAATGTTCAGCCCGAACTCGTGCTCTGCTCGAACCGTTTGCCCGTCCTTACTAGTCGCCTTCCTTTTTTTTTTTTTTTTCTTCCCCCTCCATCCTTTAGACTGTAAGGGCTTATGAGCAGGTCCCCATGCAAGTCTGTTTCTAACTTTTATTTAGATTGCTATTTTTACCTTGTATCATCATTTTTGTAGTGTTCTGTATGGACTGTTTTTTTTTTTTTTTTTTACAGAGGTTTGGCGCTAAAAAGTGCTATTATGCTAATTTTTCAAATATCTAATTGCAGTACATCCAGCAGAACATAAGAACTGATTGTTCAAACATTGATCGAATTCTAGAGCCCCCTGAAGGTCAAGATGAAGGAGTGTGGAAGTATGAACATCTTCGGTATGTGGTGATACATTTCGTATTGTGAAAACTAACATTTACAGTATCCCACAAAAGTGAGTATACCCCTCACGTTTTTAAAAATATTTTATTATCTTTTCACGTGACAACACTGAAGAAATTACACTTTGCTACAATGTAAAAAAGTGAGTGTACAGCTTGTGTAACAGTGTAAACTTGCTGTCCCCTCAAAATAACTCAACACGCAGCCATTAGTGTCTGAACCGCTGGCAACAAAAGTGAGTACACCCCTAAGTGAAAATGTCCAAATTGGGCCCAAAGTGTCAATATTTTGTGTGGCCACCATTATTTTCCAGCACTACTTTAACTCTCTTGGGCATGGCGTTCCCCAGAGCTTCACAGGTTGCCACTGGAGTGCTCTTCTACTCCATGACGACATCATGGAGCTGGTGGATGTTGGCGACCTTGCACTCCTCCACCTTCCATTTGATGATGCTCAATAGGCTTTAGGTCTGGAGACATGCTTGGCCAGTCCATCACCCTTACCCTCAACTTCTTTAGCAAGGCAGTGGTAATTTTAGAGGTGTGTTTGGGGTCGTTATCATGTTGGAATACAGCCCTGCGGCCCAGTCTCTAAAGAGAGGGAATCATGCTCTGCTTCCAGGGCAGCCATCAGAAATTTTGGGGCCCCTTAGTAGTGAGTGTACAGCTTGTATAACAGTGTAAATGTTCTGTCCCATCAAAATCAACACACAGCCATTATGTATAATCCACTGGCAACAAAAGTGAGTACACTCCTAAGTGAAAATGTCCAAATTGAGCCCAAAAGTTTCAATATTTTGTGTGGCCACCATTATTTTCTAGCACAGTTTTAACCCTCTTGGGCATGGAGTTCACCAGCGCTTCACAGGTTGCCACTGGAGCCCTCTTCCACTCCTCCATGACGACATCACAGAGCTGGTGGATGTTAGAGACCTTGCGCTCCTCCACCTTCCTAATGAGGATGCCCCGACAGATGCTTAACAGGCTTTAGGTCTGGAGACATGCTTAGCCAGTCCATCACCTTTACCCTCTGCTTCTTTAACAAGGCAGTGGTCACCTGGAAGGTGTGTTTGGGGTCGTTATCATGTTGGAATACTTCCCTGCGGCCCAGTCTCCAGAGGTAGGGGATCATACATTGCTTCAGTATGTCACAGTACATGTTGGCATTCGTGGTTCCCTCAATTAACTGTAGCTCCCCAGTCCTGGGAAAGCACTCATGCAGCTCCAGGCCATGACACTCCCAAGGAGAGCAGAGGGTCTGATATGATACAACCAGCCGGGACGATTATTCGCCAATCCCGCCACCTTCCGCAATGCCGGTCCATCAGATCTGATACCTCCTTGAGAAACCAGCCAAGGGACTCCATCTCCAGTTGTAAAGTCTGATTAGATCTCATCCATTGGTCCAGTAGAGGCTCTGAAGACCAGTTACTCCTCGATCCGTTCACTGATCATTGATGTTGGTAGTCTACAAATACACAAAAAATCACTGGCGCTAAGTGTGGATACAGATAACCCTGATATAGTTTGTATGTAAGGTATAGGGTGGATAGTCCAGAGCTGCAGGATTCACAGTACCCGGAAGTACCCAACACGCAGAAAAAACTTCAAAACAAATCAGCGCTCATGGATATCTACAAGTCAGATAAAATCCAATAATAAATATATCAAAAAGGAAAAGATTGGTAAAAAAATCCATTTAATAAAAATTCAACAGTTATATGAAAATACTTTCCAGATAGTTCGGTGTGCAGTTAAATGCAAGACTGTAAGGCTAGATTGCCATACACACAGTGTGCAAATGTAATAAGTTTCACCGACAGTCACTTCTTAATTCATAGGTTTAAACATCCTGGGTTCAGTACACATGCCATCGTATAGAGGAAAATGTCAACAGTACCTTTGGGACAGGTGGCAAGCTTGTAGTGATGTAAAAATGGTCATCCGATCTATGGTAGGTGCCTGGCCTCAGGTAATACACATTACCGGCGTGTCACTGCGGGGCAGAGAAGACGGAACCGTCCGAATCCTGCAGCCGGGGACACAGCGCAATGAGGTCTGGAGAGGCGTGTGCTCGTTCCGTTTGATCGCGTTGACGTCACACGTCTGAGATGCCGCTCCACGTTCAGAACCGAGGAGCAAGGATGTACTCGACGCCCTCTACTGGAAGATCCGCAGACTGCAAGCTCCCAATGCAACACAGTGACAAATGTCAGCGGGAAATATAAAAGCACTGTAGCTGGTCTTGCAAAAATGGAAGTTTAGGAGCCCTCATGAATCAGAGGACCAGGATGAGGGGAATAGTGTGGTTTTAAGAGCCTTGACGACGCGTTTCGCGCTTTCTAGCGCTTTTTCAAAGTTAAAGCCTAAACTTCCATTTTTGCAAGACCAGCTACAGTGCTTTTATATTTCCCGCTGACATTTGTCACTGTGTTGCATTGGGAGCTTGCAGTCTGCGGATCTTCCAGTAGAGGGCGTCGAGTACATCCTTGCTCCTCGGTTCTGAACGTGGAGCGGCGTCTCAGACGTGTGACGTCAACGCGATCGAACGGAACGAGCACACGCCTCTCCAGACCTCATTGCGCTGTGTCCCCGGCTGCAGGATTTGTCGGACGGTTCCGTCTTCTCTGCCCCGCAGTGACACGCCGGTAATGTGTATTACCTGAGGCCAGGCACCTACCATAGATCGGATGACCATTTTTACATCACTACAAGCTTGCCACCTGTCCCAAAGGTACTGTTGACATTTTCCTCTATACGATGGTATGTGTACTGAACCCAGGATGTTTAAACCTATGAATTAAGTGACTGTCGGTGAAACTTATTACATTTGCACACTGTGTGTATGGCAATCTAGCCTTACAGTCTTGCATTTAACTGCACACCGAACTATCTGGAAAGTATTTCCATATAACTGTTGAATTTTTATTAAATGTATTTTTTACCAATCTTTTCCTTTTTGATATATTTATTATTGGATTTTATCTGACTTGTAGATATCCATGATAGCTGATTTGTTTTGATGTTGGTAGTCTATACAAAGCCTTTTTGACTTTTAGTGACACATGCCCCCTAAGTCCACTTGGTCCGGTAAGCCTGCACTTTTTCCGGTGGTGGGAACATTTTACATGGAAGAAATCACTCACTTGATGTTCTGATGCTTTTCACATTCACTTGGTGGATCTTCAAAACATTTATGGACTTTATTTGTATATTTATTTAATTTGTCTGATGATACACAATTGATATATACACATTTAAAATTCATAATATTGTGTTTATTGTTCACGGTATATGCATTTATATGTATTACTTTTTTCAATGCTTTTCATCGTGATCATCGTCTAGCGCTACACATTCTTTTCCATGACACTCCCACCACCATGCTTGACTGTAGGCAGGACACACTTGTCTTTGTACTCCTAACATGGTTGCTGCCACACACACTTGACACACCATCTGAACCAAATAAGTTTATCTTGGTCTCATCAGACCACAGGACATGGTTCCAGTAATACATGTCCTTAGTATGCTGGTTTTTTAGCAAACTGTGGGATTTCTTGTGCATCATCTTTAGAAAAGGCTTCCTTCTGCAAAGAAAGCCATGCAGACCTCGTACGTCTATTTCCCAAAGACAAACTTTGGATATGACGCTAAGCATGTGCACTTAACTCCTTTGGTCGACCATGGCGAGGACTGTTCTGAGTGGAACCTGTCCTGTTAGACCACTGCATTATCTTGGCCACCATGCTGCAGCTCAGTTTCAGGGACTTTGCAATCTTCCTATAGCCTAGGTCCTCTTTATGTAGGGCAGCAATTCTTGTTTTCAGGTTCTCGGAGAGTTCTTTGCCATGAGGTGCCATGATGAACTTCCAGTGACCAGTATGAGAGTGAGAGGGATAACACCAAATTTAACAGACCTGCTTCCCATTCACACCTGAGACCTTGTAACACAAATGAGTCGCATGACATCGGGTGTTTAGGACAGCTGCACTCCAATCCGGCACTACTAGTCACAGCAACGGAACCTAGGACAGCTGACGCATTTCACACTAACTTCAACAGCTTTTCTAGGTTTCGTTGCTGTGACTTGTAGTGCCTGTTTCCAGTTTTTTACATTAAAGTTACGTTGGATTGGAGTCCGGCTGTCCTGATCATCTTTTGTTATTTGCCATGTGCATTTCAGACCCTCAGTTTCTGAGAAGATTGCACCCAACAAGACCTGCCTGGAGCAGGAAACTCTGTCTCTTCACTTGACATCGGGGAGGGAAAATGGGTAATTGGGCCCAATTTGGATATTTTTACTTAGGGGTGTGCTAACTTTTGTCGCCAACGGTTTAGACATTAATGGATGTGTTGAGTAATTTTGAGGGGGACAGCAAATTTACAGTTATGCAAGCTGCACACTCACTACTTTACATTGAAGCAACGTGTCATTTCTTCAGTGTTGTAACATGAAAGATAAAATGAAATATTTACAAAAATGTGAGGGGTGTACTCACTTTTGTGAGATAATGTGTATGTCTTTGGGGAAAACCTGTAAATTTTTATAATTTTACTGCAAGGCAGGATTTATAGAAAGAATCCCCTGCCATTTTGAAACCAGTTAGTGCTTGGTTAATTTGGTTAATTACTGTTGATCTGTTTAACGCTTTGCTTACTCTTAGGCCCCGTACACACGAGCGGACAGATTTGTTCAAATCTGTCCGTCCGACAGATTTGAACAAATCTGTCTGCTGGGATTTTGGTTTGCTTGCGTTTACACACAAGCAAACCAAAATCCCCGCCAGCAGACGGCGCGCTGACGTGTCGGTGACGTTGACGCCGCCACGTCACCGCACCAGGAAGTAAAACACTTCCGCGCATGCGCCGAATCCATTCGGCGGCGGTGCGGGACGACATGTCTGCTGGTAAGTGTACTAACCAGCAGACATGTCGGGCGGGCGGATTGCCACCCGATAGATTTCAAAGCATGCTTTGAAATCTGTCGGGTGGCCAAATCCGTCGGCTCGGCCGTACACACGATCGAATCTGTCTGCTGAAACGGTCCGGCGGACCGTTTCCAGCGGACAGATTTGATCGTGTGTACGAGGCCTTAGACTTTGCTCTCTCAAATCACTATTATGGTACACCTCCTGGTAACTGAGAATCCTAAACTGACTTCAGGACAACATGCAGTACACACTTCGAAGACTGCTTATAGAGCACTTGGCGAAAATGAGCCAAGCACTAAGATAACTTTTAGGGCAGGTTGTGTTTCATTAAGTGGCTATAAAGATTAAATATTTAGGGATTAATAACCTTTTTTTTTTTTTCAGCTGTTTATATTCTCAATTGTGAGAAATTTAAATCCGTTGTCTTTTTATATAGCTTATTAATTAATGTTCATCTTTTTAGGCAATTTTGTCTTGAACTCAATGGACTTGCTGTTAAACTCCAGGTAATATATTGTTGTCTTTTAGCAACTGCAAAAAATGTGTGAGTGCTGTGAGGCACGTAGGTTTCTGATCTACACATGGTAAGGGGCTCCAGGTTTTGTGTCTACTAGTCTGTTGTGAAAGAGGAAAAGTTTGTTGTGTGTGTTTTTTTTTTTTTTCAGAATCTTAATATGTTCTGTTCTGGGGCCTGGTGGCTTTGTAGAGTTTTTTTTTTATTTATTTTTTATGGTTGGTAGGATAAAGCCTCCATTATTCTTAGGTCCACGTCTTACCTGGTAGCCAGACCTCGCTATTAGTCTAAGGTGTCCAGTGCCTATTCTATCTGAGCTGAATGATGATAGAGGCTCACTCTCTGCTCTGAGAACCTGTTGCTAGGTGGAAGGCAGACAAAAAAAATGTTGACTGTTTTTTTTAACCTATTTTTAGTCAGGAATTGACTTGAGATTAGTTGGTGGTTTGAACGATTAGGGTTATATTTTGTTTTATGCTCTAGACTTGCTGTGCAAGGCCCTCCTGCACTGATGCGGTTTGCCTTGCTGAATAAAACTGTAGGAAGAACCTGTTTGGACTGTTCCTGGGTGTCCCTCCCTCTTCCATGATTACCGCTGTCAATACCGGTTGAGCCTGTCCTCCTTACAGAGTATTTTTTCAAAAATATTCAGTGCATTGTACAGAGAAAATTTAGGAGAGAAGAGAGCTCCAGTTCCTAATGTGTTCCTATGTGTATTGCTGACCTGATGTAGTAGTGTCACTACCTGATATTTAGAAGACACGGTACAAGCAATTAGTGTGGGTGTTGTACAAGGGCTGATGCAGAATGCTACAATGTGACTAAAGAATGTCTCGTACAAGTCAGCACATTCCAGCATAATTGATTATTCCACTCTGCTTGCCTTAAAAGAGTTCTTGCACTGGTCTGAATAAAAAGCTAAAGGGGTCTTAATTGCTTAATCACTGTATGGGGACAGATGGATCTGGTTGTCACTATGGATACCTGTCTTTCTTGTGCTAGCTTACGATGTAAGTAAATGAGCTTCTATTATTTTCTCCCTTTTGGTCTTCTTCATTGACCATTTAAAAGGATTTTTGTTCAGTCTGTTTAATAGATGCAAAAAAAAAACTGTTTTTCCAGACATCTTGTGAGCTGGTAACTGCCTGTGTACATGGAGGGATTATTGGTATAAGAAACGGGTAGGGGGTGCGGAGAGCACTGTGTTCCTTGTAATCTAACAAAAATGGCCATTACATCAATTTTAATGGGCACAGCTGATGAGATGCTTTGGAATTCAGAGCTGTGTTGTCACGTCAAAGAGGAAGGTAGGAATGTACTACATTTGACACGTCCACACTTATTCCCGTGATTTTGTAGAATGTTTAGGGATAAAGCTTGAGGAAAGTTGCATGTATTTTTATTTTGCCTTGATACTTACTTACTTTTTGTATATTCAGTTTGTGAATATACAGGGATTCAATGAATCTTAAAGGTAACAAATAGAACAGTATGGATGGCTATAGCTATATTACTAGGGTGTGGAAGAGCAGATATAAAGTAACCTCACTGCTTCTCAGTAGTGCTGTACAGTCTGTAGTATTTTAAAACCTAAAGTGCATCCAAGTGCCTGTTCAGACATAAACGCGCATATAAATGCAAAAAAAAATTGGATATGCATTACCTTCCTTTGACAAGCATTTATGTACATTTATTTTTAACTTTTTATTTATAGAGGCAATATACAAAGTTGGCAAGTAAACAATCCAGATAAGTTACACACTCAGGACAGAGCATTGATGGTAAAAAACAGGGTTGGAAAGACAAGATACAGGGTTCTTGAGATACCATATCGGTCCAGGCATCCAGTTTATCACCGGTTTGAACAGGATACACTCGCAAGAAGGTCAACTGAAAGGGGAAGTGGGGAAGGAATGAAAAGGAGGGAGAGGGAAGGCATCCCTGTAGTGCAGTTCTGGTAAACCTTGGCACCCCAGATGTTTTGGAACTACATTTCCCATGCTGCTCATGCATTTTCTACTGCAGTGTAATTGAGCATCATGGGAAAATGTAGTTCCAAAACATCTGGCGTGCCAAAGTTCACCATTACGCTGCCTAATCTGGGTTAGAGGCCAACAAGTCGGCATATTTGTCAGAATAGGTAAATCGGGTCCAGCAGAACCATGTCTTTTTAAAATGGGCTTCTTGCTTCCGGAGGGATAGCTTAAGCTCCTCCATCCACCATAATGTCTGTCACAGACCTGGGCCATGTTTAGGAGATGGAGCGACTGTATATATGTTTAGAGAAGGAGCTGAGGTGAAGCAGAGAGAAATCGATGAGTTCCAGAACCAGGGCACAGACATCCAGGTTATTTCCTGACATCACATCCTTTTCCTGTTGGTGAGTGGAAAGGGGAGACAGATGAACTTGTTTTTGTTTTGGAGAGGCTTTGGCAAACAGGATGTCTAGTATAGCATTGTAATGGCACTAGTTATATTGAAGAGGAGGAGGTAGCTGAGGAGATCGGGCATGCCAAATGGTGCTATTGAGGGCATCCATTACTCAAGAAATGTGAGAGTAAAGGGAAGTTTTGGATCTTATACCAGGATTTGGGATGCTCTTGTTCTTCCATTGTGGTACAACACAGGTCACTACAGTATGTGTGTGTGTGAACGGGGCATAAACCTAAAACCCCAATGTAACATGGCTGCATTCCTATTCTTTTCCTTTTTTTATTGTGTGATATTTATGCCAGTAATACACTTTTTATCTTGGGGGGGGGGGGGGTGATAATAATGCTTACTCTACTGTATCTGGACAACTAACTGCACAGGATTACTGAAACTTCCTCCTCTCCTTTTCTCAGTAAGAGGGGGTAGGGGTCTGTAGTCCGAATATTGTAGTCAATAAGAATGCAGGGCAAGCAGAGATCACAGGAAGCTATTGGCTGACAAATTTTGACAAGATCAACTGATACATCTGTTTTGTCAAGTTCAAAAGAATATAACAAAACTTTTGATGGTATATTTAATGGATCAAAAGAGAAAAATAAGACAAGTTCATTGTTGTGGTTTACATAGTATTTTACAGATAAACGTGTGCCTTCAAAGTAGGGTGATTGCAGAGATTTCTTTAAGCTTGGCTTAATATGTGGGTTTTATTTTCATTATATAGGCTGAATGTCATCCGGACTCTTGCACCCAAATGACAGCAACAGAACAATGGATATTTCTTTGTGCAGCTCATAAAACTCCAAAAGAGGTGAATCTCGCCTGTTACTTTTTACTGATTATTAGGCAAGATACTTCTGAGATGACTTAAAGCAAAAGCGAAGTAATACTCTGACCTGGTGCAAACCTGATCCAATAATGATTCTATATCACAAGGGCTAAATCTGTGTCTGTAGTGCATGTTCAAACATAAATCCCATAAATATTCTAATATTATTAGATTTTTACTTCAGGATTATATGATTTTGGAAATTCTAGAGAAATGCTTAAAGCGTTTGTATACCCTCATATACTACTTGCACCTACAGGTAAGCCTACATTAAGGCATACCTGTAGGTGCTTGCAATATCTCCTTAACCTACATGGTTAAGGAGATATTTGCAGAAGATCGGGCACCAATGTCTACGGCACATACGCGTCGTAGACAACGCCACAGGCGCACTGAGCGCACCAGGTCATCGCCGCTCTGGCCAGTCACAGCGCCGGAGCAGGAAAAAACGGAAATCACTCCGGGTATCGTGGTGGAGGAAAGGAACGAGGGTCGGTGCGGGTTCTTCGATCTAAGGTAAGTAATTGATAATGAGCTAGTATGCTAGTCATACTAGCTCATTAGGCCTTTTTAATTGCAGGTTTTTTGGGGGGTATACAACCACTTTAAATAATGCATTACAATTTAACTAAGCCCATTCGATTTTAGTCAACTAAATTGTACTGGTGATTTTAATAGACTAAAACAGATGACTAAAATACGACTAAAATTACATTTTGCCATCAAAATTGAACAGATCTTGCATAAAAAGCTTGTTATTATTGCAACCAATTAAATTTTTTGCTTTTAAGTGTTTAAGTAATTTTGTTTTTGTTTTAGTGTCCTGCCATAGATTACACAAGGCATACACTGGATGGTGCTGCATGTCTCTTGAATAGCAATAAATATTTTCCAAGCAGGTAAGTTTGTATAATGAATGAAACAAGTTAATTCATTCTGAACTAAAATGTTACTGTTAATACACAAAATTAGCTGATGCTTAGTGTTAACCCCCAAAAAATTATTGTAATCTGCCACCCTCTAAACTGTAAAAACCTGTCTGATCCAACTTTGAGTCCCCCTCTCTGCGTTGACCACCATAATCAGGGCTGCTGAGCCCTGACCACCATGGTCAGCGTACATCCCTCCACCATACGCAGCCCTGCTCTCTGCTTTCCTTTCTCCCCCTCCCTCCTTGGCTGTCCGCTCCCTGTTCTGTGTATCTGTCTCCGCAAGTAAAAAAAACTTGAAATGGTCGCTGCCAGACCCTCTATTATAGGCAGGCATACCACACTAAGTTTTCTTCTAAAAACAAGGATTGTAAACACATTTTTAATGCCCGGTACAAACAATCCGATTATCGGACGAATGATCGTCCGTTTTTTTTTTTTTAATGCTAATCTCACGTCGAATCTGAGTTTACTAAAGTCACGAAAATTCTCGTACGGCAGAATAAAAAATCGGAAGTGATGTCATGTGTTGTAATGCATTTGTATTGGATTTTCGAACAACGGCTGTACTGATTAAACGAAAATCGTACGATCTGCCATCGCACGAAAAAAAAATTTCGTGCATGTCCGATAGAATAAAATCGGATGAACTGTCCTGATCGGCTCTCGGAAGCGCTGTACTAACGATCCGATTATCGTCCGATCGTCTCGAAAGCGGCATTTGCCGTACGATTTTCGGATCGTGTGTACGGGGCTTAAGGCTATTTTCAGGCAGGTCACGTGACTCGTGGCCGCTTTACATCTCCAAGACAGGGCTTCTACGGGGATATCCCTTAGGAAAGGGAGGACAATCCATAGTTTAGAATCTGTGTATAAAACCTAATGAAAGGGCCAAACAACAAGAGTCCAGAAGTTTTAATGATGAAATTAAATACAATTAATTTGCAGTCAGAGAAAATTTCCCCATGCTGCACAGATCCTAAGGCATTTGCAAACCATTACAAATCACCCCTGGTCATTATGTCATGCCAAGATACAGATATCTCAGAAGCGTCATGTTGTATTTGTATGCTGAAACCTAAAACTAATAAAATATATTTAACATGAAAAGTTGTGGGCATATGTACACCTAGGACTATTCAATCAATGTGTATATACGTGCTGGAATCCCAATGCCTTGGATGTTTGGCCCTTGTTCACACCATTGATTTGTAATGCAATTTGACAGTTTTAAATCGCATGACAAGTCACACCCTATTTTTGACAATGGAACTGTTCAAATCGCTGTCTCAAAAAGTTTCCTGCACTATTCTGCAATTTCATTGCGATGTGCATTGACTTCTGTTACATGAAGCCACAATTAAATCGCTGATCCAAATGATACCAATCTGAGGCTTTGAAATCATGCTAATGTAATGCGATTTCAAAGCCGCACTAGTGTGAATCAGGGCTTACATTAGACTTTAGTCATTAATAATCTGATTTACCAGTTCCCAAAATACTTTATTGTAAGGCTTCATGCACACTGGCACTCAAAAAGATTTTTTTTGGAGTATAGGCATTTTTTTCTTTCTTTTTTTTTTTAAAAGCCCCATAAACTCCACTATGTTATCCTATGTGTCTATGCACACATGGATGTTTTTGGATGTTTATCAGCAGTGGAGTTTATGGGCTGTTTTCTGAACGCCATAAAATTGCGTTCAAGAGCAGTCTTAGAAACGCCAGATGCCAATAAAAGGTGTTAAACGAGGGTTCACGCATTAAACCTTGTTGGGGGTTTCTCTGGCTCTATTCAAAATCAATGGTTCCCTATGGGAGCTTATTGGTTTGAATAGAAGTCGCACCGCAAGTCAGATTATCATGAATTGGCGTGAGGTTCCCCACCTCGGACGATACCAGGCCCGGAGAGGGGGGAAGAAGAACTGGAAGGCGGGAGAAGAGGCTGCAGAGCACGGAGAAGTCCGAAGGGCCTGGTATCGTCCGAGGGGTGAACCCCCACACCAATTATTTTTTTCCTTTTTGGCGGGGTTCCCCTTCATCCTCGGCACACAAGTCAGATCATGATGATCTGACTTGCGATGCGTCTTCTATTCAAATCAATGGGCTCCCATAGGGAACCATTGATTTTGAATAGAGACCAAAACGCAGTTGAAAGCTAGCGCTGCTAAACGTGCATTGAAGGCAAAACAAAACGCTGATAAAATCATATTTTTAAAGCAGCGTTTTCCTGCCAGCATTCCTGCATTCAAAACAACCGTTTTTGAGCTCTAGTGTGCATGGAGCCTTACAGTCCATAGGTCTGTAATCACGGGTGTTGTTTAACATAATTCAGCTTTAAATTTAGGGTTTCCCAGAAAAGGGTTGCTTGTTTTTCTGCTGTAGAGAAGCTACCGTAATCTCTAGTATGAATCATCTAGCAAACTGTTAAAAGATGTGAAGAGTTTGAGAAAAACAGTTGTTCATAGTTTTAATATAACTTGGGTTTTGTAGGTGTAGAACTCTTATGTAATGCCAACGTCCCAAAAGCAGTGGGTTGAGGCCGTATAGATAATACTTGTCTGTGTAAAATCTAAATGTTGTTTCCACAGGGTTAGCATAAAGGAATCATCTGTTGCCAAACTAGGATCCGTGTGTCGTAGGATTTATAGAATATTTTCACATGCTTATTTTCATCATCGGCAAATTTTTGATGAATATGAGGTATGTATTTTATTATCTTCATTTTATATAAATCAACTTCTTTGCAACTCTTGATATTCTCTTTGTCAATATCCTAGTTGTATATAAATGGAGCCCGAGTAAAAAAAAAAATGGCAATTGTTATGCATACAGATCACAATCTTGATTACCCTTTCAATTTTTCATAATTGTGCAATGGTTTTGCACAGAGTGGTCCCTTGCCTCCTTTGGAGGTCCCCTGCTGGCGCTCTCTCCGCTCCTCTTCTTCTCCACTTGTGCAGAAGATTTTTTATCTTAATGTAGACAATGCATTAAGATAAAAAATGTTTTGCTTTTATAACCACTTTTTCCATTTTTGCAGTAGAATTTGAGAGAACCATACTAATGGCTAACGGCAGACATTTTTCAGCTTGCTCAGCATGATCTTTCCCAATAGTTGGGCTCAGGGGACTGGCTGAGTCCAAATCTCATTAACATACAATGGAGAAGCCTCCCCCTTCTTCAGGGTTTTTGGTACGTGTAAACGGAGATGGTGTGCTCTGCGGAGGTATCGGAAACTCTTGTGAAAGTGGATATCTGCAGTGTTGCTGCCAAGGCAGCCACTGCATCAGCACAGCGGGCATCTGCTTTTACAAGAGTTTGTTATTTCTGTGGAGTCCACCCATCAGTGCTTACATGTACCAACAACCCTGAAAAAGGGGGAGGCAGGTTTCCCCAAAACATGTTGGCTTGATTTGTATATGTACACAGCAGGGACGTGGAGCTCTGTGTGTAAACACAGAGCTCCACGTCCTGTCAGGGAGTCGGATGCTGTGTCCCTTGTACATAGGGACACAGCATCGGTCACCTCCCCCAGTCACCCCTCTCCCCCTACACAATTAGAACACACCCAGGATACACATTTAACCCCTTCCTCACCCCCTAGTGTTAACCCCTTCCCTGCCAGTCACATTTATACAGTAATTGGTGCATTTTTATAGCACTGATCCATTTTATAAATGTGAATGTTCCCAAATTTGTGTCAAGTGTCCGATATGTCCGCCGCAATATCGCAGTCCCAATAAACATCGCAGATCGCCGCCATTACTAGTAAAAAAAAAAATTATAATAAAAAAATAATTCTGTTCACCATTTTGTAGGCGCTATAACTTTTGCGCAAACCAGTCGCTTATTGCGTTTTTTTTTTTTTTATATATATTTCAAAAATACGTCGCAAAATACGTATCGGCCTTAACTGAGAAAATTGAAAAAATTAAATAAAAAAATAGGATATTATAGCAACAAGTAAAAAATATATATATTTTTTTTAAATTGTCGCTATTTTTTTTTTTTATAGCGCAAAAAATAAACACTGCAGAGGTGATCAAATACCACCAAAATAAAGCTCCATTTGTGGGAAAAAAAGGACGTCAATTTTGTTTGGGAGCCACGTCGTGCGGCCGCGCAAATGTCAGTTAAAGCGACGCAGTGCCGGAAGCTGAAATTTCGCCTGGGCACGAAGGGGGTTTATGTGCCCAGTAAGCAAGTGGTTAATATCTTTTTCCACTGCAGCAATATTGCAGTCATACCAGTAAGGTAGCAACCCACACTTCCAAAGAGAGTGGTCCCCAGCTCCAGCTAACTCTGGTCCATGTTGGACATTTTTCCAGATGCTTTAAGAGACGTCTTAATGTTTGCCAACTATAGCAACTTTTAAAGGGAATTTTTTCCCTCTATTTTTTCCCCTCCCAACCAACTTTATTGTAACAGAAAGTGCATACATGTCTTTACATACATCTAAAGTGTCAATGACAACATGAGGGTGTACAGTGATCAGAATACCGAAAGTTCAAAACCGGTTTCATGGCCAACAAACAAATAATTTTAATTAACCAAAGAAATGATAAAAAAAAGAGATCAGTATCTGGTGCTGACCATACAGGTCCTCCAGACCCACAACAGAGTGCCCAGCCAGGTGTAGGCCACCAATCTGGCACCACAGACCCGTGGCACCTTACTTACAAGTATCAGAGTCTTGTAGCCAGCTAAAGGGAATTTTTAGTCTTCAAAGCTTCCTGTGTTTTATCTTCAATGCATCTGAATTTTGCACTTGTGCTTATTTTTTTTATGTTTGGGGGTTCTAAGTAATTTTCTAGCAAAAAATTATAATTTTAACTTGTAAGCAACAAGTGTCAGAAGTATGCCTGGTCTTGAAGTGGTTAAAGTGAAGTTTCTCCCCTTTTCATGCGGTTTTACAGCTGATGTGTACACCGCCTATGTTTTAGTTTAAAAAAAACAAGCCTGAGAAGTTCCATTTTGTGAAGTCGATTTTTTGTGGTTGTATTATGTACTGCTTTATCCAAAGTACTAGAATATGATGTTGCCTTATGTTTTGTTTCCTTATAGAATGAAACATTTTTGTGTCATCGGTTCACAAAGTTTGTGATGAAATATAACCTTATGTCCAAAGATAACCTGATTGTTCCTCTCTTGGATGAAGAAGTGCAAAGTTCATCTGCCCGGGAAAGCGAAGCATAATTCTATTCATGTTCAGATAATCCAACATGAACTTATCGTTGGTGATTCGATACAACTATTAACAAATCTGTACTGTATATATATATATATATATCTTTTAAATCAAGAAAATTCTGTATCTTGTCTTCTAGTGCAGTAGTTATCAGCCTTTTCCAACTTTCTTGACATATTATTGACTGCTTTTGTTGTGAGGTTTTTTTTTTTAAGCTGCAAATATGTTTTGTTAAGATATTGATCACAAGCAAATTATGTTTTTATCATGTTGGGAAGAAGCAAATATGTATTGGTTAAGTACCTTGTACTTGTGCAAAAAGGCAGAAGTATTGTTAAAGCGGAATTTCACCCTAAATATAAGCTCTCCCATGTGATCCAGCATACTGGCGTCAGCGCCAGTATGCTGTTTTTTTTTTTTTTAAATCCATGTACTTACTGTCTTATGCAGAATTTTATTTTTTTTACCCCGCGGTGGACGGCGCCAGTATAGCGCGTCACATCTTACGAAAGTACCCGAAAAGCACTCGGGTAATCGCGGTGAAAATGCGGCGCCTGCGCACAGACCTAGGAGCTGACTGCGCAGGCGCCGTATTTCTCCGAGTCCTATTTCGGCGTTTTTCGGAGGGCGTGACGTGCCATAGCCGTAGGACTCGAAGAAATACGGCGCCTGCGCAGTCAGCTCCTAGGTCTGTGCGCAGGCGCCGCATTTTCGCCGAGATTACCCGAGTCCTTTTCGGGTACTTTCGTAAGATGTGACGCGCTATACTGGCGCCGTCCACCGCGGGGTAAAAAAAATAAAATTCTGCATAAGACAGTAAGTACATGGATTTAAAAAAAAAAAAACAGCATACTGGCGCTGACGCCAGTATGCTGGATCACATGGGAGGGCTTATATTTAGGGTGAAATTCCGCTTTAAAGGCATGTCCTGTAAAGGTAATAGGAAATGTATGCGCAGAGCAAGCGGTTTGAGCACGATGAGGCTCTAAAATTAGATGCATTTGCAAATATAGCCTGAAATAATGGGATTCAAACTGTTTTATTGTATGCTCTGGACAATGTCCTGTTTGTTTTTGTTTTAAAGGATAAGTTCAGCTTCGGGAACATGTTGCAAGTTCACCCGTTTTTAGGCTGGAACATGTAACATCTTCCTGCAGTGGCTTGGCATACTGAGCCCTCTGAGTGACAGCTGTATGGGGAGATGTTCCCAGCGCTAGCTGTCACTTTTTTGAAAAGAACATGGCCGTGCAGGGCTCCGCCCACACGTTCATGTCATTCATTTAGAGTTCTGTGAATGACTGAACTACAAATAGTGACATCCTTTGTAGATGTTGGCTTGTAGTTCTCAATGAACCACCACAGCACTGTTAAGCGTTCTAGGTAGTTCATTGATTCTTCCTGTCTTTGTGTAACTACCTGGCCATACAATTTATGGGCAGACAGCTTACACTAACAGTCTGCAGAAGGCCTGGATTGCACCCATTATCTGCTGATCGCTGGTGCAATGCTTTCAAGGCTCCTAAAAAAGAAAAATTGTAACTGTAAAAAAATTTTTTAAAGGTGAACTTTATCCTTTAATCGTGCTGTTGACAGATTTAACCACTTTTTGATGGTCGCCTCCTTAAACTTGAGCTACACAGAAGAGTTTACTAGCTCAGTTTTGATACTTAAACAGCTAGGAATAGCAATTGATTCTATTACAGATGTAGCAAATGGCTCCCTGTGAAGTAAGCTACACAAAAAGTGTGTAGTGGTGATCAGTCTTGCATAATTCCACAAGGCTAAAATCATGTGAAGTTGATAACTACAAGGTGCTACTGCATGCTACTTGTGTAGCTTAATAGAGAGCCTTTAAAGTGATTGTAAAGTCTTGTTTTTTTTTCCTATAAAAATAACAAACATGTTATACTTGCCTGCTTTGTTGCAGTGGATTTGCACAGAGCAGCCCGGATCCTTCTCTTCTCTGTGCATCTTTGACGCTCCTGGCCCCTCCCTCCTGTCCAGTGCCCCCACAGCAAGCAGCTTTCTATGGGGGCACTCAAGCCGAGTGATGAGTCACAGCTCCCTGTGTCTATTTAGACACGGAGACCCCACCCCAGCCCCCTCTCCCTGATTAGCTAGCTGACTTTGACACCAGCAGGAACCAGTGGCACCGCTGCTGTATCTCAGCCAATTAGGAAGGAGAATCTGGACAGCTGAGACATCGCTGGATAGAGAGGGACCCCGGGTAAGTATTGGGGGGGAGGGGGGGCTGCTGCACACAGAAGGCTTTTTATCCTAATGTCTAGAATGCATTAAGATGAAAAACCTTCTGCCTTTACAACCCCTTTGAGAGCCATTTGTTCTATCTGTTAAGCAATCATCAAATGGCAATCGTAAGATTTTAGTAAGACTTTTAAAATCTTCTAGATGTAGATTAATCAGGTGATTGCTAGTCAGTGGTTATTCTCTTAGCAGTCTGTGTAGCTTTTAAGTGTTTGGGTTCCAAAGTTTGCATTGCATTTTTTTTCAGTAGACCTTAAAAGGCATAACTTTTGACAATGCTTTTTTATCACTCGATAGTATTTACCGTTACATATTATGAAAATACTATAATATTTCATTTTAAATATAATGGAATGTTTTAATATTTCACAAAAAGTACTGTAGCATGCAGTGGATTGTCTTATGTTACAGATCCTGTAATTGTGCATCATTTATAATAAATATTTTATTTAGCAAAAAAGAAAATCGCAGCTCATCGACAGATTGATTTTGGATATTTTAAATAAAATAGCTATATAATGTATGTAGTAGGGTTGTCCCGATACCACTTTTTTAAGACCGAGTACAAGTACCGATACTTTTTTTTTCAAGTACTCCCAGATACCGATTACCGATACTTTTTTAATTTATTTTTGTCATGTGTCAGTATTTTATTTTATTTTACAATTTAAGTTTTTCACAATTTTTTTGTTGTCTTTTCACAATGCTTTCTTGGGGGGGGGGGGGATGTGTCAGTGTGTGGGGAGAGCAGAACGCCAGCGGCACGGAGGGGGGACACGGAGCACGGAGGGGGAGAGCAGAACGGAAGTGGCACGGAGGGGGGACCTAGGAGCATGGAGGGAGAGAGCAAAACGGCAGCGGCACGGAGGGGGGACATAGGAGGGAGAGAGCAGAACGGATGGGGGAACTGGAGGAGGATACAGGGAAAGTCAGGTATCGGTAATTTGGGGGAAAAATACATATGTAGAGGACAAGAGGGGGGAAAAAAGTGGCAGTTGCATGCTCTATAGTAGCAAAACCTGGTCACAATCCAAGTAATCCAGTGTACACTTTGTTCACCTAATGGGCCTCCTCATAGAGTTTGAGGCAGTGGCGTAGCGTGGGTTACCAGAGTCCCTTCCACCAAAATATAGATGTATGTATGTGTTTTGTGTAAGTCCCCTTTTGCTACCAACACAGCCCATCGAGGCATGGACACCCCCAGACCTCAGAAGGTATGCTGAAGTACCTGACATTAAGCCATTAGTTAAAAAAAACTGTTAGTTCTGCGAGGTGAGGCCTCCATGGATCGGACTTGTTTTTTCAGCACATCCCACAGATGGATTGAGATCTGAAAATTTTAGAGGCCAAGTTAACAACTCAAACTTGTGTTCCGTAAGCCATTCTTGAACCATTTTTGCAGTGTGGTATAGTGCATTATCCTACTGAAGAAGAGCCATTGTCATTAGAGAATACTGTTTCCACAAACATGTATTTCTTTATCGTACATCACGGGACACAGAGCGCATAGCCATTACACTTGGGTTATATGGGTACCTTCAGGTGTGGACACTGGTGTAATCAATTTCACAGGAAGTTTCCTCCCTATATAACCCCCTCCCACTGGGAGTGCTTCAGTTTTTTCGCCAGTGTCTTAGGTGTTGGTCACGTCTAGCTGTCCCTCGGAGGTCTCGGGACCCAGGATAGCTAGCCGGATCCGTCCGAAGTGCTTCAAAGCCAAGGTGTACGGTACCCGGGCCCTGCTGGAGTGGGATTTTGCCTATAATGCCTCTCCTTGGAGGGCTGGATTCTGGGCTCCAGTGCCTTAGTCTCTTCCAAGAACTAAACGCTACTGATGCCAGGATGCTATATAGGTCCAGGGGTGTGGGTTCCTTAACACAGGACCCCGGTCCCTGAAGGTCCAAGACAATACCCACGGAGATGGGGGAAGGCTGGGCCTCTTGCATTTTGCAATACCCTGCGGCGTGGAGCAGGTAAGAGGGAACCTGCGGGACTTGGTTCGACAGGAGGTATCCCCCTGGGGGTTCTGGGTTGGCTAATGGTATGCTTGTGCATCAGCCACTATCTCCACTATGTCTTTTGAGGCAGGATGGGATGTACTAATGTTTACCCAGATAACATGTAGATATATATATGCTTTTAAAGATATGTATTTTGCTACTCCCCCCAGACTTGCCTGTTAGTATGATACTGCAGCCCCACGTGTTATAGGGAGGAAATGCTGACAAAACTCCTGTTTCCTAGGAAGCCTATGGGGACAGCTTCCTCTATGTGTGCACTACAAAGATTAGTGTCTTACCTGGTGTCTGTTGGGTTGCTAGCGCTGGTCCAGGCTTCTCCTCTGCTCTCTGCTTCCTCCATGTTGGTTTCAGCGTGGGGGGGCGGGGGCGCGCGCGCCGCCTTTTACAGCGTCAGCGTGCGTGGGGCGGACCAGCAGCGTCAGGTCTCAGATAAAGCAAAAAAGCATTTCCTGGCTGGTCATTCCCTCCTGAGAGCAGTGGAGGCTGAGGACATAGAGCGCGCAGCTGAGCCAGTTCTGGCTAACAGTGACACCCAGTGGTGGTTTGTGGATCTTCAGGTCTGGACTTAGTCCACACTGACCAGAGAAAAAAAAAAAAAATTTCTTAAAGGGACTCAGCCTTAGATCTGGCAGTATCTGAGTCGGTGCAACCTTGGACTCCAGCTAACTGGCATTGGTGTGGCAATACTCACAGGACTTTCCTCGGTATTGCCGCCTTCTCAGGCGTATGAAAATTTAGAGGATTTGGGCCAGGCTCCAGTGGTCCCACCCTCACCAGATAGACCACCGAACAGCATCGTGCAGGAGCCATTGAGGGTGCTAGGGGCAGAGGCGGCCCCCAATCAACCCATTCCCGTTTATGTTACGGAAGAAATGCTAGAATCCACCCTGGGTGGGCTAGAGAAAAGGTTAACTGCTTTAATTGCCCACTCTTTGCCGGGTGGCTAGATCCCCATCACCTAGAACGGTGTGTTCGGATGCAGAGGTCCTCTCTTTGGAGGAATTGGACCCACAGGGGGATCAAGCGGACCTGAGTCCCGACGGGTCAGACATTGAAGATTCCACTATAGATGACATTTTTTCGGCTTCTCAAGCAGAGAGTCTGTGGATCCAGTCTCTGACGGATATGGTTCGCACTGCTTTTAAACTTCCAGTGTCAGAACAATTAACCCCCCCGCGGTATCCTCTTTAGGTTCCTTGAAGGCACCGTTGAGTGGTGCGTCTTTCCCGGTTCACCCCCTTCTGGAGAGCGTGATTTTTCAGGATTGGGCTCGACCTGATTTTTATCCCTTCTAGAAGGTTCACCATTCTCTATCCTATGGAAGAAGAATTTGCAAAGAAATGGGCACTCCCTACCGTGGACGCAGCCATTTCCTGCGTAAATAAATCCCTGACCTGTCCGGTGGAAAATGTCCAGATGTTTAAAGATCCAGTCGACAAAAAATTGGAGACCCTACTGAAGGCTTCTTTTACCACAGTAGGTGCCGTGGTTCAGCCAGCAGTGGCAGCCATTGGCGTTTGTCAGGCTTTAAAGGATCAGACTAAACAGATATTAAGGGACATACCGGCTCAGCAAGCTCGTGAATTGGCTGACCTCCCAAGAGCTCTCTGCTTTGCAGTAGATGCTATTAAGGACTCCGTTCAACAGGCGTCCCGTTTATCTCTGCTGTTGGTTCATATGCGTCGCCTTTTGTGGCTAAAAAACTGGTCAGCAGAGGCACCCTGCAAAAAGCTTTTAGCAGGATTTCCCTTTCATGGTGGGAGACTATTCGGTGAAGACCTAGATAAATATATCCAGACCATATCAAGTGGTAAAAGTTCTTTCTTGCCTGTCAAGAAAAGATCGCGTGGGCCCGCGTTTAAGCGACAGGCCTTCGCAGGCTCGGCCCCTTCAACTTCCCGTCAGTATCGACGGCCTCCCGGGCGTTCAGCATTTAATAGCTGCCCACAAGGACAAGCCACGACAGGCAAGAGGCCATGGTCTCGCAAGCCGGTTAAACCAGTCCTCAAGTCAGATTCATGAAGGGGCGCCCCCACTCTCTTGGGTGGGGGGAAGGCTTTGGTTTTTCTCCGAAGTGTGGAAGGCCAGAATTCCCGACTCTTGGGTAAGGTCCGTGGTAGCCACGGGCTACAAGCTAGAGTTTCGGGAAGTCCCCCCTCCTCATTTTCAGGGGTCAAGTCTTCCAAGCGACCCATTAAAGAGGGCCTCTCTTGTAAAAGCATTGGATCGTCTCTTGCTCCAAGGAGTAATTGTAGAAGTACCAACCCAGGAATGGGGTCTGGGATTCTACTCCAACCTTTTCATAATACCAAAGCCCAATGGCGACGTCAGGCCTATCTTAGACCTCAAACGCCTAAATCGCTTTCTAAACATTCAGACCTTTCGTATGGAGTCCATACGTTCGGTGGCAGCCAGCCTACATCAAGACGACTTTCTAGCATCTATAGACATAAAAGATGCGTATCTGCACGTGCCGATCTACCTGGCACATCACAGGTTTCTTCGTTTTATGATAGATCACGCCATTACCAGTTCGTAGCCCTCCCTTTCGGGTTGGC
This sequence comes from Rana kukunoris, assembly GCA_029574335.1. NCBI lineage: Eukaryota > Metazoa > Chordata > Amphibia > Anura > Ranidae > Rana > Rana kukunoris. The sequence goes on from CM056054.1 coordinate 117,604,624, forward strand.
AACAGCTCCGCGGGTATTCACAAAGGTGTTAGCCCCGGTGCTAGCCGTCCTAAGGACAGAAGGCATTTTGGTCTTGGCATACTTGGACGATCTTCTGGTTATCGACAGCTCAGCTTCCAGCCTCAATCAGGCAGTAGGTCGCACAGTTCAGCATCTAGAGGAATTCGGGTGGATTGTAAACCTAGAAAAATCGGTATTGAAACCCACAAAGCAGTTGGAATATCTAGGCCTTCGGCTAGATACAGACTGCCAGAGGATAATTTTACCTCAAGCAAAGATCAGATCAATAGCTCAAGCAGTTCAAGTGATCTTAGGCAAGAAGAGGCCGACTATTCGCCTATGTATGCGACTGCTGAGGAAGATGGTGGCCGCCTTCGAGGCAGTACCCTACGCCCAAATCCATACCAGATATCTTCAGGCAGCCATTCTCTCTGCTTGGAACAAGGCCATTCAGGCGTTAGATCGTCCGTTAGTGCTCTCCCCGAAGGTCCGGCGCAGCCTGTCTTGGTGGCTGGTCCCTCAAAATTTGTCAAAAGGGAAATCCTTTTGCCCCATCACGTGGAAGATAGTATCCACGGATGCCAGCCTGTCAGGTTGGGGGGCAGTTCTAGCAGTAAGGATACAGTCCGACAACGCCACAGCGGTGGCATACATAAACCACCAGGGGGGCACGAAGAGCCCAGCAGCCCAAAGAGAAGTAAACCTGATTTTCTCATGGGCCGAAGCCCATGTACCCTGCATCTCGGCGGTGTTCATCCCAGGGATAGACAATTCTCAAGCAGATTTTTTGAGTCGTCAACAGTTGCTCCCGGGGGAGTGGTCTCTTCACCCCCAGGTATTCCAAGAGATTTGCCAAAGATTCGGAGTCCCAGATGTGGACATTATGGCAACGAGATCCAACAAAAAGTTGGACAGATTCATATCCCGAGCCAGGGATCCCTCGGCCTACGGGACCGATGCGTTGGTTTGCCCTTGGCACCAGTTTTCTCTTCTGTATGCGTTCCCTCCACTGCAGATGATTCCCCGCCTTCTACGGAGGATCCGGGTGGAGCGCAGGCCTGTGATCCTGGTGGCCCCAGCCTGGCCCAGGAGGGCTTGGTACGCACTCATCGTGAAGATGTCAGTCGGGGCGCCGTGGCCGCTCCCCCTGCGCCCAGATCTGCTGTCTCAGGGCCCAATCTGCCACCCTGCTTCACAGCAGCTAAATTTGGCGGCTGAATCCCTAATTCTTAAGGGCAGAGGCCTCTCAGATCAGGTCATATCTACGTTGATTCAGGCTAGGAAACCGGTCTCCAGAAATATTTATTACAGAGTCTGGAGAACCTATGTGGAGTGGTGCGAGTCTCAAAAATGGCATCCGCGAAAGTTTTTTATTGACAGGATCTTGCGATTCCTCCAGGTTGGCGTTGACAAAGGGTTGGCTCTTAGTACTCTAAAGGGGCAGGTGTCGGCTTTATCAATATGGTTTCAAAGACCCTTGGCCACCCATTCGCTTATGAAAACCTTCTTGCAGGGGGTCTTGCATGTGAATCCCCCTATTAGAGCTCCCCTCTGCCCCTGGAATTTAAATCTGGTCTTGTCAGCTTTACAAAGGCAGCCGTTTGAACCTCTGACAGAAATCCCTCTTGTGCTACTAACCCGAAAGTTGGTTTTCTTGGTGGCTATGGCTTCGGCCAGAAGGGTTTCCGAGCTGGCAGCCTTGTCATGCAGGGAGCCATACCTTATTCTGCATAAAGACAGAGTGGTTCTGCGGCCTCAACCTTCTTTCCTTCCTAAGGTCATATCCAGTTTTCACTTGAATCAGGACCTAGTCCTACCATCCTTCTTTCCTACTCCCCAGTCCAGAGAGGAAAGACTGCTTCATACTTTGGACGTGGTTCGAGCCATGAGGGTCTATCTCAAGGCTACAGAGAAGATTCGGAAAACAGATGTGCTTTTTGTTCTTCCGGATGGCCCCAAGAAGGGTCAGCCGGCTGCCAAGTCTTCCTTGGCTAGGTGGATTAAGCAGCTGATTTTTCAGGCCTATGGTCTGAAGCGCGTTCCACCTCCCTTATCAGTTAAAGCCCATTCTACGAGGGCCATGAGTGCCTCCTGGGCGGCACACCATCAGATCTCTATGGCACAGGTTTGCAAGGCGGCAACCTGGTCTTCCGTACATACGTTTACTAAATTTTATAAGTTGGAAGTTGCAAAGGGTACGGACGCAGCTTTTGGGCAGGCGGTCCTACGAGCAGCAGTATAGAATCCTCTGGTCCGGGTCACGCCCCTTTTTTTCTGTTGGTGGAGTTACTTTACTTCCTGATAAGTTTTTATTTGGCTATTTTTGGCCTTACGGTCTCCCTCCCTTCATAGAGCATTGCTTTAGGACATCCCAAGTGTAATGGGTATGCGCTCTGTGTCCCGTGATGTACGATAAAGAAAAAAGGATTTTTAATAAACAGCTTACCTGTAAAATCCTTTTCTTGAAGTACATCACGGGACACAGAGCTCCCACCCCTCTTTTGGGGAACATTGTGTAACCTCGGAGGATTGCTTGCTACAAAAACTGAAGCACTCCCAGTGGGAGGGGGTTATATAGGGAGGAAACTTCCTGTGAAATTGATTACACCAGTGTCCACACCTGAAGGTACCCATATAACCCAAGTGTAATGGCTATGCGCTCTGTGTCCCGTGATGTACTTCAAGAAAAGGATTTTACAGGTAAGCTGTTTATTAAAAATCCTTTTTTTGTCTGCAACAATGTGTATTTAGTAAAGTAACATCCACATTAATAGCAGGACTGGGGGAGGGGGGTTTATTTACGAAAGGCAAATCCACTTTGCACTACAAGTGCAAAGTGCACTTGAAATTGCACTGAAAGTGCAGTTGCTGTAGATCCGAGGGGGACATGCAAGGAAAAAAAATGCATTTTAGCTTGCACATGATTGGATGATAAAATCAGCAGAGCTTCCCCTCATTTCAGATCTACCCCTCAGATTTACTGCGAGTGCACTTTCAGTGAAATTTCAAGTGCACTTTGCACTTGTAGTGCAAAGTGGATTTGCCTTTTGTAAATAACCCCCAAAGTTTCCCAGCAGAACATTGCCCAAAGCATCAATCGCTTCTGCTGGCTTGCTTTTTCCCATACTGCGACCTGGTGCCAATGCTTCCCCAGGTAACCAACGCAATCATACCTGGCCATCCACATCATGTAAAAGAAAGCATAATTCATCAGACCAGGCCAACTTTCTTCCATTGCCCGGTCCAGTTCTGATGCTGACATGCCCATTGTTGACACTTTTGGCTGTGATAGCAGGTCAACAAAGGTAACCTGATCAGTCTGTAGCCCCATACACATCAAGCTGTGCGGTGATACCCATTTTTTTCTGCTTTCAACATAAGTTCTAGGGACAACATATTTACTTGCTGCCTAATATACCTGACTGACTTTCAGAGGCCAGTGTCAAAACAGAGTGGCCCTTGGCCCTGTCCAGTTGAGTAGTCGGGAACAGGGCTATAGCACAGGCTGCCCCCTGAAAAAGGGTAATGGGAGTATACCTTGGTGAGTATTGAGTGTGACAGCAGTTGTCCCACCTGACGGGTCCCACCTGTCTCTACACTACCCACACCACCACCGCCAGACTGTGCACCCCCTTTACTGTAAATTCCCAAATAATTAACCCTTAGCGTGTGCAGCCCACTAACTGTACACTCCCCATAAAAGTAGCCCCCCCAGATAATGGGGTCATTAGACATTTCCTTCTTACCATGAGATGCACCCAAATCCATGCACCCACCTATGTAAACACTCCCTGCTTTTCACCCCACACTCCCTTCATCCCCTCAAATTTTCCCAATCCAAACTTAATATACCCCCCTATTTAATATACCCCAACTCCATATAACCCCCCCCCCCCCTCCCAGGTTCATTGATAGCTGAAGGAGTTCCAGTACAAAGCATGGCAGTTGGCAGTGGTCTCACAGAGGAGGAAGAAGAGAGATTGGAGCCATCCTCAACTGCCCTGCCACTCCACTTTCTCTCCTCAACTCCACCCACTTTGGCTTAGAACTACCCAGCAAGACCTGCCCACACTGCCTAAGATGGAGAGCCTATAACCACTATGTTCAGTGTTTGCAAACTTATGTGTTTGAATGTCCAGAAAACCAAATTTTGGGTATATAACCCCCACTCTGACTGAACAGCTCCAGTTTATTTTCTGCCTAGCATCAGGAGTAGACTGGCCTCTCTGAGTCCATATACTCCTGGATTTTTTTGCGATTTTTTTTTTTTTATTTTATTTTTTTCCCGCTTTTATTATTTTGGTTTCTGCATTTTTGGATCCTGGATTCTACTATCAACTGCCGACTGGGTGACAGGCTGGATCCTCGATCCTTGTAGTCCCCCCCCATGTTCGGCCATCGAGCGTGAGCCGGCCCTCAGCCCAGCTCTGGGTCGTCCATGACATGCCCTATTGCTCCAGGGTTGGCCGGGGAACTTTCATGTTCTAGGGCACATATATGACCGGTCTCTATGTGTGTCTGGCCGACTGCCATGCCGTTTGCGGACGTTGGTTCAGTCAGGAATACCTCCAGCCAGTGGTCACAGGATGGGTGAGTAGGCCCCTTGCCTCGGCGAGGTGGTATGGCTGGGGCTTTCCTGGGAGGTCGACTGAGGGTATGCCCTGCTTTCCTCTCTCCCTTCTTCCCCATACTGGGTGGCGGCTGTTAGGGGGGGCCCTACTGGGGTTCTGTCACTGCCGGGGTCTGTTTTCTGTGGGGAACAGTTGGTTTGGTGTGAGGAGTGCTGCTGTGGACTTTCTGCTGCGTCGTGCGGTCACTAGCCGCGTGGCCGCCATTTTGCCGCGGATCGCGGCTTGTATAGGTCGGCGGCCATTTTCATGTAGCCCGCATGCTGTTTTCTAGCATTCGGCAGCCATTTTGGAAATAGTCTTGGCCTCTTGTGACTAAAATACCGCAGCAAAAGACCGCAAATCGCTTCCTGAGGGACAGGGCAGCACAGCCAGCCTTCTCAGCACTTGTCAGTGCTTCTGCCACAGCTACAACTGGGTCGGGTGGTGAGTTCCTCTGAGGGTCCCCTGCTCTGTATTTACAGTCGGGAGGGCGGCTGGTGGGTGTATGCCTTGCAGTGCTAGGGTGGCATAAGTGTGGGTCAACATGGAGTCTGAACCAGAGGCTTCCACCCCAACCTTGCCGGAGTTAACCCTTAGTGCCCCTGCGGAGGCTATGACGACAGTCCTGGAGGCGTTTCTCGCCAGGATTGAAGCGACTAGTGGCCAGAAGTGGGTAAAAAACGCCCCCTTCCTGCGCCAGCTTCTGGGGATGGCTCTGATGCAGAACCAGACCGTGCTACTGCCTCTGACTCTGGTTCTGTCATGTCAGATGATGCAGGCTTGGCCCACGCGGACAGTGAGGATGACTCTTGTTTCAGAGCCGCCGCATGATAAACTGTTTGTTGGAGCCCTTATCACTGCGGTGCGGGATACTCAAAAACTTGAGGATTTGGCGGAGGCATCACATATGCCAGTCCCTTTTGGGTTCCGCAAACCACCCCGCGCCGCGAGAGCGTTTCCTTGTGTTCCATATCTGGACAGACTGTTGTACAAGGAATGGGATACACCGCAGAAAGCTTTTGCTGTTCCAAAATGCTTTGCGGTCCGTTATCCTTTTGAGGAGAACTTTAAAAAAAAAGTGGGTCTCTCCTCCCTCAGTGGACCCTCCGGTGTCCAGACTGAGTAAAGCCACCACGTTGCCTGTGGAGGGGGCTCCCGCATTTACGGACCCCCAGATAGGAGGCCTGAAGCTGTGGCCCGCTCCATGTTCACAGTAGTGGGTTCGGCTGTGAGACTGGTTTTGGCCAGGGCTCTGGTGTCGCAGACACTCACTGAACGGGCAAAGGTCTTGCTTGAGGTAGTTTCCTCGGGGTACAAGATAGTTTCTTTCTTGTCCGCCAAACATATTTTTTCCTTCCAACCTCCAGCTTCCTCCGGTTCGCTGGAAGGCTCTGTCAGGGGCTGTCCAGGATCTACTGGTCAGGGGAGTGATTGTACCAGTTCCTTTAGGGGAATGGTTTCAGGGGTTTTACTCCAATCTGTTTGTAGTCCCCAAGAAGGAAGGGGTTCGTCCAATCTTGGACCTCAAGGCCCTCAATTGTTTTGTCAAAGTGCAAAACTTAACAATGGAGTCGATTCGCTCGGTGGTGGCGTCGCTCCATCGGGGGGATTTCATGGCCTCCCTGGACATCATGGATGCGTACCTGCATGTCCCCATATGTGCAAAGCATCAGAGATTTCTGCACTTTGCGATCGGAGAGGACCACTTTCAATTTGTGGCCCTCCCGTTCGGACTGGCCTCGGCACCAAGGGTCTTCACCAAGGTGCTCACTCCGATCCTAGCCCTGCTGAGGCAGCGTGGGATCGCTATCGTGAGCTACCTGGACGACCTTCTCCTGAGAGCTTCCTCAAGCTCAGAGTTAGAAGAGGACGTGTCTATCACCTGCCAGACCCTTCGAGAATTCGGCTGGCTTCTGAACATACGGAAGTCTATGTTGGTACCGTCTCAGCGGGTGGAATACCTGGGGTTAATCCTGGATTCCTCGGAGGCGAGAGTCTTTCTCCCAAAGGAGAAACTTCAGACACTACAGTCTGTGGTGCAGCGTTTGACGAGCCAGAAGTGGTCATCACTCCGGTTCTGCATGAGGGTTCTGGGTCTGATGCAGGCTTCTTTCGAGGCAGTCCCGTGTGCCCAATTCCACACCAGGGTGCTACAGAAGGAGATTCTGTCACGTTGGCACAAGCTCCCTTCGTCACTGGATTACCAGATTCGGGTGAGTCGGCTGGTCAAGTCCTCCCTGGTGTGGTGGCTGACTTCTCCGGTGCTTCGGACCGGAAAGTCGTTTCTGCCGTGCCATTGGACTGTGTTCACGACGGATGCCAGCCTCTCCGGCTGGGGGGTGTCTGGGGTACCCAGTCTGCCCAGGGGCGCTGGACTCAGGAGGAGTCACGCCTTCCAATCAATGTACTGGAGCTCCGTGCAATCAAGGTGTGCCTCACCAAGTGGTTCCTGGGTCTGCAGGACCGTCCGGTCAGAATCCAGTCCGACAACACTACGGGCGTGTCATACGTCAATCATCAGGGAGGCACACGGAGCTCGGCTGCAGCGGAGGAGGTTGCGCACATTCTTCAGTGGGCCGAACGATCCGTTCCGGCTCTGTCGGCCGTGTACATTCCGGGGGTACAGAATTGGCAAGCCGACTACCTAAGTCGCCAAACACTAGACCAAGGAGAGTGGTCAGAGTGTTTCAGAGTCTGTGCCAAAAATGGGGAACTCCAGACGTGGACCTTTTGGTGTCCCGTCTCAATCGGAAGGTGCCACGGTTCGCGGCCAGGTCAAGAGACCTGTGTGCAGACGCGTCAGGCGCATTGGTGGCTCCGTGGGGTCACTATCGCCTAATCTACGCCTTCCCTCCTCTGAAACTTCTTCCTTGCCTGCTGCGCAGAGTGGAAGCCAAAGGGATACCAACGATCCTGATCGCCCCAGATTGGCCGTGCCATCCCTGGTACGCGGACTTGGTGCGTCTGGTGGCAGACGTCCCTTGGCGTCTACCCCTGAGAGAAGATCACTTGTCACAATGACCGATCTTTCATACTGCTTTACAGTCGCTGGCTTTAACGGCGTGGCTGTTGAAAGCCAGGTTCTGAGGGACCGTGGTCTATCAGGCCCGGTGATCTCTACCATGCTACATGCACGGAAGACTACTTCACGTAAGATCTATCATCGTACGTGGAAGGCCTACATCTCTGTGTGAAGAGATAAAAAATGGCACCCCCGTACATACGTGATGTCCCGGATTCTGCTGTTCTTACAGCGGGGAGTGGATCAGGCTCTCGTCCTTAAGTACGGTTAAGAGTCAGATCTCGCGTCTAGCTGTTTACTTTAAGCGACCCTTGGCAGCGCACTCTCTAGTGCGTACGTTTGTACAGGGGTCCGGCATTTGGCCTTTCCTGTGCGCCCTCCACTGCCTCCATGGGACTTGAATTTGGTCCTCTTGGCGCTTCAAGACGCTCCGTTTGAGGACATTCGGAAGATTCCTCTTTTAAACTTGTCTCAGAAGGTGTTTTTTCTGGTAGCAATTACCTCGGTCAGACGGGTGTCTGAACTGGCAGCCTTGTCCTGCAAGGCTCCTTACTTGGTCATCCACAAGCATAAGGTGGTGCTGCGCCTGCAGTCATCATTTCTTCCAAAGGTTGTGTCGGCTTTTCACATTAATGAGGACATAGTATTACCATCCTTATGTCCTCAGCCAAAGAACCAGAAGGAGGCCGCTTTGCATTCCTTGGATGTGGTTCGGCCCTACGGGTGTACTTGTCTGCTACGGCTCCGTTCCGGAGATCGGATTCACTGTTTGTGTCGGTGACTGGTCCTAAAAAGGGTCTGGCGGTCTCTTTGGCCACCATTTCTAGGTGGATCAGACAGGTCGTCCTTCAGGCCTATGCCCGTGGTGGGGGGCGCCTCCCTTTTAGGTTGCAGCGCATTCGACCAGGGCGATTGTTGCCTCTTGGGCTTTCCGTCATCAAGCCTCTGTTTTACAGGTGTGTAAGGCGGCAACCTGGTCGTCCATCCACACTTTCTCTAAGTTTTACAAGGTGGATGTGAGTACATCTTCAGATGGCCTCCTTTGGCCGCAAGGTTTTACAGGCGGCAGTTTAAGGCTGGAGTTCCTCCGTTTATTAACTCCTTTTTTTTTTTTTTGTTTGGGGCGAACCCTGGTTTGCTGTGTGTTTTCCCCACCCCCTCGAAGTTTTGACACTGCTTGGGGACGTCTCTAAGGTCAATGCTGCTGTGTCCGTCAATGTACGGAAGAGAAAATAGGATTTTTGTACTCACCATAAAATTCATTTCTCTGAGTTCATGGACGGACACAGCACTCACCCCTCATTTTGGTTTGTACTGCTTGTTACGAACTGGAGCTGTTCAGTCAGAGTGGGGGGGGGTTATATACCCAGGGAACCACGCCCCCTGGGAGAAGCTGTACTGCAGAAGTGTTTTTAACACTTGAAGTGCTGTTTTTCTGCCTAGTCTCTCCTGGAAGGAAGGTGATATAACCCTAAGGTCAATGCTGCTGTGTCCGTCCATGAACTCAGAGAAATGGATTTTACGGTGAGTACAAAAATCCTATTTTTACTCATTACTAGTTAGGCATACCTAGGGTCCAGGACTTGGTTTGCCACTAGCCACAAGAATAGGTGCCATGAGATCAAATGGTAAAGTGGAACTCAAGGCAATTACCCCCTCCCTTCCAGATTTTTAAAACAAAATTCCATACACACCCTTCTACAGTCTTCTAGCCAGTATGGTAATGCCATGGCATCTTCCTATTCCTCCTTTTGGAGAAGGTGAGGAGTGGGTATTTTTCCACAAACTAAGGGTAATCATTTAATCGTGTTTGGGAGCAGCTTAGTCATACTGTGAGCCCAGATTGCATGACGATGTGGACCTTAGGGGGGGGCATGTAAAGGACTGGCTCGTCTCATTGCAAATAGGCAGAATGACAACTACTAGTGCTCTACGTAAACAGTAGGTTTTTGTTGTTGTTTGTTTACATCCCGTGTTTAAAAAATAAAATAAAACGTTAATAAAAAAGAAAGAAAGTCTCAGCTAGAACCCTTTCCTACTGATAGGCTGCCTAGATGCATGTCAAAAAAATACTACCTTAAAGGCGAGTGCTCCAAAATCCAGAACAGTGACCAGAATGTCCTTTGGGGTTTAAACAGCACACCTAAAAGGGCTTTTTAAATGTATATAATCGTAGATGTGTATTTAGTCAAGTTGAGAAGAAATAAACTTGTGTTCAACAAGTTCAACCATCAAATGAAAAATAAAAGAAATTGTAGAGCGGTGGGATAGCCTTCTCATTTATCTCAATACCAAATTCATCTTCTTTCTTCACTTGAACTCCACCTGTCAACGAAAGACAATGCATTCCTATAGGCAAATGGATGACCACCGCTTCCGATTCAATTTTTTTTTTTTACGTACAAGGCTACGTTGAGATCCATGAAAACGGATATTAACTGGCAATGTCCGTCAACGTCTGATCAGTTCAGATCTGTTTTGAAGAAATAATAATCTTTTTGTTTATCTGTGAACTCAACCTATGACCCAGACAGTAGTTGGACAATAGCAAGTACATTGGAAGTACATCCCTAAGGAGAACCATGGCCAGAGATGTCTCCCAGGAGCAGCTCCTAGTCACAATCTGCTTTTTCTTGCGCTCCTTTCTCCACATATAGGCAAATATGACAAACAATTTCACGCTGTCCCAAAAACTGTTGGAATCCATCGCATAATGCAGACAGCACACACAAGGACAAAGGAAGGACACAGCAAGGACAAGTCACTCACTAAAAAACTGCAATGCGGCACATGAGGAGCAATGCTTTCTGGGTGGGTGTCATCAAAGCCACAGAAACTGCTGTAAACGGATCAAAACAGATGCAAAAACAGATGTACACGGGTAAATTATTGGATGTTAAACGAACGGAAGATGGATGAAAATGCAGATGAATGGAATGGAAGATGGATGAAGTAACGTATAAGAACTGATACGTTTTTTAACGTGGCTAAACTGATGGTGCCCCTGTGAATGAGGCCTAATTTTACTGTTGAAATATTGAATGAATGAAAAACTTATATAGTGCAGTACATGCAAACTAAATCGCCTCTGGGCGCTTGTTGTTCCTGTCTCCTTTGATATCAAAAGAGTCTTGATCTTTCTCCTAAAGGCTAAATGGTTTTCCTCCAACCGAATGCTGGTTGGTAAAGCATTCCATAGTCTGGGACCTTGGAGAGCGAATCTTCTTTCTCCTTTGGACTTGTAAATGGCTTTCGGTATCTGGAGCAGATTTTGGTTGGTGGATCGCAGAACGCGATTGGGGTTGTGAGCTTTTATTTTTTCGCGTAGGTAATGGGGAGCATTCCCATAGATGCATTTTAGTGTTAGACAGACTGCTTTAAAAGCAATTCTGTCTTTTACTGGTAACCAATGAAGGGCTCTCAGTGAAGGTGAGATTGATTCCCAGGGTTTTTTCCCAGTCACAAGTCTGGCGGCCGTATTTTGCACGACTTGCAGACGAGCGATTTGGTACTTTGGGAGTCCGAGGTAAAGGGTATTTGCATTTACAATTGTTCCCACCACGACCGCTATGTCTTCTTTGGCAATAAAAGGAATAACCCTGCGTAGTAGGCGCAGCAGATGGTGAGATCCGCTGACCCTATTTGTGCATCCATTGTCATGTAGGTGTCGAAGATGACCCAGAGACTTTTGACTTTGGTGCTAGGGGTGATGATTTGGTGATGGGGTGTCCAAGTTGTTGCCGGTTGATTCGTACGCTTGGCGTGAAACAGAAGAAGTTCTCTTTTCGCTCCGTTGAGTTTAAGATAACTCTTTGTCATCCAGTTTTCTATCAGAGAGACATTTCTCTAGACTGAGATTATGCATTAGACTGAGCAGTTTTTGGCTGCTGATAATTTCAAAGAGAGGACGAAGATAGATGTTAAACAGCACCGGTGGGGGACTCCGCACGACACCGTTGTTTGAATGCAAAGGCCGGGCGTGGCGTCATAACATCGCTCCCGGCCTCTGACGAACATAGAGACTACAGCGACCATCTGGTCCACCAGAAATCTCTATGGTAAACATCCGCTCTCCGACTCACCGATGGCACCGCACCGGTGAGTCGGTAGAAGCTCCGGAGGGCAGTAGTGGGGGGGGGGTCCCTCCCCTCTTGCCGCCCGTAAGAATGATCAAGCGGCTGACCAGCTGCCATGATCATTCTTATGGTGTAGGGAATCGCTGGCTGAAAAGCCGATATGTTGCCTGTAGGCATCATTTAGATATACCCACTCAAAGTCCAGGATGTCATGATGGCCAGCCATCCATGATGGCCAGCCATGGGCAAGTGGTTAAGGACGTAATGGCCACCTGCTCCTTAACAACCAGATATTTACTAATGGTTGTTAAGGATGCAGACTACCGCTGGTGTTAAAGTATGGTCAAACCTCTTTTGGGTATACTTTTTCTGTAGGTCACATGAGTGCACCCAGACTCAGCTGACAGTGGGTTTTAGCCAGTCCAAGCTTTGCAGGAATCCCAACAATCTGCCCAGATGCCTAACCAGCAGCTGGCTCAGCCTCTCAGCATGTCACTGGGAGCCTGAGCTAGCCGCTCCCGCCTCCTCCACAGCCTGGCATTCCAGTGAGTGCTGGAGGTGCAGAAACAGAATGGTGACTGACAGTCACCGCTCTGTGTTTAAAGCGGACCTGAGAACTGAGCGATTAGCGGCCTTAAACACTCAGTTCTCGGTTAAGAGCTGGTAGGGGACAGCTGCAGCATCTGATCCCTGAATGATGCATCTACATAGGTGAGTAAGAATAATTGTTATTTTTGAATCTCACGCTTCTCCTATAAAGTGCTAAACCTTTTTTTTTTTTATTAATTTGGGATAGATGAGGAAATAATTAAAATTTTAGTACTATATTTAATGCTGTCCATTCACAGAATTGAGCAGTCATGCCATTTCCACAATGTTGAACTTTAGGAGAGCAATACCTGTAATGCAGAAAAATACACTTCTACTCTAAGAGTCGGTTCACACTGGGGCAACACGACTTCCAGCACGACTTTCAGAAGCAACTTCAACACGATTTGAGCATGAACCACAGGGCGATCTGGGGCAATTTACAACACGACTTGAAGTCCTTTTCAGGTCAGGAGACATTCCAGTGGCCAATAAAACAACAATCAGCTCTGGGAGAGGGAAGGGTTTGCCTGAGAAATGTATGTTATCTTGCTGAAAGGTCGCTTCAATTAAAACAGTGATCAGACTTGGAAGCGACTTCCATTGAAATCAATGGGTACAAATCGCCTAGAAGTCTGATTGAAGTAGTACAGGAACCTCTTCTGAAGTCTGAGCGACATGAGTAGTGTGTATTAACACCGCTCCCATTCACTTACATTGCTTTTCTGGACAGCACGACTTGGGACGACTTGAGACGACTTCAAGTCGGATCCCAAGTCGCCCCAGTGTGAACCGACTCTTAGGGGTCTATTTATAAAACAATCATTGAACAAATGTCACATACATTTATGCACGCCCAATGAATTTTGGTTATTTCTCTAAGGCCTCGTACACACGAGGCAATAGATTTGTTCAAAACGGTCTGTCCGACCGATTTGAACAAATCTGTCTGTTTGGATTTTGGTTTGCTCGCGTGTACACACGAGCAAACCAAAATCCCCGCCAGCAGACGGCGCGCTGACGTGTCGGTGACGTGGCGGTGACGTTGACGCCGCCACGTCACCGCACCAGGAAGTAAAACACTTCCGCGCATGCGCCGAATCCATTCGGCGCCGGTGCGAGACTACATGTCTGCTGGTAAGTGTACTAACCAGCAGACATGTCGGGCGGACGGGTTCCCACCCGATAGATTTCAAAGCATGCTTTGAAATCTGTCGGGTGGCCAAATCCGTCGGCTCGCCCGTACACACGATCGAATCTGTCTGCTGGGACAGTCTAGCAGACCGTTTCCAGCAGACAGATTTGATCGTGTGTATGAGGCCTAATAGAATAATTCCTATATCATATCTGCCATCTAGTGGCCTAAATGCAGTATAGTTTTCTCAAATATTATACCAAATTTTGGCCATTAGATGCAGCTGGCAGATAGGAATAAATCTATCACAGAATTTTTGTCGAGAATTTGAGACATTGTGACATTCATCCAATGAAATGTAAATAGACTGCTTAAAGTATATCTAATTTCAAGAATAATAACGTAATATATTGCAGCTTACTTGTTCTTAGTTGTGGTGGCGGCATGTTAAAGCTGGCCTGGCGGGTTGTCAAAATACCTTTACATCTGTTTGGATGCATCTGCTGTTTGGCCACATTTTTCCCAACAGGCTCCTTTGGCAAAAGTTGATTAAAAAAAATAAAAACATTTGTTGATTGGAGCAGGGCCAACCACTGAAGGAATTTGGTCCAGTTTCTCCAGAATTCATACAGTGTAGTGTAGTGGCAGCTTTAGATTTCTGCAAGCACAGAAAATACCTGATCATTTTGTCACATATAAATTGTCCTGGTCACCTACTGTGAACCAAACTGAAATCTCTTACATATTATCTGCCTTTTCAGCTACCTCCTGTAAACTACAAATCCCCTGCTCTTCATGTAATGGAAATGAAGAAAGCAGGATCTGTTTGTAGTCCAAATCAAGGGAGAATCCTTGGGGGACAACACTGTTCTTCCATAGATAAAGTAAAGTAAGTGTTGCCACCCTAGAAAGTGTGTTATTGGCAGGATGAGCAAGTCAAGAAAATGGTAAAAACGCTTGGGCATAGTCTATACTTGTTGTACACACTGATTTTCTGCCTCCTCCTTTGTATTCCTTTCCTCGTTTTATTGTCTCTACTCATATTTAAAATTTGAGATAAGACAGGTAAAATATCCCCTTAAAGGTAGATTTTCCTGTTAGTATATTCTTACATTTTTAATGGGAATTGAGTGTAGGTTAGGCTTTGCTAATTAAAACTCTGCTCTTGTATTGGCTGTGGCTTTTCTCTCCTAATGCCCTGTACACACGACCGGTTTTCCCGACATGCCAAAACCCAAAGTTTTTCCTGACGTGATTCCTCTTAAGCCTGCCTTGCATATACACATTCAATCAAAAAAAATGCTTGACCAAAGCGGGATGACGTCCAACACGTATAACGGCACTATAAAGGGGACGTTCCATTCAAATGGCGCCACCCTTTGGGCTGTTTTTGCTGAAAAGTTTGGTGAGAGACGATTCGTGAGTAGACATTAGACATTAAAAGTAGACATTAAGGACAAAAATGCATAGAATCACAACAGGACCCAGAACTCCAATAAGCATAACTTAAGTCTGTCTACCGGGTAGCGAGCCGGAAATGGAGTCCCCCCCACCGCATAAAACACAATAACAGAAAAACAGAGCGTGACGGTGACTCATCTGAAGCCTCTCATCAGTTGGTAGAGATGGGTACTCGCTGAGGGAGGGGGCAAGAACCAGGAGCCAAGCCAGCCAGTCGTCTGGACAACATTTGGAACAACAAATAGTGTCCAGATAAGAGGGGAAGCCAGCCGAGTGCGCATAAGGGGAAGGGGGCCCCCATAGACCTCCATCATACCTTCCCACGCGCTACGGCCCCGACCAACCTCCACAATGGCAGACATACCCGCCCGAAGGTGACAAAACAAGTGCCCGACCCCAAAGGGGGCCAAGCTGTCCCTCAGCAACGGGTCATCGAGTCCATTTGACCGGCCGAGAATCCCAATACTCACCCCTCTCCCGGCGCAGCAGCTACCAGGTCACTTAATGTCAAAAGATCAATAGAAAGAAAACACATTAGAGAAGGGCAGATAAAATAAGGGAGAAGAAGAGAGGGAGAGAGAAAGAAAAGAGGAAGAAAAAGTAGAGAGGAATAGAATCAGTAGGAACATACCTGAGGTCAGACGTCCGGCTCCTCCCCCGCACCACTCAACCTCTCCACCCTGCAGTCCTTAACAGCTGAAAAGGAAAGAAACAGTGTACCCGAGGGCTGCGGATTAATCTACGGTGCCCAAGGTCTTTGCTTAAGGGAAGGGTCTGCCAGCTCCAACAATGCCACATCCAAACTAGAAGGAACACATCCCGGGTCCGAGATATACGCCACCCAGGTGCTGGTGAAGCGCTCCCGGGTATCCCTACAGGTGGCAATCCAGTCTTCTGCCTCCCTTATTTCACCAACCTTACGGATCCAGTCCTCCCTGCTAGGAACCTGCGAACGCTTCCAAAATATCGGAAGTAGTCACTTTGCCGCATTCAATAAGTGGGGCAGTACACTGCGTTTGTATTGGCTCGCTGGCATGGGAGAAATGTGCAGCAGGAAGTGAATCGGGGAGAAAGGGACCTCCAAGTCTAGAATCATCTTGATCTGACACCTTGGCATCTTCAAGCTGCTCCGCTGTACAGACCACTGGGACCACTGCTGCTGCTGGCTTCTCTGCTGTAACTTCAACTTTGGTGTTTAATGCAGACACTTCCAGCTCCCTCTTAATGGCTCCTCTCCCACGGCCACAAGTGTGACTGCCAGACTTTAATCCCAGCCCTGAGGCCCAATCAGCTCTCTCCTACTTCACCACCAGCTGGAATAACTGTGACACTTCCAAACAGTATCTGGTGCTCCAGTCCACCGCATAGGTAGTAGGTGGCAGAGTGCTCAGTAGAAAGTCACATAGAGGGTCGCCACAATGTTTGCAGTGGATCCACTACTTCAACAGTGCTGTTAGTCTCTTGCAATTTGCACACACCCACCAGGCACAGCTGCTCAGCTCCCTCTACATTTCTCAGGACAAATCAGCCTCAGTGGACAAGCATGACTCCTGTGCCCAACATCTGCTGCCGCTACTCAGCCAACTGATTCTCATGTCCCACCAACATGTCAACATGGGCAACTTCAGGGCAACATCTCTGCTCGAAATATGAAAACCCACCATCTTGGTGCTCTCACATCCACATGCATGGTGCACAGCAGCTCTGCCTTTCTCCTCCCAGTCTTTTTGGCACCAGAATTTTTCTCCACACAGTTCTTTCCCCTGCATAAAATTAATCTTTACTTTCCAGCTCAAAATGCCACAGTACTGGCAACCAGGGCTTTTTTCCACGTGGAACTCAGTTCCACCATCTCTGGCTCAGATTCTTTGGTGCCTGCTCACCATAATCACCTGTAAACACAGAAGTCTAGTTTCTCTGTTTACAAGTGATAGCTTTGCACTCTGTGTGTATTGCAATCCTGGTATTTATTGCCCCTTTAAGACCCTCCTACTGTTTGTGAAATCTGACCACACCCACTATTTGATGTGATTTGGAGGGTGTGTGTTTTGGGGGGGGGTTGTGGTTGAGTTCCAGCACCTATTGTTTGAGAAAAAAAGCCCTGCTGGCAACAGTCTCCCTAGCAAATGGAACCATTCTAGAGAAATAAACAAGTATACAAAGGAGCATGTAAATAAATAAAGATATAAGTGGAAAATAACCACATTAGGCTGAAAAGATCTAAAATAGACCTAAACAGGACAATAAATGGCAACAGTCTAAGCTAGGCCATAAATAATTTAAAAAAAAATAGAAAATAATAAGGATGAAGAGGAGAACAATAGGAGTGCAAGACTGGAGAATCAGCAGTGGGGTGACAACGTGGCATTTGATTACAGAAAGGGCTGAAACGAGTTGACCTCATTTAAGCCCGGGAGAATGGTGACATTAAGCCTCCAAATCCAGAGGGTCTCCCGCTTCGGCAATCTGTGCTAGCTGGAAAAATCACACATCCACAGCTGGGGATCATAGATAACTGTAACACAGTGTTAAGGCTACTCACAGACCTAGGAGAGAGATCCTGTTTGTGGGCTCTGTCCATGGCACGGAGTAATCCAACAGCCAGTCCTGGAAGGCTCCAGGGGTATCAGCAGTCCATCCTTAAAGAGAGGATGACCAAGCACCAAAAAAAACCTGTCCATGCTCCAGCATATTTACCCCTTCCCTCTCCACCTCCTGGGCACACCTGCCCAGGTATCGATCAGGGGGTAGTAAATATTCAGGCTGGGAATTTGAATTTTCCCACCCCAAGCCTTGGAAGTTCCTCACTAAAGACAGGGGAAAACAGTCAATACCACAGTGTGTGGAGCTACTACAGACTAAAGCAAACAATTCATCTTCTATGGTTACAGAGTGAGACTAAACTAAATTTCCCTAGTAACCTAACTAGGAGGGTGCTAAACATGTAATGCATACCGTATATGTGGTGGCAAAGAGTGTGGGCTTTATGATTGGAAACATTCTGAACAAACTCCCAATCATGTGACCACTGTGACAGTCACCCACAGTGGTCATGTGATTAGGAAGTCCAACTCCCCCACACCCCACGTAAAGACTAATTTCAAGGGATGCTGGGGCTGGGCTGCAAGACTTTAACAATATGAAGAATTGCATGTTTTTATTGACACATACACCCTTTTATTGATATTTTACAGTGGAGATCACCTGCACTTGGAATCATTTTTACTGGCCTCTAGGTATAGTGTTTGCACGTATTTAATGACTGCGAGATCATGCACTTTGGGTACGTGTGCAGAGGTAAAAACCTGAGAACTGCCATCCACGTACTGCGTTCGTAGTTTTTTTAGGTTTATAGACTGTTAGAAGCACTATAAAAATGTGTAACAGAGGGTAATGTTACTGGTTCTGCAGGACTTATGTTTTTATCCACAGGATGGCAGCAGCAATTGGGCTTGCTCTTAGCTTGTGATTGACTTTGGGCTGCAGCTCTCTGGGAGTTGTAGTCTGGAGGAAGATTGGAATCACTGCCATCACTAAGAAATCAACTGCAATACCCAGTGATACCTGAGAGCTGCAGGGGCTCTATAAATTGAAAAGCCCGGGAAGGAGCAGACCAGTTGGCGAGAGTGCCAATCGGAGAGAGGCAGAGAGGAAGAAGTGCTGTGCTGTGTCTTTCTCGGAGCGGACGGAGCCGGCGAGTGGCTGGATGTTGGATACTGTTACAAGTATCCAAGGTCACCGCTGTTCAGGCAAGTTGGAGAAACCACAGAGGTGAATCGCCAAAGTATTTGTCATCTTTCCTGCCACAAGTAGTGGTCAACAACCAAAGTGAGGCCCCTCCCCTCCTGGGAAGGAAACTTGGAATCACAGAAAAGTATAAAATAACTGATTGATAGAAGTTTAATTTCTTTATAATCTGCAGACAGCTACCCATGTATCAAATCTGTCCAGAAAGGAAAGCATTATCCAAATAAAAAGATGCACCAAAATCACTTGCTATCTATCACAGATGCTGTTAGGACATCAACACCAACAGACTCTGAAAAAAAGGTATGGGTTGGATCCGTGCAGCGGAGAACAAACACGGGACAGCGGATGGAAAGTGCTGGAAAAAGGGAAAAGGAGAGAACTGCTGCCCCTACTTATTACTACCACTAGGTGGAGTAAAATGATGAGGAGAAGAGGGGGGTGTAGGTATAGCGCTGTTCTGATAAAGAGTTATGTCCTTAATTCAATGTGAAGTGTGGCATCAAACAATGTAAAAAATGGTTTAAGTATATTGAACCCTCCACCAGGTGTTTGCTGATGTGATACACCCTCGGCCGGGTATAAGTGAATAAGGTGCTAAACTAAGTAGATAATATTAACTGCTGATTAACCAATACACATAAAAATGTGGCATCAAACACAGTATAAAGTGGTTTAAGTATATTGAACCCTCCACCGTGTGATATACCCTCGGCCGGGTATCATATAGTGAATAAAGTGCTAAGCTAAGTTGGTGCTGCAATAGATGATAATAATAACTGCTGATTGACCATATGCATAAATCAATTCACATAAAAGTGCATAAATCAAGTCAATATAAGGTCATGGAGTAAAAAATCAACACAATAAATAATCGTCAAAAGGAAGTCCTTGTAAAAACAAAAACAAAGGAAGTTATAAAGTGACTTGTGCTTAAAAAACTTCAACGTTGATGGGTGAACATTTCAAATCTTGCTCTGTGCGTGGCAAATCGTGCTCTTTACAAAGTTACACTCACCAGATACTTCTTACCCTCCAGGGGTATGATGCGGTCACAGTATAAGTGTCACTGTGTAGCAACCTGAGGAAAATGGGGCCAGCTCCAGGCACTGATTACAATCCTTCAAGGTGTTTTATGCAGCAGACGAAAGGAAACCCATAGTGTGAATCCGTTAAAAATAAAGTTTATTGTAGAAGGCGTTTAACCACTTAACCCCCGGACCATATTGCTGCCCAAAGACCAGAGCACGTTTTGCGATTCGGCACTGCGTCGCTTTAACTGACAATTGTGCGGTCGTGCGATGTGGCTCCCAAACAAAAATTGGCGTCCTTTTTTTCCCACAAATAGAGCTTTCTTTTGGTGGTATTCGATCACCTCTGCGGTTTTTATTTTTTGCGCTATAAACAAAAATAGAGCGACAATTTTGAAAAAATAATAATATTTTTTACTTTTTGCTGTAATAAATATCCCCAAAAAATATATAAAAAAACATATTTTTTCCTCAGTTTAGGCCGATACGTATTTTGCTACATAGTTTTCGTTAAAAAAATCGCAACAAGTATGTTCCTGGGTGTGTTCTAACTGTATGGGGGAGGGGTGGGACTGACATGGGGAAATCACTGATCTTCCGTTCATACATTTCCCCCCCTGACAGTGCCAGCCAGGCACGCGCACGGGACTCGGGGGCGAGCGGCGGCATGCGCGCACCCCTAGTTGCCTGCGAGAGCCGACGTAGAGCTACGGGCTCTCGCGCAGGGGAGCCAACCTGCTGCCGTAAAACGACGGCGGCAGGCAGGGGCGGACTGACAACTAATGGGGCCCCCGGGCAATAGAAGATTATGTGGCCCCCGGGCTTACAGATGGCCACCAAGCCAGGTGGCAGTACAGAGGCGGGGCAGCTAAAATCTCGGGATTTTCACATCAAAAGCATGTAGGTTTTGGACATATCAGGGACAGATGTAAAAAAAACACAGATTTTCACATACTGTCCCTGGTTTTAATCAGCCTGGCAACCCTGATGGGGCCCCCTAGTGGCATGGGGCCCTCGGGCAGTGCCTCAATGGTCAGTCCGCCCCTGGCGGCAGGTCGGCATATAGTTAAAATACTCTCATTTGCATAAACAAATATAGGCAAGGAAAAAACTGGCGCTGAACACCCAGTGTTTACAGCCCAGTCCCGGAAGTGATGAACTGACGTGCCTAAACTCTTCCCTACGCGTTTCGTCTATCTGACGTCATCAGGAGCGTGTCAGATAGATGAAACGCTGCTTTACTAAGAGAGGAGTAAAAAGTAGGATGAAGAAGATTACAGAGTGCACCGTCATATATTGACCATCTATGTACGCCCCCCAGCAAAGTAAGTCTGCACTGTAGCTGCATGGTCGTGAGTGCAAACGATATTGCCACCATGTAATGCCCGAATTTGGAATGATAAATCATTCAATGGACATAAATGGATGAGTTTCTCGTTTGTATTTTGCTTCTGGGTCACATGTGCACAATTCCAAGAGTTCCATTTTTAATGGGCGAGAAACACATTAACCTTACAATTTATATGCTGTTCGGCAGAAGTTTTCAAAACCTTTCCTTTGATTTGTTTTGGCTCAAAAACGTCACAACAGGTTTACGATTTGTGTCCATTAACTGGATAAACAAATTAATGAATTGTGCAAATGACAGATTTTCTAACGATTTCTTGTCTACTGCGTGGGCACCATTATTTCAAGCAAACTCATTTTTTTGTTAAAAAAATATACTTTATTTATATATAGAAAAAAAAAAAGAATTGGGGTACATTCTCCCCTGTACAGCCCACTCACATTTCTAAATGACACTCGCCGACGGAATAAAGTTCCCCGAACTATCACCTCAGGCCTGATTCATACTCAGTTACTCTTCCACACTCTTCCACCTCTGGACCTTCACACTATCCACACCAACAACTGCGCCCTTCAACTTGACGCTGACAGACAGAAGAATTGGTGAACCTTGTGCTCCAAGTGACATAGTCTCCTCAGCTGCCTACAAAAGAAGAGTGACCCGCCAATTCCCTTCTACTATGGACTTATCACCTCAGACGACAACAACCCACCCAGACTGCACAGCCCAAGGCACCGGTCACATGACCCCACAGGCTATCCCCGACAATACTCGCAGTCTGCAATGCAGGGTCGGCTCCACGGGGCGGGAACTATGCAGATCTCCGCTCTTTGATTGGCCCGTGCCGTTGCCGTGTGCAAGCTGCCTGTTGGAGGAGCCGGGAGACATCCTATAAAGGAGAACTGGGAGAGCAGTAAACAGAAGAGCAAGTGAAGGATCGCGGTGTGAGGGGTAACGGGGGACAGGGGTTTCTACATACTGTCCTCATCCCCTTCATACAGGACTTCCTATAAGGCTTCCACTTTCCAACTTCAGCTACAGTGATAGCTAAGTTTGGAAAGAAAAAAATTGTTTTTTCGTTCGATCCCTTCCCTGATTTATTGCCTATTGACACACAGAGGAGAGAACGATCGGATCGGATATTGTTAGTGTATTACAATCGTTATCATGTCATCATCAGTGGAGAAAAAGAGCTCAGGATGTTGTGGTAAGTGTCCAGGGGACTTACAGTCTTCCTCTGGGATTCTGCATATGTCATTGTATACATTGTATGTTATCATTGTAGAGGATCATTGTATAGAATCGTTCTATAGGACCATTGTATAGGATCATTATATATAAGATCTTTGTGTATGATCAGTGTAGAGGATCATTGTATAGAATCGTTCTATAGATCATCATATATAGGGTCATTGTATAGGATCATTATATATGGGATCATTGTGTATGATCAGTGTAGATCATCGTATAGAATCGTTCTATAGGATCGTCATATATAGGGTCATTGTATAGGATCATTATATATGGGATCATTGTGTATGATCAGTGTAGAGGATCATTGTATAGAATCGTTCTATAGATCATCATATATAGGGTCATTGTATAGGATCATTATATATGGGATCATTGTGTAGATCATTGTATAGAATCGTTCTATAGATCATCATATATAGGGTCATTGTATAGGATCATTATATATGGGATCATTGTGTATGATCAGTGTAGATCATCGTATAGAATCGTTCTATAGGATCGTCATATATAGGGTCATTGTATAGGATCATTATATATGGGATCATTGTGTATGATCAGTGTAGAGGATCATTGTATAGAATCGTTCTATAGATCATCATATATAGGGTCATTGTATAGGATCATTATATATGGGATCATTGTGTAGATCATTGTATAGAATCGTTCTATAGATCATCATATATAGGGTCATTGTATAGGATCATTATATATGGGATCATTGTGTATGATCAGTGTAGATCATCGTATAGAATCGTTCTATAGGATCGTCATATATAGGGTCATTGTATAGGATCATTATATATGGGATCATTGTGTATGATCAGTGTAGAGGATCATTGTATAGAATCGTTCTATAGATCATCATATATAGGGTCATTGTATAGGATCATTATATATGGGATCATTGTGTAGATCATTGTATAGAATCGTTCTATAGATCATCATATATAGGGTCATTGTATAGGATCATTATATATGGGATCATTGTGTATGATCAGTGTAGATCATCGTATAGAATCGTTCTATAGGATCGTCATATATAGGGTCATTGTATAGGATCATTATATATGGGATCATTGTGTATGATCAGTGTAGAGGATCATTGTATAGAATCGTTCTATTGGACCATAATATAGAATCGTTCTATTGGACCATAATATAGAATCGTTCTACAGGATCATCATCTATAGGGTCATTGTATATAAAATTATTATATAGGACCATTGTATATATATGGGATCATTGTGTAAGATCATTATATAAAATCGTTCTATAGGACCATTGTATATAGGGTCATCGAACGTAGGATCATTGTATATAAAATGATTGTATAGGATCATTATATACGGGATCATTGTGTATGATCAGTGGAGTATCTTTGTACAGAATCGTTCTCTAGGACCATAATATGGAATCGTTCTTTAGGATCATCATATATAGGGTCATCGTACGTAGGATCATTGTATATAAAATGATTATATAGGACCATTGTATAGGATATGAGTATTCTGCTTCCACTTATGTCATTTCCCTTCTGGTGTTGTAGGATCCTGTGCCAACTACCTGACATCTGCAAAGTTTCTTATGTACCTGGGACACTCTCTGTCCACATGGGTGAGTATAATATTATCATCTACTTGTACATAGGCTTCTTTTGTGTTCTCTCACACACACACACCGGGGAGAGAGGAAAATACATATATGTCAGTCTTTTGTTTACATGGATTGCATACACAAGGGGGCAACTGGAGCAGACAGAATCTGGAGCAGCTGTGCCTCACAGCCAATCAGCTTCTTTCTTCAGCTGGTTCAGTTAAGCTTTGAAAATGAAAGATAGAATATGATTGGTTGCTATGCAAAGCTGATCTAGATTTTTTTCTGCTCCCGTTTTGATAAACTTTTCGTACAGAATTACATGTGAGCCAACATCGGTACTTACTTTTTCCTCCCTGTTAGTGCTGGTGGGGAAAAAAGGCAGAAGGAATGTAAAAGAAAACCCTGCGATGATTTACTCTGATTGTTCTCTACCCATCATTTGTCAGCGGTAACATATAATAAGCCTCGTACACACGATCAGATGTTCAGACGAACGGTCTTCAGTTTTTGGTTGCATACTAGTCTCACGTCGAAAGTCAAGAGGTTACTCACCATACGCAAATTCTCATAAGACACAATTCAACGTTAGAAGTGACGTAATGTGTTGAATAGTTTTGTCTGTGTTCTTTCATTTCTGAGCATGCGTAGCCTTTCTCTTACGAATTTTTCGGACGAAAACCGCTCTAATTAAATGAAAATCGGACGCTGTTCATTTTATTTATTTTTTATAGTCTGCACATCCAGCGTTTGTTGTACGAAAAATCAGAATCACCAGTCGAAAGCACCAACCTGAAAATCTTCAGATATTTCGGCGGATTAAATTTGACTTCCGGCATTCGTATCGTGTGCCTTAATCCTATATTATATATCTAAAAGGGAATTTAATAAGACTGGAGCAGACAGAATATGGAGCAGCTGTGTATAGTCTAATGCCTTGTACACACAATCAGAATTTCCGATGAAAAAAGTCAGACGGAATTTTTTCATCGTATATTCCGACCTTGTGTGGGCCCCATCGGACTTTTTTCCATTGGAGTTTAGAAATGGAACATGTTTTATTTTTTTCCGATGGAAATTCTGATCGTCTGCGTGGAAATCCGACAGAGAAAAAACACACATGCTCAGAATCAAGTCGACGCATGCTCGGAAGCATTGAACTTAATTTTTCACGTCTCGTCGTAGTGTTTTACGTCACCGCATTTTGGACGGTCGTAATTTGATCTGACAGTGTGTATGCAAGACTGCTTGAAAGGGATTCCGACGTAAAATTCGATCAGATTTAATCCCATCGGAAATTCCGATCGTGTGTACAGGGCATAAGGGTAATATTTGATACTAGTTTAACCTTAAAGCCACATGGACATTTGTCTGAACATATTTTTTCCATTTTAGAAGCATTGCTCGGCTCCGTCCTATGCTATCATACACTGTAGCTGAAAAGCTGATCTATACATTTGTGCTCTCCCGACTTGACTACTGCAATGCTCTACTCGCTGGTGTACCTAAATCCACTATAAAGCCTTCACTTAACTGTCCCCTTTCCCTTATATTATCCTGTGTTTTCCTTGTAAAGTGCTTTAAGAGGCCACCTTTAATTAAAGTTTATTATTATCATTATTATATTATAATATACAGTACATTATTATATATTGTATACCATTTAGCCTCTAGCTTCAGCTTGTTCAGTTTAGGTGGTATTAAATCCAAACCAAAAATGTAATATATTGCAGCTTACCAATCATTATATGGTGGTGGCTGCATTTTTATTTTTTTTTAGGCTTTTTTCCCTCTGTTTTTACCTGGTGATCTGACCAGTAAAACACAACTCCTTTATTTGGAGGGAGCACAAGAGGCACCTTTCTAAAGCAGCATTGTCAGTGAAAGGTTAGAGTAGTGTTAGATGTACTATAAGATTTAGATACACTAAGAAATGTAATCCAAACTTCAGCCCACACTTTTAAGCAGCTACAGCAAAAAAAAAAATTCTTTTTCGGATTAAGGTTTTACATAAATAAATAAAAGCAGATCATTGTAAGCACACCTGTCAGTGGTAAATGGTTTGTTTCAGCCTTTGAACTGCTACATCTGCGGGACAGCTTGTTTTGTTGAAAAACAACAGACTTACCAGCAGGATCACCAGGTAAAAATAAAGGAAAGAAAGCCTAAAACAGAAAACCAATTTAAGAATTGATAAGCTACAGTGGCGGCCCGTCCATAGGGACGCATGGGCGCCGCCCCCCCTCCTGCAGTCACAAAAAAAACGGGCCCTTTAAGAACTTTTATTCGGCTAAAATGTCATTTTGACATTTTAGCCGAAGTTCTGGCGGCCGTCTATAGAGGGCGCTGCAGCGCCACCCCCTCTCGCAAATAACACACATTCAATGCAATGTATTGAATGTGAGTTATTGTTGCCAGCTGCCTGGTCTATTCCTATAACCGGACATGGGTCGCCGGTTACCCGAATAGCGGCAGCTGGTTGGCTGAGGGGAACTGCCTATCAAAGCCAGCGGCTCTGATAGGCTTTTCCAGTACCGCCCTCCGGCTCTCGGAAGTCTATACTCGGAGCGCAGGCAACCTGCGGTCCTTGCATAAGACTGACGGCCGTTTCAGCCAATCAGGTTCCCGGATTCTGGTTATCAGGAACCTGATTGGCTGAAGCTTCTCCACGGCAGGCAGAAGACATCGAGGGAGGACATGGAAACTTCAGGTAAGTGCTTTTTACAGGGAAAGGGGCGACAATGGGCACATTGGCATCATGGGGCACAGTGGTGACAATTAAAGGGCACAGTGGTGACAATTGATGGCACAGTGACTGCGTTTGATGGCATGGCACATTGGTGACAATTCATGGCACAGTGGTGGCGTTTGGCATGGCACAGTGGTGACAATTCATGGCACAGTGACTGCATTTGATGGCATGGCACAGTGGTGACAATTGATGGCACAGTGACTGCATTTGATGGCATGGCACAGTGGTGACAATTGATGGGCACAGTAGCTGCGTTTGATGGCATGGCACAGTGGTGACAATTGATGGCACAGTGGTGGCGTTTGATGGCATGGCACAGTGGTGACAATTGATGGCACAGTGGTGGCGTTTGATGGCATGACAATTAAAGGGCACAGTGGTGACAATTGATGGCACAGTGACTGCATTTGATGGCATGGCACAGTGGTGACAATTGATGGCACAGTTGCTGTGTTTGATGGCATGGCACAGTGGCTGCATTTGGTGGCATGGCACAGTGGTGACAATTGATGGCACAGTTGCTGTGTTGCATGGCACCGTGGTGACAATTGATGGCACAGTGGTGGCGTTTGATGGCATGGCACAGTGGTGACAATTGATGGCACAGTGGTGGCGTTTGGCATGGCACAGTGGTGACAATCGATGGCACAGTGGTGGCGTTTGATGGCATGACACAGTGGTGACAATTGATGGCACAGTGACTGCATTTGATGGCATGGCACAGTGGTGACAATTGATGGCACAGTTGCTGTGTTTGGTGGCATGGCACAGTGGTGACAATTGATGGCACAGTTGCTGCGTTGCATGGCACAGTGGTGACAATTGATGGCACAGTGGCTGCATTTGGTGGCATGGTACAGTGGTGACAATTGATGGCACAGTTGCTCTGTTGCATGGCACAGTGCTGACAATTGATGGCATGGCACAGTGGTGACAATTGATGGCACAGTTGCTGTGTTTGATGGCATGTCACAGTGCTGACAATTGATGGCACAATGGCTGCATTTGGTGGCATGGCACAGTGGTGACAATTGATGGCACAGTTGCTGTGTTGCATGGCACAGTGATGACAATTGATGGCACAGTGGCTGCGTTTGATGGCATGGCACAGTGGTGACAATTGATGGCACAGTGGCTGCATTTGGTGGCTTGGCACAGTGGCTGCGTTTGATGGCACAGTGGCTGCATGTGATGGGCACAGTGAGGCTGCAATATTTTTTTTTTTCATTTGCGCCCCCCAAAAAATTTTGAGCACCAGCCGCCACTGGTAAGCTACAATATAATAAGGGTTTGCTTTTTAGTTTAATACCGCTTTAAGCTTTGGAAAAAAAGATAAAAGCTGATTTGTTGCCATGCTCAGCTTCCCCCATGATGATGTAATTTATTCCATTCTCTTGCCCGTCATTTGACAATGGGAACATCTCTGATTCTATATTACGGTACATACATAGAAGGATATTTACTAAAACTGGAGCAGCTGTGCATAGTAATCAACCAGTTTCTATCTTCAGCTTATTCAGTTAAGCTTTGAAAATTAAAGATAAATGCTGATTGGCCGCCATGCACAGCTGCTCCCCAATTTAGTCTGGTCCTGGTCCAGTCTTATAATATCTGCTCATATATTATATATGTAAACGGGAATTTACTAAGACTGGAGCAGGCAGAATCTAGAGCAGCTCGGCATGGCAACCAATCAGCTTCTAGATTTTATTTTCAAAGCTTAACTGAACAAACGGAAGCTAGGAGCTTATTGGTTGCTATGCACAGTTGCTCCAGATTCTGTTTGTTCCAATTATAGTAAAATCCCCTCTTAATGTGTTTTTCTAATTTCTTCTTAAAAAGTTGACTTCACTTAAAATATTTAGTTGCCAGCTCATTTTGTATAGCCTTACAAAACATCATTGGTGAGATTTCCCCGCAGCAGTTTGTGTCTAGCCCATGTACAAATCCATGACAAAGGTGTCACTCATTTGCAGCTTGGCTGTTCAAATATTTGTTCATTCTGCGTTGTGTATAATGCAATGGAGAGCATGAGAGCGGGACGCCATCACTGGACTTTGTAATAATAATGTCACCGGGAACGCACGTACACCCGCAACACTTTTTTTGAATACACGGTACATATTATGAACATTTTATTTTTTGAAATATAGAGAACGTGAACAATACAACTGTTTGGAATAACAAGACTTCCAAGTACATCACACGATCTTAAAGTGTATTTCCACTTTTGCAGTCAAAATTTAAATGAGCTATATGTTTATGTGTTCCCATTCATATAGCATACCTAATATATATATATATATATATATATATATTTCCTACCTTTTGGGTGTTTGGAGCAGACCTCTGGGCAGGCACACGATTAAATTTCCATCGGACAAATACGTGGAATACAGACGGCAGAACTTTTTCAGCCAAAATTCACAAAACTACTTGGTTTTTCTGCTCTTTAGCGCCACCCTTTGGGCAACTTCTGCTAATGTTGTCTTATGGCTAGCACTGGTTCGGATCATGCGTGTTTGTACTTTGGATTTTATTTCGACGGACTTGTATATTCACGATTAGAAAAATGATGTTGACGTCATTGAGAAAATGTAGGGCAGCCATTCCTCATGGGACCCAAAAGCCAGTAACAGTCCCAGTAATAGTGGTGCCTACAACATTGATTTCCCACTTCCAAAAGGATCTCACAGGTATGGTATGTACATACGTCCAAGTGGTAGCAATGTATAGCCTCATACACACGATCGGATTTTGCTCCGAAGGGAGTTGTCCGTGAACTTGGTATGCATACACATGGTAGGAGTTCAGCCAACAAACATGAACGTAGTGACGTAATAGATGCACTACTTGTTTTTTCTGCTCTTTACCACCACCCTTTGGGCAACTTCTGCTATTGTTGTCTGATCTTTAGCATTGGTTCTGAGCTTGCGTGTTTGTACTATGGACTTGTTTGTACTTTGGACTTTAGTCTGATGAACTTGTATACACACAGTCCGATTAGCCAACGTAGGACATTTGTTAGGATTGTCTGCAAAAACAGGTCCGTCTGAAGTTTGTTGTCAAAAAGTCTGATCGTGTGTACGGGCCTTTAGAGTGTAAAAGTTGCCACACCTAAGCTTTAAATAAAACCCATTAACCACTTAAGCCCCCGGACCATTTGGCTGGCCAAAAACCAGGCCACTTTTTGCGATTCGGCACTGCGTCGCTTTAACTGACAATTACACGGTTGTGTGACGTGGCTACCATACAAAATTAGCCCCCTTTTTCCCCCCACAAATATAGCTTTCTTTTGGTGGTATTTGATCATCTCTGCGTTTTTATTTTTTTTGCTCTATAAACAAAAAAAGAGCGAACATTTTGAAAAAAAGCAATATTTTGTATTTTTTGCTATAATAAATATCCCCATTTATTTTATTTTTTTTAAAAAGCAATTTTTTTCTCAGTTTAGGCCGATGTGTATTCTTCTACATATTTTTGTTAAAAAAAAAAATCGCAATAAGCGTATATTAATTGGTTTGCGCAAAAGTTATAGCGTCTAAAAAATAGGGGATAGTTTGGGGATGGCATTATTATTATTATTTATTTACTAGTAATAGCAGCGTGACTGCGACACATCGGACACTTTTGACACATTTTTGGGACCATTGTCAATTTTACAGCGATCAGTGCTATAAAAATGCACTGATTACTGTGAAAATGACACTGGCAGTGAAGGGGTTAACCACTAGGTGGCGCTGAAGGGGTTAAGTGTGTCCTAGGGAGTGATTCTAACTGTTATGGAGAGGAGCTACCAGTGGCAGATCACTGTTCCTGATCACAGGGAACATTCGATCGGTGACATGTCACTAGGCAGAACAGGGGAATGGCTTGCTTACAAAGGCATCCCCCTGTTCTGCCTTTGCCGACCGTAATCGTGGGCTGCCTGGGAACATCAAGTTCCTGGCACCCAGGCGTGTGCATTCTCTATTGGATAAACCCAATGGTGTTCCTAGATTAGTTGATAAAACACAGCAGTAAAATATTAGTCTATAAAAAATGCATGAGTTATAATCTGGTGAGGCTGATGTAGTGATGTAGTGGTCTGTCTGTTACTATATAGAACCTTTGTGCATTAATCATTTTCTGATAAGTTCCATAATAAACCTGATTTTTGTGCTAATTCACCTTGGGAGGATAAGAGTGGAATTTTTATATCGATTTGTATGTCAGGTATGCATATTTTCATATGCTTAGTCTTCAACCATGTGTATGTCAGGTATGAGTATTTCCCCTTGCTTAGTTTCTTTAACTCTACAATACAGAAAAATACCTATTGATCTTATCAGAAATCCCGTGAGCTTGTAACATCTTGTCCAGTCTGTGAACTTTAGAATATTTCCCTCCTATGTTATCGATCTAGGATATGAGGGGAGGGAGAAGGGTTCTATAGTCCAAATCAGAAGGGGGAACCCACAAGTGACAACGATGCTTCCCCATAGATATAGTACAGCAAGAGAGTGTTGTCACCTGTAGGGCATAAAAAATGAAAAAACAAAAATAATGCAGTCATGTATCTAAGAACTACTAAGCTGCAATATATAATATTTTTGTTTTTGGGGTTAGATATATATTAACCGTTTGCCAACTGTATGTTGTGTGTGTGTGTTTATGTTTATATATATATGTATATGTATATATATATATATACGACGGAAAGGCAGCTTTTTCGGTGCAAAATCACGTACCTATATGTGATCTTGCACTTCCTGGTCTGGGGTGCGCCGCAAGCGACCCGCTCCCGCTGTGATTCAACACAGTGGGAGCAAATCAGCAGGTCCGGCGGACGCAATGTCTGCCAGGGTTTTGCCGATCGTTTCCAAGAGAGACAGAACGGTGGTCTGCCTATATAAACAAGGCAGATCACCGCTCTCTGTGAGAAGGGGAGGTAGTGATCTCATGTTTCTGCTAAGCAACTCTGCCTTCCCACAGTACAAGCACCCTCCCACACAGTTAGCAAGAGCGCCGTAGGAACACGTTTAATTTGATCGCCCCTGATGTTAACCCATTCCCTGTCAGTCTTATAATTACAGTGACAGTGCTTTTTTTTTTGTTTTTAGAACTGATCACTGTATTGGTGTCCCTGGACTCAAAAAGTGAAACTTAGTGTTCGATTTGTCCACTGCAATGTTGCAGTCCCTGATCACTGCCATTACTAGTAAAAAACATATATGTTTTTAATTACAATTCCATACATCTATCCCATAGTTTGTAGACGCTATGACTTTTGTGCAAACCAATCAATATATGTTTATTGTGATTTGTTTTGTTTTTTTACCAAAAATATGTAGCACAATACACATTGGCCTAAATTCATGAAGAAATTCGATTTTTTTATTTATTTTTTTTACATTTTTTTTATTGGGTATGTTTTATAGCAGAAAGCAATTTTTTGTTTATAGCGCAGAAAGTAAAAACCGCAGAGGTGAACAAATACCACCAAAAGAAAGCTCTATTTATGGGGAAAAAAAACGACATTCATTTTATTTGGGTACAGTGTTGCACGACTGCGCAATTGTCAGTTAAAGTAACGCAGTGCCTTATTGCCTGGTCATGAAGAGGGGTTAAACCTTCCAGAG
Source organism: Rana kukunoris (assembly GCA_029574335.1). NCBI lineage: Eukaryota > Metazoa > Chordata > Amphibia > Anura > Ranidae > Rana > Rana kukunoris. The sequence continues at coordinate 117,636,862 of CM056054.1, forward strand.
AGCAAATGGTTAAAGGCATTCTATGGTGACAGCATACATATTTATTTGATAAAATCAGCATTGTAATAGCAATACAAACAGTAGTTATTTTTAACACTCCAATATAAGCTTATCTGCTGATCATATCTGCCAACAACTTCCTGGATTCCTTGCATACTTTGCAGCTTCACCTTTTCTGGTTACTTTCCATTTCTTAGACCCTTTTCACACCGAGGCAGTAAACCGCCTGAAAACTGCCTCCCATTCATTACAATGGGTGCTTTCACACTCGGGCGGTCTGCTTGCGGGACGTTTAGAAAAGTCCTGCAAGCAGCATCTTTGGGGCGGTTTGGGAGGGCTGTGTACAAAGCGACGCACCACGGGAGTTGTTAATGGTCGAAAAGCAGCGCAAAAGCTAACAGCCACGCTTTCAGTGTAAAAGAAGCCTAAGGACTATATATCCCATGGTACCTTGCTGCCTGCAAACAGTGATTCCTGAAACTCCTGAGACTCCGCTTCCTGAAACTCCTCCACTCGGCACCTATGTCTTTCAGAAGGCAGACTCTGTGTAATGTGTGACACGATAGGCTAGAAATAATTGAAATGGAGTGTAGAAATCATTGACTGTACATTTTGACCACGGATAAGCTAATTGTTAATATCAATCATTTTCTTAAATCCAAATCTGTAACTGTTTTTGATTGTCTTACTCAAAATGTTGGTAATTGCATGGTAAGAGTGTTTAGACTGCTTGAGCTTCTTTAGGACTTCATTGAAGCATATAGGTAGCACAGCCAAAGCCATTCAGGAGGTTTCCAGCATCCTATGTACCCTTACCCTTGTAAACCATTATACAGTATTGTCATTTTAAAATGTGTACAGCTTGAGGATACTGAAGGTGGTTATATGATCCTGCTACATGCACTTCTCCCTGTGGAGGGGGTCGGCTGTTTCCCGACTTCTCCAAGATACTCAGGTATCACCATTGTTTGAAAGGGAAGATTGTGAGTTGCCCATAGAACACGGATTGCAGCTGTTACTTGTTTCACAAGGAAGACAAAAGGATCTGCTTTCTGCTTATATAATATTATATTATTTATATGATTTCAATTATAGGTTAATTGATAAGCCTAGTCACTCACTGGCTTTTATCTATTTTGTGCTCCATCACAAGATGTCACTACTAGAGCTTGTGTGGCTGTGCTTTGTATTCCTGCTGCAGAAGGAGTCTCCCTCTACATATTGTGGTCTCCATATTAAAGCGGGGGTTCACCCTAAAAATTCGATATACCATTTGATCCAGCATACTGCTGACATCTGCAGTATGCTGTTTTTTTTTTTTTTTTTCCCGCTGTACTTATCGTATTATTGTAGTTTTCACCCAGTTTCCGGGTTCTCTCTACCCCGGGAAGTAGGCGTTCCTAAGACAAGGCGTAGATGATTGACGTGCTGGTAAAGCGTGTCACGCCTTCCGAAAATACACAAAGTGGACTCTGCTTTTTACGGCGCTTGCGCAGTCAGCTCTACACAGCAGGCGCCTTAAACAGCAGAGTCTCGCTTTGTCTATTTTTGGAAGGCATGACGTGCTGTACCCGCACGTCAATCATCTACGCCTTGTTTTAGGAACGCCTATTCCCCACGGGGCATCAGCTCGGAGCCGGTGCATTGCCATGAATTGCGATTTGCCATGAAATGTGATGGTCCGCCTCCATCACATCCTATTGGCTTACTCCTGACACATGACATATTTACACGTCATCAGTCTCAGCTAGGCTATCATAGGGAGAGGATCTCCTCTCCCTATGATAGCTGAAGCTGCACGGAGCTGGTAGATGTGTGTGAGATCATTCTTTCTATACATTGTATATGTAATATGTTACACCACAAGCCCAACACTACTGCACTGCCTGCTCCCAGTTATAGGCTGTGCATGATGTATATACCACAGGGGTAACATATTACATATACTCTTAGAAAGGAGAAGCCAGTGTGATATGCACAGCTCTGTGAGGGGCAGCCTGTGTTGCAGTGAGTGCATTGCTGGTGTAACAATGTATAGAAACAATGATCTCACACACATCTATAGGCTGCCTCTCCCCTCCTCCTGCTCTCAGGCTGTGTGGCCAGCTCCCTGCAGCTTCAGCTATCACAGGGAGAGGAGATCCTCTCCCTATGATAGCCTAGCTGAGACTGATGACGTGTAAATATGTCACGTGACAGGAGTAAGCCAATAGGATGTGATGGAGGCGGACCATCACATTTCGGATGAGAACTACGATAACACGGTAAGTACAGCAAAAAAAAACCCAGCATACTGCAGTATAGTTGATATTTAGGGTGAACCTCCGCTTTAAGCAACTTAACCGCTGCAGGGGCTTCGATCTCAGGAAAGTACTTCATAATGAGCTAGTATGCTATGCATACTAGCCAGGGGTTAAGTCCTGGGGAAAAAGTGTGGGAACTCCCACCCAAGATCCACTCCCCCACCAAAAAAATAAATAAGCTCATATGCATAATTACTAAACCGCATTTTTTTTTTTTTTTTTACCGATCCACTGTACCTTAGTAATCTTTTATGTTACTGGCCGCTTCCTGTATATGGATACATCAGGTAGTGTGCGGGTATTCTGTCAATTCCTCGATGCCGCAATGTCTCCTGGGAACAATGACAAAAGCTCCCAGGAGACATTGCGGCATCGAGGAAGTGACGGAATACCTGCACACTACTTGATGAATCCATATACAGGAAGCAGCCAGAAACATAAAGGATTACTAAAGTTCTCCTGCCCCTGACAGTGACTCGAGCTGGGTATCGCCGCTTAGTGAAGGATTGGCTCGGGCGGCTCGGCTGCTCTCAGCTGCTATAGCCCTGCAAAGGGAACTGAGTTCCTGCTGTGAAAAAAGTGCAGGAACTCTGTTCCCAGGCGTTCCTGCAGGACTTGAGCCCTGATTCTAGCTCATTATGCCTTTGTCTTGCAGGGTGTTTAAAAAAAAAAGAGGGTTTACTTCCTCTTTAGGGGTTCCCTGAGCTGTGGCTAAATTGCCTTTCATGTGATGGTGACTGCCAATGACACCTTCATGATATCAATGAATTTATAGCTGTCTGTAAAGGAGGCATTGTGACCATCATTGATGCTTCCCACTGGCCGCCAATGTAAAGGACATTTCTCCCCCCCAATGGTTGGTTTAAGCAGGGTTTCCTCCCGAGACCTTAAAATTATTTTAAGAGTCAAAAAGTTTACTAGGCTGTGTGTAGGTGCATATATTAGGAGTGTCAGATTGAAAAAGGGAACCCGTGGAGAATTCAAGCTACCAGCACCTCCTACTGAAAGCTGAAATTTGAGTTTTGCAAAGTCTATCCCTTTGATCTTACACGAACAGCGCTCTCCCTTGCGACTGCATGCTTTAGAAAAAATATTCCAGATAATTATTCTTCAAAGTCTTTGAGTGCCTGTAAAAGTTTCAGGTGCTTGCTTTTTCTTTCAGATAGTTTTAGTTCTCCAAACCATTTTTTTTCTTTGCACTGCTCACATATATTTATTGCTGGTACTGTTGAAATCAATAAATATAAGCCAAAGAACTATCTATCCATAGGACCCAATGGTATTGTGTAACATAACAAAGAGCACAGAAAGAAACATAAAATAATAGCAAAAAAATAAAACGTAGTGTAGTGTGGACTCATTATGCCTTAGGGCCCTTTCACACTCACAGATCCTGTGTGGATCCGTTCCTTTATTATCCGCTCGCTCACCAGGGATCAACTCGGTTGATCCCCGCTGAGCTGGCAGAAGACAGGGCGGTCCCCGCACACTGCGTCAGGCCGCGTACACGCGATCGAACATGTCCGCTGAAACTGGCCTGCTGACCAGTTTCAGCGGACATATCCGATCATGTGTACGACCTAGCGAGGCTTACCTGTAGGTTAAAGTGGTTGTATAGGGTTTACAACCACTTTAAGGAATTCCAAGCAACCTCTGGAGGAACCATGATTGAGCCTTGGTAGCTGGCCTTATTATTCAGAGTGGTGAAAGCAAGCTAAATAAGCAGCTAAAACAATCTAATATAAAATGTGTTAAACTAAACTGTAAGGGGGTCACATATCACAAAAAAAAACTGTTTGTGACTGACATTCATGAAGTAATACTTGGCATATCATCTTAAAGTGTTTAGAGCCAAATTGCTCAATACACATGCATGTTTAGTGAAAGATTTTGCTTTGTGCTGAGTCACACGAAACTGAATATAAGCAGTGGAGATGATATGCAGTGATATTGCTGGGTAAGGGCAAATTCTCTTAAAGAGGAAGTAAACCCTCTGTAACACAACGAAAAAAATAAATAACCTGCAAGACAAAGACATAATGAGCTAGTATGCATAGCATACTAGCTCATTATGAAGTACTTGCCTGAGATCAAAGGTCCTGCAGCCGTCCTTGTTCGCATCGTCCATCGCCGCCATGATACCCGAAGTGACTTCCGGGTATCGCGGCTCCAGCGATGTGACTGTCTGGAGCCGCGATGACGTCACTCCCGCGCAATGTAAACATCCCTTGTAATAGGAATATATCGTGACAGGTCCTCTTTATGGAGACATGCTGGGTCAATTAGACCCCACATCTCTCCTCCAGGCTGGAAAGCATTAATTAGTGATTTTTTTTTACCGATCTCATGCCGACAGCCACGAATGCGGCTTTGTTTATTTTCGGGTACCCAGGCGTGACATTAGGGCCTCTAACGGTCATAGAGATGACTGGGGACCATCTGGTCACCAGAAATCTCTATGCTTCCCATCCGGCGCTGGCTGATCATTTCTCCGGGTCCCCGATGGCACAGGAGAGCCTGGAGGAGCACTGGATGGTGGCGGACGGGGGGTCATCCCCTCCCATCTCCTATGAGAACGATCAAGCAGTGGAAAAGCCATTATGATTGTTCTTATGGTGCACAGAATCGACGGCTGAAAAAAGTGATATCTGAATGATGCCTGTAGCTGCAGGCATCATTCAGATATGCCCACTGATGGTCCAGGACGCCATATGACGTCCTTGGGTGAAAAGTGGTTAACAACCCGTGCTCAGATTATAAACACTAAAGTATTTACTTATTCTGTAAAGCAGTAGGTGCTCATTGTGATTGCGTGATGTGGTGCCATTCGTTCTAAATTGTACCCCAATGTACCAAGTTAGGAGACAAACAAACGTATGTTGTGGTTCACTGATAAAATGCTTCATTTACCTTTTTGGTGCAGCCCAAATGAATGTGAATTGCCTTAATGCAACGCCTGCTCTTCGGCATAAAGTGCATTCACTAGTGCAGCAAAATAGTGTGAATGGGCTATGACTTTAGATTCTTTGTTGTGATCTTTGAGGATATTTGAGAATGAATAGCTTTACAATAAAAACCACTAGAGAGACCTGGAATGACTTGTTTAAAAACATCTTTACTGCTAAAATCAATTGTAAAGCCTTTAAAAAAAAAAGAATAAACATGCTATATTTGCCTGCTCTGTGCAGTGGTATTGCACAGAGCGGTCTCTTACCTCGTCTTCTGGAGTCCCCGTCTGGGCTCTCTGCTCCCCCTCTCCTGTGTGTGCCCCCATCAAAGCATGTCATGGGCTATGGTGGTCCCTAGGCTAGCCCTAACCAGGGCCAAACACGAAGGTACGATCCCAAGCTGTGTTGTGTGCATCGATTTGACTGACAACACTAGGAACAAGGACTCCCAATGCTGCCTGAGTCTCCTGTTAGGCCTCGTACACACGACCGAGAAACTCGTCGTAAAAGAAACATTGTTTTCCTCAACGAGTTCCTTGTCAGGCTTGTTGAGAATCTTGTCAAGCTTTCTTTGCATACACACTGTCAAGACAAAATCTTGTTGTTTTCAAACACGGTGACGTACAACACGTATGACGGGACTATAAAGGGGAAGTTTGATTCCACTGGCGCCACCCTTGGGGCTGCTTTTACTAATCTCATGTTACTGCGTGTTAATTAAAAGTTTGGTGAGAGACGATTCGCGCTTTTCAGTCTGTTACAGCGTGACGAATGTGCTATCTCCATTACAAACGCTACTTTTACCAAATGTACACTCCCGTCTCATACTTTATTCTGAGCATGCACGGGTTTCTAAGCATCCAGCCCGACGAGACTCACGACGAGGAAATTGAGACTCCCGACGAGAAAAAATAAAACTTGTTCTCTTTTTTTCTCGTCGAGATCCACAACAGTTTTTGCGACGAAAAACATACACGCAACCGTTTTCCTCTGCAAAAAAGCTCTGCCACCAAGTTTCTTGATGTATTTTGTCGAGGAAAACCGTTGTGTGTACGAGGCCCCAGACTAGTAAAAGGGGATAAAAGAGATGCAACCAGCCACGGTGCTGGATTGAGAGAGGACTCGAGGAGGTAAGTGTTTGTGTGAACACGCTTGGTCATTTCCTTCTATTCTTGTATACACGGCCGAGGTTCTCGGCAGAAATCAGCGAAAACCTCGCTGGGAGCCGCATTCTGCCGAGAACCTCGGCCGTGTGTACGCTCTCGGCGAGCCCCGCCCGTCGTTAAACCCATCGAGCAAATAGAGAACAGGTTCTCTATTTGCCCGAAGGCCCGTCGGGATGAATGGCTGGTTGCCTTTCCCAACAGGCGGGTCGCCGATTCTGACGGCCTGCAGAGAACATCGACGGGCGGAACGATGTGTTCTGCCCGTCGAGGTTCTCTGCCGTATGTACGGGGCCTCAGTCTATCAAGGAGTAGAGGGGTATCTGCTAAATTACATTTTACATTAGTTTTTCAACAGCTAGAACATTTTTGTATCCAGTGATGTTGGATTGTGGTGCTCCCTAGGATAGCCCTAAACCACCCAATAGGTGCATGCTTGTTGTTGTAGTGGGCTGTTGAACCAGGCTCAAGACTGGACTTTTGTGGCCACCCTAAAGCCTCGTACACATGACCAGTTTTCCTGCCAGGAAAACTGCCAGAAGAGCTTTTGGCCGAGAAAACCAGCCATCTGTATGCTTCCTCGCAGTTTTCCCAAAAGGAAAACTGCTGGGAATCCCGGAGGGAAAATGAAGAACCTGCTCTCTATTTTCCCGCCGGGATTCCTGTCGGTTTTAAACCCAGCAGTTTACCTATGCATACACACGGCCGGGATTCCCGGCCAAAGCTCTCTCCGCAGTTTTCAGGACAGGAAACCTGGCTGTGTGTACACAGGGAAACTCACCAAGCAGGTTCTCTGTTTTCCCGTCGGGATTCCCGGCGGACTTTATACCGCCTGGAATCCCGGTTGTGTGTACAGGGCTTTGTACACAAAATGAGCATATCGGAAGTGATGTAATTTGTTGTATTGTATTGTCATTTTTTTTTCTTTCGTTTACGTGGTCTTGCGCTTCCAATTTTTTCGGATGAACGATGTACTGATTAAACGAAAATCACGTTTGTCCCTACGGATAGTTTTGGATGAACTGTCACGATCGGCTCCCGAAAGGCTCTTGAAAGCTGTGTACTAACGATCAGATGATCGCTTCAAAAGCGGTATTTTTCATCTGATTTTCTGATTGTGTGTACTAGGCTTTAGTTTTATAACAGAATGCTGAGGTGGACAAACTACTAATCTATTTTTTTATTTTCAATATTTGCGCTCAGTTTGACCTCCAGCCATTTATTTATCATCAGAGAAGGCTGCAATTGCTGATAACAAAGCATTTATGTTTGCTTTGCAAAAATGAAGAAAGAGGCAGAGAGATAGTCAGACATAAGGGTCTGTAATAAAAGTTTCTCACAAAAAGAAAGATGAGTTAAGCCACTTGTAACCTTCTTATTTCATGGGGTGGAGGTCAGGGTGGCTATTCAGGCGACCCATTACAATAAAGGTTTGTGGTTTGCCCTACTCTAAGAAAACATTCATGTTATTGACTGTCACAAAGGAAAAGTAAATAACTTTTCATGAGATTTCTGCAAACAATCAGATCTTCAAAAGTCATTTAGAAAATTACTAGGGCTGTTACTGATAAAAAAAAATTGTGTTCGATTAATTGTTTTTTTTTTTTAATCGATTAATCGACTAATTTTGATTAATTATAACGCACATACAGATCCAACTACTTTTAGCTGATCTCCTTGCAGGCTGATTCCCAGTGCAGCTACCAACCACTGGAAAAATGGATAGCAGCATACAAAAAACACACAGGCAGCACTCAATAGGAAAAGCATTAACATTTTTTAGTCTACAAGTAGGTAACAAAATAAATATTAAGAAAAACACAAAAGCGGCGCCTTCTAAGCGTAGCAGTAGTAAAATTTTATTGATGTGTCTAACAATATAAAAAAACCTACTCACAAAGCAGGTGAATGGTCAGGCATGTGAACAATAAAGGTTTTCATCCGCAGGTAGTAAGCGTCCATCACGCTGGGTGTCGAGTTGCTGGTTACTGCTGACGGCAAGGACGATGTAGAACAAGGTCCCCCGGAACCAAAAGACAGAGAACCTGTTTCCCGGGGTAGCAGCGCGAGTGATGTCACTTCCTATGCGCGGGCGGATGCGCGCGTTCGAGACATTTGTGTCCCTTCCTCAGGCAATCAAACAAACAAAACAACAAACAAAATAAATATTGCACTGGAGATAGAATCGATGTAGTTACATAAAAACATGTAGCCAAGTATGATACTGGTATAAAAATGGGTACAAAGATGCCACTGCTGAATCCAGATGAGGAGAGGTTAACATCAGTCTGTTGGCATGTAGATGTCCTGTGAAGGGAACTATCACAACTCCCAGTGGATGGCTGTAGAATCCCAGGTTGATAGAGGGAAGTGTAACAGCCCTTGTGTGTGGCAGATAGTAAGGTCCTGCCGGCATCCAGATATGAAGGCACAGCAAAGGAGCCCTTCAGATGGACATGGCAAGCCCTGCCGGTGTCCGTGATGTCACCGGATCTCCGACGGAACTCCCTGAAAGCCCGGAAGCCGGTGGAGAGGTGAGTACCAATGAAAATAATTTTGATCGATCAAACAAATTAAAGATTAATTGATGAATTAATAGTTAATTTCCACAGTCCTAAAAATTACCCATGATTATATTTTTATGAACACTCAAAAAATGGGGGATTTACACTGGGCTATATGTGCTATGTGATAAAAATACCACAAACTCTGACCGATCTGTACTTTTTATATGAGAGCTAAATGAGACAAGTACATCTGGGATCTGCTGAATGTGCATACATCATATACTTCATGTTATCACTGGGCGCATATAAAAGAGATTGTCTGTAGCTTGCGATTATAATGCATTTGCTGTATGGTAATTTAAATACCTTCTGTACTTTCATAGAATTCTGTATCTTGGAATAAACTTCACTGAATTTAGTGTGTTTGAGCTTTGAATTAGCAAAAGTAAAAAGTTCACCAATGAGGGGGGTTATTATTGCTGACACTGACACAAATGCTGAAGGTTATTATTGCTCTAAGCTGAAAACCAGTTCCTAGAAACCCTAGTAAAGGGGAGGTTATTGTTACTGACACTGACTTCATTTCTGCCGCCACTGACACAAATGATCAGGGGTTAGCTCTAAACAGAAACCCTTGGGCGGGTGTGTCTGTGGCAGCACATTGCTTCCATAGGCAGAGTTAGAGGGCAAATAGAGCAGCAGTACGCGAGGCCCCTGACAATAAAGTTTCCTTGAAGGGGGCCTCCCTGTAAAATCCATCTCTTTTTCTAGTTATGTATGGCCATTGGCTAATATTTTCTAGTTATGTATGGCCATTGGCTAATATTTTCTAGTTATGTATGGCCATTGGCTAATATTTTTTCAATAAAAATTGTATTGAAAATATTCTTGGGTGAAATGTGTCTCTCCACTCCTCTTGATACACATGTGGCCCTTGTACCCTCTTAGGTTGGACACTACTGATATAGATGTTTTTGTACAATTGAGATCTTAGAAATAATTATATAAATATGTAACCATCTAAAAATACTTGTAATGATGATCCTTTGAGTATATTTGCTGACAAACATTCAGAATCAGTTATAAATATTTTTTGAAATTCTGCAAAATAAAGTTATTAACTAAGTCTGGTTGACTTAAGTGCGGTCAAAACATTTCACTGACACAAAAACATATTAGTCATTGCCTTGGTAGTAGATGGTACATACTGGTGTGAGTATAATTGAGTTAGCAAATTACATTTAATAGTGTAATTTTAAATGGTATGTTTTCAACGCCAAGACCTTGAGGCTAGTTTTCAGGTGAGAAGGGTTTAGTGCCTAAAACAAGTTAAAAGTGTCAGAGAAATGGTCATGGTGTACAACCATTTACTTGCCCTTAAAGGGTCAATTCACCTTTACCAGCTAGGAGGCACCTGTAGCTATAAACAAACTGTGCAGCTTTGACTATAGTTGGATAATACCCTTGCTACATAAGTAGGGCATTTTATATACTGTACATCCCAAAGCTTGTCGGAAGGATACTGCCATCTCAAGGAGTTTTTCAGCCAGGCTTCGGGCTGCTACATAAATGGCCTACACCTATATCAAGGGCAGTATTTAACTTTGATTAAAGCTGCACAGTTGGACAATGTGGACCAGATTCAGATACAATTAGATTATCGTAGCGTTTCCCAAATACACTACGCCGCCGTATTTTACCTGGCTCTATGTGGAATCCAGGTAGATTTTGTCCAGTAAACGACGGCGGCGTAGTGTATTTCTCCCGGCGCAATCCATATACACGATTAGGGGGCGTGAAGCATTTAAAATAGGTGCGTTCCCGCGGCGATCGAACTGCGCATGCTCCGTTCCCAAATTTCCCGCCGTGCATTGCGCGAAATCACGTCGTTACGTCATTTTTTCTTGAGTAGCGTCGTTTACGGACATTCCTATTCCCGAACGAGTTACGTAAAAAAATATATATATATTTTAAATTCGACGTGGGAACGACGGCCATACTTAACATGGGTTACGCACTGTTAGACCAGCAAAAAGCTGGTCTAACAGTACGTAGAAAAAAATAGACGTAAGCGATTGCGAAGACCGCTCGTATCTTCGTGGATCGCCGTAAAAACTCATTTGCATATCCCGACGCATGAAAACGACGCAAACTCCTCCCAGCGGCCACAAAAATATCGCAGCGTAGATCCAAAGGCTTACGAAGACGTAAGCCTCTTGGATCGAAGCCCGAAGCCGTCGTATCATGGTTTGAGGATTCAAACTAGTGATACGGCGCGCGAAATTTGAAATTACTCCTGTCTAACACCAGTTAGACAGGCGTAATTGCTCTGTGAATCTGGGCCTGTGTTTTTATCTATAGGTAACCCTTGCCAGCATAAGCAGTTTTTGGTAAAGGTGAACTATGCTTTTAAATTAAAGAATATAACACATATCTGGACAAATATTGTGTAGGAAATAAGATTTTAAAGCTGGATTTTTTGAAGATAAAAAAGGTAATGCACTTCACCCACTGAGGAGCAAAGTGCATGTTAAAATGCAGCACAGCATGCCAACACACGCATGTTTAGGTTGCATTTTGCAAGAACGGACCCTCAACACACTTTAAAGTTATTTTATAACTTAATAATAATAATAATAATTTTAAACCAGGGGTCTAAAAACTGTAGGCCCTTTGCTTGACTTTACACGACCTTAGGAAAACAGTATTCTTTCCACTGAAGTGAGGCACTGTTGCTTCCACTGACACCAATGATGGGGAACTCATTTTCCACTGTCACCATAGATGGAGCACTATTCCTCTCACGGACACCAGTGATGGATTTTTTTACTCCCACTGACCACCAAGCCTTTTGTTTACTCCCACCAACACCAGGGCATTTTTTTTCTCTAACGGGACACTTTTCTCCCACCTGGGCTGTGGATCTCTGTAGCTACTCCAGAGTTACCATGGGCAGCTGGGCTACTTCTCATATTATTGCTCTCCTTGCCCGGCCTGTCAGTTTAGGTGGAGGGTCATGTCTTGGTATTTTGATTTAGTATATACAGTATTTTACCTGAATGGACTTTAAATTATTAACCATACACTGTTGTGATGCACGTATCATTATTATTATTATTAATATGAGATTCATTTGCACTAAGAGCCGGTTCACACTGGGGCTACTCATTAGGCGGCTCAGCCGTCTGACGAGTCGCGTCCCATTCAATGCAATGGAACTGTTCTAATAGGAGCGACGCAAGGTTCCTGTACGACTTCGGGGGCGGCTCGGGGCGACCTGCATTGACTTCTATACAGAAGTTGTTTTGCTGGTCGCCTCTGAAGTCGTCCTCAGGACAACTTGCAGAGTCTCCCCCGAAGTCATGCCACGGGAGTGTGAACCGACTCTTACTTTAATCACATAGCACTTTGTTAAATAGTAATTAGCGCTACTTAAATATATTTAAAACATTTTCTGGGTGCTGGATACACTGCAGAAGTCAGCTGCTGTTTACGCCCTCACTATAGCACTTTATTATTAGTATTATATATATTTTTTTTTAACACCTTTGGTAGCACATTAGTACTCTTGTTTACACATGTCTTGGTAGGTTTGCAGTTGTGCCATACTCTTTCCATTTTCAGATGATGGATTGTAACAGTGCTCCATGAAATGTTCAAAGCTTGGGATTAACCTAACCTGGCTTTAAACTTCTCCAAAACTTTATCCCTGACCTGTCTGGTGTGTTCCTTGGCCTTCATGATGTGGTGTGTTCACTAAGGTTCTCTAAAAACCTATGAGGGCTTCACAGAACAGCTGTATTTATATTGAGATTAAATTACACACAGATGGACTCTATTTACTAATTAGGTGACTTCTGAAGGAAATTGGGTTCATTAGATTCTAGTTAGGGGTATCAGAGTAAAGGGGGACTGAATACAAATGCAGCTGTACTTTTCTAATATTTATTTGTAAAAAAAAATTGAAAACCATTTATAATTTTCCTTACACTTAACAATTATGTGCCACTTTGTGTTGGTCTATCACAAAAAATCCCAACATAATACATTAAGTTTTTGGTTGCAACATGACAAGATGTGGAACATTTCAAGGAGTATGAATACTTTTTCAAGGCACTGTATATAATGTACATTTAGGAAAGAATCCAGACTTTTTTTTAAATAAAAATCTTCCTCTCTAATACAGCTTCTATAAATAAAACACAATCTATGAATGGAGGACAGGTAGATAATAGCTCTGCCCCCTCCATTTAGATAAAAAAAAATTCATTCATATAAACTGTAGTATGGCTTCTATGAATGAAGCAGCTAGGCAGAAATGGCAGGCATAATGGGTTCTCTTGATGAGAGTCTGTAACAGTTTGTTAGTTGTATTAACCCCCACCGCACCAGAAGATTACAGGTTTCAGGGGGGGGGGGGGGGAATGCCGAGACAAATTCAGATTTTCACCAACAGAAGAAAAATCGGCTTATGTCCTTGGGTTGATTTTTTGGTTTGTGATTTTTGAGTGCTCTTATACATTAAAGAGAAACTAAACTCTATATGCACACCACAAACTGAAAGCACTATTTATTAAATTTTTAATATTCAGAAGAAACCCACACATCCATCTCTCCATGCTTTATTTTGTTGGGACGTCACACACCTACATTTCTAGCCACAGCCATCTTGAGTAAGGTCAGGTGATTGATGTAGCATTTACATCCTGGAATCCATCTGCCCTTGGCTCAGATAGGCAGCCAGGAGGGTGTGCTTAGCTAAGAAAGTCCCTCCTCCAGATGAAAGAAAAAAATACCATAGAGACTACTGCAGTGTATGAAATCATTTTGGCTAAGGCCAGAAACCAGGAAGCAACACTAAAGAAATGAAACAAATAGGTTAAATCAAGTAAATATAATATGCCTTTGATTAAAGCGGAGTTCCATCCATATAAAAGTCAGCAGCTACAAAAGTGTAGCTGCTGACTTTTAATAATTGGACACTCACCTGTCCCAGGTTCCAGCGATGCGGGCATACAAAAGCCCTGCTTGTCTCCCCCCTCCTCTCTGCGGCGCCGCCATCGTGACTGTGGGGTCACCTGCTCTTTAAGCGGAAGTTCCATTTTTTGGGTGGAACTCTGCTTTAAAGTCCTCTTCTACTTTACTGCAGCTTGAGGATTTTATTAATGAATTCAATAATTTAATCTTCTTCCTTCTTTCTGCTGTTTTAAATAGGAAGGGGAAGGCTCACCAATGTAAACAATACTACACTTTTTACATTGGTGGTTGCTGTGATTGTCATCACAGTGGTTAACATGGCACAAAGCTGCTTCAATCGGTGCTGTGTCTTTAGTCAATGCTCTTTGCTGTCTAAATGACAGGTAGGGCCACCTGCCCTGTTAGCTGTCTGATGTTGCTGTACTCAATAGAGGTTAAGTCTGCTGTACTCAATAGAGGTTAAGTCCAAGATTATGGTATGCGGGGAATGAAACAATGTTTTGTATAAAGGAAATTTTGTATGTAATCTGTTTTTTAAACATGAAAGATAATGAAATAAAGAGAATTAATCAAAAAAAAGGTTGCTGTCTGATGGTTTAGTTAGGACTTAAGGGGGAAGTAAACCCTCTGAAAGTTTTCCTAAAAAACAAAACCCTGCAAGAGAAAGGCATAATGAGCTAGTATGCATAGCATACTAGCTCATTATGAATTACTTACCTGAGATTGAAGCCCCCGCAGTGACCCTCTTTTCTCCGCCCCCGCTATGTTACTCGGAGTGACTTCACTCCCGCACATGCACGTGGGAGCTGTCGGGGACGGCACGGTCCCATTCATTAACGGCACGCTCAGTGCCCGTTGTCTTTTCTGCAAATATCTCCTTAACCATGTAGAATAAGGAGATATTTCTTGCACCTACAGGTAACCCTTAATCTAGGCTTACCTGTAGGGCCAAGTGGTCTGTAAGGGTTTACAACCATTTTAAGGAGGTTAAAGATGGGTTTGGTTAAAGCATAGCAGTTAGGTAATGTTCCCTAGAATTACAGATCATTTTAGCTTGTTTTCAAGGACTCTTTCATGTTCTGAAGTCATAATCATCGTAATATACTGACTTAACTCAAGAGTTTAAGCTTAGTCCTCAACCCCTCCCCCTCCACATGCCTATGCAGAAAATAGACTCAACAGAATGTAGTTCTCAATGACCCTTCCCCTTGTCCACACATTCCAACTGCTTAGCTTTAAGCATAGCCTACATACATATTTTGAAAAAGGAGAATACAGTGTTATTTAAACCTAGCGTGTTCAAGAAAATGACCGTTTGCAGAAAGTTACAAGAAAATGTGAGCAAGTTATCTTCTTGTTTCTGCCATTTTTCAATGTTTTAGGCACTGTTCATTGCGCATAGCATCACAGTACTGTATCTTGAAAAACATAGACACCTAGGGCCAGATTCAGGTAGAGTTAGGCTGGAGTATCTGTGATACTCCAGCCTAACTGTCACTTTAAGCCGGCGTTTCTGTTTTCTGTAACCAGAAAACAAGAAACGCCGGGTTGGTGTTCCGATGCGATCGGCGCAATTGAATTCCGCCATCGTATCACAAATTTAATTTAAAAATGGCGCCGGGGGCGTTCCCGCTGATTAACGCTGAAAAAATATGTTAATCAGCGGGAGTCGGAAACTCACGATCGTTTTCGGGCGCGACGCAGTGACTTTCCGACGTTTCCGTAAGCGATACGCGACGTAAAGATAAAGCAGCCCCCTAGTGGAGTATCCTATGTTAAGTATAGCCGTCGTCATCACGTCGGGAAAAAAAAAATCGCGTCGTTTGCGTAAAACATTCATGAATGGGGATGTGACGTCATTGACGTTCACTGACAGAATTTGAAGCATGCGCACTGGGATGTATTGACACTCGATGCATGCGCAGTACGTTCGCCACGGGATCGCGCTTAGTTTAAATAATACACGCCCCGTACCCGCCCAATTTGAATTCCGCCGGCTCATTTGCGATGCGCTGCCGCAACTTTAGGAGCAAGTGCTTCATGAATAACAGCACTTGCTCCTAAAATTTCGGCAGAGTAACGTAAATGAGAAGCGTTACTCCAGAGCAAAGATGCTCCCATCTACCTGAATCTGGCCCCTAGTCGTTTAAAACATTTGTAACATTCATATCTGATTATGATGAGGGCAAAATTAGGGTTCTGATCAAATAAGTAGGGGAAAAAAAAGTACAATAGAATAGGCAAATGGCTGCATTTAGAGCTCTATCTATCTATTTATCTATCATGCGGTCATAAATACTTACTGTATGTTGCATTGTGATCTTATTAGGACATAACATCATTACTCTCAATAAACCTTATAGGTATTGTTAGTTGCATGTTAAATACATTTATTATTTTTAAAAAAATACATAAATGGACTATTTTTTTCTTTCATAACATTTTCAGTTCTTTTTTTATGGTACACAGGCCAAACATTGCCAAATAAGTCAAGAAAGAGTTTCAATAAGTTATAGCAAAATTGTTATACAGATCCATACAGTTTATAGTGGTAAGTAAACTTAGGGAGGCAGGTGTGCTAACGGTAAGTGGAGACAGGATTTGTACATGGTGACTGAGGGCCTAGGGGAGTGGTAGTTGAATAGAGTGTGAAGGTTGGGAGGTAACATATTGCAAGGGTGGTAGGACCTCAACGAGATTTGCAGCTGAAGTTGAGGGATTCCTCGGTTCGGTTGCTCAGATTCACGGCTGGGGGGGAAGTGATGGAGGGTTTAAAGGCCTTGCAATACACTAAATCTAACAAACGGTTCCCCACATACAACCTCATGCAGAAGATCTGGAATAAGGCTAGGATGTTGCAGGGAGTGACAGGGTTCACTAAATACAGTCCCATCTGGGATAACGCATACTATTGAGAAATAGCTAAATTACTGTATGGTCAGAAATGGAAACAGTATGGGATATCTCTGTTATCACACATAGTTAGAGCAGGCGGGTTGAGGCCCTTCTCAGAGCTCAGAGCGGACTTTCAGCTGCCAGCGTCCATGTATTTCTATTACTTACAGCTCAAACATGCATTTGACGCACAGAGGGAAGCGGATATATGGTCCATGGATTTGGCACCAGTCTTTAACTTCCTGTCTAAGGTGTCCACCTGTAAGGGTTTCATATCTAGTTGCTATGCCATGCTGCTAAACCTCTTTCTGCCGGGGGCCCCTCTTAAGGCGGTGGCTCGGTGGGAGCGGGATGTAGGCGCATTCGAGGATGAGCAGTGGGAGAAAGCCTTGCAGGCGATTCCCACATGCTCCCTGAACGTGGCACACAGATTGTCACAGCTCTACATTCTCTTGAGGGCACATTACACACCTGCCAGATTGGCGCGTATGGGATTGGGGGTGGACCCCTGCTGCACTAGGTGCTGCTGGGACCACGGGGATCTCATCCATCTACTGTGGCGCTGTCCGAAACACCACCTGTACTGGACGGGAGTTGTTGACATTATTACGGGGCCTTGCAGACACAAGTTCCACTTGAACCCAAGATCTGCCTGTTGGGGATAGCTGATGACCTCTTGGTGGAAGATAAAGGGATTTTTAATAACAGCTTACCTGTAAAATCCTTTTCTTGGAGTACATCACGGGACACAGAGCGCATAGCCATTACATATGGGTTATATGGAGTACCTTCAGGTGTGGACACTGGTGTAATCAACTTCACAGGAAGTTCCTCCCTATATAACCCCCTCCCACTGAGAGTGCTTTAGTTTTGTAGCAAGCAATTTCTCTGAGGTTACACAATGTTCCCACAAAGAGGGGTGGGAGCTCTGTGTCCCGTGATGTACTCCAAGAAAAGGATTTTACAGGTAAGCTGTTATTAAAAATCCCTTTTTCTTGATCGTACATCACGGGACACAGAGCGCATAGCCATTACATATGGGATGTCCCAAAGCAATGCTCTATGAAGGGAGGGAGACCGTAAGGCAAAAAATAGCCAAACAGAAACTATATCAGGAGGTAAAATAGCTCCACCAACAGAAAAGGGGGCGTGAACCGGGCCAGAGGATTCTATACTGCTGCCCGTAGGACCGCCTGCCCAAATGCTGCGTCCGCAGCCTTTGTGACGTCCAACTTATAAAATTTAGTAAACGTATGTACGGAAGACCAGGTTGCCGCTTTGCAAACCTGTGCCATAGAGATCTGATGGTGTGCCGCCCAAGAGGCACTCATGGCCCTCGTAGAATGGGCTTTAACTGATAAGGGAGGTGGAACGCGCTTCAGACCATAGGCCTGAAAAATCAGCTGCTTAATCCACCTAGCCAAGGAAGACTTGGCAGCCGGCTGACCCTTCTTGGGGCCATCCGGAAGAATGAAAAGCACATCTGTTTTCCTAATCTTTTCTGTAGCCTTGAGATAAACCCTCATGGCTCGGACCACATCCAAAGTATGAAGCAATCTTTCCTCTCTGGACTGGGGAGTAGGAAAGAAGGATGGTAGGACTAGGTCCTGATTCAAGTGAAAACTGGATATGACCTTAGGAAGGAAAGAAGGCTGAGGCCGCAGAACCACTCTGTCCTTATGCAGAATAAGGTACGGTTCCCTGCAAGACAAGGCTGCCAGCTCGGAGACCCTTCTGGCCGAAGCCATAGCCACCAAGAAAACCAACTTTCGGGTTAGCAGCACAAGAGGGATTTCTGTCAGAGGTTCAAACGGCTGCTTTTGTAAAGCTGACAAGACCAGATTTAAATTCCAGGGGCAGAGGGGAGCTCTAATAGGGGGATTTACATGCAAGACCCCCTGCAAAAAGGTTTTTACAAGCGAATGTGTGGCCAAAGGCCTTTGAAACCATATCGATAAGGCAGACACCTGCCCCTTTAGAGTACTAAGAGCCAACCCCTTGTCAACGCCAACCTGGAGGAATCGCAAGATCCTGTCAATAAAAAACTTGCGAGGATGCCCTCCTTGAGACTCGCACCACTCCACATAGGTTCTCCAGACTCTGTAATAGATATTTCTAGAGACTGGCTTTCTAGCTTGAATTAACGTAGATATGACTTGGGCCGAGAGGCCTCTGCCCTTAAGAATTAGAGATTCAGCCGCCAAGCCATCAAATTTAGCTGCTGTGAAGCAGGGTGGTAGATCGGGCCCTGAGACAGCAGATCTGGGCGCAGGGGGAGTGGCCACGGTGCCCTTACTGACATCCTCACGATGAGTGCGTACCAAGCCCTTCTGGGCCAGGCTGGGGCCACCAGGATCACCGGCCTGCGCTCCACCCTGATCCTTCGTAGAAGGCGGGGAATCATCTGTAGTGGAGGGAACGCATACAGGAGAGAAAACTGGTGCCAGGGGCAAACCAACGCATCGGTCCCGTAGGCCGAGGGGTCCCTGGCTCGGGATACAAATTTGTCCAATTTCTTGTTGAATCTTGTTGCCATGATGTCCACATCGGGAACTCCGAATCTTTGGCAAATCTCTTGGAATACCTGGGGGTGAAGAGACCACTCTCCCGGGAGCAACTGTTGACGACTCAAAAAATCTGCTTGAGAATTGTCTATCCCTGGGATGAACACTGCTGAGATGCAGGGTACATGGGCTTCGGCCCATGCAAAAATTAGGTTTACTTCCCTTTGAGCCGCCAGGCTCTTTGTGCCCCCCTGGTGGTTTATGTATGCCACCGCCGTGGCATTGTCGGACTGTATCCTTACTGGCAGACCCTGCAGGGGGAGAGTCCAGGCGACCAGGGCCAACCGAACAGCTCTGATCTCTAGGACATTGATGGGAAGCAGACTTTCTGCCTCTGACCACTGTCCCTGCTGGGTCCGTTTTCCTAAGATTGCCCCCCAACCTGTTAGGCTGGCATCTGTGGTTACTATTTTCCACGAGATGGGGCAAAAGGTTTTCCCTTTTGATAATTTTTGAGGGATCAGCCACCAGTACAGGCTGTGCCTGACTTCTGGAGAAAGAACTAATGGACGGTCTAATGCCTGTATGGACTTGTTCCAAGCAGAGAGAATAGCTGCTTGCAGAATTCTGGTATGGATCTGGGCGTAGGGCGCTGCTTCGAAGGCGGCCACCATCTTCCCCAGCAGTCGCATGCATAGGCGAATAGTCGGCTTCTTTTTGCCTAAGACTATTTGAATCGTTTGAATCAACGACCTGATCTTCTCTTGAGGTAAAAATACCTTCTGGCATTCTGTATCTAACCGAAAGCCTAGATATTCCAACTGTCTTGTGGGATGTAACCTTGATTTTTCTTGGTTCACAATCCACCCGAACTCTTCTAGATGCCGCACTGTGCGGACTACTGCATGATTGAGGTTGGAAGCTGAACTGTCGATAACCAGGAGATCGTCCAGGTATGCTAGGACCAAGATGCCTTCTGTCCTTAGGACGGCTAGTACCGGGGCTAACACCTTTGTGAATACCCGTGGAGCTGTTGCCAACCCGAAAGGGAGGGCTACGAACTGATAATGACTTTGGTTTATCGTAAAACGAAGAAACTTGTGATGTGCTGGGTAAATTGGCACATGCAGATATGCATCCTTTATGTCTATAGATGCTAGGAAGTCGCCCTGATGCAGGCTGGTTGTCACTGAACGTATGGAGTCCATACGGAAGGTCTGAATCCTTAGAAAGCGATTTAGGCGTTTGAGGTCTAATATAGGCCTGACGTCGCCATTGGGTTTTGGTATAACAAAAAGGTTGGAGTAGAATCCCAGACCCCTTTCTTGGGTTGGTACTTCTACAATTACTCCTTGGAGCAAGAGGCGATCCAACGCCTTTACGAGAGAGGCCCTCTTTAACGGGTCGCTTGGAAGACTTGACCCCTGAAAATGAGGAGGGGGGATTTCTCGAAACTCTAGTTTGTAGCCTGAGGCTACTACGGACCGAACCCAAGAGTCGGGAATTCTGGCCTTCCAGACTTCGGAGAAAAACTGAAGTCTTCCCCCCACCCAAGAGAGTGGGGGCGCCCCTTCATGAATCTGATTTGATGACTGGTTTAGCCGGCTTGCGAGACCAGGGCCTCTTGTTTGCCGCGGCTTGTCCCTGTGGGCGGCTATTAACTGTTGAACGCCCGGGAGGCCGTCGATACTGACGGGAAGTCGAAGGGGCCGAGCCTGCAATGGCCTGTCGTTTAAACGTGGGCCCACGCGGTCTTTTCTTGACCGGTAAGGAAGTACTTTTTCCACTTGATATGGTGTGGATATATTTATCTAGGTCTTCCCCGAATAGTCTTCCCCCATGAAAGGGAAACCCTGCTAGAAGCTCTTTGCAGGGTGCCTCTGCTGACCAGTTCTTTAGCCACAAAAGACGACGCATGTGAACCATCAGTAGAGATAAACGGGATGCCTGTTGGATGGAGTCCTTAATAGCATCTACTGCAAAGCAGAGAGCCCTAGGGAATTCTGCTAATTCATGAGTATGCTGAGCCGGCATGTCCTTCAATATATGCTTTGCCTGATCCTTCAAGGCCTGACAAACACCAATGGCTGCTACTGCTGGCTGAACCATGGCACCTACTGAGGTAAAAGCTGCTTTCAGTAGGGTCTCGAATTTCTTGTCGACCGGATCCTTGAACATATGGACATTTTCAACCGGACAAGTCAGGGATTTATTCACGCAGGAAATGGCTGCGTCCACTGTAGGGAGAGCCCATTTCTTTACATATTCCTCTTCCATAGGGTAGAGAATAGAGAATCTTTTAGGAGGGACAAAGATTCTATCAGGTCGAGCCCAATCTTGGTAAATCACGTTCCGCAGAAGGGGGTGCATTGGAAAGGATGCACCAGTTAATGGGGCCTTTAAAGAACCCAATGAGGATACCTCCGGGGCTACTAGTTCTGGCACTGGAAGTTTAAAGGCAGTGCGAACCATATCTGTCAAAGACTGGATCCACAGGCCCTCCGCTTGAGAGGCCGAAAAATATTCATCTATAGTGGAATTTTCCCTGTCTGAACCGTCGGGACTTGGGTCTGCCTGATCCCCTTGTGGGTCCCGTTCCTCTGAAGAGGAGACCTCCGCATCTGAAAACCCCACACTGGGTGAAGGGGATCTAGCCCGCTTGCTACTTGGGCAAGGACGGGAAAACAACGCAGTTAACCTTTTCTCTAGCCCACACATGGTGGCTGCTAGCATTTCTTCCGTCACGTAAACGGGAATGGGTGGATCGGGGGCCGCCTCTGCCCCCAGCACCCCCAATGGCTCTTGTACTATGCCACTCGGTGTCCTGACTGGCGAGGGTGGGGCCGTAGAAGCCTGGCCCAAATCCTCTGACCCCGATGGAGACCCCTTTTGCTTTTTGGTACCTTTAGCAGCCTTGGCTGGTCCAGATCCCTTTGGAGCCATTGTACAACCTTGGGTCACCCCTATAGCCAACACCTGACTGTTGTAGCTAGGAATAACCAATATGAGGGCAGGTATGAGAGAAAATGAAAAAGAACTAATTTCTCTCTTTTTCTTTTATATTTCTCTTTTTTTTTTTTTTTTCAAAAAAATCTTTTTTACCCGCCTGGGAGGTGGCAATACCGAGGAAGCCTGTGAGTATTGACACACCAATGCCCGTTAGCCGGAGTCCAAGGTAGACTCAGATACTGCTGGATCTAAGGCTGAGTCCCTTTAAGCAAAAAAACCCTTTTTTTTTTTTTTTTTTTCTGGTCTATAGTGGACCTAAGTCCTAGACCTGAAGATCCACTAAACCGCCACTAGGTGTCCCTGTGTGGCCAAAAGACCCAGCTGCACGCTCTGTATCCTTTCTTCCTCTGCCTCCAGGAGGGAAAGACCAGCCAGAGAAAAGTTTTTCCTTTATACAGACCCTGACGCTGCTGGCCCGCCCCCCCGACGCACGCCGACGCTATAAAAGGCGGCGTGCACGCGCGCGCGTATGCGCGCGCACACACGCGCGCATGATCGCGCGCACGATCGCGCGCACGATCGCGCGCACCACGCCGAACCCACATGGAGGAAGCAGAGCAGAGGAACAACATGGACCAGCGTTATGCAGCACCAACAGACACCAGGTAAGCACTAATCTTATTGTAGTGCACACACAGCGAGGAAGCTGTCCCCATGGGCTTCCTAAGAAACAGGAGTTTTAACCAGCAATTTCCTCTTTAAAACATGTGGGGTTGCAGTATCAGTGTTAACAGGCAGACCTGGGGTGAGTAGCAAATATATAACTTACACAAGTATACATATATCTACATGTTATCTGGGTAAACATTAGAATCCCATCCTGCCTCAACAGACATAGTGGAGATAGTGGCTGATGCACAAGCATACCATTAGCCAACCCAGAACCCCCAGGGGGATACCTACTGTCGAACCAAGTCCCGCAGGTTCCCTCTTACCTGCTCCACGCCGCAGGGTATTGCAAAATGCAAGAGGCCCAGCCTTCCCCCATCTCCGTGGGTATTGTCTTGGACCTTCAGGGACCGGGGTCCTGTGTTAAGGAACCCACACCCCTGGACCTATATAGCATCCTGGCATCAGTAACTTTTAGTTCTAGGAAGAGACTACAGCACTGGAGCCCAGAATCCAGCCCTCCAAGGAGAGGCATTATAGGCAAAACCCCACTCCAGCAGGGCCCGGGTACCGTACATCTTGGCTCTGAAGCACTTCGGACGGATCCGGCTAGCTATCCTGGGTCCCGAGACCTCCGAGGGACAGCTAGACGTGACCAACACCTAAGACACTGGCGGAAAAACTAAAGCACTCTCAGTGGGAGGGGGTTATATAGGGAGGAACTTCCTGTGAAGTTGATTACACCAGTGTCCACACCTGAAGGTACTCCATATAACCCATATGTAATGGCTATGCGCTCTGTGTCCCGTGATGTACGATCAAGAAATCCCAAAACAGGCTATTGGCAGAGCTTTGTTTCAGGCTCGCTTAATGATACTGAGACACTGGAAGGACACTGAACCGCCTACGGTACAGCAGTGGATTAAGCAGATGGGGGTTACATTGAGATTGGAGAAGGTGGTGTATCAGAGAAGAGGGGCCATTGGTAAATATGAAAAGCTATGGGCCCCGTGGCTTGATGTTCCAGGTCTTGCCCCGATAGATCTTGTGTGGGAACGTCTATTCTAGAACTCTGATCATTTGGTATCTGGCTGTCTATAATTGCCCACTGGGGGGGGTGAGAGAAGGTGATAGGGGATTCTGCAACGTGAAATTACATTTGGCGAAGTGTTATGATGTGATATATGTGTGTCATTCATTGTGATCTCAGATGAGAATGTGCTCTGGAGTTTTGTTTGTTCTCTGCATTTGCTCAATAAAACTTTTGTTTGAGAAAAAAAAAAAGGTTGGGAGGTAGGTCAGGAAGATCACTTCAAATGATTTTGATGTAGTTTTGTATCTATAGATAATGAGGTTCATTCAGCAAATTTTATCGGCATCGAAAACTTGTGGCAAGGATTTACTGTAACTCAAGTAGAAGGTATATGTCTGTAAAGATGTACATGGTCTACCAGCTACATTGGATAGGATTATTGAGTCCTGGCAAAAAAGGGGAAAGTTTATTATCCCAACATTGGCAGGTGGGGTAAATTAAATTTTCCAAAAAATTCAAATCTGTCTGAGTGAGTGAGTAACTTGTATAGTGCTACAATCGCCTCAAGGTGCTTGTGTCCAATTTTGTCCAGATCCTTCAGAAGAGGTGGGTCTTACGTTTTTTCCTGAAGGCCCGATGGTTTTCTTCCATGTGCATGTTCGTGGGTAGAGCGTTCCATAGCCATGGTCCTTGGACTGCAAATCTTTGTTTTACTTTAGATTTGTAGCAGGACTTGGGGATGTGATGGAGATTTTGGTTAGTTGATGGCCCGATTAGTGGTGTAGTGTTTTATTTTCTTGCATAAATATTGAGGCGTGTTTCTTTGTGTGCATTTGTGGGTGAGGCAGAGGGTCTTGAATGTAACCCGATCCTTTATGGATAGCCAATGAAGAGTCCTCAAGGCCGGGGTGATTGATTCCCAGTTTTTTTTTTCCTGTTATCAGTCTTGCTGCTGTGTTCTGGATAACTTGTAGACGAGAAATCTAGTATTTGGGTAGACCTAGGTAGAGGGAGTTTGTGTTGTCGAGTCGGGAATTGATGAGTGTTCCAACTACTACTGCTGTGTCCTCTTCTGGGATGAATGGGATGAGTCTGCTCAGCCATTGGAGAAGATAGTGAGATCTGCTGACTACTGATCCTATTTGTGTTTCCATAGTCATGTCTGAGTCAAAGATGACTCCGAGGTTTTTGACTTTTGTGCTTGGGGTGATGGTTTGTCCAAGAATGGTGGGTGGTGTCTCATATCACGATAGTGTGAGTCAAAACGGTGTAAACACAGTGTTACATTTAGGTGGAAGCTTGGGTGGGGCAACCATAAAAGGATAGACATGTGGATCAGTTGGCATTGTTTGCGGTCTAGGATCGTCAACAGAGGAAGTTTTTTTGTGACATGTAAGAGAGCCAGGGGGCTGTGTTAGTGGCTAAATGTAAAGTTAAATTTGGCCTTCACCAATCTACCTGACAGTTTGGAGCAATAAAGAATGTTTTTTTATTAAATCTGGGTCTAGAGTTACTCCACATAAATGTAGGGTTTTCTTTTGGAGTATGTGGCTTATGTGTCTGGGGATAGGGATGGCAAGATCCGAAGATGGATAAAAGTTTTGGAAGGTTTGTCATTTTTAGGGTGTGGATTCTGACAATCCAAGATATGTGAAAATGTAACTAAGTGTAAAGGACTTTGTTCAGTGCCTTCAGTAATGGTTATTTTAGCTTTATATAAAGGTTAATTCATTGGCATGAGGGTAATTCCTTGGTGCTTTAGGGTGTTAGTCTATGTAAATAAAAGGATAGTAGTAGGGTCCTCCTAGTTTGGGTGGATAAAGTGATGCTTGATCTTCTTTTTTTTTGGGAGGGAGCATATGATCAGCACAGGGCCGATCAGCACTGTCTAGACAGAGGGTCAGGGGGTCATGCAGCCTCATAGGAACGTCATAGGAGAATGAAAACTCCTCCTATAAGCTTTAACCAGTGCTTGGTCATTGACAGAAGTAACAAGACTGCTATATACTGCTGATGAGAAAAGATATTTAGCATTTATAAAATAATTTATAATATTTCTATGTTCTGTGTACTGTGGGAGGCCAGATATAGTGAATGCAGGGTCCTGGGTTCAGTAACACTTTAATTTTTAGTTTTAGCTTGTGGATTGGCGTAGAGTGACTTGATCCAGGCTAGGAACTTGATAACTTTAAGATATTGTAGGGATCACTTATAATGTCTAAAACACATTGCTATTGTGTTGTGAAAGATTCAGCTTTGCTTAGAAAAGTGGATGGTGTTCAGACAAAAAAGGTATTGGGAACCCCTAGTCTTATTTAGAAAACACACATGCAAGAAATAGAGTATGCTACCTATTATATGTAGACAAAACTAGAAAGTTTGAAGGGAAGTAAGCAGATAAGGGTTGGGAATATATAAAGGATAATGAAGACAAACGGAGAAAAGGAAAAAAATGAGAGGGCATATCTATGTGTGGGTCTCAATGAGTATCTGAAACAAAGTCAAGTGGACCACATCACATTAAAAACATTGATTGTATGTTTGTCTCCTGAGAGCTCATTACCATTTGAACAGAGCTCTCCTCCCCATCAGGACAATTTGTCAGAAGCGACACATGCTCATAACAAATGAAGAAGCACCAGAGAGAAATGACACTCGTAGATTTTGAGAGAGACAAGTAAACACTACAGATATACAGTATGTGCTTTGTTCAGACTTTATGACTGAGGTTTACAACCACTTTAATGTGGGTCTGCCCTACTGCAGTGTCTGGCTGTTATAGTATGAGCTGACACTAAAATGTCGATGTAAGCTTATCCTCTCTATAAAAGTCTAGGATTGGATTATCTCTGCCAGCTTTTATAGAATAAGGCCGAGAATCTGACTATTCCTGGTCTTTTATTGACTCTGAGTTATTTTATGGTTTGTTGAACTTCAGATACAGAGATATCAGCTTTTAGAAGCTCACGGCAAGATTGGGGGAATAGGGGGTAAGTAAGTCTTCTTTTTACTTACAGGTAAGCCTTATTATAGGCTTACTTGTAGGTCAAAGTGTAAACACAGGATATACAACCACTTTAACCAGCCCATACTAATAGTTGGCCCCATCATGTTCCTTTAGCCAGGGTTTTCACTAGTGTGATCATAGACATTGCATGTGATTCGCACTGCATTGCTGTGTAAATCACATGAAATGTCTTTGCAATGCAAATTCAGCCATATAAATTATTGCTGAAATCGCATTTGCACCAAAACAGTGCAAGACCTTTTTTTGGTCCGCACTGGAATCGGATCGGATGGGTGTTCACACTTATGCAATCCGATTTCTGCACCAAAGAGGAGGAGCTGAGCACTGGTGTGTGTGGGGGGGGGGGGACTGAGGACTGGAGTGTGTGTGGGGGGACTGAGGACTGGAGTGTGTGTGGGGGGGACTGAGGACTAGAGTGTGTGGGGGGGGGACTGAGGACTGGAGTGTGTGGGGGGGACTGAGAACTGGAGAGTGTGGGGGGTGGGACTGGGGGCTGGAGTGTGGGGGGTGGGACTGGGGGCTGGAGTGTGGGGGGGACTGAGGACTGGAGTGTGGGGGGGGGGACTGAGGACTGGAGTGTGGGGGGGGGGACTGAGGACTGGAGTGTGGGGGGGGGACTGAGGACTGGAGTGTGGGGGGGACTGAGGACTGGAGTGTGGGGGGGGGGGGCTGAGGACTGGAGTGTGGGGGGAACTGAGGACTGGAGTGGGGTGACCAAGAACTGTCATGTGAATAGGGGCTGAGGATATTAAAGTGGAGGTTGGAAATGTAATGAGGGGGGTAGGCTGCCACTGATTCTGCATTATGGTGGGTTTAACTATTTCATTTATTACTACAATGTAATAGAAATAATGCGCTGACAAATTGCCAGCGAAAAATCGCTTACCCCCCGCATTCCATCCCCAACCTCCCCTCAACCGGGCCTTGGCAACAATTTCTTCCACGCAGCCGATCCCCAGTGCCAAAAAGGTTGGGGACCACTGCTCTAGTGTTATACAGTTGGGTTGTGTGGTATTGGTTTTGAAGATCAACAAAGCTGCTCCTAAGTCACACACTAATTGTTATATATTTCCTATTTGTGCTCAGAGGTGTGTGGTATTCTGTGCAGGCCCAGATTTCCCACAAGGCCACCGAGGCCAGCCCTCTGGGCGGTAGGGCGCAGAGGGGCGGCAATGGCATGGATTCCCCCGACGCCCGGTACATGCAGTTAAGGGCGGTAAGTTGCTTTCTAGCAGGACTAGAATCCGGCCCTGATTATATGGCTTCTAATAATGTCTTTAAAGGCTTCCTTCTTGGTAATAGAGGAACAATCAAGTTCTTAAATAATTTAAAGTAATCTGTGGACTTCAGTCATCATGGTCTGACCACTGAAAGAATGTGCACTGATGCGGCCAAAGGGAGGACGCGTCTGTGGAGGAAGGCATGTTGTTGGAACAGTGTGTGAAATACTGCATTAACTTTTTTTTAATCTTTATAGAGTCTAGGTTAAAAGTCTTACTTTCCTAAAAAAAAATTGAGCAGCTTTGACTTATGTTCTTTAATTTAAAGTGGATGTAAACCTCTCATCCTTTCTAAACTACTGCCATAGTGCTGATGTATAAGGATATAGATGTATGGCATGTATCCTTACCTGTCAAATGTTTCCCCTCTGTTATAAGAACTGAAAAACTGCAGATTCTGTGGGTGGATCTGTTGTCTGGAGCTCGGTGGGTGAAGTCATGATTCCAATAGACTCCCCGCCCTCCTCTGCACTCCCCTTGTCAACATGCATTCTTTTCTGTGTATTCCTTACACTAAATTCTGCTATGGTCACTAACATCCAGTCAAAACCCAGAAAAGTAACCACATGACTTCAGAAAAGGATTCGGGGTGGGAATTAAAAAATAATGCTTGTCTCCTGGCTAGTGCATGAGATATGTAAATAACCTGTCACTCACAGCAAGGGGGTGGAATGGACTAAGGTTTTTCTCTGTAAGTCTGTTTTAGTTCACTGAACAATAAAAGAGGATTGCTCAGAGCTGGATTAATTCTGTGTGGCAAGACTGGGCACAGGTGATAGGAAATCTTATACTGTAAATTGTGACATCAAAAAAATAAATACCAATTTTCGGGTTTACATATATAGAAATGAGATTGTAACCTTAATGTTGCCTCGATAAAACTTTTTTTGTAAAAAAAAAAAAGGAATGAGATTACTTTGACAGGATGTTTTCAGCTGGATTGGATGAAAGACTTGTGTATATGAGACTGTTGTGTTTGGGAACAGTTGATTGGGCAAGTTAGAAGACATGTTGCTGA
Organism: Rana kukunoris; assembly: GCA_029574335.1. NCBI lineage: Eukaryota > Metazoa > Chordata > Amphibia > Anura > Ranidae > Rana > Rana kukunoris. The sequence goes on from CM056054.1 coordinate 117,666,136, forward strand.
TCCTATCCTCCTCCAAAATATATCACTAAGTGCCAGGAAATAGGAGGGTCTCTCGAAGGTTGGTAAATTCTCTACAGTAATATGCTCATCCAGTATTGAAACATTGAAGCCAATGAACTTGTCTCAGATGTTCAGCTCAGTTTACCTCTGCAGGATCAACAAATGCTGATTCATAATAGAGACATTTTCAATATGAAGGATTGTGCCCACGCCCAATAAACATAAACAGTTATTTGTCTTCTACTCTGCCTTTTATGCCAGGAAGGCAATTCTGTGCAAATGGAAATTGGCTGACCCGCCGACGATCTCACAGTGGAGGTCAATGGTGGATAAGGTACTGCCGGAAATGTCCCCAGAATTTTTTTTTTTTTTTTTATTAAAGATTTTTAAACAAGACATACAAACATTGAAAAAGAGGGTGCCATGGCAAAACACCCGGCCCCTCCGCGACCAACATGGTCGACCACATAGGCTGTCCATCTAACATAAGCTTCTTACTGTCCTTACCAAACACAACAACCCCATAAACAATCCCATAAAAGCACAAAATATTCAACAGGGTCCTAAGGGCCCTGGAGGGGACTACCCCCCTCCACCAGACCCAAAAGACACACCTGAACTGTCAAAGGAATGGGTACCTGTAGGATTGTTTCTATGCAGGAAGCCACCTCCCCCCAAAACGTCTTTATCTGCTGGCATTCCCGAAATATATGTTTCGCATCAGCCGGCGAAAAGGAGCATCTCCAACATTCTGAGGTGACAGACGGGTACAGAACAGAGAGCCTCGCAGGGGTGAAATAGATCCTGTGCAAAAATTTAAAGTGTATCAGTCTATCCCTAGCGGTTACCAAGTGCTGAAAAGGATGATCCCACATGTTATCCCAATCTTCACTATCTAAACCAGAAACCTCCCTCTCCCATCGCTCTCTACACTTAGTTAGTGCCAAGGGCTCTTTTTGAACAATTCCTTGTATGTGACAGACAGGGTTTTAGGGAGATCATCCTCCATGAGTAAATCCTCCAATGCCGATGGTATTGACTCAACCGCCCTATGTCCCCAGAAATGTGATAAGATATGGGGGAGATGGGTAAAGAAACGGCCAACTCCTAATTTGGTCTTTTTAATGTTGGAGGCTGTCTACCTGATATAGTACTGCTTTGCTTGCGGGAGGTTGATCCTGGTGTTTGCTCCTTCTCCGCCTTCCCTCCGACCCCTCCCCCCCTCTTTGTCTCTTTCCCTGTTTTGTCCTCCTCCTTTTTCGGAGTCTCCACCCCCCTTTTTCCCACTGCTGAGTTACCCGCTCTTTATGTACCTGATTACCCCTATTGTATTTGCCTGAAAATATCTACCTTGAACTTGTAGCTTTGCAGATTTGCTTTTTTTTTATTACTGACCCCTGCAACCTTGTACTTTTGTATTTTTGCACTGTGTAATACTGTGTGTACCGTGTTACTCTTTCTATTTTGCTGATAAATAAAAACGTATCTGTTAAAAAAAAAAGGATTGTCCATGCGGCATCACAACCAAATTTAGTTATGTGCTTGTTACTGATTCAGGGCATAATGCCCTACTTTAACTGTATTGGTTTGATAAACTGGATACATACTGCGTCCAATATTCTGCTGACTTGTATGCCCTTGTATCTTTTATGCAAAAAAAACATAATAGAATAAAATGTTGTTTGAAAAAAAAAAGGATTGTGCCCAGTGTTGATTGAATTGTCCGTTGATATAAATACAATTGTCTGAATTTTTTCTCGATTTCTCAGCAGTAGTTTTAACCTGCCAGTGGTTTTGTATATCTCTGCATCCAGTTCTGAGATTTACATAGTTCTGCTAAAGCACAGCCCTGTCTGGCAGGAGACAGGACCTGACCTTCACCCCAACCCCACCCTGTGGCTAGACTGGACAGTGAAAGGAAAAACAGCACTCTCATTAGATCAGGGGTGTCAAACTCAATTTCATTGTGGGCCTTATCAGCATTGTGATTGTTCTCAAAAGGGCCGGTTGTATCTGTAAGATTAGATGTCCAGCACATCTCAGCCCCTTACATTGCATTGTCACGAGCCCCCCTACCATCAGAAGTTGAGTCCCCCACTCTCCCCTACATCACAGTGCACCCCCTTTCCTTATACTGCTGCTGGGAAGAAGCTGGATGCATTGCTTGAAAGCAGAAAGTAGGGGTCTGGAGAAGGACCAGAGGAGGGCTGGAGCTCTCCTGCAGCTGCAGGAGAGGTGCATGGGTCACATGAAATGACCTGGAGGGCCAGATTCAGCCCGCGGGCCTTGTGTTTGACACATGTGCATCCGATTATCAGTCCATAAATCTACTCTTTCCACTTTAAAGTGTATAGTCTGGGCACAGGTGCACTTAAAAAAAATTCATCCAGGTTATATTTTATTTTCAACTGCTAATGTGCAAATATAGGTCAAAGCATTTCAGAATAATTGAAGTGTTATCTGACCTATGCAAAAAACAAACACATTAAACATTGTATCATTTTAAAGGAGGAAAACAAGAACAATTACCATGCTGTGTGTGGTTGGATAGATTGTAGATGAGGCACAGGCAGGCAAAATAAATATTTTTTGGCCAAGTAGGCAAAGATGTCATTGCCGTCTCCTGTATTTTTGGTGTTCCTGAAAGAGTTTTTATTCTTATTGAAATCTCTCTTCCTGCTTTTAGCAGACATGCCTTTGTTATCGGTACAGGAAGCACTGCTGGGATTGGGATATGATGGACAAGGGGGTGATAGGCTTATATAGCAAGAATTGGGAATGTGAGAATGAGCTCAACAAGATACTCTTTGTTAAAAATGTTCTGGTTACACTCAGTAGATGTGGAAAAGAAACCGCATAAAATTAATGACAAAGTAAAAAAATCCTCTAATCAGTAAAATAAGTTTGATGCTGTACTGAAGTGTATACCAAGATATGATATCAAGGAGAATTGGGATACATGTTTCACATACATCACATTTCCAATAAAGGCTGTAAGTTGAGCAGTTACCAGTCTCCTAAAGATTAGTGAGAGACTTTGAGAGGAAAACATGAATTGGAATATAAAGTAAAAAAAGAACAAAAAAGCTTCAGGGACCTTCACCAGACTGCCATACAATTTAAAATATTAAACCCAAAAACAAAAATCTATATTGCAGCTTTCCAATCCATAAATGTGGAGGCCACATTGGTTTTTAATTTTATTCCCCCCCCCCCCCCCCCCCCCCCCCCCCGTTTTTACCTAGTGATCAGGCCTTTAAGTTTGTTTTATAACTTTCTTCAACAGACCAAGCTGTCCAAAAAAAATGTCAATTAGAGGGTTGAGACAAACCATTTACTACTGACGGCGGTGCTTAGAATAATCAGCATTTATGTATTATTTTATGTAAAATCTATATGGGATTGTATGCAGAATGTTGACTATATGAATAACGACTACTGACACATGGAGCGGGTTAACTTGGCCGCAGGCCTTTATTACTGGTGTATTAAATCAATATTTTATTAATCAAACAACCATTGCAATAATGCATACCATATCACTTGCTTAACTTTAGGAAAAAACACCAACAGTCCTCAACCCAGTCACCACGGCTCGGGTTGGATTTTAACTTTTACTTAACCAACCCCTAATGTTTATTCACAAAACCAAAAGGGGGTACCACGTAATAATAGGCCGCGACAAGGGAGGGGGGGAGGGAGTTCGCAGGTAAGGATCACTGCTTGCTGCTGGCGGCTTCCACTGCTGCACCTGCCTTAAGTGAGCTTCCCAGCTTCTGGAAACTTCTCTAGACCCCAGGTGACCTAATCCTGCGCTCTCATTGGTCCCTGGATCACCTCACCTAAAACCCTCACCTTGCAGGTGTAGAGAGGGGGCGGGGCCCCCACCCGCCCACCCTAGCTTAAACACCGCCCCCCCTTGCTACAGGTGGGGGGGGGGGAATGGACCTCACTATCTGCCCGCACTCCCATGGGCTCGGGGGGGGGCTTAAACAGCTCCCTTCGCCTTCATGGGATTGTATGCAGAATGTTGACTATATGAATAACGACTACTGACACATGGAGCGGGTTAACTTGGCCGCAGGCCTTTATTACTGGTGTATTAAATCAATATTTTATTAATCAAACAACCATTGCAATAATGCATACCATATCACTTGCTTAACTTTAGGAAAAAACACCAACAGTCCTCAACCCAGTCACCACGGCTCGGGTTGGATTTTAACTTTTACTTAACCAACCCCAATAGCCGGGCCTGCTTCCACTTAGGCCTCTGGAAGCAAGGCCGGCCCACCACCCCCCCTAGCGGCCAACTCCACCATGCTCTGCAAGTCTTTATTCAGGATATCAAGTCCGATGTCCGAAAGGTGGACCCCATCTAACCTGAAAAGCCCGCCTAGACCTCCCTCTAAGTCTACGTGACGAAAGGAGAAACCTCCCACTTCGGGCATGAACTTTGCCATTGCTCTGTTTATCCTCTTCCTGACCTTTTCTAATGGAGAGTTTAACCACACTAACCTAGGGGCTATTTCCGAAAAAACCAACTGCACCCCGGGGAAGGAAAAACTAAATTGCCCCAAATCATATTTAATTTGGAAAATGAGGTCCAGGGTCTTACTATGCCCTATATCGTTACCACCTAGATGGAGAATTAAAACGTCAGGAATCGGCATGGAGCGGAACAACACATTTAGCTCCTCAAAAAGATTATTCCATACCATACCCCTTCTTCCATGCCAATAAATATTCACCAACTTAGGGTCGAAATTCAAGCTTCCGGTATACACTCTTCGCAAAGCTCTCCTTTCGGCCCAGAATATGAACGAATGCCCTATGATCCATACGGATAGGGCTTGACCTGTAAATTAAAAAGAACAGTGAGGGCGGATGTACAGCTTGTAGGCATCAGACCGCCATCTGCCTATGCGTTTAATGCTAATCATACCCAAACCGAGTCTGGCTGCCTCCGTCGCCGCCCCTATTCTAAAGGAGTGCGACGAAAGAGGCAAACCGCTCAAACCCATAACGTCTAAACACTTATGAAAAACGGTATTAAACTGATAAATGGTCAAGGGCACGCTATCGGCGTGAATAAAAAATGACCCTTCCCCGGAACCTCTAATTTGTAAAAATTGACCCACTAGGCTAACTGGGCAGATAGGGGAATCTGGTAAAGCGTGCAGCGTTAGCCATGCCCCTTTACCAAATTGATCAGTTTTTGACCTCGGGATAAACATAGAACAACGGGAATTTCCCAAAAACATGTGCCTCAACTTGAAATATGACTCAGTTTTCTTATTTGGGGAAACCAGCTCCGATATCCTAAAAGCCCCGAAAAATAATAAGGAAAAAACCGCCCGAAAAAAGCGTTGCTTCGTAACGAGAAAAACATATAGAACCGACCGTCGCGCATAGATCCATAAGAATGTCTGGGGTAACCGCCATTCTATTGTCCCTACTCTGAGTCCCTTTTCTATAACCCTTTAGCGCCTGATGTACCGAGAAAAAGGAAGAGCATGGGGGGAGGTTATTTAACTTACCAAAAAATGAGACCCCGGCTAACATTTTATACACCTGTGACGGGGATAGGGCCCTGGCCAATAACTTGTTCAGGAAAGATAACACTAACTTTTCTGAAAACGCAAACCCATTCTCCCCCAGGGATGCCAAGTGTGACAACCATAGCTGCCATGACGCGGAGTATGCCGCCATGGTGGCGGGGGAGATAGATTTCATAATGTTATCCCGCACGCAGCCTAGATCAGGTCCCATAAATGTGCTGGGCATCGGATCCCCACCTCGTCCGCTTCTGGGAACAGCGACTTGAATCTCTCCATCTGCAATCGTGAGAGAGAGTCCGCAATGTCATTCAACTTACCCGGGATATGGCGGGCCTTTATCCAAACATTCAAACTTAAGCACTTAAAAACAAGGAAACGAATTAGGGAAATTACAGGAGGGGACTTTGATGACAAGCAATTAACTGCAAAAAGCACCCCTTTATTGTCGGTGCTGAAAAGAATTCTTTTATTCCTGAAATACTCACCCCATATTTCCAGGGCGACTAAGATGGGAAAGAGTTCCAGAATCACAATGTTCTTAATGTGGCCTTTCTTACGCCAGCCAGGATGCCATAGGGATGCACACCAGTGTGTCCCCCATATGGCTGAGAAACCCACTGACCCTGCTGCGTCTGTGGATAAGCAAAAATCTTGGTCTAGCACAAAATCAGATTGAAAAATTGCCCTACCATTGAAATTTTCCAAAAAATGCGACCATACCAACAGGTCTTCCCTAATCTCCGCCGAGATTCTGATGTGCGACGACGGTGATTTAAAACCGGCGATGGCCAAATAAAGCCGTCTTGAAAAAATTCGCCCAACTGGGAGGACTCTAGACGCGAAGGCCAAAAGGCCTAGCAACTTTTGTACCTCCTTCAGGATGACCTTCTTTTTTCTGATGAGAATGAACAGACCGTCCTTTAATTGGGTAACCTTCTCGGCCGGCAGCTCAAATTCCATAGCGACTGTATCGATGGTGATGCCCAAGAAGATTAAACGTGTTGTTGGGTACTGTAACGGCTACCCAAGTAGGGAGAGGGTATACGCCGCTGACGACGTCCTTTTCCCTGGCAAGTTGCTATATAAGTAAGTCCAGTATAAGCCCATCCACGAGATCCAGAGGGAGAGTCAGGTCCAGTTGTAAGAGGCACAGAATAAATCCCATTGCATTCCCTTCCATAAACGAGACAGGCTACGTTTGAAGGGTCCAGTAGACTAACTTTAATGGTCCATTTCTTGGTTTATATCTTAGTTACAAACTTGTGAATAATCAAGGAACAATGGAACTCTCCGCCCCCTCCCTCCACAGGGGGGGCCTCAAGTTAGAAACACTGTCACCAGGCTAAAGAAGCCACATTCCTTTCTCAAATACAATTCAATCACAGATAATCCCCTCCGTAGCTAAACATTTCGGCTCCGCAAAGCCTGACAGTTCTTCTGAACATAAGTGACATGCTATTTCAATACAACTGGCCGGATACTGCTAATTTGGAATACAATATACAATCTCTTAAGGATAAACACAGGTCTTTCACACACACAATAGATCAATTAACCTTTGGGAATAGAGAGGTGAATTAGCATACTAAAGAGAGGTTTCCAGAGACAGGCTGATTCAGTTCTAATCTACATCTTTACAGACAGAGGATGTTCACACCTCATAATATACCACTGCATGATTATTATAGATGTACAGGCAGAATACATAGTTCCGTTACACTGCTCCCCTTTTGTGGAACACTCCGGCAGACCCGGATTGATCCTTTTCGGGTCAACTTGGGGATGTCCGGTCTGCTGTTAGGGTAAAAGTTCCGTTTGCCTGGACAGTCCATCGGCATTGCCATTAAATCTGCCAGGTCGGTAGCTGATGGTGAAGGTGAATAATGGAATTCAGTTCTGGAACAGTCACTTGCTTTGCTCTCTCAATGGCTCCCAGGACCTGTTGCTGATGCTCTTGGGAGAGATAAGGCACCACCTGAACGCAAATCCCATTTAACCTTCTGACAATTTCAGCCTGTTTGTGCATTTCAATGTTCCAGCCACGGGACATCTCATAATACATGACGTAGTGTCGTTGCATCTCCGATTTCTCACTGGCCAACTTGTCACATTCCCATTTTAGACTGTGATATTGGGCCGGATCTACAGTACATGTCGGGGAAGGTAGTCTTACCCGGGTCTCAGCAGCAAGCAAGTTGGTTCCAGCAACGCAGGTTGGGGCACAGTTAGTCACTGTGTAGGCTTCAGCGGGGCACATCGAGGCGTACGCAGAAACAAGGGGGGCCAAATCATTCCCCAGTAGGACATCTGCTGGCAAATCCTTCATCACCCCCACTTTCACATGTCCCGAACCAACCCCCCAATCCAGATGAACCCGGGCAACGGGTAGCCGGAAGACGGTGCCTCCTGCTACTCTTACGGCTACGGTGTCTCCGGTGTGCTGGCTCTCTGGGATGAGTTTCTTCTGTAGCAGTGTCATCGTGGCCCCCGTATCGCGTAACCCGTTGGCTGCCTTTCCATTGACCCAGACAGTCTGCCTGTGTTGCTGCCTGTTGTCCTGATTAGCTGCTTGTATCGGATCTGCCTCATGCAGAACACCCCAATGTTCTACCTCCCCAACGCCGTGGGCCGCAGGCATGGATGTGTGGGGGTTCCCCCTTTCTGGCTGTCTCCATGACTGTGACTGCCTGGGTACATTTAATGAACAGTCTGACTTTTTGTGCCCTGGTTGCTTTTGAATCAGAGCGATAGTAGCCTCGGTATCTCTTAGGCCTTGTGCTACTTGTCCATTCACCCGTACCTCCTGACGGTGATGCTGACGGTTATCTGGAGAGGCCGCTTGTATTGGGTCTGCCTCATACAAAATTCCCAGACATTCCTCAGGGCCCACCTCAGTCTCTAGGCAGTGGGCCGCAGAGGGCTGTGATGGAGTGACCTCTGTGTTGGGTGTTGGGCGTCTCCAGTTGTTATTTGTAGCTCTCAAAGGACAAAAACGAGCAATATGTCCCGTGTTGCTGCAGTGATGGCACGTCACCCTAGACGAATCCCGGGGGTAGTTGTTAGGCCCCTGAGGACGTGGTGGTCCTGGTGGGACTGGAGCGCGAAACTCTGGGCGTGGGGTGTCGGTTGGAGTACACGGTTCTACCTTATGAGCCAGGCGTGTAGTACCCTGGCTTACTTTCCTTGTTTCCGTGTACTCATCTGCTAGCCGCGCCGCCTCGTTTAAGTTAGCGGGACGGCGATCTCGTACCCAGTCCTGTATGTCTGCGGCCAGGTCTTGGAAGAAATGTTCCATTAGGAATAGCTGCAATACTTTCTTCCCGGTGTTGGCCTTGCACCCTTGGACCCAATGGGATGCCACCCTTTGTAACTGGTTGGCCCATTCCATGTGGGAGTCCACAGCCTTCTTCTTGGATTCCCGGAAGCGGCGGCGGTAGGTTTCTGGAGTTACGGCATATCGGGTTAACAGCGCCTTTTTCACTTGCTGATATTGTAAAATATCCTCTGGAGCAAGAGCCCGAAAAGCTTCATTGGCTTTGCCCGACAATTTTCCAGACAAAATAGTGACCCATTGGTCTGGTGGTACCTGGTGTAGTGAGCACTGCCTCTCAAAATCCGCCAAATATCCATCTATTTCCTCCTCACTTTCTACAAAAGCTTTAAATGCAGTGAACGGTATTTTCTTTCCTGTAGCAGCGGGTGGGGAAGTAGGAGCTGCGTGTGTAATGGGCTGTCTAGCTCTTACCAGTTCCAGTTCTTGTCCCCTCTTGGTTTGAATCTCTTCTCTTGCTTCCCGGAACAGCTGGTTTATTAGTTCCGTGGATGTTTCTGGATACAAGGATAATCTCCGCTGTACAATATCCGTAATTACATCTTCCTCACTGACAGGTGCTAGGGGCTCCGCTCCTTCCATGGATACATCCATTTGGTCCAGCTCCAGCAGGTCACCTATCAGCTCCCTCCGTGGTCTGTTACTGGCACTCCTACCACGACTCTCCAATAAATCTTTTAGTGTGGTTCTTTTCAGCCTGGCATACTGAGACTCCATTCAGAACTTGCTCCTTGGATAAAAGGACCATCCCACCGCTGCCAACCAATGTAACGGCTACCCAAGTAGGGAGAGGGTATACGCCGCTGACGACGTCCTTTTCCCTGGCAAGTTGCTATATAAGTAAGTCCAGTATAAGCCCATCCACGAGATCCAGAGGGAGAGTCAGGTCCAGTTGTAAGAGGCACAGAATAAATCCCATTGCATTCCCTTCCATAAACGAGACAGGCTACGTTTGAAGGGTCCAGTAGACTAACTTTAATGGTCCATTTCTTGGTTTATATCTTAGTTACAAACTTGTGAATAATCAAGGAACAATGGAACTCTCCGCCCCCTCCCTCCACAGGGGGGGCCTCAAGTTAGAAACACTGTCACCAGGCTAAAGAAGCCACATTCCTTTCTCAAATACAATTCAATCACAGATAATCCCCTCCGTAGCTAAACATTTCGGCTCCGCAAAGCCTGACAGTTCTTCTGAACATAAGTGACATGCTATTTCAATACAACTGGCCGGATACTGCTAATTTGGAATACAATATACAATCTCTTAAGGATAAACACAGGTCTTTCACACACACAATAGATCAATTAACCTTTGGGAATAGAGAGGTGAATTAGCATACTAAAGAGAGGTTTCCAGAGACAGGCTGATTCAGTTCTAATCTACATCTTTACAGACAGAGGATGTTCACACCTCATAATATACCACTGCATGATTATTATAGATGTACAGGCAGAATACATAGTTCCGTTACAGGTACACTGTCTTCTCCCGAGCCAGAGGGATGTTAAAAACCTTACAGACCTCCAGGAATGAATTGAGCAACTTTGAGCAATCGGCGGAAGACACACCCAAGAAAAGGAAGTCATCCAAGTAATGTATTAGGAAAGGTGAACCTGACCACTTACGCACGACCCACTCGATGAACGTGGCAAAGGCCTCAAAATAACTGCATGAGAGTGAGCAGCCCATCGGGAGACACCGGTCAAAGAAAAACATTCTTCAAAAACAAAGCCTAGGGAGTTGAATGACAGAGGGTTAATTGGTAGCAAACGGAATGCGGATTGGATGTCTGCTTTGGCCAGCGAAGCCCCTTTGCCAAGCCGGCGAATCTTTCCTAAAGCGTCATCGAATGTTAAGTAACTTACAGAGGCTGTTTCTTCACTAATTTGGTCATTCAGCGAGTCCCCCCTAGGGTATGATAAATGGTGTATGAGCCGAAAAGACCCCTTCTCTTTTTTGGGAACTACCCCTAGGGGGGAAACCCTGAAGTTTTCAAAAGGAGGTTGAATAAAAGGTCCTGAAATTCTATCCTCCAGGAGCTCCTTTAAAAGTTTCTCTCTGACTACTTCGGGGAAATCTACAGCTGACTTTAGGTTCTCCCTAACCACACAGCCCTGACCCTCGAAGGGGGGGATCAAAAAACCTTCTTTAAAGCCCTCATATAGTAGCTGTGCCGTCTGCCTGTCGGTGTAGATTTGCAGCCACGGCCGCATTTCTTGCAGCCTCACCGGGGATGGCGCTTTTTGGAAAGGGTTCCTTGTAAAGCGGCTGATTGGCAGCGGCCATTTTCTTAAAGCATTTGGCAACTGGGTGAGCCCCTGCGCAAAATGCGCACTCGTGTCTATATCTGCACGTACCCGGGAACTTGCATTGGGAGTCGTTGAACGAGAAGCATATGCCCCTCCTATAGGTAGCAGCCGGAGCGCCTGGACTTGGGAGCTGTGGCCTGGGATTAAACGATCTCTGCGGGAGAAAAAGATTGAGCCACAACCCAATATCCTTTACCCCCCATGCCAAATTAGGGTGAACAGCTAGTTTTTGCCTAAAGGACTCATCATATGCAAACCAGGACACACCTCCAAAATTTTTATATGCCTCCAGCACAATGTCCAAATGCTGTAACAGACCCACGCTTCTTTCAGGGTACTTCTCGCAAATGATGCTAGAATAAATCAGAAAAGCCTGTAGCCAATTGTTAAAACTCTTGGATACCGGCCTGCGTCTATCCTCCTCGCCTTTCTCACCCCCTTTCTCTTTAAATAATGACTCCTTTGCAGAGGGTAAGAGAGACAACAGGTCTATAAAGTCCCCTTTGATAATTTTCTTCTTCGTAGAAGCAGATAAATGATATCCCAGGGGGGACAATGTGCATGGAAGCGCTTCCCTGGCACAAGTCTCAGGAACATTGCAAGGGATTTCATAACCCACATTTCCACTACTCTCCACCTGAAAGGGCAGGGGTTGTGTTGAGCTACTACCCCCTTCCTGACCCTTCCGCCCCATGTCCTGACTGGCCCATACAGTAGCTGCTGACACAGGTGCATTCTGACTAGCAGGTAAATTGGGACCCATGCTAGCAATAAGGGAGGACAAAGAGGAAGTCAAAGTGGACAATAAATGTAATTGGGATAAATTGCCATTACCTGGGCCTGCCGCTGGGGCTGCTTGAGAGCAAACCACTGGGATCTGTTGTGCTTCCATGGGTGTCTGGGTGTTTGGGGGATGTGCTTCGTCCCTGGCCCCAGCTGTGCTCCTCTTCTTGCTGGTGCTGCCGCCAGAATCAGCCAGCAGCCTGGGTCTGCCTGCATATGCTGCAGGGGACGCCTGAATTGGTACCTGTGGAGAAAAAACAAAAGGTGCCGAAAAACGGCTGTTAGCGGGGGTTTTTACCCCCCTGCCGCGGCCCCCCCGCTGGCCGCCGGAGTTCTTCTTCTTGGGGGGCTCTCTGCCTGAGGGTGGGATGGCGTCCTGAATGTCCTGTGGCAAACGGCTAGACTTCCTGCGCTTCTGAGGTGAGTGCACCGCGCCACTGGCGCGCTCTGGTAAAGGATAGGGTGCCTCTTCTGTCATGCTGACGCTGGGAGATGTAACCGCTGGATTGGCTGGATGAATGTCCAGCCCCCATGCTGCGTGTGACTCTGACTCCAGTAGGCTGGGGAAATAGCCCTGCGAAGATGACTGCATTGCTTGGAAAGCGGGGGAGATTCCTGAGGCAGATACCGAGGGGGAGGCGGACACCGGCAACTCGTCCTGCTCTGCGGAGTTCTGTGACAACCGGGGGGGCTGACTGGGGGATAAGGACAGGCACTGCTGCATCCAAGCCTCACCATCCTCCGCGCCAGCTCTCTCAAGTATACGCCGAACCAGGCTCTTCATGACGCTTCAGCACAGGAGCAACGCAGAGGAGTTCGCAGGTAAGGATCACTGCTTGCTGCTGGCGGCTTCCACTGCTGCACCTGCCTTAAGTGAGCTTCCCAGCTTCTGGAAACTTCTCTAGACCCCAGGTGACCTAATCCTGCGCTCTCATTGGTCCCTGGATCACCTCACCTAAAACCCTCACCTTGCAGGTGTAGAGAGGGGGCGGGGCCCCCACCCGCCCACCCTAGCTTAAACACCGCCCCCCCTTGCTACAGGTGGGGGGGGGGGAATGGACCTCACCATCTGCCCGCACTCCCATGGGCTCGGGGGGGGGCTTAAACAGCTCCCTTCGCCTTCATTCCAAAACAAAAACTAAAATGCTTGCAAAGTGTTAGCTGAAGTTTTTTTTATTTATTTTTTTATTTGTTGGTCAAATCTATTTAAAATTTTCTATTTCATCTAACAATACCCTATCCCCAGATTGACAATGCTGCTGTCCAAAAGTGTCTCCTCCATCCAGAGTTGAGACACACTAAGGCCTGGTACACACCAGTACAGTAGTTTTATTCCCTAGGGGAAAATTAATTAGTACACTTTTCTTTAAATATATTTTCTGCAAGAATTAGCACACTTTGTTTTAACGTACACTTATCCCTTAAGATTAGAGTTCATAATTTGTAGTCCTCAGAAAGATTAATTGTTGGAAAGGTAGATTAAAAATTATATATATATTTGGGGTCTGGAACAAGTGAGAAGATCTGTTGGGGGGGGGGGGGGTGATACACACCACACACTACTTCAGCGGGAGGTGTGGTGGATGCACGGATTGAACACTCAATTCCCTAGTGGAATGAATAGTTGAATGGATGTGAATTTGTTTTAAAAATAATACAATTTGATTCCACTATGGGTTAATTTTTTTTCCCTAGAGTTTTCAGTCTGTGTCTCCATTTTCCCCTCCCTTCCTTCTCTGGTTCCACCAACCTCCAATGTTTTTAATTGTCAATTGATTTTAAATTGGATTGTACCGCCCCCTTTTTAGGAGGAATGGATATTTTTTTCTATATAAACTTGTTTTTTTTGTAAACCTGTATGCTATAAAGAAGGCTCTGGCTGAAACGCCTTAGCACTATAGATGTAGCACCAGTGCCTAATAATGATTTGTAAGAAGAAGCAATCGTTCTTGGCATTTGTTGCTAGATTAAAAATGATGTATATGTATATAGTTAACACAGATATTTTGAATGCATTGCATTGTGTTTGCAACAAATGCATTTATTCCTAAACCACTACAAACAATGAATTATACATCTAAACCCAAGAACAAAATGAAGAAAAACTTGCAAACCCTAATTTTAGCCTGCATTCACACCTGAGCAGAGCATAGTCAATGGTTTTAATTTTTTTTTTTTACAAACAAATATCTGAAAAGTGTGGCGTGCATTTGTATTCAGCCCCCTAAGTCAATACTTTGTAGAACCACCTTTCACTACAATTACAGCTGTAAGTCTTTTTGGGGATGTCTCTACCAGCTTTGCACATCTAGAGAGTATAATGTTTGCCCATTTTTCTTTGCAAAATAGCTCAAGTTTTGTCAGATTGGATAGAGAGCGCCTGTGAACAGCAATTTTCAAGTCTTGCCACAGATTCTCAATTGTATTTAGGTCTGGACATTGACTGGGCTATTCTAACACATGCATATGCTTTGATCTAAACCATTCCATTGTAGCTCTGGCTGTATGTTTAGGGTCATTGTCCTGCTGGAAGGTAAACCTCCGCCCCAGTCTCAAGTCTTTTGCAGCCTCTTAACAGGTTTTCTTCTAAGATTGCCCTGTATTTGGCTCCATCCATCTTCCCATTAACTCTGATCAGCTTCCCTGTCCCTGCTGAAGTAAAGCATCCCCACAACATGATGCTGCCATCACCATGTTTCACGGTGGGGATGGTGTGTTCAAGGTGATGTGCAGTGTTATTTTTTTCTCCACACAAAGCGTTTTGCTTTTAGGCTAAAGAGTTTAATTTGGTCTCATCCGACTAGAGTACTGTATCTTCCTCCACATGTTTGCTGTGTCCCCCACTTGGCTTCTCGCGAACTGCAAACAGCACTTTTTATGGCTCTCTTTTAACAATAGCTTTCTTCTTGCCACTCTTCCATAAAGGCCAGATTTGTGTAGTGCACAACTAATATGTCATGTGGACAGATTCTCCCACTTGAGCTGTGGATCTCTGCAGCTCGTCCAAAGTTACCATGGGCCTCTTGACTGCTTCTCTAATAAATGCTCTCCTTGCCCCACCTGTCAGTTTAGGTGAACGGCCATGTCTTGGTAGGTTTGCAGTTGTGGCACATTCTTTCCATTTTCAGATGATGAATTGAAAAGTGCTCTGTGAGTTTAAATATTTTTTTTGTTATAACCTAACCCTGCTTTAAACTTCTATACAACTTTACCCTTAACCTGTCTGGTGTGTTCCTTGGCTTTTGTGATGCTGTTTGTTCACTAAGGATTTCTAACAAACCTCTGAGAGCTTCACAGAACCGCTGCATTTATACTGAGATTAAATTACACACAGGTTGACTCTATTTTCTAATTAGGTGACTTCTGAAGGCCACACAAGCAAACATGAATTAATTATATTTCTCCATCCATAAAATTTTACATGCGTGATAATCTTTTTGTTTCTGGATTTGTACAGAAGAGATGATATCTAAATCACATTAAAATACTGTTTTACTGAAAAAAAAAAATTCTTAGTATATTATGAACTGCTTGCCTTTTCTGTGTATATTGTACTTCCAGCATTATTTTTGAAACCTCGCTCCCATTTATACTCCTATAATAAGCCGTTAGAAACTAGCATAATCCTTAAAAGTTTGGCTACAGCTTTTATAGTGGTTATTTTTGTTTTCTTACAGGGTGATCGCATGTGGCATTTTGCTGTGTCACTCTTCTTGGTAGAACTCTATGGAAACAGCTTATTGCTGACTGCAGTGTATGGTCTGGTTGTGGCAGGCTCTGTCCTTCTCCTTGGGGCCATAATTGGAGATTGGGTAGACAAAAACCCAAGGCTTAGAGGTATTTTTTTTAACTGTTTTTTTTTAATTCCATAATACTAATAAAATAATGTGTAATATACTTAACTGTTTGTTCACAATGTACATTGACTTGTTCACATGCAGTTAAGTTTACAGTAGTAACATCTGCTGAGATGAATTATCTCAGCGCATGTGCAGCCAGGCCAATCAAGATGGTTGAAGATCTGAACCCAAAAGAAAGATTTGTGGAAAATTAAACAACCCTGGCCGTGTTATGATAACCTAGGTAACTGTCACTTTTTTGGAAAGCTTGGTCCTCATGTAAATGTGGAGAAAAATATAAAAAGGCATGTGAAGTAAAAAAAGTAATTGCATACTGAATGGTATTATTACATTAACAACATATTGGGGGTTATTTACAAAAGGCAAATCCACTTTGTACTGCAAGTGCAAAGTGCACTTGGAAGTTCAGTCGCTGTAGATCTGAGGGGGACATGCAAGGAAAATTAAAATCAGCAGAGCTTCCCCTCCTTTCTGATCTACCCCTCAGATCTACAGAGCCTGCACTTCCAAGTGCACTTTCACTTGTAGTTTGCACTTGTAGTGCAAAGTGGATTTGCCTTTCGTTAATAACCCCCATAGTATTTTTCCTTGCAGTCCTACTCTTTTTATTTGTGTGATGTGTGATGCATTAAACATTTGTTCTTCAATTTAGTTTTTTCATTTATCATTTCGGATTGGATCTAAATCGTATACAATATTATTGACATCATCAACTGTTTTTTTTCTTTCATTTGGGTTAAATCCCCCAAAAAATGCTGAAATACATTGAGCAAATCTGTCTAAGGCCTCTTTCACACTACTGCGAATTCAATGTCGTGCAATTTTACTGCGATTCTCGGCCACCTGTGTAAGTGGCATCGAAATCGGACCAAGGTAGTGCAGGTAAAGTAGACTACTTTGCAGTCTTAACGACTTGAAGTCGTACTATTATGAATGGTTGTCATTGGAAATCATGGGAAATGACTTGTCATGCTACTTTGCCATCACAAATCGTGGGACAAGTCGTATAAGTGTGAAAGGGGCCTAAATCTGTGTTAGTGAGCACTTCTCTTTTGCCGAGTTAATCCATCCACCTCACAGGTGTGGCATATCAAGATGCTGATTAGACAGCATGATTGTTGCACAGGTGTGCCTTGGGCTGGCCACAATAAAAGGCCATTCTAAAATGTACAGTTTTATCACACAGCACAATGCCACAGATGTCATATGTTTTGAGGGAGCGTGCAGTTGGCATGCTGACTGCAGCAATATCCACCAGAGTTGTTTCCCTTGAACTGAATGTTCATTTCTATACCATAAGCCATCTCCAAAGGCGTTTCAGAGAATTTGGTAGTACATCCAACATGCCTCATAACTGCAGACCATGTGTAACCACAGCAGCCCAGGACCTCCAAGATCGTTTGAGACGAGACACCCAGACAGCTGCTGCAACAATCCGTTTGCATAACCAAAGAATTTCTGCACAAGCTGCCAGAAACCATCTCAGGGAAGCTCATCTGTATGCTCGTCGTCAGGGAAGCTCATATGTATGCTCGTCGTCCTCATCAGGATCTTGACCTGACTGCAGTTCGTCGTCGTAACTGACTTAAATGGGCAAATACTCATATTCGATGTGGTCTGCCACTTTGGAGAGGTGTTCTCTTTACGGATGAATCCAGGTTTTCACTGTACAGGGCAGATGGCAGACAGCATGTATGGCATTGTGTGGGTGAGCGGTTTTCTGATGTCAACATTGTGGATGAAGTGGCTCATCTTGGCGTGGGGTTATGGTATGAGCAGGCATATGCTATGGACAACGAACACATGTGCATTTTATTGAAGGTATTTTGAATGCATAGCGATACTGTGATGAGACCCTGAGGCCCATTGATGTGCCATTCATCAACGACCATCACCTCATGTTGCAGCATGATAATGCACGGCCCCATGTTGCAAGGATCTGTACACATTTCCTGGAAGCTGAAAACATCTCATTTTTTGCATTGCCAGCATACTCACCGAACATGTCACCCATTGAGCATGTTTGGGATGCCCTGGATCGGCGTATACAACAGCGTGTTCCAGTTCCACCAAGAGGAATGGACCAACATTCCACAGGCCACAATTAAAGCAGAGTTCCACCCTTAAAACCACTTTGTTTCATCCCATCCAGCATACTGGCGTCAGCGCCAGTATGCTGTTTTTTTTTTTTTTTTTTAATCCATGTACTTACTTTATAATAGATCATTTAATTTTGTGCGCACCGCGGTATGTCGCCGCTATAAGGCGTCACGCCTTCCGGAAACAGCCGATTAGCGTTCGGCTCTTCTCGGCGCCTGCGCACAGACCCAGGAGCTGACTGCGCAGGCGCCGTAAATAGCCGGTCCTAGTTCGGCTTTTTTCGGAGGGCGTGACACGGCTATATACAGCGCCTGCGCAGTCAGCTCCTGGGTCTGTGCACAGGCGCCGAGAAGAGCCGAACGCTAATCGGCTGTTTCCGGAAAGGCGTGACGCCTTATAGCGGCGACATACCGCGGTGCGCACAAAATTAAATGATCTGTTATAGTAAGTACATGGATTAAATAAAATAAAAAAACAGCATACTGGCGCTGACGCCAGTATGCTGGATGGGATGAAACAAAGTGGTTTTAAGGGTGGAACTCCGCTTTAACAACCTGATCAACTCTATGTTAAGGACATGTGCTGCACTGCTTGAGGCAAACAGTGGTCACACCACATACTGACTGGTTTCTGGACCCCCCCAATAAAGTAAAACTTCACATTTTAGAGTGGCATTTTATTGTGGCCAGCCTAAGGCACAACGGTGCAATAATCATGCTGTCTAATCAGCATCTTGATATGCCACACCTATGAGGTGAATGGATTATCTTGGCAAAGGAGAAGTGCTCACTAACACAAATTAAGACAGATTTGTGAACAATATTTAAAAAAAATAGGACTTCAAGTTTTTGACATCTGTCCTTGGATGTTTAAGTGCCCCTAGAAATACAGCTTTAATTTTCAACCATTTTCAGTATATGTTTGATTTCGTTTTTTTTTTAGGATTCTTTTGTCTTTTAGTTAGTGTCTTACCGATAAGCGCAATACTGACCATATAAGAACACCTTTATACGCGATATGGATATATAGTTATTACTTGTGTTGGATATGGGTGTTAGTTTTAATATCTTGTCTGGGGTAAAGACTGAAATGAACAATGTGTGTGTGAGTGTGTCTGTTGATAAGATCAGTGATGGGACAAGGTCATCCAATGCCCAGGGAGAAGATGATGCCAAATTGTGCCTCTCTACAATCTCCCCCTAACACTTTTCAGTGTGTGTGCCTGAATGTTTTCTGCAAATGGGGGTTTCACTCCCAGTTGCCACCATCTTGTCTCGGCATCACTGCACAGCCAATCTGGTTTCATGTGGATGCAGAACTGAGCACTGATGTTGTAGGATCTCCCTTCCTCTCTCTTACACATACAAGAGAGAACTTCTTGTCCCTGCCAGCAGAGTTTGCAGGTTGTGGGTGGCTCAATAAAAGCCAGCAGGGGCAAGGATACAAGAGTGGCAAGCAAACTTGTTCCCTTTCTTCCGGCCCTGGATAAGGGATTCAAAGACAATGAAAGAACTCCTTAAAGGATACATTGCCTGAACAAACAACTTTACCAACAGAGTTGTTTTGGTTAATTTTGTTCATGTTGCGATTCAGGTCCTCTAATGCCGCGTACACACGATCATTTTTTGTGATGAAAAAAAACGACGTTTTCTGTGAAGTAAAAAACAACGTTTTGAAAAATGACACAAAAAATTCAAGCATGTTGGAATTTTTTTTGGTAGTTTTTTTTAAGACAAAAAACAACGTTTTGCCCACACACGATCAATTTAAATGACGTTTTAAAAAACAACGTTTTTTTTCATCGCAAAAAACGACCGTGTGTACGCGGCATAAGGCATTGTTTTTCAACTCCAGTCCTCAAGGCACACCAACAGGTGAAGTTTTCAGGATTTCCCTCAGATAAAATGGCTGTGGTGATTACTAAGGCAGTGAAACTGATCAAATCACCTGTGCAAAATAATGGAAAGCCTGAAAACATGACCTGTTGGTGTGCCTTGAGGACTGGCGTTGAAAAAGGCTCTAAGGCCTCGTACACACGAGCCTTGTTAGGCTTGTTGAGAAACTTGACAAGCTGTCTTTGCGTACACACAGTCAAGACCAAATCTCCTCATTCTCAAACGCGGTGACGTGCAACACATAGACGGCAGGGGAAGTTCGATTCCACTGGCGCAACCCTTGGGGCTGCTTTTGCTAATCTGATGTTACTGCGTGTTAAGTAAAAGTTTGAGAGACGATTTGCACTTTTCAGTCTGTTACAGCGTGACAAATGTGCTATCTCCATTACAAACATTACTTTTACCGAAGGTGCGCTCCCGTCTCATACTTTATTCTGAGCATGCGCGGGTTTCTAAGCATACACATGAACGTGTTTCTCGTCGAAAAGCAGCCCGACGAGGAAATTGAGACTCCCGTCGAGGAAAAAGAGAACTTGTTCTCCCTTTTCCTCGTCGAGTTCCCCGACAATTTTCTCTGTGAAACGCATACACACTACCGTTTTCCTCTGCAAAAAAGCTCTGCCACCAAGTTTCTTGATGGATTCTGTCGAGGAAAACGGTCGTGTGTACGAGGCCTGAGAGCCGGTTCACACAGGGGCGACCTGGGATCCGACTTGAAGTCTCCCCAAGTTGTCCCAAGTCGCACGGTTGAGAAAATCAATGGAAGTGAATGCAGCCGTCTTAATGTACACTACTGAAGTTGCTCCGACTTCAGAAAAGGTTCCTGTACTACTTAAATCAGACTTGTAGGCAACTTGTACCCATTGATTTCAATGGAAGTTGCCTCAGAAGTCGGATCACTGTCTTAACTGAAGCTACTTTCCAGGAAGATAACATACATTTCTCAGGCAAACCCCTCCCTCCCACAGAGCTGATTGTTGTTTGATTGGCCACTGGAAAGCCTCCTGTCCTGGAGGCAACTTGAAGTTGCCTTGTACTGTGCTGAAGGGAACTTGAAGTTGCCTTGTAAGTTGCCTGATGGTTCATACTCAAGTCGTGTCCAAGTTGCTTACCAAAGTCGTGCTGGAAGTCGTGTTGCCCCTGTGTGAACCGACTCTAATGTTCTGCTATCTTAAACTGGCCATACACTTGGGGATCGCTACGTTGATCCGCGCTGAGCCGGCGAATGACAGTCCCCGCCCTGTCTTTTCTCCACTCTCCCCTTTGGGGGATCGGATGAACATGGACGGTCTGTCTGTGTTCATCCGATCTGCAGACGGAAGGAAAAATAGGGTTTTCCTCCATCTGCAGAATCAGAGGAATGCGGAATCGGGCGAGATCGGGTGTCAGCGGATGTTCATCAGCTGACACCCGCAATCTCATAGAGACCAATGTCTGTCCCTTTTTCATCCGTACACGGATGGATGAAAAAGCAGATATACGGTCTACCCGTGTGAAAGGGGCCTTAAGCCCTGTGCACACGATTGGATATCTGATGTAATCTAATCCGATGGATTTTTTTGTTGGATATCCGATGAAGCTGACTTTCATCAGTCTTGCCTACACCTACCAACCATCAGTCAAAAATCTGACTGTGCCAAAACGCGGTGACGTAAAACACTACGACAAGCCGAAAAAAATGAAGTTCAATGCTTCCGAGCATGCGTCGACTTGATTGTTTTTTTTTTTTTTATCCCTAGGAAAATTTTAAAACATGTTCTATTGTTTAATACCGATGTGAAAAAAAGACCGATGGGGCCCACACACGATCAGTTTGTCCGATGAAAACAGTCCATCGGTCTGTTTTCATCGGACAAACCGATCGAGTGTACACGGCTTAAGAGTATACAAAGGTGTAGCAAATACAGTCATCGGTAACATCAAATTGTGAAAGCAACACTCATCATAATATAAGCATGTAAAGTCCTTTAGTTTTCAAAGATCTCAACAGAGGTGAACACCTTTTCAATAAGACCATGGAAGAAGTCAACACCAGGTCAGACCCATAGAATGTGTGAATTGAGCTGAAGTCTTAAAACAAGATGGAGAGGGCAAAAAGAAGCCAGAAGCTAAGATAGGGGTGGCTCGCAAGTGGGGAGAACATAAGTATGTAACCTCATTGGTGGATACGTGCATCTAAAGGTCTGATAGGCCAGCTGGAAGCCTTGGGTAGGACTAATAGCTTGACCCTAGAAGGAAAGGGACAAAGTCCATGAATCTTGACAAAAATAGAATACAGTTTACTTCTAAGTGGACAAATGAAATCTGCAACATCGATACAAACAGGTCTGCTTGAATCGGTGTCTCTTCTAAGGAGCTTGCCAGATGTACCTCATCCATCCATATGCCACTGACAGGGAAAGTAGAAAGGCTCCAGTCCGTAATAAAATATATCTTTATTTGTAACAAGTATCCACTTACATGTAAACACTTGTGTGCCCATGTGGGGAAGGAGTCCTGGGCAGATGGTAACAATTACCTCTTGGCCTTAGAGAAGGAAAGAAGAGGCCCGGGACTGCTGACAAATAACCCACTTTGTCCTAACAGCTTGCTGACCACGCTATAGCAGTTTTACTGCTACAGGGTGGCAGCTGTGCGCAGGATTGTGTATGTATATGTGATCCCCCACTTCCGCCTGCAGGGGGCATGCTGCTTGTGCTGTGATTATTCACAACAGAAACTGATCTGCAGGTGCTGGGCACTCGATGTCTGCCAGCACCCACTGATCATCAAGCAGAGACTCAGAAAGGAGCTCTACCTATGTAACCAAGGCAGAGTTACGTTCTAACAGGGGGGAAAGGATGGATTCTGTGTTCCTGCAAAGCAAGGACTCAAATCCATCTCTTTCCCTAGTAAGAGCAGCACACCTAGTAAACAAAAACACTCGCTAGGCACACATTTAACCCTTTATTCATCCTAGATGTTTAATCCCTTCTCAGCCAGTGTTATTAGTACAGTGACAGTGCATATATTTAGCACTGATCACTGTATTAGTGTCGCTGGTTTCCGCAAAGTGTCAGTTAGTGTCCGATTTACCACTGCAATATTGCAGTCCCGCTATAACTTGCTGATCGCTGCCATTACTAGTTTAAAAAAAATGTCAGTATATATCCCATAGCTTGTAGATGCTATAACGTTTGCACAAACCAAACAATATACGCTTATTGGGATTTTTTACCAAAAACTTGTAGCAGAATACATATTGGCCTACATTTTTAAATCAATTTGTTTTTGTTTTTGTTTTTTAATTTTTTTATTGGATGTGTTTTAAAGCAGAAAGTGTTTTTTTTTTTTTATTGTCTGTTTATTTTGTTTTATAATGCAAAAACTTTAAAATGCAGTGGTGATCAAATACCAACAAAATAAATCTCTATTTGTAGAAAGACAAATTGTATACGGTACATTTTATTTTGATACTGCATTGCATGACTGCGCAATTGTCAGTTAAAGTAACTCAGTGCTGGTTCGCCTGGTAAATCTTCCGGAGGTCAAGAGATTAAACTCATGTGGTGTGTATCTCAAAATCAATTAATTCACTAAAAATATGCGTTGTTTAATGAATAATTTACATTTATGTTTTGCGATATTTAGCACTTTTATTGTTTTTTACATTATTTTATTGTAACTTTTCCCACAGGTTGACACTGTACCAGAGGTAGATTGTTCTGTGAATGAAAGCACACAGAAATATTGTGAAACTCTGAAAATGTTTGTGTGCCTTCATTAACAGAACAATCTCCCTCTAGTTCAATGTTACACATGATTTACGTTCCTGTGATACAGGCATACAATTACTACACTTCTACATTGTGTTCTTTTATTTTAATGGCCAGTGCAGAGTTCCCCTCATTGTTATTTTGTACATTCCTAAACAATAAACCGCCTATACCATGAGATAAATAACAAATGTGTGCTTTGACTTTAATGATTTTTCAATTTTTTTACTTGCCTCACATATTTACAGAATTTGCACTATTCACCGCAAATTTCTTTACTTGAATGAATTGACTCTTTTATTATTGCATGCAATATTTCTATTAAAAAAACACAAATATCGCATAGGATAACCATTAGTGAACTGTTCCTATGCAATCTATCACGTACCAGTTCAATTAACCACTAGAATTGTTTCATTTGTAAAGTCAAGACCAGTCAATACATTGACAGCTTTAATGCAGTGTATTGAAAGATTGAACAGGAAAAAATGAAAGTCAAATATTTTTTTTTTTGCTAGCTTTGATTCTGGCAAAAACAATCCAATCTCCTTGCAGTTGATCAAAACCACCATTTTATGTATTTGATTATTTTAAAATTTCAACAAAAAAAAAACGGAGTCCAAATTTTGTTGGCTCAAAGTGGACAACCTGATTCTTCATGTTTTGGAGTATAACTTGCAATTATTTGGTTGTGTCTTAACCACTTAAGGACCGCCTAACGCTGATATACGTCGGCAGAATGGCACGGCTGGGCACAAAAGCCCAGACGTGGGTCGCGGGCACGCGCCCGCGTCCCGGTCCGAAGCTCTCTGACCGCGCCCGCGGGACCCGATTGCCGCCGGAGTCCCGCGATCGGTCCCTGGAGCTGAAGAATGGGGAGAGGTGTGTGTGTAAACACACCTTCCCTGTTCTTCGTTGTGGCGCTGTCATTGATCATCTGTTCCCTGATATAGGGAAAGGCGATCAATGATGTCACACGTCCAGCCCCACCCCCCTACAGTTAGAAACACATATGAGGTCACACTTAACCCCTTCAGCGCCCCCTAGTTGTTAACTCCCAAACTGCAATTGTAATTTTCACAGTAAACAATGCATTTTTATAGCATTTTTTGCTGTGAAAATGATAATGGTCCCAAAAATGTGTCAAAATTGTCCGATGTGTCCGCCATAATGTCACAGTCATGAAAAAAATCACTGATCGCTGCCATTAGTAGTAAAAAAAAATAATTATATAAATGCTATAAAACCAATCCCTATTTTGTAATAAAACGCTATCGATTTTGCGCGAAACCAATCGATAAACGCTTATTGTGATTGATTTTTTTCCAAAAATAGGTAGAAGAATACGTATCGGCCTAAACTGAGGGTCTTAAGTGGTTAAAGGGGTTGTAAAGGTTGTTTTTTTTATTTTCTAGATAGGTTCCTTTAAGCTAGTGCATTGTTGGTTCACTTACCTTTTTCCTTCGATTTTCCTTCTAAATGTTTTTTTTCTTTGTCTGAATTTCTCACTTCCTGTTTCTCCTCAGTAAGCTTTCCCCCATCATCCGACCCCTGTCCCATTGCGGAGATTTCCCTTCACTTCCTACCCCATAGCCAAACAGGAAGTAAGAGGAAATGTATACAAATTAAGGGAATCCAGGGCGGGTCTTAAATATAAAGGGGCGTGGCTTTGTCAGGAAGGGGTGTGTCATATTTAAATTAGGGGGGGTGAGTTTAGTCAGGCCTAGGGCAGCACAAAACCTAAATACACCCCTGGATGTAGTTGTACAAACTTTCAAGAAAATTGATCCTGATCCAAGAATTTACTAAGGGAGTAGAGCTCGTTCACTTTTCATAGGGCATGCTCCCTAAAATAATGTGTGTGTGTAATATATATATATATATATATATATATATATATATATATATATATATAATATAAACAAGTAGCGTCGTGTACAACTGAGTTGAAAATAGAAGAGAGGCACCTCTAAGTGTAGCAATATGGTTACATTTAAAGGGTTTGTAAAGATTTTTTTTTTTATCTTAATAGCTTCCTTTACCTTAATGCAGTTCTGTTTTCATGTCCTCATTGTTTGTTTTTGATCTCAAGTTGCTGTAATTCTTCTCTGATCTCCACACTTCCTGGTTGTCTGTTTCCTGATAACCTCAGTGCTGGGAGCTTTCTCTCTGTGGTCACTAATCAAGGAGGTGTGATTACTGTATGTCTAAAACCCCTCAGCACCAATCAGTTTAGTTTTTCAAACCATCACTGCCCTGTATTGGCTCTGTGGCTCTGTACAGCAGAGAGGCAGGAAACAACATGCAAAAACGAAACTAGAAACTACAGGTACATTATATGATTGATTTTTATCTATTTTTAATCGTTTTTAAAAGGAATCAGTTAACTTTTATGTCTCTATACCCTGTAAACAGTAATTTCAGCAATTTTTTTTATTTTATTTACAACTCCTTTAATGAAGGTACAACATTTAGAAACATTTTGCTACACTTAGAGGAGCCTCTCTTCTCTTTTATACTCTGTTCCTCCTGCTGGATTTTGCTTCTCATCTCCTTTGTGGAGGCTTCCATTTGTGGATGGAGGACATTTTATGGTTACACAGGCTGGTTACATGCTATAATCTTTTTATATGGACTATAAACTGAAGGACCTAAAAATAAATGGTTGTGGGACAAATCATTTGAGCTTCCATTATTTCTTATGTGGAAATTTGCTTTAATATACAAGTGCTTTGGATTACAAGCATGTTTCTGGAACTAATTATGCTCGCAATCCAAGGATTTACTATATATATATATATATATATATATATATATATATATATATATATATATATATATATATATATATAATCAAGATGTCTGGGGGTGTTTACATTCTGTAATATATATCAAACCAATTGCCTACCGCAGATTACACCAATGATTATCACAGACATATGGGGATTATTTTTGGTGTATACTGCAGTAGACTGTACATCAAAGTTAGCCTACACAGATATAACAATTTAAGACTGAAAATTCACATTTTTGCATTAACCCAGTTGTCATTTGGTTACCTTAAAAGAGAATAAATATCAAGAAAATTCTTAACCCAAAATTATTTAAGTCTGACTAATGTGTTTTTTAAGATAAGTAATAAGAATGGTTAATACTTTTAGAGATTCAGTCTTCTTTCTCTTCTTCTTTTACAGTGGCACAGACTTCGCTGATTGTGCAGAACGTCTCTGTTATTATCTGTGGCATCATCTTGATGGTGGTCTTCTTGTACAAGAAAGAACTGTTGTCAATGTATCAAGGCTGGCTGTTGGTTGGTTTTAAATATTCTTTATGTTATTTTATAATACACCTTTTCTCATTTTTCCCTGCTGATTTTAATAATTTAGGTTCAGCAGGAGGCATGGCAGAAAGATGGCTGCTCTCACAGATAGCATCGGTACTACCTTTTACCCAGTTTATACTGGCTCCAGAGATCAAATAAATAAATGTCTAATAAATCTAAGACCATTAAAAATGTGTAATACTTCACTAGCAATGAGTTTAATCAGTTTATGCATTTGGCAGAGCTAACAATCATCCACCCATCTTCCATTCATTCAGCTGTAGTATGGCTTCTATGAATGGAGAAGATAGGCGGAAAGCAATCATGGATTGAATAATTGAAGTAAAGATTCTCAATTTCTATAGTAAATAGTAAAAGCAGTGTAAGTGCTAACTATGGCTTCATAGATGAATTATATGTTAAGTTATTTATTTTTTCTTTTGTGACTTTGTAGACACTGTGCTATATCCTTGTCATCACCATTGCAAATATTGCAAATCTCGCTAGCACAGCTATGGGCATTACCATCCAGAGGGACTGGATTGTTGTTGTTGCTGGAGAAGACAGAAGCAAATTGGCAGGTAATTTTTTTATTTTGATGGTGCAATAATAATGATATTTTGTTGAGGGTACAATAATAACCTACAGTTACCTGACGTTTATGTCCTTACTGATAATTAATGTGTGATAATCTACATGTATACACCAATAAAACTGCAATGATATGTAGTTGCATAATTGGTTAGGCTGAATAAAGATACCAGTCCATCCAGATCAACCTGTGTGGTTGTAAGTTTGTTTTTGTCAATACCATTTCCCATATCCCTGTATATTGTGTTCGCTAAGATGCCCATCTAAGAGATTTTTTAAATTATCAACACTCCCAGGTGACACTACTAACTGTGGAAGTAAGTTCTACGTCCTTACTGCTCTGAGAGTAAATAACCTCTTTTGCCCCGTACAAGATCGGAATTTCCGATGGAAAAGGTCAGACTGACTTTTTGCATCGGAAATTCCGACCGTGTGTATGCCCCATCAGAGTTTTTCCATCGGATATTCTGAGGAATTCCATCAAAGTTTAGATAGAGAACATGTTCTCTTTTACTCCAATGGAATTCCGTTGGAATTCCGATGTGAGTTTGGCCGGGCAAAAGTCCTTTACTCAGTTTAACGTTAGACCACTTCTCGTCCAACTACATTGACTGGTCACGTGTCCTCTTAAGGGAGCTGAGACTGAATAGTTTTGTGATCGAAGAAAGAACTGAAACCACTCGCGCAAAGAATAAGTAAAATATTTTAGGGTAGCTTCTGCTCTATAAAAGGTATATATACCTCTGTAATAAGTGAATACATTATAAGAGAGCTGGGCTTCCCCTCTCTACCCTCTAGTGAAACAGTTGAATATATAAAAAATACAAAAAAGCATATAAATCTACAAAACATATTATACATATAAATGAATATACATTTCAGGCAACACGTGATTGTGTGTATAAGTATTAAAGTGCAATAAAAAAAAAACATAAAAAAGTGCATGTGTCCAATAGTGCCCGTGTTCCAATACTACACAAATAATATATTTTAAAGTATAGAGATAAGAAAGTGCTCTTGTGCATGTAAACTTTCTCCACACCAATCCACCCTGTCTGTGCCCCCCAAGGGTTTGCACTCACCCGCAAGGGTTTGCACTCACCCACTTTGAACTGGACATACAAGGAGACAGAATGCTACATGATGCAATGCATGATACAACAGTTTCAGAGTAATTGTGTAACAGTTGGTATTTAAAGTGGAGTTCACTGCAAATTTGGCAAATTCCCTGTTGATGTTGGCTGACAGAGGATAACAGGAAGCAAGCATCACTCTGTATCGGGAACTCACTTGACAAACACTGAACAGCAGAAGTGCATATGGAGTACAAAAAGGAATTGGTACATTGAAAATTCATAAGATTTTAATGCAGTTTTTCTATGTATGGGTATATCCACATACCGATCACCACAGCTCAAACACGACACGCCATCTAGGATCAGCATTTCGAAGTACCCAGACAAAGTGTTGCAGAAGTTGGCCAAGCTAGAAACAAACAAAACATCTGCACTGTTGCTGAGTGCATCCTTCTTCTATCACTGCCACACAGAATGAATATCAGCATGTCTACACATTTATGAACATTTTTACATTCCTGTATCAAATATTTCGTTTGAGATCCAGTAAGAGATGGAGGCTGAAATTCCATTATGTTTTTGGAACCTCTCCATAAATCATTAATCTTGTAACTGTACTGTCTCCCATTATACAGTTGAACCTCGGATTACAATCATAATCTGTCCCAAGAGTATGCTCGTAATCCAAAGTACTCGCATATCAAAGCAAGTTTTCCCATTAAAGTCAATGGAAACTAAAATGATTCATTCAGTATTGACTTCAATGGGATGCAATACCGAATGTGGCCAGAGGAGGTGGCCAGAGAGGGCCAAAAAACGGCAGAAAAGGCACGAAGACACTTTGGCTCGTTTCCTGCAGGCCAAATGAGGTACTGCAGGCCAATGTTCGGCTTTTTCTAGGCTCATGCGCTCCCATATCTCAGGCCAAATGAGGTACTGCAGGCCTATTTTGAATTCTGCTTGTCTTGCGAGTCAACACTCGCAAACCAAGTCAGAATTTTTTTTTAAAAGTTGCTTGCAAATCAAAATGCTCTCAAATCAAGTTACTCTTAAACCAAGGTTCTACTGTATTGTAAATCAATTCACAAACAGTTGGCACTGTATAAATGCTATATAATAATAATCATAAATTAACTCTAAAAGTAGTGTGGCCACCTTGGCAGAGGCAGGGCTTTGCTTCCTCACGTCAGAGCCTCCAGCAAGGAAAACAGTGAGCAGAACAGTTGTGACATCACAAATCTCACTTCAAATCTCCTGACATCAGTAGTCAGAGGCAGCAGTGCCTACCAATATACAACCCTAATGCCGCGTACACACGATCACTTTTTGGCATGAAATAAAACAACGTTTTTCATCATGAAAAAAAAAAAAGTTTTTCCAACTTCATCATAAAAAACGACGTTGCCCACACACCATAGTTTTTTCAAAATGCTCTAGCAAAGCGCGGTTACGTACAGCACGTACGACGGCACTCTAAAGGGGAAGTTCCATTCAAGCTTCCATCTCATAACTTGCTTCTGAGCATGCCGGGTTTAAAACGTCGTTTTAGCCCACACACGATCATTTTTTACAACACAAAAAATGACATTTTCAAAAACGACATAAAAAATTGAAGCATGTACGTTATTTTTTTGTCGTTTTTTCAGAAGACAAAAAATGATGTGAAGCCCACACACGATCATTTTAAATTACCTTTTTAAAAATGTCATTTTATTTCATCACAAAAAATGACCGTGTGTAAGCGGCGTAAGACTATAGGCACCATCACATATCAGGAAGTGCACTGCTAGATTTCAGAAGGAATTCCAGACAAAAGGTAAACCTTACAGGGTACTGCTTAGGCATAATTAACTTTTTTAGATGTTCTCTGCAATATAGCAAATCCTAACTTCAGGCCAGGTCCACTTTAAATTGAAAGATCCTTCAAGGCAGGAACTGATATGAATGATTTTGTATACACTGTAAAGTGTTACATAATTTGTTGATGCTGCATACATGAATTAAAAATAATAATTTTAAAATCTTTTTCACTGCTAAAAGTCAAATTAATTAGTAGTAAAGTTTTTGTTTTTTTATTTTAATGCAAACACTCTGAAGTTAAAAATAGTATATGCATGCATGCTTGTAAAACTGTGTGTCATGTACATTTTCCAGAAGGTCTCACAGCTGCTAGCCATAGCAACTTATCCATCTGAAAATTTAGAGCTGAACTACACTGAATCTGAACGCCACAAAAAAACACAATTTAATTATTTTTTATTATTTAAAGCAAAGTTATTTATTCATGTCACCATGCTTTTGTTGAGAAATCACTTTTAAAAACACCCTCAGAAATGTAGGGCTATGGCCATCTTGAGTAAGATCCCTTTCACATTGGAGCGCTTTGCAGGCGCTATTGCGCTAAAAATAGCACCTGCAAACTGACCCTAAACAGCCATTGCTGTGTCTCCAGTGTGAAAGCCCCTGCAAAATGGGCCTGCCTGAAATGATCTAGCAGGGCTTAATTTTCTGACTAATGTTCCACTTTAAAGGGGTTGTAAAGGTACAATTTTTTTTTCCTAAATAGCTTCCTTTCCCTTAGTGCAGTCCTCCTTCACTTACCTCATCCTTCCATTTTGCTTTTAAATGTCCTTATTTCTTCTGAGAAATCCTCACTTCCTGTTCTTCTGTCTGTAACTTCACACAGTAATAGAAAGGCTTTCTCCCTGGTGTGGAGTGTCGTGCTCGCCCCCTTCCTTGGACTACAGGAGAGTCAGGACGCTCTCTATGTTGCAGATAGAGAAAGAAGCTGTGTGTTAGTTGGTGTCCTGACTCTCCTGTAGTCCAAGGGAGGGGGCGAGCACGACACTCCATGCCAGGAAGAAAGCCTTGCGTTACTGTGTGGAGTTACAGACAGAAGAACATCAAGTGAGGATTTCTCAGAAGAAATAAGGACAATTAAAAGCAAAATGGAAGGATGAGGTAAGTGAAGGAGGACTGCACTAGGGTAAAGGAAGCTATTTAGGGGGGAAAATTGTACCTTTACAACCCCTTTAAGTCTCAAACTGTCCATGTGCTTGAGGCCATAAATACTCAAGTATATTTTTCAGATAACTAGCATAAGTATAGGTACTCTGGTCTGTTGTCATATCAGCCTCTTCTATTTCTCTACACTGCAGACTGGGAGCAGGGAGGTCAGCACTCTGAGCCAATCAGGACTGCAGTGCTGTCATCTGTTTGCCTGGAGTTATGTATATACAAAACACAATGCTAAGGTGAAAAGGCCTGCAGGTTATTGTATTGTGAGACAGCATAATCAGCATCTCCTTTCTCCTTGCTTACCCCTGCAGATGGTTCGGGCATTAAGTATGTACATCTACTGTAGACGATTTCCAAGTTGCTTTTTTGCTCTTTCCTGTAGTTGAAAAAAACAACTGCACGTGATCCAGACATCAGCCAAGAATTCTGTACTGGTTTAGGTGGAGCTCCCATGAGACAATAGAGGAAAGGAAATAGTTGATCAGATACATACTGTAGCTGTGTATGGAAAAAGTCACATCCATTAAAGGAGAAGTACAGCCAAAGTATGTTTCCCAATTGATCACAGGAGTGCAGTTTTTTCTGTGACCCGTTTTAAGCAGACAGTGGGCTTCAGCCCGTTGTCAGCTGACGTCACAGAGCCGGTCCAGGCTGGGGCAAGATCGCAACAATATGCTTGAGATCCTCCCACAATCCTAGACCGGCACCTGGCTCACCCATTTAGAGAGCCAATGAGAGTCAACTGCTCCACCCCCCCTCCCTCCACAGCTCAGCGCTCCAGTGAACGCACGGGGGGGGGGGGGGGGCAGAGGAGAGAGGCCATAACTGACAGTCACCAGCTTTGAGACCCGAGTGATCAGCAGCAACCACCTAAATAAGTATGATTCTTGGGGGGAAAAAAAGTCTCTTTTAAAACGTCTCCTACCATAAACTAGCAGATATGATGCAAATTAAGTCAATACTGAAACCCCAGCAACAGTGCCAAATTTTTCATCATGGGGAAATTTTTTATACACTTTTTTTATACACTGGGGCAGGAGGTGCAGTGGTGGTTTGGCGCTGCTATTTTTAGCGGCGCTAGCGGCCGAAAAAGGGTTAATACCGCCGCAGAGGCGCATTGCCGGCGGTATAGCCGCGGTGTCCCATTGTTTTTAATGGGAAGGAGCGGTAAACACACCGCTCCTCTCACCGCTCCAAAGAGTCTGCTGGCAGGACTTTTAGAGCGGTCCCGCCAGCGCATCACCTCAGTGTGAAAGCACTCAGGCTTTCACACTGAGACTGCAGGGCAGGAGTTTTTCAGACGGTATTTAGGCGCTATTTTTAGCCTCAGTGTGAAAGGGGTCTTAGTTGTAATTTTTAACTGAAAATTCTTGCTGCATGGTTCATTGGCTTTAATACTTTCCAAATCACTGACCCAGATTATATTTACAGGATTTCGAACTTGCATGCATACTTGTTTGAGGTCCCAATAATAATTAAAGTCAGATCCACCAACTAAACATTTTCAGATCTCTACAATAGCAGCCTTTATACCAGTGGTTCCTCAAACTTTTAGTGCCGTGACCCCTTGATAATATCTCCCAAGTTGTGGGGACCCCTAACAGTAAAATTATTTTTGTAGCGTGGGTTGTCAGCACCTAAGGCAAGACACGTAATTTGCGCAACTAACCCAAGGAAATTTTGCGCTCCCTGAGCCCCTCTACTCGTACAGTATTAAAACCTCATATGGTACATTTTAGGATGTACCACTCTTTCTCTTCTCTTTTCTTTCCCTTTTATCTCTCGCTATCCTAATTTATTTTTTTCCCCATCCCCCTCTCTAGCCATATTTCTTTTTTTTACTCTTATTCTTTCTCTCCCTTTTTCTTTCTTCCTCCCCCTCTTTTCCTCTCCATTTCATGTATTCTCTATTTGTATTCCTTCTCTTACTCCTTGATGGGAGGGGGGGATGGGATGAGTGGCAATGCTGGGGGGAGCTTGGGTGCTCTTGATCAAGATCATCTGCTGATCTGAGAACTGTAGTGAAGACTTTTAATGGTAACTATAATCACAGGTAGGGTTACTCACTGTGTCTCCGACTTTGTGACACAGTGCTGAAATCAGGAGATTGGGTCTCATCGAGCCCCTCCCACCTCACAATCCTCACCAGTCAGCAGACCTCTAGTCTCTGCCCCCCAGCCATGTCGTGAACTGAATGGGCGACTGAGAAGAGACTAAGAGGGTGGCCGTGGGCTCCAGGAAGAGCCCAGCTGGGCAGAGCGGTTCGGGTTTCAGGAGCAGCCCAGGATTTGGTTACCCCTGGCAAATCATCATTTGACCCCCAGGTTGAGAACCACTGCTCTATACTTCCCCCAGTGCAGGTTTTTTCTACATCATATAATTGTAGAAGAATTTTACCCTGTTTTCAAAAAGTCAGCAGCTACTAGTGCTGTGGTTGGCTACAAGTACTGAGAGCGGGCCAAGGCAATCCTCATCTAAGCACAGAATGAGGACATGGGAGTATCTGCTGGCAAGAATGCTTGTTACCCCCCCCAATTTTTTTTTACCTTCACTACTTAAAACATACTGGGGCAGATTCACAGAGAATTCGATTCTCGTAGAGTATCAGAAATACACTACGCCGCCGTTTTTTACCTGGCTCTACGTGGAATTCAGGTAGATTTTGTCCAGTAAACGACGGCGGCGTAGTGTATTTCTCCCGTCGCAATCCATCTGCGCGAGTAGGGGGCGTGAAGCATTTAAAATAGGCGCGTTCCCGCAGCGATCGAACTGCGCATGCTCCGTTCGCAAATTTCCCGCCGTGCATTGCGCGAAAACACGTCGTCACGTCGTAGTAGCGTCGTTTACGTACATTCCTATTCCCGAACGAGTTACGTTAAAAAAAATATATATTTTCAAATCGACGCGGGAACGACGGCCATACTTTACATGGGTTACGCACTGTTAGACCAGCAAAAAGCTCCTCTAACATTACGTAGCCAAAAAATGACTTAGGCGATTGCGAGGGACACTCGTACCTTCGTGGATCGCCGTAAAAACTAATTTGCATACCCCGACGCATGAAAACGACGCAAACTCCTCCCAGCGGCCGCAAACATATCGCAGCATAGATCCGAAGGCTTACGAAGACGTAAGCCTCTCGGATCGAAGCCCGAAGCCGCCGTATCAT
Organism: Rana kukunoris; assembly: GCA_029574335.1. Classification (NCBI taxonomy): domain Eukaryota; kingdom Metazoa; phylum Chordata; class Amphibia; order Anura; family Ranidae; genus Rana; species Rana kukunoris. The sequence goes on from CM056054.1 coordinate 117,700,907, forward strand.
GGTTTGTGGATTCAAACTAGTGATACGGCGCGCGAAATTTGAAATTACTCCTGTCTAACACCAGTTAGACAGGCGTAATTGCTCTGTGAATCTGGGCCACTGTTTTTTATATACAGAGGACAAAATTGTCTTCATTCTATAATCAGTTTATGTATTCTTGTCCTTTGAAAAGTCTTGGTAAGGTTTGCCAAAACTTTAAATTGGATGTGTTTTGTTTTTTTTTTTACAAAAATTGCATATTTACCTTTAAAAAAATCCACTTTTTTATTTGGCTCAGCCATTCTTGTTATTAATGATGTTAACCCTCCCCAAAGCACTTATGAATTGCTATTATAAAACGTGGCCTTACAAGTCATTTATTCGAAACAATACTGTACTGACATCATATTTATTTATCTGCCTTTTTTCACATTCCAAGTTTTTATTTGCATTTTCTTGTGCCTGACCTACTAATGCTATTAAGTAGGCTGCAACTATGCTGAAGTCACCGCCCCGCTGCTACACCTGAACCAATCAGAGAACACTTTGCGTTCATTGAGAAAATGCTAAGTGTTCCCTAAACAGCTGCGCTGAGCAAGTATGAGTGGCATCCTGTGTTCACAAAGCAGCCTGAAAACCTCTCGGCACAGGACCTAGAAGTTAGTGCAGATCAATGTAGTAGTGGTATCTACTAAAGTGATTACCAGCTTCCATGAGGATCCCACAGATATTGCACACAAATACTTACATTGGTCCAAGCTGGACCAATGTACTGTACCTATGTAAAAAATGCCACGCCTAAACTTCAGTTTTAGCCCGAGTTCACATCGATGTGGTGCGATTTTTTTCATGCAATTTGGAGTGCCAGTGCAGTGTGATTTTTGTGGTGCGATTTGTGCTTTTTGGATGCAATCCTCACAGGCTATAGAGCTTAAAATCGCACAGCTCCACACTAAACTTGCACAGGACCCTTCTTTGAACCGCACCAGAATCGCACTTCATCTATGTGAACAGACTTCATAAGTTAACTTGACACTTGACTTGCAGGCGATACTAAGTTAAGCAGGGCAATAACTTCTCTGCAGGATGTGGAAACCTTGCAAAAAGATCTGAACAAATTAATGGGGTGGGCAACTACATGGCAAATGAGGTTTAATGTAGAAATTTTTTAAATAATGGATTTGGTTGGCAAAAATATGAATGCAATCTATACACTGGGGGGATACCCTATGGGGGAATCAAGGATGGAGATGCACCTGGGGGTCCTAGTAGATGATAGGCTCATAAATGGCATGCAATTCCAAGCTGCTGCTAACAAAGCAAACAGAATATTGGCTTGCATTAAAAAGGGGATCAACTTCAGAGATAAAACGATAATTCTCCCGCTTCACAAGACTCTGGTCCGGCCGCACCTAGATTATGCTGTCTAGTTCTGGGCACCAGTCCTCAGGAAGGATGTGCTGGAAATGGAGCGAGTACAAAAAAGGGCAACAAAGCTAATAAAGGGTCTGGAGGATATTAGTTATGAAGAAAGGTTGCAAGCACTGAACTTATTCTCTCTGGAGAAGAGACCCTTGAGAGGGGATATGATTTAAATTTACAAATACCGTACTGGTGACCCCACAATAAAGTTTTTCGTTAAAGGGAGTTTAACAAGACACGTGGAATAAGAAAATTTAAAAGTGTACTACAGCGCTAATTAAATAATTAATCCCAGGAACACCAAATAAAATGCCAAATAACACAGCTGCTATCCATGTGATACCAAATCAAACAGTGAGAAAATAATTATATAATAAGATGCGCTAATATTAACTTATAGGTGTAAATCATACAAACAAACAAATCAGGGAGAAACAGTCTCCATATGTGTTAGAATTCATGTGATTAGTCCTTAATCAGGTGCACAGTGAAGGCAGCAGCACGGATTCCATAGAGGAAAGAAACATAACATAAACGATGCCCTCCTTCACTAAGAGTGTGGATCCCAGTCCTTCAAACTGTGAATCAGGTGATCAGGCACTCGTATGCGGATGGATATGAAAAAAAGGAAAAAGAAAACCTCATTGCACAAACATCAGATAACAGGCGGATAATGCGATCCAAAAACATCAACAGATGCACTCACGAATCCCTGCTTAGTACAAGCATGAAACGCCACTCAGTGTGCTGTCTCCTCAACTCGATCCGATAGACTCGGATTCGATCGTAGGCTCCTCCCTACGATCGTAGGATTGTAGGGAGGAGCCTACGATCGAACGATCGTAGGGAGGAGCCTACGATCGAATCCGAGTCTATCGGATCGAGTTGAGGAGACAGCACACTGAGTGGCGTTTCATGCTTGTACTAAGCGGGGATTCGTGAGTGCATCTGTTGATGTTTTTGGATCGCATTATCCGCCTGTTATCTGATGTTTGTGCAATGAGGTTTTCTCTTTCCTTTTTTTCATATCCATCCGCATACGAGTGCCTGATCACCTGATTCACAGTTTGAAGGACTGGGATCCACACTCTTAGTGAAGGAGGGCATCGTTTATGTTATGTTTCTTTCCTCTATGGAATCCGTGCTGCTGCCTTCACTGTGCACCTGATTAAGGACTAATCACATGAATTCTAACACATATGGAGACTGTTTCTCCCTGATTTGTTTGTTTGTATGATTTACACCTATAAGTTAATATTAGCGCATCTTATTATATAATTAACAAGACACGTAGCCACTCATTAAAATTTGAAGAAAAGAGGTTTAACCTTAAACTACGTAGAGGGTTCTTTATTGTAAGAGCGTCAAGGATGTGGAATTCCCTTCCACAGGCCGTGGTCTTAGTGGGGAGCATTGATTGTTTAAAAAAAAAAACTATTAGATAAGCACCTGAACGACCACAACATACAGGGATATACAATGTAATACTGACATATAATCACACATATAGGTTGGACTTGATGGACTTGTGTCTTTTTTCAACCTCACCTACTATGTGACTATGTAACATGCAAATCTATGCATTCTGGAGGGCATCAAAAACCACATCAGATTCACATAAGTGTGAACCGAGACACAATGCTTATTTGTGCATTTAGGGTAATCCTACATACTTGTAAGAATAAATAGGTTCCGACCTTGTGCTGTTGTAAAATTTCTCCCTCCACGTTGGCATTAACATATAATTGTATGAATGTATAATTTCCAGTCATATGTATTGATCTTACCTTTTGTTCTGTATCAACATAGTCATCCAGCAGTCAAGCTCTCTTCTATAATTATATTTCAATAGACTACCTGCTAATCTTAACATTTGTTAGTGCTTATCTACTAAATGGAAGTCGTTTTCATCCTTTGTTTGAGTCATTTGACAAGAACTGATGACACTACAGTTCCTTTACTCAATAAAGTATGAGTGTGTTATAAGTTGTTTCACACTTTGTGTACACACATCTTAGAACTAATTTGTCACTTTATTTAGAGTGACATTTTTATTCTTCAAGATAAAGTAGCCTTTGACCATGTTGCTTTATGGTTATAGCTAGCTATTGCTGATACATACTTTTTACATCCTTCCATACAATCACATGTATCATGTTTTATTACAGATATGAATGCGACAGTGAGGCGAATAGACCAGCTTACAAATATATTGGCTCCTATGGCTGTTGGACAGATTATGACCTTTGGTTCTGCTGTAATGGGCTGTGGCTTCATTGCTGGATGGAACCTGATGTCAATGTGTGTAGAATACATGCTACTGTGGAAGGTTTACCAAAAGACACCAGCCTTGGCGATCAAAGCTGGCAAGAAAGCTGATGACCAAGAATTGAAGCAGCTGAACATAAAAGGTACTGTAAATGAAAACTGTGAAAATGTCCAAAACTGGTTTCAAGATGTGTCAAACCCCATCATGCCCCTCTCCACAATGCTATCCTTTATTTTTCTGCCTTTGGGTCTACCTAAAAGATAACTATATGAAATGTATTTTGAACTCTCTACAAGGAGAACATGTATAAAGTTCTTTATTTTTGGTACTTGACACCAGATGTGCTCCATGTTTTGTATCCCTCCTGCTCAGATAGGTGCTGGCGCTGCCTGGGGGGGCAAGGGCTCCCTCTACCATATTTACTGGAGCTGCGCCAAGATTGTACCATTTTGGAAGGAGACACAACTCCTGCTATCGTGCCTTTTGGGGGTGCAGGTCTCCTTGACTCCTTGACTAAAAAACAATTTTTATTGGGGGTAGTACCCCTACAGATTTCCAAATCATCCAAAAAGCTGCTTAGGCACATACTTACAGCTGCCCGATGCCTGTTTGCCCTCCATTGGAAAAGGTGCTCCCCACCCTCCCAAGAAGACCTGTACACTAGAATAAAAGATGTTGAATTTATAGAAAAAATGACAGCTAGACTACAGGATAGGTTGAAAATGCATGATCAGGTCTAGGAGGAGTGGCATCGCCGGGAGGACCCGCTCTGAGTCGATGGATGAGCCCCTAGCCCCACCCCCCTCCCTTTACCCCCCTCTTAATCCTTCTTTCTTTTTTATTTTCTCACTTTTCTACCCTGTTCTTTTTCTCTTTTCTCTGTTGTTCTCTGGCTTTGTAGAGGCCCGTGGCAGTTGTTTGATTGCTATTTTACGCAGATTGTCAGATGTGATTATTTAGCATTTCCAGAGCTGTGTGTTATTACGATGTAAACACTGGCTAGATTGTTGCTCTAGCGATCTGTGTGCACTGCTGCATTCAGTCTATTTTCATTTGCTGATTGATATGATCGATAAAATCTTATTTGAGATATTAATTTTGAATATAAACAATTGTTTTTAGCTTTATGAATATCATCAACCCTGTCTTTAGGGCCCACTAACAGGCCAGGTTTTATGTATTACCTTGGGAGATGCAGACTAGAATACTGCAATCACTGAGCAGCAAATGATATCACATGTCATGTATTTCAGTTATCTTGCAAACTTGGCCTGTTAGTGGGTCCTGAGGACAGTGTTGATGACCACTGATCTACAGAACTAAGTATGAGGAAGGTGCATTCTGTAATTATTGGAACAGAAGACAAATCAGCAGTAGTCTCGACTTGACATGAGCCTATTCCCACTACAGTCACCTCAACATTTGTTGCAAAGCTACATTAGGTGTCTGTTGTGCTCTGTGCTAATGTCTTTAATATGATTATTGGTAAGAGGGAACCCAACCATAGCTGTGAATTTTTCTAGGATGTGAACCTAATAGTCAGCAGTGAACATACATACTGAACATCATACCATAAATGCAATTGTTTTCAGTAGATGCACTACACAGCACTGTGCACACAATAAAAATGATGTTTTGTTTACAAAAAGGCACTATAATCCTCTTTGGAAAAAAATAACAACTGACATACATACTGGCACTGGAAAAATGTATGTTCTAAATGGTTTTCCAAGCTGCTGACCATGCAACTGGCCACTGTACCAAGACTCAAACACTAAATACTGAAGTTCAATAGTTTAATACCTTCTGGAAATTAGTGACGAGTTTGTTTGTTCTGAACTTGGATTCAGGTGGGCTTGGAAGTAAACTGTCCTTCCTGGGCCAATCAGCTGTGTCCGGGACATTTCACACAGTTCAGCTGCACATACACAAAGGGGCAAGAACTTTTTGTTCTTTTGTATGGGTTTGCATGCTCCTAAGAGTAATGCTTTGTACACACGCATGGATTTCCAGTGTTAAAAAGTCAGCCGGGAATCCAGAGGGGAAAACCGAGAACCTGCTCGGTAACTTTCCCCCTGTACACACGAGAGGTTTTCCCGTCGGGAAAACTGCGGTGAGAGCTTTGGCTGGGAATCCCGGCCGTGTGTATGCTTTATCGCAGTTTTCCCCCATAGGAAAACTGACGGGAAAAAGACCGCCGGGAGTCCCGGTGGCAAAAAAGAGAACAATTTTCCCCCAGTTCACCTGTTGGGAAAACTGCGATGGAGCATACACACGGCCGGGATTCCCGGCTAAAAGCTCTCATGGCAGTTTTCCTGCCGGGAAAACCAGTTGTGTGTATGAGGCATTACAGTGCACAATGTCTGTCACTTTGGCTCCCTTTACTTCAGTGCTTCAGTTACTGTACCTCCTTGACTCTTTTTTATTCAAGCCTACTCTCACACTATAAGCTTAATTTTACATTAGTATTTAAAGAGAATGGGTCGTTTTTATTGTGCAACATCCTTGGTAACCTAAGGATTTACTCAAAACCAAGTTATATTCCGTTATATTTGTTCAAATCATCACACATCTTATTAATTTTTGCAAACTGAAAGATGACCAGAGAGTTGTCATGACAGGTTGATAACCCCAGAACATTCCTACATCTTCCTTAAACTGAGTATTTCTCAGATGCAGGTATAATCTTTAAGGAATCAAAAAAGGTTACTCGATTGACCTTACCAAAAGTCAGATCAGTAAAACACAAAAAGTAGACTGATTGGTTGCCTATTGGTTACATAATGTTTACAATGATATTTCCTTTACTGAATAAACCCACATGTGTTCACAGCTATTTTAATGTAATATATGTAATGTGATATAATACATTCTAGAACAGGAATAGAAAAAATTTGATACATTTTGTAGGGGCTCTTTCACCACCCTTATCATGTATATCTGCACATTACCCCCTTCATCTCCATCCTGCCATTGTATGTGACTAGTACATTAACCCCTTCTTTTCCTTATCCCTTCTATCTGTACATTTAATGTATCTAGTGCATCATTCCCAAGCCCTGTGTTCAACCCCCTAATACCAACATGATTCTAAATTTCCAAAAATTGTAGCAAAAAATGCGATCACCTTGGATCTAGTTTACAAAAAATGGGCCATATTGGGGGTTTACACTTTGTCCTGACATTTTTATTATAACCAAAAGCAAGGGAACAGGTTTGTTATTATTTTTTCCTTTTTGTAGAGAAAAAAAAACAATGGTTATTTAAAACCACTAAAAGAAAGCTCTGTCTCAAAAAATTATATAAAATGTATTTGAGTGTAGTGTGGTATGACAGAGTAAGTGTCAGTTAAACTATCACAGGACTGAAAACTGACCTAGTAATGAAGCTTTTTTTTAGGCTGTTTTTTTAAGTGGTTTGTAAAAGTAGCCTTAGTAATATGTTAAAGAGGAAGTAAACCCTGATGGGTGTTACTTCCTCTTTGTTTCCCTGCAAAGGTAAAGCATAATGGACTACTATGCATCACATAGTAGCCCATTATGTGACACTTACCTGCAGCAGAAGCCTGCAATGTCCCCGTCTTTTTTGTGAGTAGCGAGTGGCCATTCTTCACCCCTCTTCCTTCAGGGGCCACAAACTCCAGCTCTGGGAGCCTCCATTCTTGGCATGACCTGAGTTAGAAAGGGCACAGCGTGCCCTTCCTAACTCTGGCGCATGAGAAGAACAAACCGCCAAACAGTGATTTGCAAATATCTCCTAGGCCGCGCAGGTCTGGGAGATCATTCAAGCACCTACAGGTAAGCCTTAATTTAGGCTTACCTGTAGGTTAAAGTGGTTGTAAAGGGTTTACAACCACTTGCACATGATATTGTATGACCTCTCACTGCAAAAATCCAACTAGTTTTTAAACTTTTTTTACTTTACTTTTTTCACTTTTTACTTTTTTTCACTTTAACATATTCATTTCTATACCTTGTTATTGGCTTCTTTTTCTGTATAGCAATAGTATTTTATATAAATGTAATATTGTGACAATGTTTTTTCAGTTATAGATGCTAACTCAAACAACAATGAAAAACCAACTGAACAGATTTGCCTTGTGACAGAGAAAGCGATTGTCACTGCTGAAATTCCTAAAGAGCCTAGCTGTGGTGACAAAATTCGCGAACCATTCCTCACCTTCAAAAATGGATGGGTAGCTTACTACAACCAGTCTGTCTTCTGGGCTGGCATGGGTCTTGCTTTCCTCTACATGACAGTCCTTGGATTTGACTGCATCACTACGGGTTATGCTTACACACAGGGATTGAGTGGCTTTGTTCTTAGCCTCCTCATGGGAGCATCTGCAATTTCTGGAATCATGGGAACTATTGCTTTCACCTGGCTGAGAAAAAAATGTGGCCTAGTTCGTACCGGATTAATTTCAGGGATAGCTCAGCTAAGCAGCCTTGTTCTTTGTGTTGTATCTGTCTTCATGCCTGGAAGTCCTTTAGATCTCTCTATTTCTCCATTTGAAGATATCGGCACTCGCTTCCTTGAGGGAGAATCTCTGCCTACGATTTCTCCAGGTGGTGTTTCTAATGATTACTTTACAACTGCTATGCCAAATATGCTGATTAGCTCCAACTCGACTACTAGTGGACCCGAAGAGAACCTCAACCCCATACCTTTGGTTTCAGTTATTCTACTCTTTTCTGGTGTTATTGCTGCCAGAGTTGGTAAGTGGAAATTAAACATACTTATGATTTTGAATATTAACAAACATTTGACTAGTTGTGATTTGCAGGTTTACTAAAATTATTTTCAGGATATAGTTATCATTATATTAAATGGATCAATTTGCTCAGTTTAAAATGTTTAAGAATTCAAGTAGATTTGTGTTGGAAGCAAGACTTACAGCCGGTTCACACTGGGGCGGCACAACTTCGGGGACGACTCGGCAAGGTGTCCTGAAGACGACATCAGAGGCGACTTGCAAAATGACTTCTTTAAAGAAGTCAATGCAAGTCGCCCTGAGTCGTCCCTAAAGTCGTACAAGAACCAAGTCGGAGTACTAACAAAAAAAATACACTTGAAAAGAAAAATACATATATATACACACACAGTATCTCACAAAACTGAGTACACCCCTCACATTTTTGTAAATATTTATACTTTGCTACAATTTGTACAGCTTGAATAACAGTGTAAATTTGTTGTCCCCTCAAAATAACTATATATACATATATATATATATATATATATATATATATATATATATATATATATGCGCAGTATTATGATCTGGGTGATTGTTAGCAGACCACTTATATTAAAAATGAACTGAAAGTTCCATACAAAATAGTTGCCTTGCAGGGTTTCCAACCTTGCAGGTTTTTATATAACAAAGGGGGAGGGGGGCGGCGGCCGAGCCTGTAAAAGGCCCTGGGGACCGTTGGGCCCCTTACAGGTGTAATGCAAAAAAAAACTGGAGGGTGGCAGCCGGGCCCCTTACAGGTGTAATGCCTGTACCCCCCTGATGGTGGTTCTGGAGAAGTCTCTAAACTCTGGACCCTGACATCTACAACTACCAAACCAAAAGAAAGATAAAAAAAGCACATTTCTCCACACTTTTGGATGCTTCTGTCATATAATTGCCAGTTTCAGTAGGTTTCTCTTTACCCAGTATGCTTTTTTGACTTTATCATTGATTTATGTTTATAAAAGGACTCTATGAGGCGCACATTAATTATTTAATATCTTGGGAATTACTGTAGTGGTACCCAACTTCAAAACTACAATTAGGTTTGTTGTCTTCCCCAATTGGAGAGAGAAAAGGGTGTCAGTGAGTCTAAAGCCTCATACACACGATCAGACTTTTTGACAACAAACTTCAAAATGAGCAGGTTCTCCAAAAAATCAGACCGTGTGTACGCTCCATCGGACAAAATATTTTGGTTTTCATCGGACAAAAATTCGCTCTGCAAACGGACAAACTTTTCGGCAACAAAAGTCCTATGGTGCAAAGTCCTATCGTGTGTACAGAAACTCATTGGATTTAAGTCCAAAGTACAAACACGCATTCCCAGAACCAATGTTAAAATCAACCAACGATAGCAGAAGTTGACCAAAGGGTGGCGGTAAAGAGCAGAAAAATCACAGGATTTTGGGAAGGTTTGCAGAAAAAGTCCTGCCATGTGTATGCTATGGGTGTTCCCGGCCAACGCCCTTCAAACAAAAATCCACGGAAAAGTTTGTTTAAAGTCCTACTGTGTGTATGGGGCTTAAAGCGGAGTTCCACCTAAAAATGGAACTTCCGCTAATCCCACTCCTCACCCCCTTACATGCCACATTTGGCATGTAATTTATTTGGGGGGGGAGTGGGGGCTTCAGGAGGAGTGGGACATCCTGTCCCACTTCCTGCTTCGGCCGAGGTGCTGGTTAGGCGATTAAGCTTAATCGCCTACAGCAGCGCCTCCTTGTAGGCGATCGCATGGGATACATGACAGGTCCCATTCGATCGCCTGTCCAATCAGCGGCGGGCCGCGCCGCTCGCGCATGCGCAGTGGGTGCCCGGCCTTGAAGCCGAAGGCTGTCATGAGGACGCCGGCCGGGGAGGGGGGGGGAAGGAGCGGAGCCCCGGTCTGCGCGTCGCTGGAACGCTGGAGCAGGTAAGTGTCTGTTTATTAAAAGCCAGCAGCTACACTTTTTGTAGCTGCTGACTTTTAATAAACACAAATATTGGCTGGAACACCCCTGTTTCCCATAGTGTGAATGGCGGCGCGGGACCCGGAGCGATCGTGGGACCGGCATCGAGGGGGGCCGTCAGCGCGGGCGCCTAGGACAGGTAAGTGTCCTTATTTAAAGTCAGCAGCTACACTGTTAGTAGCTGCTGACTTTAAAAAAAAAAATTCCCGCGGCTGGAGCTCCTCTTTAAGAACCCATACACACTATTAGATTTTCTGCAGATTTTTGTCTTCAGATTTACCAAAACCATATAATATGAGGTTAAACCTTAAGGCCCTCGTACACACGAGCAGACAGATTTGTTCAAATCTGTCCGTCCGACAGATTTGAACAAATCTGTCTGCTGGGATTTTGGTTTGCTCGCGTGTACACACGAGCAAACCAAAATCCCCGCCAGCAGACGGCGCGCTGACGTGTCGGTGACGTGGCGGTGACGTTGACGCCGCCACGTCACCGCACCAGGAAGTAAAACACTTCCGCGCATGCGCCGAATCCATTCGGCGGCGGTGCGGCGGCGGTGCGGGACGACATGTCTGTTTGTAAGTGTACTAACCAGCAGACATGTCAGGCGGGCGGATTCCCACCCAATAGATTTCAAAGCATGCTTTGAAATCTGTCGGGTGGCCAAATCCGTCGGCTCGGCCGTACACACGACCGAATCTGTCTGCTGAAACGGTCCAGCGGACCGTTTCCAGCGGACAGATTTGATCATGTGTACGAGGCCTCAGAGTTTCAATTTGTATGCAATCAGGCAGGCCTTTGTACTACATGGTTTAGGTAAATCTGAAGACAAAAATCTGCAGAAAATCTAATAGTGTGTATGGGGCCTAAGACATAAGGGTATGAAACAGTAAGCCCTTTGAGACAAGAATTATGTGAATGAATTCAGACACTTATCAAGGGATAGCCAAATATTGTGACACACTTTTTATATGGGAAATAACACATACTAAACGCACAGAAGAGTAAAGTTATAAGAGGTAGGAATAAAAAAATATATATATTTGACATTCTAAAATAAAGTATTTATGACTAAGATATTCCTTCTTCTTTACATCATTATTCTACTTTTGATGTTGGCATAATTTCTCATTGACTGTTCTAAACATTTCCTGAGACAGGTTGGTTTGCCAGGAGCTCTGTATTTTGAGTCCAGTAAACACTTTAATTCATTGGCTTAAAGTGGTTGTAAACCTTACAAACCACTTTTTGCTACAGGTAAGCCTATAATAAGGCTTGCCTGTAGCTAGCCTGGACATCTCCTAAGCCTGCATGGATTAGGAGTTATCCCCCTGTATCTGCATATGCCAAAGTCATTGGCACATGCGCACTGAAGCAATGGCACGTCGTGCTGTTGCTTCAGTTAGACTGAGCCCTACCAGCGGCTCCCAAGCGCATGCGCGGGAGTGACGTCATGTGGCTCTGGCCAATCACAGAGCCAGAGTCTGCAGCCCCGGCATGAAGAGGGGCAAGAAGATGGATGCAGCCTGCACAACGGACATCACTGTATTAGTTTGCAGGTAAGTGTGACATAATGGGCTAGTAACAAACATGTTATACTTACCTCCACTGTGACTCAATTTGCACACAGTGGCCCCGATCCACGTCTTCTGGGGTCCCTCTGCGGCTGTCATGGCTCCCCCTCCGCAAGAGCTTTCTACCTTCATGTGAGCTTGCATGGTGGAAAGCTCTTGTGGGCATGCTGCCATGATACAGTGGCGGCCATAGCCGCCGACTGTATCACTCGGCCCCGTCCCCGGCTTGAAGCATCATTGGATGTGATTGACAGCAGCCAATGGCTGCACTGCTTTCAATCCATCCAGTGTAGCCAATCAACAGCCAGGCTGGGAACAAACAGGGGACTTTTGAGGGGTTAGGTAAGTATAATAGGGGCTCGGGGGGGGGTGGTACTGTCGGATGTTTTTCACCTTAATGCATAGGATGCATTAGGGTGAAAAAACATTTACCTTTACAGCCCCTTTATGCCTTGATTAAGGGGTTTTGACCCCCTGAAATGTGTTGGCTGCCATTTTGTTTTCTTGTTGCCACTTGTGAAAGCAAGAAAAGAAAAATGGGCTCCTAAGACATTTGTTTGGTGCTCAGTTCTCCTCAACTACACCTAGATTATCAATTTGGGGTAACCTCCACTTTTTGTGAGCCCCCTGTTTTGTGGAGAGCATCTGAAACAAGTTCTCAGGCTTAAACGATTACTTTTTCTACTGGCTGAAGATTTTCATCCGGGTCCCTTGTTTCTTTTTTCCTGGGAATTCTTCCTTAAAGGATCACTAAAGGAAAGTTTTTTTTTTTTAGCTAAATAGCTTCCTTTACCTTACTGCAGTACTGGTTTCATGTCCTTATTGTTCGTTTTTGCTTTGAAGTTGCTGTAATCCTGCTCTGTTCTCCACACTTCCTGCTTGTCTGTTTCCTTATGACCACAGTGCTGGGAGCTTTCTCATGGTGATCTAAGCTGTCATTACTGTGTGTCTAAAACTTCCCAGAACCAATCAGATTAATTTTAAAAACAAAACACTGCCCTGGATTTGTTTGTTTTTGTTCTGTGTGTCTATTTCTACTTCACAGAAACATGAAGCCAGTTCAAAAGTGAAACTAACCTGCAGGCACATTATATGATTGATTTTTATCTATTTTTAATCATTTTGAAAAGGAATCAGTTAAATTTTATGTCTCTATACCCTGTAAACAGTCATTTCAGCAAAAAAAAAAAAATGTTTCCTTTAGTGACCCTTTAAGTTTGCTCTCACGGCCATAGGCTCTAAGACACGAGATATACAAGTGGGGTATTCACTTAAATTTGAAATGACACTAAAGGTTTAAAAGAAAAATATATTCAACTATGTATTCCTATATCAAAAAGTATATTGTAAAGCTTTCAGCCACCTCCAAATTTCATTTTTATGCTACTATGATCTGACTTCCTGTTTGAGGGTGGCTAATTGTGTTCTCCATGGACCCACTGTATGTAGGAATGTAATTACCCTCTCTTCCTCACTTACAAGATTAATTAGAGGCTTTGGACTGTGTTCTATGAGGTGTGTAGTGTGCATAAAGCACGTGACCACAACTAACATGCACTGCTCCTTCCAAACAAAAGGAAGAAAGAGGAAAAAGAGAGGCCTTGGAGCTCACAGAGGATGTTACAAGGAGGGAGGAAAACATAGCAAGAAACAATTTTGTGAAAAATAGATTACCGGCCCATTAAGCAGTGCATGTGTATGGATTATTTTGGAGAGTAAGGATATTGTTTACTGTTACTTTTTAAAATTATTTTTACCAGTTCTTAACTGTAGTGACTGTACAGTGGCTGCACTATGAATGGAGGAGCAATTAAGACACCGTTGGACAGCAACATTGCAAGTCTAGGACAATGATAGAGAACTGGCACCCCAGATGTTTTGGAACTAGATTTCCCATGATGCACCAGCTCTCAAAAAGGATATGGAGAAACTGGGGAAAGTGCAGAGAAGGGCAACCAAACTGATAAGAGGCATGGAGGAGCTCAGCTATGAGGAAAGATTAGAGGAACTGAATTTATTCTCTTTTAAAATGAGGAGAATAAGGGGGGATATGATCAACATGTACAAATATATAAGGGGTCCAAATAGTGAACTTGGTGTTGAGTTATTCACTTTACGGTCAACACAAAAGGCAAGGGGGCACTCTTTCCGTCTAGAGTAAAAAAGATTTAATCTCCAAATAGAGGAAAGGTTTCTTCACAGTAAGAGCTGTGAAAATGTGGAACAGACTTCCTCCAGAGGTGGTTCTGAGCAGCTCAGTAGATTGCTTTAAGAAAGGCCTGGATTCATTCCTAAATGTACATAATATAACTGGGTACTAACATTTATAGGTAGTTGATCCAGGGAAAGTCTGATTGCCTCTCGGGGGATCAGGAAGGAATTTGTTTCCCCTGCTGTAGCAAATTGGATCATGCTCTGCTGTTTTTTTTGTTGCCTTCCTCTGGATCAACTGTGGGCAAAGAATTGGGTATGTGGATTGTACGATATATTTTTTTTTATGGTTGAACTGGATGGACTTGTCTTTTTTCAACCTGACTAACTATGTAACACTGCAGAGTGCATGAGCATTATGGGAAATGTAGTTCCAAAACATCTGGGGTGCCAAGGTTCGCCAGCACTGGTCTAAGAAGAGGGTAGTGTTAGATGACAGGTTTAGATGAACATGACAAACAAAGCCAATCTCCAGGTTATAAGCAGTTACTTTATGTGACAAAGGTTTTACATACATGAGTAAAAGCTGACCATTGCAAATACCCTATCAGTTTTAAATGGTTTGTCCAAACCTTCTAACTGCCACTTTTGCTGAACAGCTTGGTCTGCTAAAGAAGTTTAAAAATAACAGACTTACTTGCCAGATCACCAGGTGAAAGTAAAAGAATAAAACTTAAACCAGAAAACTGACGCAGCCACCACATCTAATGCCTTGTACACACGATTGGAATTTCCGATGAAAAAAGTCAGACGGAAAATTTTTCATCGGAAATTCCGACGGACTTAGAAAGAGAACATGTTCTTTATTCCTATGAAAAAAATGTATAAATCACAAGTTCCGATCGTCTGTGTGGAACTCCGACGGAGAAAAAAAATATGCATGCTCAGAATCAAGTCGACGCATGCTCGGAAGCATTGAACTTCATTTTTCTCGGCTCGTCGTAGTGTTGTACGTCACCGCATTTTGGACTGTCGGAATTTGGTGTGACGGTGTGTATGCAAGACAGCTTGAACGGAATTCCGTTTATGCCCAGATTTCCTCTTTAAATATTTTTCTGCGGTCAATCATACTAGTCTGGGTTCTTTCACAACATCGTTTACACTTCTATAATCCATTTAACTTTCTGTGAATCGTGTGATCACAGTTTCGAATACCAAGAAAGCAGACTAGAATACAAAGGCAAGTATCTGACTAATAGTTAAACTGTTTCCTTTTCCTTTTTTTGTGTTCTAAACTTAGCAATGTTGGCATAGTGATATAGTCCGTGGTTCAGCATGTGGTCAATAAAAAGCGATGGATAGAATAACTGTAGGAGGTAGCATTGCTGACAAAAAAAAACAAAGATTGTGATAATTCAGAGATATCCTAGTTTCTGGCAGTAGAAATAATCACTCCAATTTGGACGCACTCAGATCCGACCTGGAGACAACTAATTCACACCTACATAGTATATTTTATCACTATTTATACAATATATAGAAGACTGGGATTGTTCATGACTACTTGTTGTGTAGGAATCGGTCCTTATGCTTTCAGTCTTGAAATGAGGGGGTGGTCTAGAGCATCGTTTCCCAACCAGTGTGCCGCGGTATAGGCAGCAATGGCTGCTATCTGATGTAACAGCTACTTCTGGGCACTTTGTTATTATTCGCCTTTACAGCGGTGCCAATCCGCTGTGTAAAACTCACTTCCCGACACTCGGGAAGCTGTGCTAGCTGTGCGGGCCTCCCGATCGCGTCTTGCCAACCGAATACGTCATCGGTTGCTATGGGAGGGTCGGGCGCACGCACTGTTACATGTGACGTGAGAGCCGCGGGTTCCGGGATCAGACTCTGCCTGGCGCGCTTTTCCCTGAGGGGGAAGAAGAATGAGAGAGAAATAGAGGTGAAAGTATTCACCTGTCACTTTGAATGTGAATGTGAATAGTTTTATTGCAGGCATGGTGTGTATAATAATAAAAAAAACTACATAACACTTGGCACTTTCACAGTGACTCACTTCATTGCAGGCATGGTGATTTATTTTAAATGTAATATATTTACATGGGCTATGTGGGTTATTATTGATAATGATAACTGTATACTTCAATACTGCAGTTTGGCCGCAGTGCAGGTGTAGCGCAGTGTACCTGCGGTTTTCATGTGGTTTCTCAGACTTATATTATGTCCCTCATTTTTGGTGTGCTTTCAGAAAATGTATCAAAAATTAATAGACATAATAGAAGTTTATGAGAAACCACATGAAAACCGCTACACCTGCGCTGCGGCCAAACTGCAGTATTGAAGTATACAGTTATCAATAATAACCCACATGACCCATCTATAATATATAAAAAAAATATTAAATCACCATGTCTGCAATGGAATGAGTCAATGTAAAAGTGTAACAAGTGTTATGTAGGTTTTTTTTTTTTTTTCACAAGAGCACAAAACTACAGATTTTAAATTGTTTGCTTGGGGTTAATGCTGAAGATATTAGCCATAACCTTGGTATTGTTTTTTTACAGACAGTGGCTGGCTTTCTCATGAAAGCGTTCCGAGCGGCTCTTATCGTTAAATTTTTTTAACATTTTCTAATGGTGGTGTGCCTCGTGATTTTTTTTCATGAAAAAAGTGTGCCTTTGCACAAAAAAGTTGAAAAACACTGGTCTAGAGCAAAGGGCCCCCACAAAAACAGCTTGGGGTTATTAGGTTATTTAAAACCCAGTTCCAAATACAATTGATTGCGGTGCACCAGATTCCCAATAGAATGGAGATGCAACAAAACTATACATTTTAAGTTTAACAATGGCCACTGCCAGCTTTTCCAGGTATCTGCATGGGTGACTTTTGGTAATGATGATTACCTTCATTAAATATACTGTGGCTCAGTCATGGTCAACTTTCTTTACATTGAGGGCCTCATGTGCGATCCCTGGCATGAGGCATCAAAGGGCTGCACATAGAATTCAGTTAATATTCAGTATAAGAGACAGCAGATAAACAACAGGATATAGTAAAAGACTAAGGGCATGATACAAGAAGTTGTCAGAGACTGTGGACATATACAGATGGTCAGAGATTGCAGACATGATACAAGAAATGGTCACAACACTAAAACTTTACAGGTTTTCTAAATCTGCCCCATACAATGGAAAACTAAAGAAAGACATTTTGGCTCTATATGTGCTTTAGATTGTATGTAAACCTTAAAGTGGATGTAAACTCTCACATATACCCAGTGAAGTAAACAGCCTTAGATGATACTACAGAAGTTTTACATGTATATGCTGTCTTCAGCTTTATTTATTCTTTAGAAAGTTCAGATTGTGTTATATTTTCTCTTCCTGGTTAGCACTGCAGTGAAGCCTGGGCATACAGCCAAGACAACTGATTGGAGGAAAGGCACACACCCCCTCTCCTCATAGGTAGAGACTTTCAGCTCTATTCAATGGATCATTCAGCACTCTGCTAATCTATGTATAGCATCCTTCCCAACACAAAACTCTGGCTGCTGTATCCCCTGTGTCAGAGAGCTTGTCAGAAGTTCTCATGCAGATAACAGAGGAACGGGGCAGGAGAAAGCTACGGGACATAGTGTCCAGCTCTAATTCCATGAATCGGATTTACATCCACTTTAACAATGAACTTCTCCAAATTGCTACCTTTTGGTCCGTTAAATATACCATTAAAGCATTTTGTTATACATGTTTGATAAGTGTAAACAAATACCTGTTGATCTTGTCAGAAATTCAGAGCTGTCCTGTGCACACTTCATGTGTTTTCTCAAGTAATATAATTAGCCCCTTCCAATTCTTATTGTGAACCACAGCACAATTAGCCTCTATGTTGTAGAGCAGTGGACCCAAACCTCAGTCAAGTACCCCCAATCAATTATATTTTCAGGATTTCCTTCACTTTGCACAGGTATTTTAAATCAATGTCAATATCTTGGTATTTATTACAGCTCTTTTAGCTATCTTTAAGGGAAACTTCAAAAACCTGGCTTGTTGGGGGTTCTTGATGTCTGAGTTTGGGAACCACCATTGTAGAGACTAGGAGAGTGGAAGGATTTAATGTGGTGCTCCACCCAAAAGGGGAAGTTCCACTTTAAGCACTCCTCCCCCACTTATGCCACACTTGGCATGTCATTTTTTTTGGGGGGGGGGGGAGAAACGTCGATCTGAGCGGAAATTCGTATCTCCCTCTCCCTCCCTGCAATCTTCTGGGACATCAGGTCCCAGAAGATTGCCTGACCATTCAGGAGGCACGCCGCAATGCAAGCTGTTACAGCCAGGTGAGACACCCTCTCCAAGTATGCATGCCGCCCAGAATAGTCACCAGACTGGTTATATAGGCCGCTCTGCTGTTCCATCCTTTACAGTGTGCTGGGATGCCACTCTCGATGTCACCCTGGACCTCACAGTGACCACAGACTTCATTACTACTATCCACATTTGCCTGATTCTCACTTTTTTTGTGTGAGTAGCCATTTGGCTTTCTTTACTTTTAAATAAAACGTTCGCAATATGCTGTGCTTAGTCTGGTGCACCTTGTTCTTGTTTCACCTTTGTGTTGGTCTGCTAAATAAAATCCCAATAAAATGTTAGTTTTTGTTTATAAAATGATAAAATGTGCAAAATTTCAAGGCGTGTAAATTCTTTTTTTTTTTTTTATAGAAAATTACTTAGAACCTTTAGCCTATTTTTGGTAAAATATGAAAGATGATGTTGCATCAAGTAAATAGATACCAAACATGTCAAGATTTTCAACTGAACGCTTTTTTTTCCATTTAGCTTTGTGCTTGTGACAGCTTTGGGCAGTGACAGGTATTCTTTTTGGAGAGATCAGAGGTCTGTTGGACCCCTGATCGCTCCTCTGCCCTCCAATGCAGCTGATCAGAGATCTGTTTGATCAGCTACTTTCCTGGCTGTAACAGCCAGGGAAAAACAGCACCGAAACTGCTTCTTTCTTAATTCATTACAGTAGAGAAGTAGCGGAGGAGGCTGTAGAGCCACCCAATCATTTCTATAAGACAGCCAATTGCCAGCTAAAAAATAAATAAATACCAGGATCATGGTTGCAGCTTCAGCCATGATCCTGGTATAACCACTTGCTGTCCAGGGCTTAAATTTACATACGCTGGATGTCAAGACAAAACCATGCCACATATTTCTTTCTAATAAGATAGCTGTCAATCACAATAATGTTATGCCCCCAGCATCACCTTTATGTTTGCAACTTTGCTGAATAAAGACAAGCAGCCATACATTTTAAGGATTCTTACCTCTACCCTAGTTTTGTCAGCAGAGTAAGGACATTATTTGCTATTTTGATTCCCTTTCAGCATTTAGGAACAGTTTTGCTTTGTCTCTATTTCCTAATGTGCGCTAGAACTAAAATGAGGTATATGCCAAAAAAAAAAAAACATACAGAATGCTGCTGCTGTCAGGGATTGCTAGCACAGTAAATTAGTTTGAACAATGCAGTTTTATACGTTTAATGTCTTTGCATGAGCTTACCTTACAACTGACTGCCAGGGCTCTTCTCACTGCCGCTCCTGTTTGTAGGTGGGCCCTCAGCATGTTCACATACAGTGCAGAACTATTGGTTGTGCATTGTATTGATGATGGGACCGCTAGCTGGAACACCTTAGAGAAGAGACTTCAGGGGACTGTCGCAAAAAAAGCCTTCCAGGGTTAGGAATAAGAAAGTTGTACACCTTATTCCTCTACACCTAGACCTAACGTACATAATTTACCCTTTCCTTCAATGTTCACTGCAGGGGTATTTTTTCTTCATGCCTAGAATGGGGCTCTGAAGTGTATGTCGGGGAAAAATAAAAATAAAAGTCTATCACTGCAATAAAAGTACATATCCCAATGTATCATTATGAAGTTCCTGCAAGTACATCAAAATATCTGTTGATCTGCCAGAAATGCACTCTACTCCTATAGCCAGCCATACATGTATCGAAATTCGGCCAGTACAGCATGGATACATTTCTATCCATGTATGGACAGGGAAGTTGTACAGAAGTCAATCTACCAATCGACTTCTGTACAACCGCCCTGTTGGATTTTCCTTGCTCAATCAGCACTGCAGGCCTGCAACACTGATCAGTGTATTGAGGGAAGTCTCCCTGTCATCAGAATACAATAGCTCAGTGGGGAGGACTTCTACATCCACATTAAGTGTGGCGATGCGGGAATCGAGTCAGTTTTTTTTAGTTCAACCCAGTTGTCTTTTTAGTGAACAAATTAAACCCTTACACTTTCCTATTCTCTACAGCAGGGGTCTCCAAACTTTTCAAACAAAGGGCCACTTTATTGTCTTTCAGACTTTAGAAAGGGCCGGATTGTGGCCAGTGGGTGCAGAAAATGTCCGGGCCTAGCACCAGTAAGAATAAATGTGGCCTCAGAGTTGGTGGTCAATAGGAGGAGTAGGGCCCCTATTAGTAGGAGGAATAGTATCCCATCATTGATATCAGTAGAAGGAATAGTGCCCCCTTGTTGGTGTATGTGAAAGGACTAGTGCCTCATATCAGTTGGAGGAATAGTGCCCCAAGGGCCGCATAAAGGCTAGCAAAGGGCCACATCTGGCCTTTGGGCCGTAGTTTGGAGATCCCTGCTCTACAGCATAGAGCAGCCTGTATAAATCTTTTTACCCCAGAGGAACCATTAAAATGATCTTCACAGTCTCAGGGAACCCCTGCTAAAATACACTTTCTGGGATCATTGGGAAAAAATGCCCCCATTGATGATCAATGGGAAGAAAGCCCCCCCCCCCCCCCCTTACATTAGTCAGCTAAAAAGATCATTGTTTAAATGCCACTGGCTCTGCCAAATGATGTTAGAGCTAGATCTAAAACGATGTAGAGCCATCAGATACGAGGCTCGAAAGCCATAGCTCATTGAACCCCTAGCAGCCTCTGAAAAAACCCTGGTTGAGAATGGCTGGTTAACCTCCTATCTGACATTAGACCTGGAAATGTGCAAGCACCATCAGATCGAAGGTTCGTCAGCCACAGCTCATGGAAATCCTAGCAACACTTGAAGGAGCCCTAGTTGAGAATTATTGGCATTTGTTCTGTAATCTGAGGTAAATTTTATCAGGGCTGATTAATCTACTTAAGATAACACAGAAAGTGTGCAAAGGACAGCTGTAAATACATTTCTGGCAAGAGCAACGGGTTACGTTTTTTTGCACTTATTGAACAAATGTAACAAATGCTTTCAATGGTATGCCTAACAGACCAAAAGGTAGCAAAAAGAGAAGTTTAATGTTACATATGATTTAACTGTGTCAGAATGACAGATCTGTTCATCCATAGGTATAAACAGAGCCTCTGTACAGAAAAGCTTACTTCTGTTTGGATGTTGAATCTGTGAGTCATTTCATTGCTTTTCTAAATAATCTCTTTACTGTAGGTGCGTTAAAGATACAGAAGGTCATCCCCCAGTTTGCCTAAAAAAAGTTAGAATAGCAACAAGAGTAATTGCTGTAAGCACCTTTGGCTGTGTCCATGCATCTCTAAACCTTGTTGAATGTGAGAAAAGTCAATTAGCCAGTTTGCATTTTCCTAACCATTGGCTATATAGTAATTTCCCTAGGATCAGTCAGGCAACAACTAAAATTATTTCTAAGGCCCGGCCATAGATGGAGCGAATTTCCTTCCTGCAACCATGGTGACAGGGGAATCCCTCCCACAGAGACATTGTGTTCCCCCGTGGGTGATAGCGATAATCTCGGCCCCTATCGACATGGGGTACATGCATGGTTCGAATCTCGGCCGGTTCAGAGGGAACTGTCCATGGCTGGCTTAGCTATATGCACATTTAAGTGATGGGAGCTTGCATGTTTATGTACACATAACTTTGGGAAGAATATTATCAGTTGGAGTGTGCTTAGACCTAATGTCGTGACCAGCTTTATAAACTATGAGAAATAATCCACAATAAAATGTGTATACATTAATCCAGAACAGTTTTTATTGGTATTAAAATGGGGAACTGTTTCTGAATTTAAAAAAAATATATATTTTTCTCAGGGAATAACAGTAGCAAAAGAAAAAATGATATGATGGGCCCTTTTAAGAAGGCACTGAGAGCAACAGCGTGGCATGCACAGTTTTGCAGATATCAGCAGTCAGGAAACTGAGCTAAAAAGGGACAAAGTTGAAAGTCAGGAAGAGATATTATATAACAATGTTTGGCAATAAGTTTAAATGTGCTGTAGTTTTGCACTTGCTGTTAAACATTCATTGTTAGTGTAATACATTGCTAATGCATTAAAATCCACACAATTTGAGTAGCTCATTCAGTTAAAGAGGCGTTTTACATTTCCCCCTATTTTTTTTCTTTCTCTTTGCATACCTGATGCTCATATGGGCACAATTGTTATACTTGCCCGCACAGAGGATCCAGTGTTGTTCCGCTGGGATCCTCTTCTCTGTAGCCGTCGCCAGGTCCTGACTAGTTTATGTTTCTTTGTGACGTCATCAGAAGGCTACTCCGGCTCCTTCAGGTTGTCGTGCCGTTAGGTCCATCCCCTCCTCTATTAGTAAATATGGTGACGTTCAGGGCTCCCGGTACCTCCTGGGATATGAACATCACATATCCCAGGAGGCCCTAGGGGCACAAACATCATTTGCCTAGGTGGACAGAAACCAAAAAAAAAACCTATATGTGCAGCGGAGAAAAAATGATGTGGTCCAAGGCACCATGAGTAATTGGCCTCCATCCCAAATTTGGACAGAAAAAGAGAATGTTTGGTCAGGGGGACTTTAAATCAGGCCAATTACTATGTAGAGTAAGCATGTGGGATATAAAACACAGTATTGCTTATATAGGTTCCGACAAAAGAGGGGGGAGTTTGTTAGGGACTTTGAATGAGAGATGTGTACCAAAAAGCAGTCTTAGCAAATTGCATTCTAATAAGATCATGTACAGCATACTGAATGACAGAAAAATGCACACAGAAAATTGCATAAATGCAGAGCATGCTAAAAACATATACATATTGACGCCATGGTGCTTGGCAGATCATGGAGGAAAGACAAGTCCTGCACAACATGAACCACTGAAGGGGCTAGATCAGCGATTCTCAACCTTCTAGTGCCGTGACCCATTGATGACATTTCCCAAGTTGTGAGGAGCCCTAACAGAAATTATTTTCGTAACGTGGGTTGTCAGCACTCAAGGCAAGACAAGTAATTTGCACCCCAAACCCACGGATATTTAGCGCTCCCTGAGTCCCTTTCATGCGTACAGTATTAAAACGTCCTTTTGGTATGTTTTAGGATGCACCACTCTTTTTATTCTCCTTGTATTGCCTTTTATCTCTCTCTATCCTAATTTTCCCCCTATCCCTCTCTCTAGCTGCCTTTCTTACTCTTTCCCTATCTTTTTCAATCTTCCTTCCCCGCTTTTCCTCTCCCTTTCATGTATTCTCTATTTTTATTCCTTCTCTTACTCCTTGGTGGAGGGTGGGATGAGTTGCAATGCTAGGGGGAGTTCTGATCAGCCAACTTGGGTGCTCTTGATCAAGGTCATCTGCTAATCTGAGAACCGTAGTGGGGACTTTTAATGGCAACTATAATCACAGGTAGTTACTCACTGTGTCTCCGACTTTGTGGTGTCTCGTAGCAGTGACACCTATGCTGAAATCAGGAGATAGTGTCTCCTCCAGCCCCTCCCACTTCACAATCCTCACCAATCAGTTGACCTCTAGGTCTCTGCCTCCCAGCCATCCCATGAACTGAATGGGAGGCTGCGAAGAGACTAAGTGGGCGGCACACATGCTCCAGGGACAGCCTTGCTAGGCGCAAAAAAGGCTGGGAGAGGGGTGCGGGCTCTGGGAACAGCCCAGAATTTGGTGACCCCTGGCAAATCATCATTTGACCCCCGAGGGGGTCCCAACCCCCAGGTTGAGAACCGCTGGGCTAGATGGTATCAGAAAATCTTGGAGTAAAACAATATAAAAGACATAAAATCATCTGTATGGACATCATACATATATGTAATCCCAACGCTTTTCGTTGGGGTATACCAATTCTTCAGGGGCGAATGCAATGGTGATGTCAACTGCATAGATGTGAACAAAGGATCGCAGCAGTTTAAAGTTGTCTGGCATGGGAGCTGAGGTAGAGACACATGGAAAAGCAGGCAGCACTGTGGTTTCCCTAAAGCCAATGTGCAAATGTAGATGACAGTAAGCTAACACTCCTTTCTGGCTCACATGGAAATTGGGAACCAAAGTGAATGCTTACATATTAAGGTGTTAGTTACCAGAGAGAGTAGGGGCACAAACATCATTTAGCTAGGTGGACAGAAACAAAAAAAAAAACCCTATATGTGCAGCGGAGGATGTGTGACTTACAGAGGAGCCAAATCACACAAATGATTGGTCAAAAGTCGATTATTAGATTGACTTTTGTCCAAGAAGCTGGGATAAAAATTGCATCCAAACAGAATCTGCAGAAAATCTGCTGCAGGCTCAATTCAGGTGTTCTGACAGCCTGCACTATTGGCTGTCAGAATCAAATAGCATTGTGGGGGGATGTGTCCATTAACACCATTTGTGTGAGTGGAGGAAACTATTATATTTGTTTTGATCATGAATGAAGGCATCATTCTTCCCACCGGCCACCAATGTAAGCAAGGAGCACAATTCCCACTGACCACCAATATTTTTAGGTGTCACCCAACAAAAAAAGTTTCTTTATTACTGTAAATGTTTTAATGCCCATATGATTAAAAGTTTCTTATCTAAAAAACAACAGTATTGTATAGCATCAATTAAAAGCTAAATCACACCTATAACAAGGCCAAGTACTCCACATACCAATCTGCATAATAATAAGACAAATTACATCTGAAGGCTGATTATCCCGGCCTAATGGAAAGCTCCTATTAGTCAGAAGGTATTCAGTGTGGCCGTCTTCAACATGTTTTGCATAGTGCTTCATCAGGAAAAGGGTGCTGAATCTGTAAATCATAACAGTATATACGGTATACAGTACACTTATTCAGACTTGACACCAATGTGTCAATTTGACACGTGACACATAATTGATGAAGTGAGGCAACCACGTGGAGGAACAAACAGCCACAAGCTACAGAACAATAACTAGCTGTGATGCTTATCAAAGGTTTTAGGACTACATATACCATTAGGAGGTACATAAAAGAACCCCAAAACTCTAGAAAGGGAGAGTAGATGAGAAATGCAGCCATGTACTTTGCTTGCCACATGGAATAATCTATAAACAATAAATCAAAAAATTAGATAAATCCCTTATTAATCAATATGATATACAAGTATAGTTAAACAAAATCCACCCTCAAGTAGGGGGATATTGTCGATACGGTACATTCCCATTCCCAAAAGAGCAGAAGAAAGGGGGATTAATTTCCATAACCTTACCACAGATGATATCAACTTCTACAAAAATAGTACAATAAATAAATAAATTAATTAATAAAACCAAGTATGGTAAATGGGACCCCTAAAGTGGTTGTAAACCCTTTGCAACCACTTTAACCTACAGGTAAGCCTAGATTAAGGCTTACATGTAGGTGCAAGAAATATCTCCCAAACCTAAAAGGTTTAGGAGATATTTGCAAAAAATAGCAGCACCGATGTCTACGGCGCAGGAGTGACGTCATCGCTGCTCTAGCTAGTCACAGCGCCGGAGCAGCGATACCCGGAAGTCACTCAAACTTATTGAGGTTCTGAAAAGGGAAGAACCTCAAACCCAATTACAACACTGCTATTTCATCCTTTGTTAAAATATAAGGTAATAAATTAATAGCCTGAAGCTCGCCTTGATTAAGGTTCTTTTCAATGAATATATTTTTGAATTGCCTGTTCCTTTGAGGCCTCGTACACACGAGGGGATATGTCCGCTGAAAACGGTCCGATGGACCGTTTCAGCAGACATCTCCGCTCGTGTGTATGGGCTAGCGGACAGATTTCTCCACCCGACAGATTTCAAAGCATGCTTTGAAATCTATCCGGTGGGAATCTGTCCGCCCGACATGTCTGCTGGTTAGTACACTTACCAGCAGACATGTCGTCCCGCACCGCGGCCGCGCCGCCGCCGAATGGATTCGGCGCATGCGCGGAAGTGTTTTACTTCCTGGTGCGGTGACGTAGCGGTGACGTGGCGGCGTCAACGTCACCACCACGTCACCGCGCCGTCCGGCGGCGGGGAATTTGATCCGATGGTGTGTACACGCCATCGGATCAAACTCCCGATCGGACATATCCGATGGAAATGGTCCGCGGACCGTTTTCATCGGATATGTCCGATCGTGTGTACGAGGCCTGAGGCTCACCCATTGGGGATAACCTCACAGGGGGTGTAAATGTAGATGCCTCAGGGATTGTGCCAAATTCAAAAATATTTTTGCGCAGGAAATTCCCTCTTTCCTTATGTCGTATGAGTAGTATGAGTTGGAAAGGATTGATGTTGTGTCTGAACCAGAGTTGAAACCTTCTAGATTACATCCAGGCACCTGTAAAACTGTTGAACTGGAAACATCAATCTGTGCATTTGTTACAACCATAAACCCAGTAGTGGACGATGAATGTGGCAAACGAATGCCTTGTACACACGATCAGTTTTCACGGCGGTAAAAAGTCAGCCGGGAAAAACCGAGGGGAAAACCGAGAACCTGCTCAATAGCTTTTTCCCCTACACACAGGAAAACTGCCATTAGAGCCTTGGTCAGGAAACCAGGCCGTGTGTATGCTCCACCACAGGTTTTCCCCTTAGAGAAACTGCCGGCTTAAAAACCGGTTGAGAAAATTGCGATGGAGCATACACACGACCAGGATTCCTGGCCAAAAGCTCTCATGGCAGTTTTCCTGCCAGGAAAACAGGTCATGTGTACACGGCATAACACTGCTATTACCCTTAAAGAACATTTTGGTGATTCTTTCTGTAAATTTTAAACCCCGTACACAGGATCGGACCTTTTGTCCGACCAAAATCACATCGGAATCTCAACGGAATTCCATCGAAGTAAAAGAGAATATGTTCTCTATCTAAACTCTGATGTAATTACTCTGATGGGGCATACACACGGTCGGAATTTCCGATGGAAAAAGTTCCTCTAACTTTATCCATCGGAAATTCTGATCGTGTGTACGGGGCTTTAGCGTGTGTATTATGTGCTCTATACCCACCACCTTTATATTTGCCTCAAACCATGTGCTCTGTAGCCTTGGATTCCATAACCATGGTTTGCTGTGATGAAAAGAGGGAAAGAGAAGAAACATCATTATCAGACCCTGTACCCTAGCTCAGTAGACATTTCTGCATTAGATTAGATTCAGAACACGTCTTTGACCATTGGGTATTTTGCCGTTTATGTACTTGTCCCGTACTATAGGACAAAAGATCCCTTGCAATTTTTTTTATTTTTACATAAAACAATCTTCCTATTATATTGCTCAATGGATTTCTGTGGCTTTATTTGTTGTTCCTCAAATTCAGGTAAAGTATTCAGGGCAGCATTTTTCAATACCAATTCTTGAATTTGGTTATCCAAAATCTTAATTCATTTGAGTTATGTTCCTTTAAGATATTTAAAGGGGTGGTTCCCCTAAAAAGAAACTTTTAACATTGCCTGTGTCTTCTTAATAAGCTTTAGAATCGGCTAATAGTTTAAAAAAAAAACACCCGTACATACCATTTTCGGCATGTACTCTCACCGCCGCTTCCGGGTCTGGCAGCCGGGGACAGGCATCCGATCGACGCATACAGCGCGTCACGAGATGCCGAAAGAAGCCGAACGTTGGTTCGGCTTCTTTCGTCATCTCGTGACGCGCTGTATGCGTTGATCGGATGCCTGTCAGTGAAGCAGGCCCTCCCATCCCCGGCCGCCAGACCCGGAAGCGGCGGTGAGAGTACATGCCGAAAATGGTATGTACGGGTGTTTTTTTTTTAAACTACCAGCCGATTCTAAAAGTTATTAAGAAGACACAGGCAATGTTAAAAGTTTCTTTTTAGGGGAACCTCCCCTTTAACATTCTAATGGAGCAGTTTTTCAAGTTTAGAACTTACACAAGGAAGTGCTGGAAAAAAATTGTATTCTAAGCCCCCTTGTATCCAGATTTCTCATTAGTGGAACCTGACACCACCTGTTGGGCTATGTGCATAAGCCCCTCCCACACCTGACCACAGAATTTCACCATTGCAAACCCATATATTCAACATATACAATTCCAAAATATCTAAAAAAAAAATATTAAAAGATTTTTATTTGTTGAGATGGATTTTCTGTATTATTCCTGTGTATAAATAAGGTGTTTGCTACCCATGTTCAGATATAAAAGGGGGTCTTTCAGAGAGAATTTAAAATTACACAATATCCCAAAACAAGTGTGTCAAAGGAAAGAAAATATATTGCTGGACTTTAAAAAAAAAAAAAACAACAACAATGATTATAGCATCAATCAAAAGCTATTAACACACCCTTAATGACGCCAAATCCTCCAAATACCAATTTGCATATTAATCATACAAATGACATCTCAAGTACTAATAGAAAACTCCTATTAGTCAGAAGATATTTCGTATGGCCTCATTCAACATGTTTTGCATATTGCTTCATCATGAATAGGGTTCTGAAAATGTAACTCATAACAGGAAATATACACTTATTCAAATTTGACAACATGTGACACGTAATTGAGGCAACAGCGTGGAGGAACATACAGCCATGAGTTACATGACAAGAAAATAACTGTAACTGTGGTGCTTATCAAAGATTTTAGGACTACATATACTGGTGGTGGGTACATAGGAGAACCCCCCCCCCCCCCCAATACTCTAGCTAACCCCTGCAGAGGAGATGAAAAATGCAGCCATGTACTTTGCTATATTTCCCACATAGAAGAAAAAAATTGTAATAAAAAAAACATAAATCCAAAAACTAGATGAATCCTTTACAATTCAATGTGATATACAAGTATAGTTATACAAAACCTACCCTAAAGTGGGGGATATAGGCAATATATTTACATTCCCTAATAGGAGAAAAAAGCGGGATTCATTCTCATAACCCAGTGTTGTCATAACCTCACCGCACAAGATGATGCACACTTCTACAAAAATAGTACAATAAATGAATAAAGCAACCAAACCAAGTATGTTAAATTGGAGCCACCCACCTCAGAAAAAAGTGTGTGTGTCTTTATATATACAGTACAGACCAAAAGTTTGGACACACCTTCTCATTCAAAGAGTTTTCTTTATTTTCATGACTATGAAAATTGTAGAGTCACACTGGAAGCATCAAAACTATGAATTAACACATGTGGAATTATACACATAACAAAAAAGTGTGAAACAACTGAAAATATATGTCATATTCTAGGTTCTTCAAAGTAGCCACCTTTTGCAGCAGACACATCTCTAGAACAACTGTTAAGAAGAGACTGTGTGAATCAGGCCTTATGGTAGAATATCTGCTAGAAAACCACTGCTAAAGAAAGGCAACAAGCAGAAGAGACTTGTTTGGGCTAAAGAACACAAGGAATGGACATTAGACCAGTGTAAATCTGTGCTTTGGTCTGATGAGTCCAAACTTGAGATCTTTGGTTCCAACCACCGTGTCTTTGTGCGACGCAGAAAAGATGAACGGATGGACTCTACATGCTTGGTTCCCACCGTGAAGCATGGAGGAGGAGGTGTGATGCATGGGGGCGCTTTGCTGGTGACACTGTTGGGGATTTATTCATAATTGAAGGCATACTGAACCAGCATGGCTACCACAGCATCTTGCAGTGGCATGCTATTCCATCCAACAGGACAATGACCCCAAACACACCTCCAGGCTGTGTAAGGGCTATTTGACCAAGAAGGAGAGTGATGGGGTGCTGCGCCAGATGACCTGGCCTCCACAGTCACCGGATCTGAACTCAATCGAGATGGTTTGGGGTGAGCTGGACCGCAGAGTGAAGGCAAAAGTGCTAAGCATCTCTGGTAACTCCTTCAAGGCTGTTGGAAGACCATTTCAGGTGACTACCTCTTAAAGCTCATTAAGAGAATGCCAAGAGTGGGCAAAGCAGTAATTAAAGCAAAAGGTGGCTACTTTGAAGAACCTAGAATATGACATATTTTCAGTTGTTTCACACTTTTTTGTTATGTATATAATTCCACATGTGTTAATTCATAGTTTTGATGCCTTAAGTGTGAATCTACAATTTTCGTAGTCATGAAAATAAAGAAAACTCTTTGAATGAGAAGGCGTGTCCAAACTTTTGGTCTGTACTGTATATATATATATATATATATATACACACACACACACACACACTGTCCTCATGCCACCTGTGTTGATTGTGCACAGTGGGGCCCAGGCCCCCGGGCTGCTCACCAGTGCCCCCAGCAATGCAGCCTGATCAGTGCCCCCAGCAATGCAGCCTGATCAGTGTCCCCATCAATGCAGCCTGATCAGTGGCCCCCAGCAATGCAGCCTGATCAGTGTCCCCAAAATTACAGCTGGATCAGTGTCCCCATCAATGCAGCCTGATCAGTGTCCCCATCAGTGCAGCCTGATCAATGTCCCCATCAATGCAGCATGATCAGTGCCCAGCAATGCAGCCTGATCAGTGCCCAGCAATACAGCCTCACAGATGCCCAGCAATGCAGTCTGACCAGTGTCCTCATCAATGCAGTCTGACCAGTGTCTCCAGCAATGCAGCCTGATCAGTGCCCCCCAGCATTACAGCCGGATCAGTGTCCCCAGCATTACAGCCGGATCAGTGTCCCCTGCAGTGCAGCCTGATCAGTGTCACCATCAATGCAGCCTGATCAGTCTCCCCATCAATAAAGCCTTTCAGTGCCAGAGTGCCAACAGGGGTCAGTCCACCCCGGATGTCACACATTGAATAGGGGGAGTGTCCTCCCAGCATGCCCGTTCTCCCCTCCCCTCCCTAGGTCCTCCTTCTTCTCCAGCGGCCCCTGTAACAAGGTCCTGTATTCCTATAATACATACCAGTGACACCAGCATTGTTCCGCCTATTACTGAATTCTGGGAGGCAGGACCTTGTTATAGGGGCCATTGGAGGAGGAGAAGGACCAAGGAAGGGGGAGACAGGCACACTGGGATGACCCCCCCCCCCCAATGTGTTGCACACTGGGCATACTGATCCCCGTTGGCATGGATGCCTTCCCTTCCCCTACACTGCCTGCCACAGCTCGCAGTCCTGCAGGATGCGGCTGCCAACAGGAACAATGTTCCTGTTGTGAAAAAAGTGCAGGAACATCGTTCCCACGTGTTCCCGCAGGACTCAAGCCCTGTTGTTCTGTAAGTCGTGGCTGTTTGTTTCTTCACGCTGTTGACTCACTTCAGCAATTATGTGTCACTTGTTGTCAAGTTTGTATAAGTGTATATTTACTGTTAAGATTTACATAATCAAAAAGAGGGGGGGATTAAGAAGGGAAGGGGGAAGAAGAAGGGGGGAAAGAGATGAGAAGGAAAAAAGAAAAGCAGATTGACACACTGGCAAAGCACTCACATTTGCCACATCCGTATATGGTAGGGGAAAAAACAATAACTAAGGATAGAAATTGATGGTTGGACTTTAAGGTGGATAGGAAGTAAGTTAAAAAAAATTAAAATTTTATTACAAGCGTAGAATATTACATAGATGCAGAGATAATTACATAAAAAAGATTTACAAAAATATCACCATAATAATAACAGGCAATACTAGAAAAAATCCTTCTAGTACCTGTCAATTCCTGTATCCCCCCTCTCTATACTGACCATGAAAATCAGGGCTCCTGATTCCTGATCACCGTGGTCAAAGTGCATCCCTCCATTATACGCAGCCTGCTCTGCTCTCATCTCTCCCCCTCATACCCTCTACCCCCGCTGTCTGCTCCTTGCTGTGTGTCTCCACCTCTGCCCCCCTCCCACCGCTATCAGTAAATATCCCAAAATATTGAATGGTCACTGGGAGCCCCTCCAATATATTAAGGTAGAGCACACTGTGTATATCTTTTCCAAAAACGAGTGTTGTAAATAGCTATTTAGAGCTGTCTTTAGGCCAGTCATGTGACTCGCGGACGCTGTACAGAGAGATCATGGCCCGCCTGCAGAAGTCATACATCAGAGCTGAAATGCGGCTGCAGGTCATGTGTCCAGCCTGAAGACAACTCTAAGGCCTTGTACACACGAGGGAATAAATCCGCTGAACATGGTCCGACGGACCATTTCAGCCGAAAAATCCGCTCGTGTGTAGGGGCAAACGGACCGTTCTGGCCGGATTCCTCCGGCGGAAAAATTTCAAACATGTTTTGAAATTTTTCCGCCGGATAGCTGCCCGTCAGATATGTCCGCTGGTTAGTACGGCAAACCAGCGGACATATCTGCCCGCACATGCGTCGTATCCTGTGAATGGATCCGACGCATGCGCGCGGAAGTGTTTACTTCCTGGTGCGGTGACGTGGCGGCGTCAACGTCACCGCCGCGTTACTGCGCTGTCCGCCGTCGGGGAATTTGATCCGATGGTGTGTACAGCCATCGGATCAAAACATCCCGGCGTAAATATGCGCTGTAAACGGTCCGGTCCGTAAAAAATGTATATGCACACCTATTTTCAGGCTACTTCGGGCTGACCACATGATCTCCAATGTCAGTCAGTGGCAGCTGCAGGGGAATGGGGAGAGTGCCCAACAATGGCTGGGAAAACCAGGAGCGATGATGTCTCCCATAGGTTTCTATGATGTAGCTATTGTCAACAGTCCCCCTTCTCCCCGGGAGCCATAACTGGCTGACACAGGTAAGTATATACATCTTTATGTACATAAGTTAGTTAGTATAGGTATAAGAATTTACTTCCACTTTAAGCTTTAGCTGGAATTCTATTTTAATAATATGGAATTTAACCACTTGACCACTGGGCACTTAAACACCCTTCCTAACCAGACCATTTTTCAGCTTTCGGTGCTCTCACATTTTGAATGACAATAACTCAGTCATACAACACTATAACCAAATGAAATTTTTATCCTTTTTTTACCACAAATAGAGCTTTCTTTTGGTGGTATTTGATCACCTCTGCGGTTTTTAGTTTTTTCGCTATTAATGAAAAAAGAACGAAAATTTTGTAAAAAAATGAATTTTTCTTCATTTATATCATAACATAGTGGCACTGGTGGCACCGATGGGCACTGATGGGCACTGTAGTGGCACTGATAAGCACTGATGGACACTGGCAGAACCGATGAGCACTGTAGTGGCACTGGGCAGAGTAGTGGCACTGATGGAGCACTGGTGGCACTGATGAGCACTGTAGTGGCACTGATGCAGCACTGACAGACACTAGCAGCACCAATGGGCACTGAAGTGGCAGAGGTGGCACTGGTAGGGACTTTAGTGGCACTGATGGGGACTTTAGTGGCACTGGTGGCACAGATGGGGACTGTAGGGGCACTGATGGCTAGTGTAGTGGCACTGTGTGGCAATGTGTGGCACTGCTAGGCACTGCTGGGCAAAATATATAGATTCACTCACTGATAAAAAGCACTTCTCTCCTCACACGCTGTATCGGTGTGAGGAGAGAAGAGATAACCTCAGATTGACCCTTTTTTTGTTTACATTTGTCTGCTCCCTCATTGGAGGGAACGATCAGGTGGTGAAGAGCCGCTGTCATTGGCTCTTCACCGTGATTCGGTGTTGCGTCGGGTCCCGCCGACCCGGCGAACACAAAAACTTTCGCGTGCACGTCGAAGGGGGCGCGCAATCACCGCAAATCGGGACGACGTCCCAGGGACGTCGTCCCGAAATAACAGGTTTGCGCTGTAGCAGTATTTCTGCTATAGCGTGGTTAGAAAGTGGTTAAATACCTTAGCTTTGAATTCCTTCTCCTAATGTATTTCAGAATCTGCTTTAACAGTATTTTTAAGTATTATAGATTAAATAATCAACATCTCTTTTTTTCCAAGGGCTCTGGTCATTCGATCTAACAGTAACTCAGCTCCTTCAAGAGAATGTGATTGAATCTGAAAGAGGAGTCATCAATGGCGTCCAGAATTCCATGAATTATCTACTTGATCTTCTGCATTTTATTATGGTGATCTTAGGACCTAATCCAGAGGCTTTTGGTTTACTTGTTCTTATTTCTGTGTCCTTTGTTGCCATGGGCCACATGATGTATTTTCGATTTGCTTATAAAAATCTAGGAAGATGGGTGTTATCCTGTTCTAACACTGAACCAAAGATAGATTCAGGTGAACAACAAAGGGATACCTCTGTTGTTTGAGTGAGCTTCACGTATGTGTGCTTCTCTTTAGGGCTAAGCTACCATGGTTGTTTTTGACCATGCATTTATGCCACTGAAATCACTGGCAGGCTATGGAAATAAATTAGCCTCTAGACATAGGAATGTTTTGTCTCCAGTATCCACAATTGATTTCCCACAGTGTCAAGGTCACATGACAGCTTTTCTTGTTGGCGAGGACAATCATCCTGTAAAAAATTAGCATTTTTTTGTGTTCAGTACATCATCTCAATTAGGAAGCAGTTAAAGGGTTTAACACAGCACTGCAAGGGAGACAATATTCTCAATCTTCCAGAAGCATTGCAGACATCAAAACACTGTTAAGATGATCCGCAACTAGGTGCCCAAGTGTTGCAGTTGAGTTGTCACATCTGAAATTAATTACTGAATTTGGAGGTCATTGGATTTATTTTAAATTTATATCCTGTCCAGTGAGATTTATCTCACTGCCATTACCCTACAGTTTTTTTGTGTGTGTTTTTTACAAGATGGTTGCCTAAAAAAAATGTTCTTGCATGAATTGCTCTTGTCTGACATCACTCATAGATATAAGAAATAAGTCTAATTTACACAAGTCCTAAGTAGGTGAGTTAAGCATTAATAGACTGTTGTCTTTAAAAAGAGAAAGGAATGGTCCTCTTGAGGATAAATCTACTCCATTTTAACCATATCAGTCTTTCAATTAAAAACAATAGTTTGAAATGAATGAATTTATAATTGATCAATTATTGTTAAATCTATGGTCAACTTCTGATGGTGAAATCATGCAATCAAAATCACCCATGTAGTTAAAGCCCCAGTAAGCTAGTGAGTAGCCATGCTTTATATCCAACAATAGTGTTTTCTTTAGTAGCTATAAAATATATGTGGTATACGTTATATATATATATATGTTGAATGAGAGGATTTCATTATAAAACCTTTCTAAAGTAGCATTAGAAACACTGTGATGGTGTTAAAAAGACATTTAGAATTTTTGATACATTTTTCTATTGGAATTTAAGTACTGGTTTTGTCAAAATATTTAACAGCTAAAACTAACAGCAACGCTTTTTAAACAAAAAAAAGTAAAACACCAAATGCACCTAACACCAAATGGAATGTAAAGGTATGCTTTGGATTATTTAAGAGCACCAGCATTTTATTGCATAAGAATCAATACAGTTTTCTTCATTACCTCCTTCACTAGTCCTTTATTGGTTCCCAAATATCAGTTGTTACTTTTTTAAATACTGTATTCCTGATGAAGCATTCCCTTTAAATGCAAATTTAAAGGTTCCATACTTTCAGATAATAGAACCCATGTCCGTACTTTTGTTTTTATTATATGTTTTGGTCTGTTAGCTGGTTTCCTAAGAGTCGGTTCACACATATGCGGCACGACTCCGGAGGCGGCTCTGCAAGTCGTCCTGAGGACGACTTCAGAGGCGATTTGCAAGACGACTTCTGTATAGAAGTCAATGCAAGTCGCCCCGAGCCGCCCCCGAAGTCGTACAGGGAGTACATTTCTAAGTCAGAGCGACTTGCGTCGCTCCAGTTAGAACACTCCCATTGCATTACATGGGAAGCGACCCGTCAGGTGCATCGCCTGTGTGTGAACCGACTCGTAGCAATATTTGACCTCAAATGAACAGTGCAACCGTCAAGGACACCAGCAAATGGGAATCATCCCACTATGTACAGCCCGAACATTTACTTTATTTCTGATTTCTCCTTTTGTTTTCTGCTATGGTTCATCTGTTATGGACCTTACTGTCATGTGTAATGCATATTTGTTTTATAACATTGTATTGCTAACCCTAAAATAAATGATGTTATGCAAGTTTAAATTGTGTGAACTCAGCTAGCACATTAAAGGGAAACTATCATGGTTTTGGATACTTGCTGCATGTTTAGGTTTACACATTTATAAATGTATATTTTATATAATGTTTAAAATTATTTGTATAAATAGTTGGTACAGGAAGTATCTATGGCATTATTTTTGAAAAGTATACTGGGCTATGTAATATGAAATCACAGCAAAACCTTCACAATTTGTAGCAGAATGCCTTAATAAGATCATTGCTTGTCTTAATAAGATCATTCAGATTTCCAGGATAGAGCAACACCTGCTGGCTACAAGTGGTAAATATATAAGATCCTGGAAAGGTGATAGCAGCCACCATAAATAAACTTAATTAACAGAATACTTGGAGTGTGGTGTCATTTCTTGTGAAGGTGTTAAGCGCACCCCAGGATTACGTGCACCAAGAGCTGATACTTGACTGTAACAAGTGGTTTCCGGGAGAAGTGCATTGATGATGTGTGATTATAGGTCTGCAAGACATAATGTCTGGTTGAAAACAATGTACTTCATGCAGCAAAGGTGATCACTTCCCTTATCTGATATACAGCCACTAGAGGGAGAATCTATA
This sequence comes from Rana kukunoris, assembly GCA_029574335.1. Classification (NCBI taxonomy): domain Eukaryota; kingdom Metazoa; phylum Chordata; class Amphibia; order Anura; family Ranidae; genus Rana; species Rana kukunoris. The sequence goes on from CM056054.1 coordinate 117,737,749, forward strand.
AATCTAAAATATAATTAGTAGTTTAACAAGCATATAAAATACAATTATGCCAAAATATGCACTCAAGATGCAAAAAGTGACCAAACCATTATATGACATCAGATGAATAACAAACAAAATGACAGTGCAAATTCTAATAGATGCTTTATACGTTTTCTCTTGGCTTTGCTCCTACTCCTTCCAAGCCTCCCTATTCTAGTTCCTTTTAATACAGTGGGTGGCCTCAGTGACCAATAGGGACACTCAGGATGTACAAGAGGAGAGACAAAGCTTGATTATTATAGGAAAGGTTGACATGCACATATACCTTCAGCTGCCTATACAGCTACATCTCCAGATTTTCACCAACTGTAATTTCTGCTTTTGCATTTTTTTTTCATCATTTGCAAGGGTTTCCTGTACTGCTGAATTAAATTGCTGAAAAGAGTTACTGATTCTCTTATTACAACTGGTGCACCCTGTGGTAAAAATGAGAGGTATGCCCAATATACTGTACTACTTGTGGACTCTCTACCCCATTAGTAAGTACTTAGCCCAAGTAAGTACATCCCATGGATATTGCCCCCCCTTTTTTTTTTATTCTTTTTTTTTTAAAGTCTTTACAATACAAAATAATCAAGCAATTAGGATTAAGAAGAAAAACAAAACAGGCAGTGAGCCACAACAGCCCATACAGTATACACAATGTATGTATGCATAGACATGAAGAGAAAACATGGAAGAACTAGTATTAGGGCAGAATACCCCCCGTGAATTGATGGTATCCCCACAACACGTAAAAAACAAATTAACAAGTTAAATATGTGTGTGGGGGGTTGGTGGTCCACTGAGTATCCTAAGCGAAACCACATAGTGAGAGATAGCCTACAATCTGCCTAAAATAGCAGAATCACCCCCATGCCTTCTTGGCGCAGTGGAGTTCCTCTGTTCCGAAAAAATTAGAAAGAAGGAACTGTAAGGGGGGTAAGTTCCCTTTAGGTACCCTTGATGTAGTGCCCTCCTGGGTGGGTCCCCAATGTTTTGGTAAATAGAGAGTGAGAAGAATGGTCCATTGTTTCCCAGGTCACAGGACCAAAAGGTCCCCATCAACCGGGGGGGGGGGGGACAACTAGCTTAATCAGTAGGGCAATTTGCAGAGAAGGTATAGCCAAACCAATAAAACCAGTTTTCACAGAATTGTTCTTTGTGATTAGAAGAGGCCAGAATATCTACCACTGTACAGGTTTCCAGAATTTCTCAAAGCCAAACCCCCATACAAGGTGGTATTGTCTGCTTCCAGATTAAAAGAACACAGGCCTTGACCCCATTAAGTAAATTAATAGTGAGAGAATGTTTTTGGATGACATGGGAGCCAGGTGAAGCAGGTATGCCACAGGGTCATCCCCTAGTTGCACATCAGTTAATTTGCAGATTAGTTTGTAGACCTGTATCCAAAATGAATGTAAAACCGGCAGGTCCAAAAAATATGGAGGTAAGTGCTGTCTCGAGTTAAGCATTTCCAACATTTGTGGGAGATTTGAGAAAAGCTCCTGTGAAGAGACAAAGGAACCTTGAACCAATGGGTCGACATTTTAAAGCTAGTTTCTTGTATGGCATTGGAGATGGATTGAACATAAATAAATTTAGTAATATGCTCTTTTTGTCGGTCCGATAGGCTGACTCCCAGGTCAGCTTCCCATCTAGAGATGTAAGGTGGGGTCTGTTACATTTTATTTAACACATTTTGAACATTAGATCTCCATTAAAACATTGCCAAAAGATAAAGAAGGTACAGTAGCTTGGATAAAAACATAAGGAAAGGTTGCATTTAAATCATTAATTCAACAAAAATGTCAATAGATGTAATGGCATACAGTGGATTGTGTCTTTCCTTTCATGAATTGCTCCTTTTAAATCCCCGCAAAATATTTCAATGGGGTTGAACTCAGAACACAACCCTTAAGGTCGGCCTTCTTTTTTTTTTACCTTTTCTTGGGTGAACATTGCACAGTCCACAGCGCATATTCAAGGTAAACATACACTGTATGTTTAAAGGCAACTTCCGGTCTTGCTCTAAAATTCTTTTTAAACAGCAAAGGCTTTTTTCTGGCATATTTAGTACAGTCTCCTTCATGCATGCAGATATGTAAGGATTTACTAGAGGCAACTGGGCTGTTCTCTTTGCAAAGGGAATTTGCCACAGTGCTTAGTGAATGTGGCAAAGTTTCACTCTGCAGAAAATACCCAATCATGTGCAAGGAAAAAAAGCATTTTTACTTGCAAAGGATTGAATGATGGAAGTCAGCAAAGCTTCACCTCATTCACTAAGCTTTGGGGCAACTTCCCTTTGCTGTTGTTAAATCAACCCCATATGCCAAGACACCAACTGTTACATGATTTCACCATGTTGTTACATGTGTCATTTGATTAAGTACTGTATGTTGTCTTTATCTGTAGGCATTGTATGAATAAAGATCTAATGTGTGACTTTTCAAATATGTTAAAAAAGTAAAACATTTCTATTAAGTGTGGCTATAAACTTACCTTACCACTTAGGCCGCGTACACACACGACCGGTTTCCTAGGCAGAATTCAGCAAGAAACTCGATGGGAGACGTATTCTGCCGAGAAAACCGGTCGTGTGTACACTTTTCGCCGAGAAAACTGTCGAGGAACTCGTCGAGCCAAAAAAAAAGCATGTTCTCTATTTCCTCGACGGGCAATGGGAAAATTTGGCTCGACGAGTTTTTTGACAGCCGAACAAGGTACTCGACGGGGAAAACGATGTGTTTCGCCCGTCGAGTTTCTCGGTCGTGTGTACACGGTCTGACTCTCACAAGAATTGAGCTACTCAGCAATTCCTGGGATGATGTTGGGAAAATGTGATATCATCCCCTGCAGTAGGGAAGCCAGGGGAAAGGTAAGTATATTTATTATATATTATCCCAAAATTATTGTATTTGTTAACAACTTTAAAGCAGACCTTTCCCCACCAATAGAAAAAAAAAACATATTGCATGCAAATCACCTACGTTTTTATAGTTAAAAAAAAGGTATTTGACTGTTAATTACATTTAAATACATTGTACTTTTTGCTTTCTAGAGATGTAGCAGGGGCCTAACAAATGTATCCTGGGAAGGCTACTTCACCAAGAGCCTTCTTGGGAAATCTCATGTATACTCTATGACCGTGTTTCCCAACCTTTTTTCAGCCAAGGCACCCTTTAAAATTATGGACAGTCTCAAGACACCCTATTCTAAAATGTAAAAAACTATTCTAATAGCGTTACATAATGCAACAATATCCACATGTAGAACACCCAACGTTAGAGGTGATTTATTCTTAGAACTAGGGGGTTAGAACTCCAAGTAATAAAGGTAGATTAAATGCTCTGACTTTTTTTTAAATGGCTGTCATGAGGAGAGTGCTATAGAGAAGCCTTTTTTTTTTTTAGAAACGCCTGCATGAAATAGTAAATATAAATTTCAGTTATGTATTTTCATAACTTTTTGCCTAGTGGTTTTATTTCTTTGTGACTGTCCACTTTATATCAAAAATATGTTTTTGTTGGGCTTTTAATTATACACGGAAAATGTTTATGCAGTGACGTTGTTTTTCAGTCCTCCTGAGTAGCATTATGTCAGGTCACGGGTCTTTATGTAGATTACGCTCCTTCCCTCTCCTTCAATATTTTCCTTGTGACCTGGACTGTTGTCGTCAAGTGATATGATCTAATCATATGAATATTGAAACTCTCTGTTTACTTGAAAAGTAAAGTGAAATAATTGCTTTCGGTTAACCACTTCAGCCCCGAGCCTGTTTTTCAGATTCGGTGCTTACGAGACTAAAACATTTTTTTTTGCTAGAAAATTATTTAAAACCCCCAAACATTATATATATTTTTTTTTTCTAACACCCTAGAGAATAAAATGGCGGTCATTGCAATACTTTTTCTCACACCGTATTTGCGCAGCGGTCTTACAAGCGCACTTTTTTTGGAAAAAATTCACTTTCTTGAATTAAAAAATAAGACAACAATAAATTTGGCCCAATTTTTTTATATATTGTGAAAGATGATGTTACGCCGAGTAAAATGATACCCAACATGTCACGCTTAAAAATTGCGCCCGCTCGTGGCATGGCGTCAAACTTTTACCCTTAAAAATCTCGATAGGCGACGTTTAAAAAATTCTACAGGTTGCATTTTTTGAGATGCAGAGGAGGTCTAGGGCTAGAATTATTGCTCTCGCTCTAACGATCGCGGCAATACCTCACTTGTGTGGTTTGAACACCGTTTTCATATGCGGGCGCTACTCGCGTATGCGTTTGCTTCTGCGCGCGAGCTCGTCGGGACGGGGCACTTTAAAAAATTTTTTTTTTGGTTTTCGTTTTTATTTCTATTTATTTTATAATGTTTAACATTGAAAAAAATAAAATAAAAATTATCACTTTTATTCCTATTACAAGGAATGTAAACATCCCTTGTAATAGAAAAAAGCATGACAGGTCCTCTTATATATGAGATCTGGGGTCAAAAAGACCTCAGATCTCATATTCAGGCTTAAATGCAAAAAAAAAAAAAGTCAAAATGTAAACAAATTAAATGTCTCTTTAAGAGGCTGGGCGGAAATGACGTTTTGACGTCACTTCCGCCCAGCAGAGGTATGGGGACGGCTGAGGGACATTTTTTCCCTCAGTCGCATCCCCGGACAGCCAGCAAGAGGACCCGATCGCCTCCGCCGCTACCGACGGCTACGGTAAGCGACGGAGGGCGCGGGAGAGCGGCGGGAGGGGGGGGCACCCTCTCCCGCTGCCGGTAACGGCGATCTCGCGGCGAATCCGCCGCGATGACCGCCGTTATCGTTAACAGGACCGCCCCACGAAGAGATGGATATCTCGGTTGTGGCAGCAGCTGCTGCCGTTACCGAGATATCCATCTTCAAAAAAATGACGTCTTTGGACGTGGGGCCGGTCAGAAGTGGTTAAAGACCAGAAATGTTCCAACAAGTTTCTTATAGATGTGTTTGTAGTGTTAATCAATAGTTATCAGAAATAAGTCTGCAATTTTATTACAATTTTACACCTGCCAGTATTATGATAGCATCCATGCAGAGTTGTTCCCATGATAGGTTCATAAAAAAAAAACTGCCAGATGGCCATAACAAAAGCTGATTGAAGGGTACCCCCATCCCCAATTCAATATATGTTAGCAGTGGCTATCCATCTTAGTATCACTCACCAGAGAAACTGAGATTTTCTAAATACAAATTTAATTTTCTATCAGAGATAGATGTATGCAACTCTGTCGGAGGATGTTTTCCCCCTTCTACAGGATTTCTGTATTTAATGTTAACATTCTAATATCTAGTTCCCTAATACACAAGAAATCACAGGACCCTTAACAAATATTTTAAAATTTTGGGGGTAAAAAACACTATTGTACAAAATCCAACTTGCCATGGCAGGTGATGAAAGACTGAAGAGGACATGGAGGTGATAATTTGTTAATTGAAAGAAAAGTATGGCCAAAACTAGGCCTTCCCTGTGGGTCCCAGGAGTGCACTCTCTTTTTTTTTTTTAAGTGTATTTTTTGTGCGTGTACTCGAGAGATGACCTGGACTGCAGGAGTTGACCCAGGGGCATGGAGGCATGGAGAAAGATGGCAGATTGCCTCTGGGGGAGGTCTTTCTCCATGGCAATGGCGGGTGTGAGGGGGTCCTCCCACACAGCCCGCCCTACCTGCTCCGCTTTGAAGCCCAACGGGGCAGAGGGACTCCCCTATGAGGGAGTGAGAGGATCTAGCCCGCTCAGCCAGCCCTGTTAGTCCTTCGCCTCTCTTTTTTTTAGAGACCGCGTGGCCAAAGTGCGTGCATGTTAACCCAATTTCGAGTGCGTGTAAGTGTGGTGGTTTTGTGGGAGGGGGGTGGGCGTACTAAGCGCAGGCTTACCTCGCATAGCACACCCACTGGGAGCCGGGCTGAGACCACCAAACTCAATTCACATGCTGCCGAGACCGGGATCCGAACCCTTAGCTGCAGAGGTGAATGGCTTGTCAGCGCAGTGCCAATCGCGTTAAGCCACTGCAGCTCCCTCTGGAGTGCACTTTCTTTTACACTCCTGTGACCCAGAATCATCCAACAGCCCACTGTCAGCTAACATCACAGAGACACTCCATTCTCTAGATGTATCCCAACATTAATGTCAGGATCCACCCAGATGCCAGACTAAGAGTTGTCTCAGCCTCTCAGCGCTGGGAGAGCAGAGCCAGTGACTGAAGATCAATAACTGAGCATTCAGCAGGCATGTGATTATTATTTAGGTACTTATATAGTGCCGTCAGTTTACGCAGTCCCTACCCTTAAGGAGCTTACAATCCAAGGTCCCTAATTCACATTCATATACTAGGGCCAATTTTTTAGATAGAAGCCAATTAACCTACCTTCATGTCTTTGGAGGGTGGGAGAAAACCAGAGTACCCGGAGGAAGCCCACGCAGGCACCGGGAGAACATGCAAACTCCAGGCAGGTAGTGTCGTGATCAGGATTCGAACCAGCAACCCTTTTTACTGCTAGGCGAGAGTGCAACTCACTACACCACTGTGCTGCCCAAATATAAGATGTGATCACCCAGTTCTCTGGCATAGAGTCTGCAGGGGCCAGCCAGGGACATCTTAATAGCATCATAGGCCCCTGGGCAAAGTAATACACTGGGGCCCCTACCAGCCTGCCCCAATTTACGCACCTACTCTTAACAATGAAAGTATAAATGATGAGAATTGAACATATATTTTTTAGTACAGTACTTATAAAATCAATTTTAAACAAGTAGAAACGGTGGTGGGAATAAGGAATGATCAGCATTGCTTACTTAATACTGCAGTGCAGAACAATGAATGTACAGCATGTTATATGGAATTGTGCTAGAGGGAACCTACAGCATGGCATATGGTATGAGGCACAATGATTGTACAGCATTGGGAACAGAATGAGGCAATGAGGAATAGGATTCATACAGCATGGCATATGGAATGAAGCTGGGTGGCATAGAGAACATACAGCATGACTTACTGTATGTAAAATTCAGATTTTACCACAAAAGGATCAAGAGCTATCAAAAACTCAAAAAAAAGAGCATTAGCTCATTCTGTACTGCTGATCTATTCATTGACTGTTATATTTTATCCAGTTTAATTACTCAAATTACCCATGAAACTTAGCATTTTATAGCTGTCATCTGGATCATAGTTCAGATCTGTTAATGAAAATCTGAATCTTTTTCAAGAGCAGTGTTGAAATGGTCCTGCTAAATTGTCTCTGTGTTGTTTTGTAATTTTGATAGGGGTCAACAATTATTGGTACCCGTTCTACAAACCTGAAAACAATTACCAGAAAAAAATAACGAACTAATGCTCCTTAACTGCAACTGAACATTACTGCAAGTAACAATCGTTCTTCCATGGAGGTGATAAGTTGTGAATAAAAAGTGTTTTGCATAGAAGTGCTTTACAAAGTTAAAGTGGAGCTCCACCCAAAAGGGGAAGCGCTGCTTGTCTACCTATCCCCTCCGCTGCCACATTTGCCACCTTTTGGGGAGGAGTGGGTACCTTATTTTGACAGGCACCCGCTGCCACTTCCAGCTCAGTTTGCCGTTCTGCCCCGTCTTTCTTCCCCCTGCAGCCGACCCATTCACAAAGCACAGTATGCTTCATGCATACGCAGTAGGAAACCGGCTGTGAAGCCGCAAGGATTCGCTGCCAGTTTCCCTCAGTCAAGGTGGCGGTGCCAGCACCCAATAGCTGATTGACAAATCAGCTTGGGTGAGGACACCGCTGCATTCCTGGACAGGTAAGTGCCCTATTTTAAAAACAGTATTTGTAGCTGCTGACTTTTAATTTTTCTGAAGGAGCCCAAAGCTCCTCTTTTAGGAGTAAAAAAATTGTACACTTTCCCGATTCCCATTTTCTTAGTTACTGCTTACCTTTCTACTAAACTGGTTTTACACAGATTCCAGCAGGAAACCTGTAAATCTTTCTATACAATTAGATCTAGGCCATTTTATGGAATGTAGAGACCACCATGTGCAAATGATGCTGTAATTATAATTACACCATAAATGTTTTCAAGATATGTTTTGTGACCAGTGAAGGAACAATAATCTCACCGAACGCAAAATATGTTTGCACAGTGTTATAAATATACAAGGCAAAAGTTCATTGTTACATGAGAAAATGCTGACTACCGTCTCAAAATCTCTGACTCAGCTACTATTCTAGTTCACAATCTTTATTTGCATTCCTGTGGGAAAATGCTTTGTCATACTGCTTCCTTGTCGTTTGGCATGTTTAACTTGGTATACCTAAAGGCAAAACTTTTCAGATACAGTGGACAGGGATTAGAATGCTTGACAGTTTTTATTGCTTAACCCTTTGCTAACCATCCATCATCATTATACTGCGGCAGGTTGGCACAATCCCATGAGTCGTCGTAGCTGTACATCAGCTCCTTTAGGTGGGATAGGAGCACTGCGGGGTTGCCGATGCTCATGGCCGCCAGTCGAGATGACCGCCGGCCATGCGCGATTGCGGGCACGAGAGGCAGAACAGCGGTGTGTGTGTGTGTGTGTAAACACACACATCCCAGTTCTGTGAGGAGAGAGAGATCGTGAGTTCCTACTAGCTGGGAACCATGATCTGTCATCTCCTATAGTGAGTCCCCATCCCCATCAGGTACAACACACGAGGGAACACAGTTAACCCCTTGATCGCCCCCCTAGTGTTAATCCCTTTCATGCCAGTGACATTTACACAGTAATCAGTGCATTTTTATAGCACTCATTGCTGTATAATTGTCCATGGTCCCAAAAATGTGACAAAAGTGTCCGACCTGTCTGCCATAATGTTTCAGTCCTGATGAAAATTACTAGTAAAAAATAATAAAAATGCCATAAATCTATCCCCTATTTTGTAGATGCTATAACCTTTGCGTAAACCAATCAATATATGCTTATTGCAATTTTTATTACAAAAAATATGTAGAAGAATACATATTGGCCTAAACTGAGGAAAAAATTTACTTTTTTTTACAAAAAAATGGGGATATTTATTATAGAAAAAAAGTACAAAATATTGTTTTGTTTTTTTCAAAATTTACGCTCTTTTTTGTTTATAGCGCAAAAAAAAAAAAAAAAATGCAGAGATGATCAAATGCCACCAAAAGAAAGCTCTATATGTGGGGAAAAAAAGCACGTCAATTTTGTTTGTGTACATCGTTGCACAACTACGCAATTGTCAATTAAATCAATGCAGTTCTGTATCGCAAAAATCGGCCCAGTCATTGAGCAGCCAATTCTTCCGGGGCTGCAGTGGTTAAAATGTAGGTTGCACTATTCAATCATATATAAAACACATAAGATGATTCAAACAGTCCACAAATAATGTGACATCAATGAAAATAAATTTATGAAAATCAGTCCACGAGTGATGTTAAAGGGACTCTTAATAACGATCTCCACAATCCACCACTGAAGTCACCTGTTTACCCCTGTAAACACGGAGCACCAGTCACTTTATGAACTGTTGAAAGAACCTTCTTTTGAATATTTAACCTATGCACTGCCAGTTTGTGGATACCTCTGGGAGACTTATGGATGCTTAGTTATGCTTCCAATAACCCTTTTGGGGTTACATGCAGTGTTTGGTCACTACTTTTTATGTTTATGGACTAAGTCACTTGTTGATTTTGTCACACCTTGTTTATTTATTGGGCAGTCAGCCCTTTTTTTGCATTGCTTTATCACTGTGTTTCACATGCCATCTCCCATCTCTGAGGGAGCATCATTTATTTTATTTGGTATAATAATGCTTTTATATACATATATATATTCTCCTCCCCCTCTCTCTTTTTTCACTTTTGGGGTGTACTCACAGGTTCACTCACTTATCTAGTGGATCTCATCATTTATTATTTATTATTTTTAAGTTTGTGTCTAGGTTTGCACTTATTATTCACATATTGTTCACTACTTTAAGGCTGCGTACACACGACCAAATAAATCCGATCAAATCGGTCTGACAGACCGTTTTGATCAGATTTGTCTGCTGGGGTATATTGGTTTGATCGTGTACACACGATCAAACCAAAATCCCTGCCGGCAGACAGCGCGGTGACGTGGCGGTGACGTTGACGCCGCCACGCCACCGTCACCAGGAAGTAAAACACTTCCGCGCATGCGTCGAATCTATTCGACGCATGCGCGGGCATATATGTCTGCTGGTTAGCGTACTAACCAGCAGACATGTCGGACGGATGGGTTCCCAGCAGACAGATTTTAAAGTATGCTTTAAAATCTGTCTGCTGGAAAAACCCGTCTGTCCGCCCGTACACACAATCGAATTTGTCTGCTGAAACGGTCCGTCGGACCGTTTCCAGCAGATAGATTCGATCATGTGTACGCAGCCTAAGACTAATTGCTTACCCTGTGCCAGCTATCATGACCTGGGCATTAGGGTAGTTTATATTACACCAGTCATATAAATATCTTTTTGTAGACACAAAATCACCCACAGTACTAATAAATACCAGGGTTACGACAGCTAGCTGCTAAAGCAGGCATTGTGATTGATGATGTAGCTACACCGAGGGACATTGTTTTTCGATTTTTTAATAAAGAAATTGTCAAAAACTTGTGTTGGGCTGGGATCTGGAGGCCTTAGATTCACAAAAAGCCCTGGAGTAGGAGGCTGGCAGGATGCTCAAAAAGGTCCTGCAAGCAGCATCTTTGAGGCTCCTACAGCGCCCCCGCCCATTACACAGTGCCCTTACACAGTGTACTAATAATAATATTAAAGCCTAAGTTTAGTTTAAAAAAAATAATAATCTGCATAAGGGACGTTAAATAAGCTGGCCATACATGGATTACAATTTGGCCAGGTTAGGCAGGGGCTGTGTGAATTTTGATCCATGTATCGTCAGGCTGGTTGTACATAAAACGCATAAATTCTGACCCTCAAAGACCTGTTAGTCTGCCTTTAAAATGTCCACCTCCACTCCATTTATTATCCTAAATTAGATGCACCTGTTTGAGGTCATTAGCTGCATAAAGACACCTGTCCACCCCATACAATCAGTAAGAATCCAACTACTAACATGGCCAAGACCAAAGAGCTGTCCAAAGACACTAGAGACAAAATTGTACACCTCCACAAGGCTGGAAAGGGCTATGGGGAAATTGCCAAGCAGCTTGGTGAAAAAAGGTCCACTGTTGGAGCAATCATTAGAAAATGGAAGAAGCTAAACATGACTGTCAATCTCCCTCGGACTGGGGCTCCATGCAAAATCTCACCTCATGGGGTCTCAATGATCCTAAGAAAGGTGAGAAATCAGCCCAGGACTACACGGGAGGAGCTGGTCAATGACCTGAAAAGAGCTGGGACCACAGTTTCCAAGGTTACTGTTGGTAATACACTAAGACGTCATGGTTTGAAATCATGCATGGCACGGAAGGTTCCCCTGCTTAAACCAGCACATGTCAAGGCCCGTCTTAAGTTTGCCAATGACCATTTGGATGATCCAGAGGAGTCATGGGAGAAAGTCATGTGGTCAAATGAGACCAAAATAGAACTTTTTGGTCATAATTCCAATAACCGTGTTTGGAGGAAGAAGAATGATGAGTACCATCCCAAGAACACCATCCCTACTGTGAAGCATGGGGGTGGTAGCATCATGCTTTGGGGGTGTTTTTCTGCACATGGGACAGGGCGACTGCACTGTATTAAGGAGAGGATGACCGGGGTCATGTATTGTGAGATTTTGGGCAACAACCTCCTTCCCTCAGTTAGAGCTTTGAAGATGGATCGAGGCTGGGTCTTCCAACATGACAATGACCCGAAGCACACAGCCAGGATAACCAAGGGGTGGCTCTGTAAGAAGCATATCAAGGTTCTGGCGTGGCCTAGCCAGTCTCCAGACCTAAACCCAATAGAGAATCTTTGGAGGGAGCTCAAACTCCGTGTTTCTCAGCAACAGCCCAGAAACCTGACTGATCTAGAGAAGATCTGTGTGGAGGAGTGGGCCAAAATCCCTCCTCCAGTGTGTGCAAACCTGGTGAAAAACTACAAGAAACGTTTGACCTCTGTAATTGCAAACAAAGGCTACTGTACCAAATATTAACATTGATTTTCTCAGGTGTTCAAATACTTATTTGCAGCTGTATCATACAAATAAATAGTTAAAATCATACATTGTGATTTCTGGAATTATTTTTTTTGATTATGTCTCTCACAGTGGACATGCACCTACGATAACAATTTCAGACCCCTCCATGATTTCCAAGTGGGAGAACTTGCAAAATAGCAGGGTGTTCGAATACTTATTTTCTGCACTGTATATATATATATATATATATATATATATATATATATATATATATATATATATATATAATATTGTTGCATATTTGAGTGCGGATCCCCCTAACATCAGGATCCTCAGAGAGCCTCCCTACTTGCATTATGATCCCCAGAGAGTCCCCCTTTACATCAGGGTCGCCAGAGAGCCCCCACCTTACATCAGGGTCCACAGAGAGCCTGCCTTTGCATCAGGGTCCCCTGAGAGCCCCCCTCCTTACATCAGGGTCCCCAGAGAGCGTCCTTCCTTACATCAGGGTCCCCAGAGAGCCTCTTCCCTTCATCAGGGTCCCCAGAGAGCCCCTTCCTTACATCAGGGTCCCCAGAGAGCCCCTTCCTTACATCAGGGTCCCCGAAGAGCCCCTTCTTTACATCAGGGTCTCCAAAGAGCCCCTTCCTTACATCAGGGTCCCCAAAGGAATGCGGCGGGCACGCGAGCCACCCTGTGGCCGCACAAAGTCAAACAGCCGTCGGGAAGTGACTAAATAGCCAGAAGGGGCTGGCTGTGGGCTGGACTGAAGAGCAGGAAATGAACACCTGGTGAGCAACTGTGGAACGATGAATGCTGTCAATTAATCGACAGCTGAGCAACCTGAGCACTGGGAAGGGAGAGCTGAGCCCAGCACTGACAAAATCTTCCTCCTCTAATCCCCCCACTACCCCCCAATGCTATAATCTTTTGGTGTGGTGGGGGTTAATAGAGCTGAGGGAGCTGTGACAGTCACTCATCAAGATTGCCCTACTACTTGTTCTACTGTTTCCAGACCGCTGGTGCAATGCAGGTCTCCAGCAGATCTACTAGTGTATCTGTTTGCCCAAACATCACATAGGGGTAAACAGATACCATCTGACAGGAAGCATGAATGAACTACCACAACACTCCACAGCGCTGTGGTAGTTCATTGAAAATGTCAAGCTGACAGCTGCAAAGGCTGCCAGACCTTGTAGTTTTCCATGCACAGAACCCTGTGAATCAGTGTCACTGCTGGGCGGGCCATGTTTTTTTAAATTGTGACAGCTAGCGGGAGGGAGAAGAACCGCGCTAGTTGCCGCAGCTGGGATCGGGGAGGTGCGGGGCCGGTCCATTCGTAACATGTTACAAGTTACACTCTAAATATGGGTGCAATATGTAACATGTTGCAAAAGGTGAATTTATCCTTTACAAACTGGAACAAACAATGGCAGAAACAGATCTAGCAGACCCAAAGCCACAACAGTGTGTATGTCTTTTTAAAGAGTAGAAGTTATCTCGGTCAGCTAATCGGTACCTAATCTTTTACAAATCCCTTTTAGTATCAGTAGCATAAATGTATACAAATTCAGATTAAAGTGGGTGATTTAGAGTCTTAGCTTAGAGAGGACTACTTGGTCAAGGCCCTGTCCACTATTTACAAACAATTTTTTCTGGATGTCAGCAAGTTCCTAACGCGCTGCAGAGCTGCCTGGGTGGTGGTGTTACCTTAGTTAGATTGGGACGACTGGGATGACATTTGGGAAAATAATTACTCAAGATTGGTGTCGACTAGAGATCATCTTATTCAATATAAATTTCTACTTGCATTTATCTCACTCTGGCCAGATTGACTAAGATCTTTCCCACCCAGTCGCCCTGTTGTTGGTGGTGCACTTCAACCAGGAGTATCTTCTGATGAGAAGGGTTGAAGAAAATTACCATGCAAGTTTCCTGCAGTTAGCTAAAGAAGTAGAAAGCCAAACTTGGGGGGGATTGTTTCCTGTGACACAATATGGCATACACTGCAGAGGAATTGCATGCATGGGTGTCGTCCATGAAGGAAGTCTCTCCTAAAGTCCATACACAAAAAAGCCCACTTAGCTAAAAAAAGGAAGACTACAGGGACTCTGTACTCTGGAGTGATGAGACTAAAATAACTGTTTTTGGAACTGATGGCTTCCAAATTGTATGGTGAGGTAAGGAGTACAAAGAAAAATACATTGGTGCCTACAGTGAAACATGGTGGTAGCAGTGTCCCTCTGTGGGGCTGCATGAGTGCTTCTGGTGGTGGGGAGCTGCATTTCATTGATGGTATCATGAATTCACAGATGTACTGCTCTATATTGAAAGAGATGATGCTACCATCACTCTGTGCCCTTGGTTTTAGTGCACTTTTCCAACATGACATTGATCCAAAACACATATCGAAGGCCACTGTTGCATTTCTGAAGAAGAAAGTGATTCAGTGGCCAAGTATGTCTCCTGATCTGAACTCAAGCGGGGAACACTTAAGGGGAAATCTGAAGAGAGAAGTTGAGTATCACTCTCCAGCCAGAATCCAGGTACTAAAAGAGGTCTTTATTGAAGAATGGAAAAAGATAGATGTTGCAATATGTCACCAACTTCTTTATTCCATGCCTAGAAGACTTGGTGCTGTCCTTACAAATCACGGAGATCATAAAAAATACTAGATGTAGTAGTTTTTTGTTGTGGGGTGTATTCATTTTTGCATCAATTAATTTGAGTAAAACCAAAGATTTTGTAATCTAAGTTATATTGTTAATCTTACTTTCATGTAATGAGCTAAACAAATGTTATATAAAACTCATGTTTTGTTAACATTTTGGAAATTGTTCTTGTGTTCATTAACCACTTAAGACCCGGACCAAAATGCAGGTAAAGGACCTGGCCCCTTTTTGCGATTCGGCACTCCGTCGCTTTAACTGACAATTGCGCGGTCGTGCGACGTGGCTCCCAAACAAAATTTGCGTCCTTTTCTTCCCACAAATAGAGCTTTCTTTTGGTGGTATTTGATCACCTCTGCGATTTTAATTTTTTGCGCTATATACAAAAATAGAGCGACATTTTTGAAAAAAAACTATATTTTTTACTTTTTCTTATAAGAAAAATCAAATAAACTAAATTTTAGTCAAACATTTACGCCAAAATTTATTTAGCCACATGTCTTTAGTAAAAAAAAAATCGCAATAAAAAAAAAATAGCTACCTAGCGGGAACAGCGACACTAATACAGCGATCAGAAAAATGATTGATTAGTGACGCTGGCAATAGGGAGTGAAAGGGTTAACTATGGCGGTGATCAAGGGGTTAAAACTTTATTAGGGGGGTACGGGGGCTACCCTGAACCTAACACTAACTGACTGTCACACTGACACTAAATACAGTAATCATACATATATGATTACTGCATTCAGTGACACTGTGACAGGGGGAGGGGGGGTGATCGCAAGGGGTTAAGTGTGCCTGCGTGTCCTGGTGTCAGTGTAGTGTTGTGCAGACTTACTGTGTGATGTGATATTTCCTCAGCGGCGGTTAAAAATACCGCCGAGAGCAGAGATCACATCACTTCCCTCTTCCTGTGTTTACACAGGAGGAGGAAGTGACACAGCGGGAGCGCGCGGATTGGCTGGGAGCGATCTGGAGGGGGCGGACAAAAACGAATAGCCGCCCCCTCATCCCGGATCGCTCGCACAGCAAACCGGACCGCCGCATGTACCGGGGGGGTCCCGATCGGACCTCCGGCCCACGTCAAGGCAACGTAAATGTACATGCGGCAGTCCTTAATGGGTTAAAATATTAATTACAATCTTACTTTTCAAAAGAGATGTATTTATGCTGAGCACTCTACAGTGCCTTGAAAAAGTATTTATATCACTTGAGATGTTCCACATTTTGTCATGTTACAACCAAAACCGTTAATGTATTTTATTGGAATTTTTATGTGATAGACCAGGGGTCTCCAAACCCCGGCCCGCGGGCCACATCCGGCCCGCTTGTGTGTTTTATCCGGCCCGCCCGCCCGCAGCTGGCAGGTCCTGCAATCAAAGCCGCACACCCGCCTGTGCTGTCACGCCGTGCTTTTTGATTGGCTGCTGGGATCGCCGATGTCCTGGCAACCTGTGACGTCACAGGTGCGGCACCTCCCCTCTTCCCGCCCGCTGTTTGAAATTACGATCCTTCCACGTGTGTAGCAGCGGGCGGGAGTCGGGACTCAGGAGTTGCAGAGAGCTGCGGAATAAGAAAAGAAGAAGAGCAGGAGCCGGTTACAGCGGAGGCAAGTGTTGCACAACGCTGATAGGGATATTGCTGTGCTGCGCTGCTCTGCTGGGGACACATACTGATGGGGATATTGCTGTACTGCGCTGCTCTGCTGGGGACACATACTGATGGGGATATTGCTGTGCTGCTCTGCTGGGGACACATACTGATGGGGATATTGCTGTGCTGCTCTGCTCTGCTGGGGACACATACTGATGGGGATATTGCTGTGCTGCTCTGCTCTGCTGGGGACACATACTGATGGGGATATTGCTGTGCTGCTCTGCTGGGGACACATACTGATGGGGACATTGCTGTGCTGCTCTGCTCTGCTGGGGACACATACTGATGGGGACATTGCTATGCTGCTCTGAGTCCTGCTGGGGAAACATACTGATGGGGACATTGCTGTGCTGCTCTGCTCTGCTGGGGACACATACTGATGGGGACATTGCTGTGCTGCTGGGGACACTGCTAATAGGGACATTGCTGTTCTGATGGGGACACCGCTGATCAGCACAGCAATGTCCTCATCCGAGGTGTCCTCATCAACCATGATGGAGACACTGCTAATAGGGACACTGCTGATGGGGACATTTATGTTCTGATAGGGACACCGCTGATTGGCACACTGCTGATGGGAACATGGGTGTCCCCATCAGGACAGCAATGTCCCCATCAGCAGCATCCCCATCATCGGTGTCTCCATCATCGGTGTCCCCATCAGCACAGCAATGTCTCCATCAGCAATGATGGGGACTCTGCTGATGGGTACACCGCCGACGGGGACATTGCTGTGCTGATGGGGACATTGCTGTGCTGATGGGAAGTTGCGGTGGACACTGCTGTGCTGGGGACATTGCTGTGCTGATGGGGACATTTCTGTTCTGATGGGGACACTGCTGATGGGGACATGGGTGTCCCCATCAATGGTGTTTCCATCAGCGTTGATCCCATCAGCGGTGTTCCCATCAGCGGTGATCCTATCAGCGGTGTCCCCATCAGAGGCGTCCCCATCAGCGCTGATGGGGACATTGCTGATCTGATGGGACATTGCTGGGGACACCCTGATGGGGACATGGGTGTCCACATCAATGGTGTCCCCATCAGGACAGCAATGTCCCCATCGGCAGCATCCCCATCATCGGTGACCCCATCATCTGTGTCTCCATCAGCGGTGACCCCATCATCGGTGTCCCCATCAGCACGCTGTGCTGATGGGGAGATCGCTGATGGGGACACTGCTGATGGGGACACCGCTGATGGTGATGCCTCTGATGGGGACATCATTGCATCCCATCATCGGTGTTCCCATCAGCACAGCGATGTCCCCATCAGCAATGATGGGGACACTGCTGATGGGTACACCGCTGACAGGGACATTGCTGTGCTGATGGGAAGTTGCGATGGACACTGCTGTGCTGGGGACATTGCTGTGCTGATGGGGACATTTCTGTTCTGATGGGGACATTGCTGGGGACACTGCTGATGGGGACACAGGTGTCTCCATCAATGGTGTCCCCATCAGCGGTGATCCCATCAGCGGTGTCCCCATCAGAGGCGTCCCCATCAGCGCTGATGGGGACAGTGCTGTTCCGATGGGCAGACTGCTGGGGACACCGCTGATGGGGACACGGGTATACCCATCAGCGGTGACCCCATCATCGGTTTCCCCATCAGCACAGCAATGTCCCCATCAGCGGCGTCCCCATCAGCGATGATGGGGACGCTGCTAATGGGGACACTACTGATGTGAACATTGCTGTGCTGATGGGGACATTGCTGGGGACACCGCTGATTGGCACACTGCTGCTTGGGACAAGGGTGTCCCCATCAGCACAGCAATGTCCCCATCAGCGCTGATGGGAACACCGCTGAGCACAGCAATGTCCCCATCAGCGACGTCCCCAACAGCAGTGTCCCCATCAGCAGCGGCCCCATCAGTGGTGTTCCCATTAGCGATGATGGGGACACTGCTGATGGAGACTCCGCTGATGGGGACATTGCTGTTCTGATGGGGACATTGCTGTTCTGATGGGGACATTGCTGTTCTGATGGGGACATTGCTTTTCTGATGGGGATATTGCTTTTCTGATGGGGACATGGCTGTTTGGATGGGGACATGGCTGTTTGGATGGGGACATGGCTGTTTTGATGGGGACATCAATGGTGTCCCCATCAGCACAGTGGCGTTCCCATCAGATTTTTTTTTCCCGGCCCCCGAATACTTGTAAAATCTACAATGTGGCCCTCCTGTTGAAAAGTTTGGAGACCCCTGTGATAGACCAACACAAAGTGGCACATAAATTGTGGAGTGGAAGGAAAATGATAAATGTTTTTCAAAGTTTATTACAAATATCATATTTATAGGCATATAACACGCACCCCAAGTTTAGGAGGGAAGTTTAAGGAAAAGATGTTTGGGAGGGAAGTTTAAGGGGAAAAAAACGCACATTTTAAATGCCCCTTATCAGTGTCCATCTGCAGCCTTGCACAGTGTCCATCTGCAGCCTTGCACATTGTCCATCTGCAGCCTTGCACATTGTCCATCTGCAGCCTTGCACAGCGCCCATCTGCAGCCTTGCACAGCATCCATCTGTAGCCTTGCACAGAGTCCATTTGCAGCCTTGCACAGAGTCCATCTGCAGCCTTATAAGTGTCCATCTTATAAGTGCAGCCTTATAAGTGTCCATTTGCAGCCTTGCATAGTGTCCATCTGCACCTTGTCCAAAATTGCAGCATGATGTGTTTTTAAATTTAGCGCCACCGAGATACACAGAGCCGGATGTCCTGTGTATTCGGCTCCTCTCGGCTCATCTCGTAGTCCTGCCCAGTCCCGCCCCGTAAGGCTAGGCTGGGCATGACTGTGAGGGGAGCGGAGCCTAGTCGAGTACACAGTACACTCGGCTTGGTCTATGTCGGCGGCGATCCTCTTGCCTTCAGAGATAGCAGGGATTAGCGTATAACATGTACCCATGATTTTCCACTGATTTTAAGGGGGAAAAGTGTGTGTTATACGACGGTAAATATGTGAAAAGTGTGGCATGCATTTGTATTTAGCCCCTTTACTCTGATACCCCTAGCGAAAATCTACTGGAACCAATTGCCTTCAGAAGCCACCAAATTTGTAAATAGAGCCCACCAGTGTGTAATTTAATCTTAGTATAAATGCAGCAAAGTCCTCAGAGGTTTGTTAGAGAACCTTAGTGTAAAAAATAACAGCACTATTTAGGCCAAGGTACACACCAGACAGGTCAGGGATAAAGTTGTGGAGAAGTTTAAAGTAGGGCTAGGTTATAAAAAAATACCCCAAGCTTTCAACATCTCACGGAGCACTGACATGGCCGTTCAGCTAAACTGACAGGCCAGACAAGGAGAGCATTAATCAAAGACAGCCAAAAGGTCCATGATAACTTTTAAATTCTTGAACTGTTTTGCCTAAAAGCAAACCGTGTGGTGGAAAACTAAGACTCTGCAAAGCTGAGAGAGACATCCCCAAAAAGGCATGCAGCTGTAATTGCAGCGAAAGGTGGTTTTACAAAGTATTGACTCAGGGGGGCTGAATACAAATGCAAGCCACATTTTTCACATGAGGAATGATGGCAACTTGTGTTAGAAATAAATGCGTTTCTGTCAGTTGTCTTAAAAAATGTTGATATAATGAAACGACCATCTTTGACAGAAATCGTCAGGTCCAAGAAATTAATCACATCAGGACTCACTTCATAACTTAAATGTATCCCTCTGTTGTTCATATTAAGGGAGGTCATGAACAGATTTAAATCAGATTCAGTGCCATCCCATAGGAGGAGGATGTCGTCAATGTACCTGGCCCACAAAATAATGTGGGGCCTAGTACCAACACAGACGACATCCTCCTCCCATTTGGCCATAAAGAGGTTGGCCAAACTTGGGGCATATTTAGCCCCCATGGCCACACCTCTGTCCTGCCTAAAAAACTTCCCATCAAACCAAAAGAAATTATGCATAGCGGCATATTCTAGGAGTTCCATGATGTACGAAATCTGTTTAGTGGGTAAACCTGAATCCCTCCCCAGGAAATAAAAAACTGCTTCCAAACCCAGTTGGTGTGGGATAATGGTATAGAGTGAAGTTACATCCGCAGTTACCAACAATAGGCCTGCAGACGGAGTAAGATTAGTAAATATATTAATAATTTGCCTGGTATCTTTGACATACGAGGACATACTCCTGACGAGGGGTTGTAAATAAAAATCAATATACTTGCCCACCCGGGACGTAATGGAATCAATTCCACTAACTATAGGGCGTCCCGGGGGGCAAGTCGGTTTTTATGTACCTTTGGGAAGTAATATATAATCGGAATCTTAGGGCATTCAGGGACAAGGAATGCCTTTTCTTTGGTGTTAAGAATCCCAAGGTCAAAGCCTTTAGAGACAAGTTTAACCAGCCTCTTTTTGTATTTATCATTAGAATTCAAACGCAGAGGGGTATAGGTGTCTGTATCTGACAATAAACGTTCCATCTCATTCATATAGTCGGCTTTATTGAGGACAACTATACCCCCCCCTTGTCCGCCGGACGGATAATGATGTCCTTGTTGGCACAAAGAGTTTCAATACCCTTCACTATAGTCTGTTTATTTTTAACTTGTTTAATTCTAATGTCCTCCAGATCTTTCAAGGCAAGGTCCCTGAAAACTTTCAGTGACGGAGCCAAGTGTCCAGGAGGGTTATATACAGAGGCATTAGATAGGCCTGAGTGTATATAGTTCTGCGAGAGGGTTTTAGAAGAATTAAAAGGGTTGGATATCATATAACGTTGAATATTAAGCTTTCGGACGTATTTGTGTATATCCATATAGGTTGTGAATTTATTTAAATTCTTAGGGGGGGCATATTTTAGCCCTTTGTCCAAAACAGTCAATTCAGGGTCGGTAAGGAGGTGGGCACTCAAATTAATGAGTGGGCCAGGTACATTGACGGCATCCTCCTCCTATGGGATGGCACTGAATCTGATTTAAATCTGTTCATGACCTCCCTTAATATGAACAACAGAGGGATACATTTAAGTTATGAAGTGAGTCCTGATGTGATTAATTTCTTGGACCTGACGATTTCTGTCAAAGATGGTCGTTTCATTATATCAACATTTTTTAAGACAACTGACAGAAACGCATTTATTCCTAACACCAGTTGCCATCATTCCTCATGGCTTAAATCAGTGCCCAAAAGCCAATATCTGCGCCTAAAACGCAATTGCACTGAAGACAAAACCTTTGTAGAACAGGCTGATATCCTCATTTCAAGATTCTTGGAAAAGGGCTATTCGAAAGATGTTTTGAACAATACTCTGGCCTTGGTTCAGGAAGTCAATAGAGTGGATCTACTGACAGAAAAGACAGATAAAGTAACAACTAATAAATTTCGAAATCCCTTTATCACTAATTATTCCTGCCAACATGCCAATATTAAACACATTGTCAACAAACACTGGCATATTTAAAAAAATGACAAGGTATTGGGAAGCGTATTACCAATTAAACCACAGGTTGTTTTTAGGGGTGCACCATCACTTAAAGATAAAATAGCCCCCAACATTATGAACCCCCCAAATATGGAATCTAGATTTTTATCCGGACTCACTGGGTATTATAAATGTGGTGCCAAGTGTGTTCATTAAATGGTTGTGATTCAAGAAGAACGACGACTTTTAACTCCACACAGACATCCAGAAGCTACCCCATTAAACCCTTTATTACATGTTCCACCAAGGGGGTGGTATATTTGTTGCAATGTCCGTGCGGCTTGCAATATGTAGGCAGGACTAAACGCCCCCTACAAGTTCGTTTGAACGAACACATTAATAACATTAGGTTGGGATATACCAAACACTCTGTGTCTAAACATTACCTTACCACCCACAAAAGGGACCCTAAAAATACTATATTTTTAGGCATTGATAAATTTAGTCCCCACTGGAGGGGTAGCCATTTAGTAAGAACCATTTCCAAGTTGGAAATGTCCTGGGTGTATGAATTAAAATGCTTTACACCGTTAGGGCTTAATATAGAAGTAGACGTAAATTGTTTTATAGCTAACTCATAATGACATAAAGGTTTACTCATGTGAGGGATCTCAAATAAGTTGGGCTCTCCATGTTCAGATTTTGATTAAATAGTAAGTCTTAACAATGTGGGGTTTTTTTTTTTTAAGTATAGTATCTGTTTATTAACAGGACTTCCGGTTTTCGTTAGCCGGTATTTATTCATTTATTATCCATGATTCCTTTTTTATGTACTCTGTTGTAATATAGTTTCTGTAAGTGAGAAGCGAACTTGATGTGAGCTCCACCTAGCTGCAGGATGTGCTACATTTCTTATTGTGGCGTTTGCCATGTTTTTTTGTATAAGGAACGATTGTTTGGCTTCTCATCCATACAATATTAATTTTTATTTATATATACTATTTACTTACTGAGCTTATTTGCCGGTAGTTTATTAATAATTTAAAGTTTTTAGATTGATTGGCAAATTTTGCATATTGGCGGACTAACTACTGTCATATGGGATACGTCAATTCCAGTTTCCAAGATGGCGGGCGGAGGGCTTGGTGTTACTCACATCGAGGCAGCGCTCCACGTCAGGTCTACAAATGCGGTGATTCAGCACGCCGCCTGTATCCCGTGAACACGTCCCAGTTGAGACGAAACGTAGGGAGGAGACGTGCTGACGTCACCGCGCATACGATCTATACCCGGAAGATGCGGGCTGTGTTTGCTAGCCGGCCGGCTACATTTTATCCATGCTTTTACTACAAACCTTTTGTAAGTGCATATTGTTATTACTTTATTTATTCCATTAAATGAACGATTCACACTATGTGAGCCTTTGTTGTCTCCTGTACATACTTTGATGCGCATTGAGTGTGCGAGGAGATTGTCTTCATCCAGGTGACTGTGATCGAGAGCCCTCTCAGGATTATACGTTTATCTCTGAATGCTGTTTTTTTACTCGTATCTGGTAAGAGGCTATACATATACGTGTGGTGGAGGTTCTATTTGTAGCACTGTGTCCGGAGTGTTTTTTTCATCATCCTCACCTGGGAGCCTTCCAATACATGAATTTTGAATCTTTTGGTGGACTATGCATATTTGTGAAACTACTTGATAGTGAACATTTGAATCCACATTTTTTGACTTTTGCACATCATTTGTATATTATTTAGGACGCTCTTACCCTCATTTTGCAGTTGTTTGATATACTACAATTTGCTCAATTAGTTTTTAGCGCAATATTTTTTTGCTTTATACAATGTCTTGGTGTAGTCTAACACCTTTTTTATCGCTGCTTTACATATATTGTGTTTATTTGAACGAGCGCTATATCTCTTATCCTTAAATTTTTCACATATTTATTTGTAAAAGATTTTAAAAAACATTTATCATTTTACTTCCACTTTACTATTATGTGCCACTTCCCGACAACCAACGGCCAGGGCTGTCGGGAAAGGGCCCTGTCCTTATCAACATGGGGACAGGGTGCCTTGGGGTGGGGGGGCCGCAAGGCGCTCCCCTCCCCCAAAGCACTTACTTCCCCATGTTGAGGGCATGCATTAAGGAGGGGGGCGCTCGCTCGTCCCCATCCCCTTACCTGACCGGCCGGGCTGCATGCTTGGATACGGGTCTGGTATGGATTTTGGGGGACCCCTACGCCGTTTTTTCGGCGTACGAAGGTTCCACTTAAAACCTATAGCAGACCCAAGGGCCTGGTATGCTCTTGGAGGAGGAACCCATGCCGGTTTTTTATTTGAAATTTGAAGTGGAGTTCTCCCTCAAGATTCATACCAAACGCAGCTGACACAGTGTACTGCAGTTACCTGCGGTTATGTGGCGATAGCTGCGGGACTTCGCAGCTGGACGCATTCAGTTCTAATTTTCTATCCACACAAAACTGCAGGTAAATGTAGTGTGCGAAGGGTGTCATAGGAAAGCATTGTGTGCTTCTAGCTGTGGGAAAATCCGCAGCTAAAAGCACCATTCTATCTGTCCGTGTGAAAGGGGCCTTACTGAGAACTTTTTGCCTGAAGGAAAACAAATTAATTTTTCCAGTTTACAGTACAGATGCATTCCCATGAATGGTATGGTGTCACTTCAGTAATTGACAATGAGAAAAGGTAGGCGTGGTCTTAAACGGTGTAGATTATTGTGACATATTTTTGTATACATGTATTTTTTGTAAAATTATTTTTATTAAGTTTTACACTTACAACACTATCACAATAGCCTGACATCAGGCCTCTCACAAGACACAGTACACAAACAACCTCAGCACTGGGCATTCAGAATAACTCGAAGGCTGGACATGAACATGTTCTCAGCAAGTTTCGCTGCAGAAATACACTAGATGCCATTCTTTGCATTTAAAACTAGCTCCCCAGATCTATTACAAACCACATGACAACCAAGTGAAATCAACAGTTAGCATTCAATAGTAAGTATATAGACCCAAAGCAAACCTCCATATAAGTGCAATATACACTTCCCTGAGAGTTATGCCACATTAGTTTAATCGGACACTGTACAAGAATTGTTTATCCAACCACCCCACACTTTGTCATACTTGGTAGGTATTCCCCTGCTAGTGTAGGTGGCTTTATACAAGCGAAGGGCTTTGTTAAGAAGTGACATGACATCCATGCCAGAATAGATGGAGGTGTGAACTTTTTCCAGGACAATACGATTAACTTTCCAGCATAATAAAACTATAAAGTTAAAAGAGTGTATTACCCTCTTGGGAGCTAGGGCATCAACAGGTCCCAGAAGACACACCTAAAGAGTTGGATGTACACAAAGTGTAGTAACCTTCTCTACACATTCAGTGACCCCCTGCAAGAAAAGCCACACAGTCCCAAGAAATACAGTAAAACCTTGGGTTGCAAGCATAATTCGTTCCAGAAACATGCTTGTAATCCAAAGCACTTGTATATCCAACATTTTTTTTTTTTTACAGGGTATAAAAGAGAAGAGAGTCATCTCTAAGGCCCCATACACACGAGCGGACAGATTTGTTCAAATCTGTCCGTCCGACAGATTTGAACAAATCTGTCTGCTGGGATTTTGGTTTGCTCGCGTGTACACACGAGCAAACCAAAATCACCGCCAGGTGACGTTGAGGCCGCCACGTCACCGCACCAGGAAGTAAAACACTTCCGCGCATGCGCCGAATCCATTCGGCGGCGGGGCGGCGGCGGTGCGGGACGACATGTCTGCTGGTAAGTGTACTAACCAGCAGACATGTCGGGCGGACACATTCCCACCCGATAGATTTCAAAGCATGCTTTGAAATCTGTCGGGTGGACAAATCTGTCCGCTAGCCCATACACACGATCGGAGATGTCTGCTGAAACGGTCCAACATATCCGCTCGTGTGTACGAGGCCTTAGTGTAGCAATAAGCTGCTAAATGTTGTACCTTCATTAAATGTAACCATATTGCTACACTTAGGCCGCGTACACACGACCAAATAAATCTGTTCAAATCGGTCTGACAGACCGATTTGATCAGATTTGTCTGCTGGGCTGTTTTGGTTTGATCGCTGTATACACGATCAAACCAAAATCCGCCGCCAGGAAGTAAAACATATCCGCGCATGCGTCGAATCCATTCGAAGCATGCGCGGGCAGATATGTCTGCTGGTTAGCGTACTAACCAGCAGACATATCGGACGGACGGATTCCCAGCAGACAGATTTTAAAGCATGCTTTAAAATCTGTCTGCTGGCAAAATCTGTCTGTCCGCCCGTACAGACGATCGAATCTGTCTGCTGAAACGGTCTGTCAGACCGTTTCCAGCAGATAGATTCGATCGTGTGTACGCGGCCTTAGAGTCTCCTCTCTTCTGCATTTAGCAAATGGGGAGTAACGCTTCTCTTTTAAAACCTAGCAGATGATGGCATCCCATGAAAAAGAAAATGTAATGGAGAGAATTCTATGGGCCAGATTCACGTAGTCCAGAGCATCTTTGCTCTGGAGTAACGCTTCTCATTTGCGTTGCGCTGCCAAAATTTTAGGAGCAAGTGCTGTCATTCACGAAGCACTTGCTCCTAAAGTTGCGGCAGCGCATCACAAATGAGCCGGCGGAATTCAAATGTAGCGGGTACGGGGCGTGTAGTATGCTAACTACGCGCGATCCCGCCGCCAACGTACTGCGCATGCGTCGAGTGTCAAAACATCCCCGTGCGCATGCTCCAAAATCTGTGAATGAACGTCAATGATGTCACATTCCCATTCATGACCGTTTTACGCAAGCGACGTTTTTTTTTTTTTCCCGACGCGATGACGACGCCTATACCTAACATAGGATACTCCAACCCCATGTAGGTATATCTATGCGCCGCGTATCCCGTCCGGAAACGTCGTATCGTCATTGCGTCGCGCCGGATTTCGATCGTGAATTGCCGATTTCCGCTCATTAACATATTTTTTGAGCGTAAATCGGCGGGAACGCCCCCGGCGCCATTTTTAAGTTGAAGTAACGATGCGATGGCGAAACTCAGTTACGCTGCTCGCATCGGAACTTCAACCCGGCGTTTCTTGTTTTCTGGTTACAGAAAACAGAAACGCCGGCTCAAAGCCACAGTTAGGCTGGCGGATCACTCGATCCGCCAGTGTAACCTTTCCTGAATCTGGCCCTATAGGTCTAAGTGTCATTTTCTTAATCCAAGGGGCTATCTCCTCCCAGAAAACTTTAATCTTTGGGCGATACCACCAGAAATGCAGTCTGTTCATGCCACACACCCGAAATCAGTTGAATTATTGTTAATTAGGATGTTGTCTAAAATGTAGCTTTGCTCCTAATGCCGTGTACACACGATAGGTTAACCAGAGGACAACGGTCTGATGGACCATTTTCATTGGTCAAAACCGATCGTGTGTAGGCCCCATAGGTTATTTAACTTTCGGTTAAAAAAAAGCCAACTTGCTTTAAAATTTAACCGATGGACGCCTAACGATAGGTCAAAACCGATCGTTAGTAGGCACGACCATCTGTTAAAAATCAGAATCAAGTCAACACATGCTTCAAGAATGCACTGAACTTAATTTTCTTCAGCATGTCGTTGTGTTTTACGTCACCGGGTTCTAACACAATAGTTTTTTAAATCGATGATGTGTGGGCACATTAGACCATCAGTCAGCTTCATCGGTTAACCAATGAGAACGGTCCTTCGGACCACTCTCATGGGATGGACTGATCGTGTGTACGAGGCCTCAGGGGCCGCGTACACACGTCCGAGAACCTCGTCGGGCTAAACCTATCATTCCGCCCGACGAGGTTCCCGATGAGCGGTCGGAAAAGCTTGTCAAGCCAAAGTCCTCATTTAACAACGAGGAAAAAGAGAGCGTGCTCTCTTTTTTGGCTCGACGAGCTTCCCGACGGGACGCTCGTCGGAAGTGTACACACGATCGAGCTTCTCGGCAGAATATGTCTCCCAGCGAGCTTCTCTCCGAGCACGGTCATGTGTACGGGGCCTAAGACTTTCATTGGGGTGTATTCATGGTGTCATGGATGTTTTTTTATCCTCCTGCCTGTAACTATAATATAGTAGTGTATATAATAACTGTGCCCGTTGCTTAACTTAATACATAATTAAATTAGCTTTTCTAAGGTGTTGTTTAGCTGTCTTGCTGACTGTGGTTGGAGAGCAGGTCACCATCTAAATTTTTGCTTAGCTACACCACTTATTGCTTCCACATTTTTGTTTAGAAAGTACTGACTACATGTTTTTCATTTCTGCAATATGAGGCCTAAAAATACAGGTAGCTGAGGATATGAAACAAAGCAGAACATAACGTGACAGTAAAATTAGGAAGTCCCACATTCAATAACAGTTAAATAGACAAATGGTAAACAAAAATAGGTTAAAGGGCTAAAAGTCAAGGGTGGCCATACACAGTCCAATGTCGTTGATTGCATCATTTGGATTAGCATCTGACCATGTAAAACCTAGAGAGTGAGATACCCAAAATTCTGGTGCTGACACATTAAGGCCATAGATGATTTGAATTCTTTCCTGCAACCAAGTGTTGCAGGTAAGAGAATTGCTTGATTCTCTCAACAGTCAGTGTTGATGGGGGAATCTCTTTGTGTTGTGTTGTGAGGCTCTTTGTGTTGCTGTTATTATGGCCATATGTGCTGTTCTCAGTGGAAGCTGGGCGTTGTGGTCCATTGAGTGCCACTAGCCCATCTAAGCCTACACAAATATGGCTCCCTTTATGGCCTGAAGAAGGAGCACATATGCTCCAAAAGTGTGCCATGCATGCTACTCCTGTACCTGAGAGTGACAACACCCCTGTTCACCTGGTGTACCCCAGCTTAAAAGGAAGCGCTGGGAGCCACCAGTGCTACCGAGGATACCTTCTGGACACCTGAACCTATCCCGGAGCATAGCAGAGCACTTTGCTTACTCAAAGCACTGAATCATTACTTTCTTGTGAGCTGCTTATTTTTTATCTACAATGATGCACTTAACTGGCACCACTTTTTTTCTTCTGTATCTCCACCAGAGTTCTTTCTAGCTCGTTCTGAGCAAGCTGCCACAAATTGTCAACTCTGTGTAAAAAAAAAAAAAATTCTTTCTGCATTTTCCAAAAACCAGTGGCAAAAAAAATAAGCCTTCAAAAGACTCACCCTGCCTCTTAAAAATACCTTGGGGTTTTTACTTTCCAAAAACACCCATTTTATGGATGTTTCCACTGTCCTGGTGCTCCGGAGCTTCCAAAAATGTTATAGGTAGTCAGAAAATTAAATGCATAATTTATGCCCCTTGAAAGCCCCAAGGTGCTCTTTGGATTTTGGGCTCCTTTGTGTGGTTAGGCTGTGAAAAAATCTCTCACATGTGGTATTGCCATACTCAGAAGGAGTAGCAGAATGTGTTTTGGAGTGTAATTCTTCATATACCTATGACATGTGTTAAGGCCCATACACACGGTAGGACATCCAACAAAATTTCCCTTGGATTTTTGTCCTAATTGATTTGTCTGGTCACACCCATAGCATACACACAGTCAGACTTTTCTGCAAACTTTTTTAAAACTTTCCCATCATCACGTGGTTTTTCTGCTCTTTTCTGCTCTTTTTCCCGCCACCCTTTGGTTAACTTCTGCTATTGTTGGTTGATTTTAACATTGGTTCTGAGCATGCGTATTTGCACTTTGCACAAAAGTTGGTTGGATTGCTGTACACACGGTCACACAAAGCACCATCAGACTTTTGTTGCTGAAAAGTTGGTCCGTTCGCAGACCCAACTTTTTGTCAGATGAAACCTGAAAAAGTTGGTCCGATGGAGCGTACACACAATCAGACAAATTTGAAAAGTTGCAGATTTTTAAGTTGGTTGGCCAAAAGTTTAAACGTGTGTATGGGGCTTTAGAAATAACGTGTTGACTGACAACTTTGTGTAAAAAAAATATTTTTATTTTATTTCCTACATTTCCCAAAACGTGGCAAAAAAAAACTGTTTTCAAAAGACCCACTATGCCTTTCAGAAAATACCTTGGTGTGTTTGCTTTCCAAAATTAGGTCATTTTTGTAGGTGTTTCTACTGTTCTGGTGCTCCAGGGCCTTAAAAAATGGGCAGTCATTACATTAGAACGGATCAATTTTCAAATATATATACAATAATTTGTAGACTATAACTTTCACAAACACAAAATAATATAAACAGATTTTGCTTATTTTTAGGAAAGAAATTTAGCAAAATACCTGTTGACCTACATTTATTAAGAGAGATTATTTTTTTGCAAAATGTTATAACATTAATTTCTTCAACATTTCTTATATATAGCAAAAAAAAAACCAGTGGTGATTAACCACTTCAGCCCCAGAAGGATCTACCCACTTCCTGACCCGGCCATTTTTTGATATACGGCACTGCATCGCTTTAACTGACAATTGCGCGGTCGTGTGACGTTGTTCGTTGTTGATGTCCTTTTTTCCCCCACAAATAGAGCTTTCTTTTGGAGGTATTTGATCACCTCTGTGGTTTTTATTTTTTGCGCTATGAACAAAAAAAATTGCAAAATGTTTAAATAGAAACCCAATATTTTTACTTTACTTTTTGCTATAATAAATATCCCCAAAAAAACAAAAACAATTTCTTCATCAGTTTAGGCCAATATGTATTCTACATATTTTTGGTAACAAGCGTATATTAATTGGTTTTGCGCAAACGTTATAGCGTCTAAAATAGGGGATATATTTATGGAATTTTTATTATACATTTTGGTTTTTACTAGTAATGGCAGTGATTTTTAGCTGGACTGCGACATTGCGGCAGACAGATAAGACACTTTAGACACTTTTTTGAGGCCATTTAGTACATACAAATAGCCACTGATTACTGTATAAAGGCCACTGGCATGGGAGGGGCAATCAAGGGCTTAAGTGTGTTCCCTGGGAGGTGTTTCTAACAGTGGGACTGGAAGTAGAGCGAGATCACTGTTCCTGATCACTAGGAACAGCAGATCTCTCTCTACTTCCCTGACAGAACAGGGATCTGTCTATTTACATTGACAGATCCCTGTTCTGGCTCTCTGAGGAGCGATCGCCGGCGGACATCGCTCCCACCGGCCATGTGCATCGGCTCCAGCATCGTGCTGCGGGCGTGCATGCCCCCTATAACTCTTAAAGCGGCCAGCGTACACCTGCTGCGATTTGCACAGCTGTGCCAGTATAATGACAGCAACTGGTCAGCAAGCGCTTACATACTGCCAAAAGAAAGCTCTGTCTCAAAAATGGTAATAATTTCATTGGGGTTGCCCCTAATTATGGTTATCATGGTAGCAACTGCTTACAGGACAGATACACATATACTGTACATAAACTCAGATTTAGCAACAAACCAAATGATGTCTTGTATATGTAGTACAGTATAACTGAAAGAAAAATACAGGTAATACTCTCCTTTTAACCAACGCGCATTTATGTTCAATTGCACATTGCTTGGCAAGGTTCTAAATCTCCTTATGACAAGAAAAATATTTAATTTCTAATTTATTCCACATTACAGTTAATGAGCTCATTGAAAGCCAATTCAACATTTTTTTTTCCATTGCAAAGCTGTCGGAAGCTGTTCTCATATCAGCAAATAAAAGCCGAAGTGTTTAACAACCTGGAATTTGCTGCACAAGCAAATTACCTTGGAATTTGTAGGTGCAAGAGATAGATCACGTAGGTTTGTAACAAAATGTTTTATATGCATAATTTACATGAACCAAGTATCAGTTCTAGGTATCTCTTTTCTGGTATATTGTACCTTTATTGGTATATTCCAGTTATAGTGGCAGAAATTAAAGGCTACTTTAAAGAAGATCTATAGTAAAAAATATTGTATGCTGATAAAGCGTGGTGCACACAGTAATTTTTTACAACTCCCAAAAACCCAGCGGGGTGAATGAAAATAAAAACTGAGGAGGTTGTTGTGTTAACTACATGATTTTAGTACAGCGATCTCCCCCGATGTGTTCTGACAGGGGGACCGCAACCCCCCCCCCCTGAAAACACTGGTCAGCACTCACAGCCATTTGCTGCGATTGTGGATCGGGTGCCGATCAGCTGATGGTTTTCCAGCATGTTTATTTAACACAAGCCGGTTTCGAAACCGGCTTCTGTCGGATGAGGAGCTCTACGCATGGGCCGAAACCAAACACATATTAATTACACAGGTTCTGTGGCTGATTAAGGCAGTAATTAAACTCGCCTAGTGCCTTATCTGCATTACATTAGCCTCAGAGCATGTGTAATCCATATGTGTTTGGGTTTAAAGGGATGAGGTGGCAACCCTACCGAAACTTCAGATGATTTTCTGCCTGTGTGTGTCTAGCATAACTGAATGTGGTTAAAGGGTCTCTAAAGGAAAAAAAAATGTTTTGCTGAAATTACTGTTTACAGGGTATAGAGACAAAAAGTTAACTCATTCCTTTTCAAAATGATTAAAAATAGATAAAAATCAATCATTTAATGTGCCTGCATGTATGGTGGTTATAAGGAAACAGACAAGCAGGAAGTGTGGAGAACAGAGCAGGATTACAGCAACTTCAAAGCAAAAACGAACAATAAGGACATGAAACCAGTACTGCAGTAAGGTAAAGGAAGCTATTTAGCTAAAAACAAGAATTTCTTTAGTGATCCTTTATTATCTTTGATAATAATATTCTGCATGCAAACTGCTTTTAAAACCCCCAGTGCTTTAAACTATATGGTTTTATTTATGTTTTGCTCAGCACAAATTGCACTCACAGGAGTTGGAATAAAGCACACAAGTACACTGGGGGTGCCTACATGTATTACATTTATTTATATGATGAACCGTTGCCATAACTCCAAAATGTTACCTGAATTAAAGCCATATTAAACCCAAAAGCAAAAATCTATTCTATTCTATTCTATCAATTCTTATTTGTACCTGATGATCCAGCCAGTAGGTCTGTTTTTAGAACAAGTTGTCCTGCAGGTGTAGCAGATAGTGGGTTGAGACAAACTATTTAAAGGGGTTGTAAACCTTTGTGGTTTTTCACCTTAATGCATTCTATGCACCACACCATTGTTGGTATTGGGGAAAGTATCTTCTTGTAAGCAGACGATACACTAATATATCTGGCGACCCTAATAAGTCACTAATATATTACTTGCTATGGTAAATAGCAGATTTTAATGATTGCTCTGGCTTTGGGGTTAACTGGGAAAAATACAGTCTAAGGCTTCGTACACACGAGGGGAGATGTCCGCTGAAAACGGTCCGATGGACCGTTTCAGCAGACATCTCCGATCGTGTGTATGGGCTAGCGGACAGATTTGTCCACCCGACAGATTTTAAAGCATGCTTTGAAATCTATCCGGTGGGAATCTGTCCGCCCGACATGTCTGCTGGTTAGTAGGCAATGACAGAAGGCAATGACAGATTTCTACAGAATTGCCAAACTCCCACGCACCGTGGGGGCCATTGATTGCACACATGTGGCACTCCAGCCCCCCCCCGTGAGACAGAGCACATACTGTATACCGCAATCGGAAGCATTGGCATTCCATCAACGTACAGGTGATAGTCGATGCCAAATGCCTCATATGGCACGTCCGTGCCAAACACCCCGGATCCAGCCACAACAGCTACATATACAATCATAGCCCCATCCCAACAGAATTTGAACAGAACATGTATGGGGACAGTTGGCTGGTTGGTGAGTGACATGGGAGTCAGGCATGACTGTCCCCCACCATGATGCAGAAATCACATGGGGCACATGCACTACTAACATCCTCCTGTCTTTTTCCTTCCAGGTGACTCTGCATATGCCCTGGGACCCCATCTCATGACTCCTTTCCAGAACCCCAAAACCCCAGGAGAGGAAAGAT
The DNA here is from genome assembly GCA_029574335.1 of Rana kukunoris. NCBI lineage: Eukaryota > Metazoa > Chordata > Amphibia > Anura > Ranidae > Rana > Rana kukunoris. The sequence goes on from CM056054.1 coordinate 117,771,534, forward strand.
ACAATGAAGCACACGCACGTACCTGTGCAGTGGTGGAACCCACCTTTGGCCTCCTGAAGTCACGTTTCCGATGCCTGGATAAGTCTGGGGGTACCCTGTTGTATTCCTCAAACTTTGTATGCCAGATCATCGGTACATGTTGCATGCTGCACAACTTTGCAGTGAGAAAGGGCCTGGAGATTGACATACGTGATGACCTGACCCCCGAACCAGACAATCCCCCCCTAACCGAGGATCCCCCGTCTTCTGAGGGAAGAGCAGCCAGCAGACAGCTCACATTAGGCATCTTTGCACGTTAAACACACACATTAATCATGGCACAATGAGAATGCAAGCATGCACACCACTGTGGTCCCTAGATCACACACACCACATCCTCATCACATTGGATTAGCACAAGCCCACCATGCAGGACTTGTGAGCAGCAACACCACGCCACGGCTCCAATAATGTCACTGTACATTCATACACCATTCACACAACCCTCAGGATCACTTCTCCCTGGTCCTGGTGAACCCTTCTCCACCACAAATGAGGGTGAGACCCCTTTTCCGGCAGGAATGTCACCCCCTTACATTCAAAAATCATTCACAAACATAAAAAAAATCATAATAAATAAAAAATAAAAAAATGCACAGCAAAAAAAATTAATAAAATGCCCAGCAAAAAAAAAGGCCAGCAAAAAAAAAAAAATGCATAGCAAACAAAACACAGAAAAGCCAAAAAAAAAATACTGCCGCTGGCGTAACCTGGCTCTTCAGGGAAGACTCATGGGGGGGGGAATCAGGGGAAGGAGGAGCATCCCCTGGTCTCTGCCCACCTGGCGGCCTGCCCTCCAAGGCCACGGCAATGCGAGTTAGGCCATCATTTATGGTTGCCGTATTGGCCTGGATAGCCTGGGTGAGGGCCCGCACATCCTGACCGAGGGCCCGCACATCCTGACCAACGCCTGCTGTGGTAGCCTGCAGTTCATTTAGGCAATTGATCAGAGCCAGGGAGTTGCAGTCCATGTCCCCAACTGAATCCTTTATGGAGGACAGGCCCTCCTCCATCCGCCCCAAAGTCTGGGTGACCTCCATCCGCCCCAAAGTCTGGGATGAACACGCCCACGTCCTTCCCAATTTGAATTACACCGCCTTATGCCTTGGAATTTACGTTGCGTCAGCGCAAATTTGTGCGCAAATACTACGAGGATACGGTACTTGCGCCTCTACATTGAGCCAGTCTAACGTAAAGGAGATGCGCTACGCCGGTCTATATATGCGCCAATGTACGTGGATCTGGCTCAATATGCTTAAAATTATATACTTGCCTAAATCGTTTTTTTTTTTCTCCAGCTCTCTCTGTAAAATACCACTGTCGCAGTTTAAGAAAATTGATATGATCTGTGTGGCATTTCTTTGGCTTCGATGGACCCCTAGAATAGCATTGGAAGTCCTGAAATGACATACTCATTTAGCAGACCTAGACTTTCCTATCCTAACTTTTATCTTTATTATTTAACATCCCAGCCGTAAAGGAGTCACTATGCTGAAAACCTCCCTCTCCCCCCTTTTTTTTACTATAGTGAAAGGTTTTTCTGCATCTTTGCGGTCCACCAAATAATCCTGTATAGTTCAATCCATCCCTTCCAGAATTAATTAGTTTTCCTGATCCACAAAGATGGTCATCCCAGGGAGATAAATACCCGTGCAACTTATAAACCCCACAAGGTTTCAAACCCTTCTTACAACTGCGAGAGGAATTTAATCTAATTCCTAAATTGTATTTTTACTACTATCAACTCTGTCACACTGTAATGCCCCGTATACACAATCAGGCTTTTGCCCGACCAAATCACATCGGAATTCCGACAGAATTCCATCGGAAAAATATAGAACATGATGGAATTCATCAGAATTTCTGATGAAAAAACTCAGATGGGGATACACACGAAATTTCCATTCGTGTGTACGGGGTATTAGGGCACAGTTTGGATTGTTAAGCATTCTGTCTTCGATTACTCTTTTTGAGAAATTAATCCTAAGGCCCTGTACACACGATCAGACCGGTCTGATGAAACTTGTCCGACGGACCGTTTTCATCAGACAACTCTGAACTTGTCTGATGTGCGTACACACCATCGGCCCAAAATCCGATCAGACCAGAACGCGGTGACGTAGAACACAATGACGTGATGAAAAAACGAAGTTCAATGCTTCCAAGCATGCGTCGACTTGATTCTGAGCATGCGCGGGTTTTTGGTCCGATGCTTTTGTGTACTAACGATCAAACCTATCCTATCTGATGGGCCGTACACACCATCGAAATGGTCCGATGAAACTGGTCTGCAGACCAGTTTCATCGGACCTGTCTGATCGTGTGTACGCGGCCTTAGACCCAAAGCTAGTACATTCATTTCTGCTTATTACTCTATGCTTCTGGTAGACAACCCTAGATTTGCAACTGCTCAAGCTACATGGTCCTCCTTGGATCTACAGCTCACTGATTTTGATTAGTCTCAATTTACAGATATGTATAATAACTTTTCTCAAAAGATATGATAATTCAACTGAATTTTTTTTATCATAGTTACCTCACGCTCATTTGGTTACAAGAAACGGGTTTACGCTCTAAGGCTGAATGCTTTTGAGGCTGTGGTAGCACTGCTGATTTCCTGCATTGCACCTGGTCCTGTCCAATAATTCCAAAATTTTGGTCAGAAGTTAATATCCTCTTCTCTTCTGTGTTAGGCCTTCCTATTATATTGCACCCTAAGAATTGTTTGCTAGGTGTGTTTGGGGATCTTTCTAGGTCAAAATATGTCACATGTTTATTGCATATTTTATATTGCAAAAAAAAACAATCCTACTATCCTGGAAAAGGATATTTCTCCCTACATTAAATACTTGCCTTATGCTAATTAACACTAATCTCCCCTTGTATAAGCTTACATTTGAACTTAGGGGGGAAAAATAAGACTAATTATGGGGTAAATGGATTGCTAGCCCACTCCCTTTAACCTCTCTAGATCCAGGATATTAGAAACTCTATATTTTGACTATCACTGAGAATCCTTTGTACTGAGATACCCAATATATCTGTAACTTCACCTTTATTGCCAAAATTAATGAGACATGAGAGAAAACGTTGTTGTTTTTTTTGTTTATCGTTTTTCTTTTTTGTACAATCTTTATTCAAAAATGTAAAAAGCATATCTGAAATAAAGATTAAAGTGTCGGCTCTCTGATACATCTGTGTAAACTTTTGTACAGTTGCAAGACAGTTGGTCAACAGATAAAACAAGAACAACCCAAATATTGAGAAACAAGAAAGGCGTTTTCATACTACTTATTAAAGTGTTGGCTCTCAGATACAGGAACAGACCCAAATACTGAGATGTAAGCCTGTGGGTGGGGCCACTAGCCCTGCATGTGGGGGGTACTTTCTTTCTCGTACATCACGGGACACAGAGCGGCATATTCATTAATATATGGGTTATATGGAGTACCTTCAGGTGTGGACACTGGCAATCTCAAACAGGAAGTCCCCTCCCTATATAACCCCCTCCCCTAGAGGGAGTCCCTCAGTTTTTTCGCCAGTGTCTTAGGTGTTGGTCACGGAATAGCTTTGCTCCACATCCTTGGGATTAAGGGCGGGCTAACCGGATCTGTCCAAGGAGCCTCAGTGCCAAAGTGGACAGTACCCGGGCCCCAAACCGTGGGGTTTTGCCTATAATGCTCCTCTTTGGAGGGCTGGACCCTGGGCCCAGGACTTGGAGTTTGTAAAAAACCATAAGTGCCTGTTTGCCAGGGTGCTATATAGGTCCAGGACAGTGGGTACCTTCATAGGACCCCAGGGCCTGAAGGTCTACTACGCTACCCACGGAGATGGGAGAAGATTGGATCGTTTTGCTGGACAAACATCCTGCAGCATGGAGCAGGTAAGGGGGAGCCTGCGGGACTTGGTTCGACAGCAGGTTCTCCGGGGTAACCTAAAAGGGGGGTAGCCTAAGTATGCTCTGCATTGGCAACCTTGCTCACTATGTCTAAAAAAGACAGGATGACCCTTTTTTCCCCCAGCACTAGGTTCCCCGGTCTAAGAATAGTGTTGCTAGCTAACCTGCTGCTTTCTTCCTAAACTAAGGCCCCCTACCTTTTGGAAGTCCTACCTAGTTTGAATCTGCCTGATCTCTTCCTGGGTCTAGCAGCATCCCTATGGGGCCTTTTGGAGAGTCCTACCTGTTCCGGGGGTTTGGCCTGATCTGCAGTCCTGGGTCTCCAGCAGCGCGGCTCCTCCATGTTCCTCCTGTTCCGGCATACGCGCGCGCGCGCACGTCTTATAGACGTTTTTTTCGCGCCGTTCAGAAGGGAGGGGAGGGCGGGGGGGGGCGTGCCTGCAGCGTCATACAGGGGCGCGCCTTGTGCTGTTATAGATCAGCAGGCATTTTCAGTGCTCAGTCTGAGGCTGATTTCAGAAGGAGAGGACGCAGAGCGGCAGAACAGTGACTCCCGGTGGCGGAAGAGGGGTAGTACATGCTGGACTTTGTTCCAATGCCTTTTTTGTTAAGCCAAGAAATTCCCCTTTTTGCAGCAGGTTGGAGGCTGGCAAACTAAGTTTGGGGTCACTGTATGTTTTAAGAAAAAAAAAATATATATATATATATATTTAAAAAAAAAAAAAAAAAAAAAGCATACGGGGCCCCATCAGTTTTTGGGCATTAGTGATCTATTGTCCCCTAAGCTCTAGTTTTGTACTCCTGGCCACTACAGTCTGTTGTTGTTGGCGGAGTCCCTCGATTTTGTATTATGGCTTCCAAAGGTTCGGGGTCAAAGGGTACAAAAAAGACCAAAAAACAAAGGGGTTCCCCCTCTGATTCTGATGATATGCCGATACTTTCCCCGCAACTTATTCCCATAAAGGGCGCCTTGGATGAGCCATTAGGGGGATCTGGTGCGGAGGCTGGCCCAGATCAGCCCAGCCCTGTGTTTATCACAGAGGAGATGCTAGCCGTATCCCTAGGGGGGCTAGAAGAGAGAATAGCAGCATTGATCGCTAGAGCTATTCCTGGTAAGAAACGGGTTAGATCCCCATCACCAAGAGGTGTATCCTCAGATGCTGAAATTCTCTCTCCGGAGGAATTGGAATCGCAGGAGGATCAACTAGACCTGAACCAAGAGGGTTCAGGGATTGAGGGATCTGCCTCTGAGGAACCATTTTCAGACTCCCAGACAGAAAGACTGTGGGTACAGTCTTTGACGGACATGGTCCGCTCGGCATTTAGTTTACCATTGCCAGAGCCTCAGGTTCCTCCGGTATCCTCTCTGGGCTCTTTGAAAGCTCCGTTAAGCAACGCAGTTTTTCCGGTCCATCCTCTCTTGGAGGAATTGATCTTTTGGGATTGGGTACGGCCGGACAGGATTTTTCTGCCACCGAAAAGATTTGCGGTCATTTACCCCATGGAGGAAAAATTCTCCAAGAGGTGGAGGCTCCCAGTAGTGGATGCAGCCATCTCATGTGTGAATAAATCACTAACTTGCCCGGTGGAAAACATACATATGTTTAAAGATCCGGTTGATAAACGGTTAGAGACACTTTTAAAAGCATCCTTTGCTACGGCAGGAGCAGTGGTACAGCCAGCTGTGGCTGCAATTGGAGTTTGTCAGGCGTTAAAAGACCAGACAAAAGAAATGTTAAAGGACATGCCTACCCAACAAGCAGAAGAGTTTTCTGACATTCCCAGAGCTCTGTGTTTTGCTGTAGATGCTATAAAAGATTCCATCCAGCAGGCCTCTCGTTTATCACTATTTTTGGTGCACATGAGAAGGCTCTTATGGTTGAAGAACTGGGCGGCGGAGCCCCCATGCAAAAAGCTTCTGGCAGGGTTTCCCTTCCATGGAGGACGACTCTTCGGAGAGGATCTGGATAAATATATTCAGACTATTTCAAGTGGCAAGAGTACCCTTTTACCGGTCAAAAAGACATTCCGAGGTCCTACATTTAAAAGGCAGCTCTTTCCTGTCTCAGGGCCCTCAAATTCCAGGCAGTATCAACGGCCGCCTGCACGATCCAACGTTAACAGTAGATCGCAGGGACAGGCCCCTGGGGGTAAGAGGCCATGGTATCGCAAGCCGACAAAGACAGCCCCTAAGTCTGCCTTATGAAGGGGCGCCCCCACTCTCACGGGTGGGGGGAAGGCTTTGTTTCTTCTCAGAAGTTTGGGAAGCCAAGATCCCCGACAAATGGGTCCGGGCATCTGTAACCACAGGCTACAGACTGGAGTTTCTAAGGTGTCCTCCGCCTCATTTTCAAGAATCAAGGCTACCAAAGGATCCAGCAAGGAAGGCCTCAATGCTGGCAGCTTTGGATCACCTGCTTTGCCAGGACGTAATAATAGAGGTGCCAGCCCAAGAGCAAGGGCTAGGTTTCTATTCCAATCTCTTTGTCATACCAAAGCCCAACGGCGATGTCAGGCCAATCTTGGACCTAAAAAGGTTAAACGGTTACCTAAGGGTTCGTTCCTTCCGGATGGAATCCATCCGGTCAGCAGCCGCCGCGCTTCAGAGGGACGATTTTCTGGCCTCCATAGACATAAAGGATGCTTACCTTCATGTACCAATCTTTCAGTCGCATCAAAGATTTTTACGCTTCGCGGTGGGGCAGCGACACTTCCAATTCAGGGCGCTCCCCTTCGGGCTGGCCACGGCCCCCCGGGTATTCACGAAGATCCTAGCCCCAGTTCTGGCCAATTTAAGGATCCAAGGGGTCACAGTCCTAGCATACTTGGACGACCTTTTAATCATAGATCACTCACGGCCGGGTCTGCAACAGGCAGTAAACCTCACGGTTCGGTACCTCGAAGGATTCGGCTGGGTCCTAAACCGGAGGAAAGTCAGCGTTCCAGCCTACAAAGCAGTTGGAATACCTCGGCATGAGGTTAGACACAGAACAGCAAAGGGTGTTCCTGCCCCTTGTAAAGATCGAGGCTATCAAGGGGTTGGTTCAGTTGGTTCTAAGCAAGAAAAAACCAACTATTCGCCTGTGTATGCGATTACTAGGCAAGCTAGTGGCCACGTTCGAGGCAGTACCATACGCTTAGATCCACACTCGCGTCCTACAGGCAGCCATTCTAGCAGCCTGGGGCAAGAGGGCACATGCCTTAGAGTCCCCTTTGACGCTATCATCAAGGGTCCGACAAAGCCTGGCCTGGTGGTTGAACCCTCAGAATCTTCTAAAGGGAAAATCCTTCAGCCCTGTTGTCTGGAAGGTAGTTACCACAGACGCCAGCCTGGCAGGCTGGGGGGCGGTCTTCGAGGGGTTCTCTCGCCAGGGAACTTGGGTGAAAACAGAGAGGCAGCTCCCCATCAATATCTTGGAGATCAGAGCTGCTCGCCTAGCCCTTCTGGCATGGACCTTCAGATTTCAGGGGTTCCCGGTGAGAATCCAGTCAGACAATGCCACGGCGGTGGCATACATAAACCACCAAGGGGGAACCAGGAGTCAGGCCGCTCAGAGGGAGGTGAGCTTGATTTTTCAGTGGGCAGAGGTTCATGTACCCTGCATTTCGGCGATATTCATTCCCGGAGTGGACAACCTGCAGGCAGACTTCTTAAGTCGCCAGAGTCTGTTGCCAGGGGAGTGGTCTCTGCATCCCCAGGTCTTTCAGACAATCTGCCAGAGGTGGGGAATGCCGGACGTAGATATAATGGCATCCAGGTTCAACAAGAAACTAGACAGGTTCGTGTCTCGAGCGAGGGATCCTATGGCCTGCGGAACCGATGCGTTGGTTTGCCCTTGGCATCAATTCAAACTTCTATATGCATTCCCTCCGCTACAGTTACTCCCTCGCCTGTTGCGCAGGATCAGAGTGGAGCACAAGCCAGTCATTCTAGTAGCTCCGGCTTGGCCCCGGAGGACTTGGTACTCACTAGTCCTGAAGATGGCAGTGGGAGACCCTTGGACTCTTCCTCTACAACCAGACCTACTCTCACAAGGCCCGATCCTCCACCCTACATTACAGCGTCTAAATTTGACGGCCTGGAGGCTTAATCCCTGATTCTCAGGGGTAGAGGTCTGTCTAGGCAGGTAATTCCTACCCTGATTAGGGCTAGAAAGCCGGCCTCCAGGGTGATTTATTACAGGGTGTGGAGGAACTACGTAGGCTGGTGTGAATCCAAAAGATGGAATTCCCGCAAATATACTATTGATAGGGTGTTAAGTTTTCTCCAGCTAGGAGTGGATAAAGGCCTGGCACTAAGCACAATCAAGGGACAGATCTCAGCTCTGTCAGTGTGGTTTCAGAGGCCGCTGGCCACCCACTCGCTGGTAAAGACCTTCGTACAGGGGGTCTTGCGTATTAATCCTCCTGTCAAGTCACCAATTTGTCCATGGGACTTAAATCTTGTCCTGTCCACTCTACAGAAACAACCCTTTGAGCCGTTGGCTGAGATTCCTTTAGTCTTACTGACAAAAAAGTTGGTTTTCTTGGTCGCCATAGTTTCGGCCAGGAGAGTGTCAGAATTAGCAGCCTTATCGTGTAAGGAACCATATCTCGTTCTACATAAGGACAGGGCAGTTGTCCGGCCCCATCCTTCCTTTCTACCAAAGGTTATATCCAATTTTCACCTGAACCAGGATTTGGTACTTCCATCCTTCTTTCCAAAACCCACATCTAGAAAGGAGGGGTTGCTGCATACCTTGGATATTGTCCGGGCCATGAAGGCCTATCTTAAAGCTACAGAAAAGATCCGGAAAACAGAGGTGTTATTCGTTCTACCAGATGGCCCCAAGAAGGGGCAGGCAGCTGCAAAATCCACCATCTCGAGATGGATTAGACAATTAATCATTCAAGCCTACGGTTTGAAGAGGTTGCCTCCTCCTTTGTCGGTAAAGGCCCATTCCACCAGGGCCATGGGCGCCTCCTGGGCAGCACACCATCAGATCTCTATGGCTCAGATATGCAAGGCGGCGACGTGGTCATCAGTCCACACGTTTACAAAGTTTTATCAACTAGACGTGAGAAGGAATGCGGATTCTGCCTTTGGACAGGCAGTACTACAGGCTGCAGTTTAAGATCCTCGGGATCAGAAGCACCCTTGGTTGTAAAACAGAAAAAAAAAAAAAAAAAGTTTTTTCTTGACTAAGTTGGAATTATTATTATTATTTGAGTATACCTCTAAATTGAATCCTTCTTTGGAAGATGTCTCCCTCCCCTCATTAAAGCATTGCTTTCGGACATCCCATATAGTAATGAATATGCCGCTCTGTGTCCCGTGATGTACGAGAAAGAAAAAGGGATTTTTAAATACAGCTTACCTGTAAAATCCTTTTCTTGGAGTACATCACGGGACACAGAGCTCCCACCCCTCTTTTGGGGAAACATTTTGGGAGGCATACTGCTTGCTACAAAACTGAGGGACTCCCTCTAGGGGAGGGGGTTATATAGGGAGGGGACTTCCTGTTTGAGATTGCCAGTGTCCACACCTGAAGGTACTCCATATAACCCATATAGTAATGAATATGCCGCTCTGTGTCCCGTGATGTACTCCAAGAAAAGGATTTTACAGGTAAGCTGTATTTAAAAATCCCTTTATTTGCGTGTATTTGCGCTCATCAATGCCTGGAACCAGGCGGGGATTGCAGTTATGTGAAAGTCCAACATTAAGACAGCTTTGAGATGAACCGCAACACTGTGTGCAGTAATAAAAAGTACAGAGTTCCTCTGAAATATTCTGGTCCGTGTCACTACACACTGTTAACTGATGTATGTTGCATTTAGGAGGGATACTGCTGAGCCTGTGCCATCTTCACCAGCCCAGTGTACCTCAGACCAGGTTTAAAACAGTTAACAGCTTTATTAAAGATTCAGGAACATGGTTCAACAGCACACATGCCCAGGCTCATACATTCCAGAGAAGCAAAGTCCATTCAGCAAAATATGGTAGATTCCGAGTGAAAGGAGAACCTTATCAGGAGCACATGCCCCAGTAAGACTACAAGTTGCAGCAGATCTTCCTCTGTAAATCCTATGTGGAAGAGAGAGAGAGAACTTAGCTCTCCCCTGTATTTATGTGGCTTACTGCAGGGGGCAGCACTCAAAAAGCCTGGGAAAAGAGTCTAGACACAGTTACAGTGCGGAAAATAAGTATTTGAACACCCTGGTATTTTGCAAGTTCTCCCACCTGGAAATCATGGAGAGGTCTGAAATTGTTATCGTAGGTGCATGTCCACTGTGAGAGACATAATCAAAAAAAAAATTCCAGAAATCACAATGTATGATTTTTTTAACTATTTATTTGTATGATACAGCTGCAAAGAAGTATTTGAACACCTGAGAAAATCAATGTTAATATTTGGTACAGTAGCCTTTGTTTGCAATTACAGAGGTCAAACGTTTCTTGTAGTTTTTCACCAGGTTTGCACACACTGGAGGAGGGATTTTGGCCCACTCCTCCACACAGATCTTCTCTAGATCAGTCAGGTTTCTGGGCTGTCGCTGAAAAACACGGAGTTTGAGCTCCCTCCAAAGATTCTCTATTGGGTTTAGGTCTGGAGACTGGCTAGGCCACGCCAGAACCTTGATATGCTTCTTACAGAGCCACTCCTTGGTTATCCTGGCTGTGTGCTTTGGGTCATTGTCATGTTGGAAGACCCAGCCTCGACCCATCTTCAAAGCTCTAACTGAGGGAAGGAGGTTGTTGCCCAAAATCTTGCAATACATGGCCCCGGTCATCCTCTCCTTAATACAGTGCAGTCGCCCTGTCCCATGTGCAGAAAAACACCCCCAAAGCATGATGCTACCACCCCCATGCTTCACAGTAGGGATGGTGTTCTTGGGATGGTACTCATCATTCTTCTTCCTCCAAACACGGTTAGTGGAATTATGACCAAAAAGTTCTATTTTGGTCTCATCTGACCACATGACTTTCTCCCATGACTCCTCTGGATCATCCAAATGGTCATTGGCAAACTTAAGACGGGCCTTGACATGTGCTGGTTTAAGCAGGGGAACCTTCCGTGCCATGCATGATTTCAAACCATGACATCTTAGTGTATTACCAACAGTAACCTTGGAAACGGTGGTCCCAGCTCTTTTCAGGTCATTGACCAGCTCCTCCCGTGTAGTCCTGGGCTGATTTCTCACCTTTCTTAGGATAATTGAGACCCCACGAGGTGAGATTTTGCATGGAGCCCCAGTCCGAGGGAGATTGACAGTCATGTTTAGCTTCTTCCATTTTCTAATGATTGCTCCAACAGTGGACCTTTTTTCACCAAGCTGCTTGGCAATTTCCCCGTAGCCCTTTCCAGCCTTGTGGAGGTGTACAATTTTGTCTCTAGTGTTGTTGGACAGCTCTTTGGTCTTGGCCATGTTAGTAGTTGGATTCTTACTGATTGTATGGGGTGGACAGGTGTCTTTATGCAGCTAATGACCTCAAACAGGTGCATCTAATTTAGGATAATAAATGGAGTGGAGGTGGACATTTTAAAGGCAGACTAACAGGTCTTTGAGGGTCAGAATTCTAGCTGATAGACAGGTGTTCAAATACTTCTTTGCAGCTGTATCATACAAATAAATAGTTAAAAAATCATAAATTGTGATTTCTGGAATTTTTTTTTTGGATTATGTCTCTCACAGTGGACATGCACCTACGATGACAATTTCAGACCCCTCCATGATTTCCAAGTGGGAGAACTTGCAAAATAGCAGGGTGTTCAAATACTTATTTTCCACACTGTAACTCCTTCCTATTCCAGGCAGCCTGAACTATATGAATAGTGCATATATTACAATTATTACAACAACAGGAACTCGTTTAACCTCTTGATGACCGTCACACGACTAAATACGTCGGCAGAATGGCACGGCTGGGCACAAGGGCGTACATGTACGTCCACGTCCCCTTTAAGATCCCAGCCATGGGTCGCGAGCGCGCCGCCGTCGGCGCTCTCGCAACCCAGTCCTCTTCTCCGTGAAAGTCCACCGCAGGAACAGCGGACCCGATTTCCGCCGATGTCTCACAATCAGGTCACAGAGAGGAAGAACGGGGAGAGGTAAGTGTAAACAAACCTCTCCCTGTGCTTCCCAGTGAGCCTGCCACTGATCGTCTGTTCCCTGTCATAGGAACGACGATCAGTTACATCACACATCCAGCCACGCCCCCCCCCCACAGTAAGAATCACACATTAAGGCACACTTAACCCCTACAGCGCCCCCTCCTGGTTAACCCCTTCACTGCCAGTGTCATTTTTACAGTAGCCAGTGCATTTTATATAGCACTATTCGCTGTAAAAATGACAATGGTCCCAAAATAGTGTCAAAAGTGTCCGATGTGTCCACCATAATGTTGCAGTCATGATAAAAATCGCTGATAGTAGAATTTTTTTTTTTTATAAAAATGCAAAAACACTATCCCCTATTTAGTAGACACTATAAAATTTGTGCAAACCAACCATTAAACGCCTATTGCGATTTTTTTTTACCAAAAATATGTAGAAGAATACGTATCGGCCTAAACTGAGGAAAAAACATTTATTTTTATATATTTTTGGGGGATATTTACTATAGCAAAAAGTAAAAAATATTTTTTTTTTTTTCAAAAATTACGCTCTATTTTTGTTTATAGCGCCAAAAATAGAAAACGCAGAGGTGATCAAATACCACCGAAAGAAATCTCTATTTGTGGGAAAAAAGAATGCCAATTTTGCTTGTGAGCCACGTCGCACTACCGCGCAATTGTCAGTTAAAGTGACGCAGTGCCGAATCGCAAAAGGTGGCCTGGTCTTTAAGCTGCATAATGGTCTGGGGCTTAAGTGGTTAATGGCACCCACAAGCACCCGTTTTCAAGCCTGGTATTTTCTAGTAAAACTAGAGTCTTGACACTTAGATACAGGTGTGGAAAAAATTGTACAGTGGTAGAACAGGCACAAATATTGGGACCCAGGTCAAGTGTTTTCCTACAAAACAATTAGAGCATATGCTTTCATATACATATAAACAAATTGATGAGCAGTAAGACAGTGTAATATCAGTGGGAATAAACACAAGCATACATACACAAGGCAGGTGTTTGTAAAAAAAAATATTGGAGCATCAACTCTCACATCAAGTGTTAAAAAATTGCAAAGCAGCAAGACATTTTGGCATCAGTGGGAACAGGGCCAAATGTTGAGCCAGAAAGTGTCCTAAAAAATAGAGCATCAGCCCTTATTAGATCTGAGGGGTTTCATTGCCACAGTAGCAACAAGAAATCAAGGGAAACATTTTAGTCTTTTGCTTGCAAAACAGATACAAAATGAATGTGGTAGTGGCATCTGCTGCCAGTGTTTGGTAATCCTCTGTGATTCAGGTCTGATTTATTTTAAAGTGAGCGGCTCATAGAAGTCACATGACTGGCTAATGACAGCTACATGATTGGCTCATCAGAATCACATGGCGGGCTCATGGCACTCAGATGGCTGGCTCATAGAAGGCACATGGTAGGGTCATGGGAGTATTAAATCTGTCTCTTGGCAGTCACATGGCTGACTAATAGGAACCACTGGTTTATACATAACATAACTGGTTCATGTCAATCACATTGATGAAAACACCAGTCTGTGAGAACCTACTGTACTTACAGCGGGGATCAAAAGTTTGGGCACCCCAGGTAAAAATTTGTATTAATGTGCATAACGAAGCCAAGGAAAGATGAAAAAATCTCCAAAAGGCATCAAATTACAGATTAGACATTCTTATAATATGTCAAAAAAGTTAGATTTTATTTCCATCATTTACACTTTCAAAATGACAGAAAACAAAAAAATGGCGTCTGCAAAAGTTTGGGCACCCTGCAGAGTTAATATCTTGTACTGCCCTCTTTGGCAAGTATCACAGCTTGTAAACGCTTTTTGTAGCCAGCCAAGAGTCTTTCAATTCTTGTTTGAGGTATCTTTGCCCATTCTTCCTTAAACAGTCTTCCAGTTCTTTGAGATTTCTGGTCTGTCTGTCACGCACTGCTCTTTTAAGGTCTATCCATAGATTTTCAATTATATTATTATACACAATTATCATGAGCCGCTCACATTCAGAGGGTCATGGCTCTTTGGTAAGCTGCTCCTGAGCTTTTTTGTGGATGGTGGATTGGTGCAGTGGCTTTTTTTTCTGGAAAACATTTTTCAGCTTTATAGGTTGGTACACTTTGTTTTGAAGCACTATATGTACAGTGCCTTGCAAAAGTATTTACCCCCTTGGCATTTTTTGTGTTTTGTTGCCTCACAACCTGAAATTAACATAAATTGTTTGAGGATTTCCATCATTTAATTTACAGAACATGACCACAACTTTTTTTTTTTTTATTGTGAAACACACAACAAATAGGACAAAAAGTCAATGTGCATAACTATTCACCCCCCTAAAGTCAATACTTTGCTTTGGATAAGTCTCTATGAGCTTGCCACATCTTACCATTGTGATTTTTGCCCATTCTTCCTTGCAAAACTGCTCTAGTTCTTTTAAGTTGGATGGTTTGCGCTTGTGAACAGCAATCTTTAAGTCAGAATTTCTATTGGATTGAGGTCTGGGCTTTGACTAGGCCATTCCAACACATTTACATGTTTCCCCTTAAACCACTCAAGTGTTGCTTTAGCAGTGTGTTTGGTGTCATTGTCCTGGTGGAAGGTGAACCTCCGTCCTAGCCTCAAATCGCACACAGAGTTGTACAGGTTTTGCTCAAGAATATCCCTGTATTTAGCACCACCATCCATCTTTCCCTCAACCCGACTGCAGAAAAACATCCCCACAGCATGATGCTGCCACCACCATGTTTTACTGTGAGGATGATGTTCTTTGGGTGATGTGGTGTTTTGGGTTTGCACCAGACATAGCGTTTTCTTTGATAGCCAAAATGTTCAATTTTAGTCTCATCAGACCAAAGCACCTTTCTCCCCACATTTTAGGAGTCTCCCACATGCCTTTTCGCAAACTCAAAGCGTGTCATTTTGTTTTTTGCTGAACGTAATGGCTTTCTTCTGGCCACTCTGCCATAAAGCCCACTCTATGGAGGGAACGGCTTAATGTCGTCCTATGTACAGATACTCCAGTCTCTGCTGTGGAACTCTGCAGCTCCTCCAGAGTTACCTTAAGTCTCTGTGCTGCCTCTCTGATTAATACCCTCCTTGCCCGGTCCGTGAGTTTTGGTGTGCGGCCGTCTCTTGGCAGGTTTGCTGTTGTGCCATGTTCTTTCCATTTGGTTATGATAGATTTGATGGTGCTCCTAGGGATCATCAAAGATTTGGATATTTTTTTATAACCAAACCTGACTTGTACTTCTCAACAACATTGTCCCTTACTTGTTTGGAGAGTTCCTTGGTCTTCAGTGTTTGGTTAGTGGTGCCTTATGCTTAGGTGTTGCAGCCTCTGGGGCCTTTCAAAAAGGTGTGTATATGTAATGACAGATCATGTGGAACTTAGATTGCACACAGATGGACATCATTTAAAAAAATTCTGAAGGTAATTGGTTGCACCAGAGCTTTTATGGGCTTCATAACAAAGGGGGTGAATACATACACACATGCCAATTATACTTTTTTTATTTCTGAAAAAATCGTTTTATGCATGTATTTTTCTAATTTTACTTCACCAACTCAGACTATTGTGTTCTGATCCATCACATATAATTCGGATTAAAAAAATTTAACCAAAGGCTGTAGTGTAACAAAATATGTAAAAAGCCAAGGGGGTAAATATTTTCTCTTCCGTTCATGGACGGACACCAGCATTGACCTTAGGGTATTATAAGAAAACAGAAAACAGCACTTTAAGTGTTAAAAACACTTTCCTCATTACAGCTCCTCCCAAGGGGGGTTGTTTCCCCCGGTTATAACCCACTCTCTGACTCAGCAGCTCCAGTTTTTTTCTGCCTAACGTCAGGAGTAGACATGGCCTTCTGGAGTCCATCTACTCTGGAATTTTTTTGCGTTTTTTTCACTTTTATTTGTTTTGTTCCTGCTCTTTTGGATCCTGAGATCTACTATCAACTGCCGACTGGGTGACAGGATCTTGATCCTTGTAGTCCCCCCATGCTCGGCCATCGAGCGTGTGCCGGCCCTCAGCTCAGCTCTGGGTCGTCCACGACATGCCCCGTTGCTCCAGGGGTGGCCGGGGAACTTCATGTTCCAGGGCACACATATGACCGGTCTCTATGGCTTTGTCACAGTGTGTCTGGCCGACAGCCATGCCATTTAGCGGACGTTGGTTCTGTCCAGAATGCCTCCAGCCAGGTGTTGCAGGACGGGTAAGTAGTGTCCCCTTGCTCTGGCAAGGTGGTTTGGCTGGTGCTTTCCTGGCAGGTCAAATGAGGGTCCACCCTGCTTTCCTCTCTCCCTTCCTCTCCCTCCTTCCTCATGCTGGGTGGCGGCTGTAAGGGGGAGGCCTCCTGGGGGTTTCTGTCACTACCAGGGGCCCGTGTGCTGTGAGGTGCTTTTGTTTTTTGTTGGGGGAGTCACTGTATGTGCCGGCTGTGTTTTTTCTGCTGTGTCACTGTATTTTTAAACACATGTATGGCCGCTATTTTGCCGCAGACACGGTTTGCATAGGTCGGCGGCCATTTTCTTCTGGCCCGCATGCTGTTTTTTCCTGCATACCGCGGCCATCTTGGAAAAGTCTTGGCCTCTAGTGCCTGAAACAGCGCAGCAAAAGCCCGCGAATCACTTCCTGAGGGACAGCCCAGCCAGCACTTCTCAGCTCTCCTCAGTGCTTCAGCTACCGCTGGACCGGGTTGGGTGGTGAGTTGCCCAGGGGGTCCCCTGCTCTCTGTTGTGCAGCCGGGAGGGTGCCGGTGGGTGTCTGCCTTGCAGTACTAAGGAGGCATAAGCGTGGGTCAACATGGAGACTGAACCAGAGGCTTCTACCCCAACCATGCCTGAGTTAACCCTTAGTGCCCCTGCCACCTTTATAGAGGCTATGACGGCAGTCCTTGAGGCATTTCTCACCAGGGTTGAAACGACAAGTGGCCAGAAGGGGGGTAAAAAGCGCCCCCTCCCTGCACTGGCTTCTGGGGATGGCTCTGACACGGAACCAGACCCTGCTTTTGCGTCTGGCTCTGGTTCTGTCATGTCAGATGATACAGGCTTAGCTCACATGGACAGTGAGGATGACTTTGCTTCAGGGACAGCGTATGACAAGGCGTTTATTGAAGCTCTTATCACTGCGGTGCGAGATACTCAAAAACTTGAGGATTTGGCAGAGGCATCGGATGTGCCGGTCCCTTTTGGGTTCCGCAAGCCATCCCGCACCGCTAAAGTGTTTCCTTGTGTTCGATATCTGGACAAACTGTTGTACAAGGAATGGGATAAGCCGCAGAAAGTTTTTGCTGTGCCAAAATACTTTGCCGTCCGTTATCCTTTTGAGGAGGACTTTTTTTAAAAGTGGGTTTCTCCTCCGGCAGTGGACCCCCCGGTATAAAGACTGAGCAAAGCCACCACGTTGCCTGTGGAAGGGGCTCCCGCCTTTACGGACCCCGCACATAGGAGAGCTGAGGCTGTGGCCCGCTCTATGTTCACAGTAGTGGGTTCGGCAGTGAGACCGGTTTTGGCCAGGGCTCTGGTGTCGCAGACACTTACCGAACGGGCAAAGGTCTTGCTGCAGGAGTTGGAGACGCAGAATGCTTCTGAGGCCTGCATGGACCTGGCTGACCAGTTGGTACAAGGCCTAAAGTTTGTTTGTGAGTCGGCCCTGGATACGCTCCCCTTGCTTTCTAGGGCCTCTGCCTACGCGGTGGTACTACGCCGCCTTGTGTGGCTTAAGTGTTGGTCTGCGGACCAGTCTTCAAAAAAGGCTTTAGTGGATTTACCCTTTAAGGGTGAACGGCTTTTTGGGGCGTCCCTGGATGACATCATAAAGGATGCCACAGGTGGTAAGAGCACACCTCTCCCACAATCTGGGAAGGGTAAGGAGCAAGGTCTCTTCTTTACTACCCCCAAGTGCGTCAGGATTTTATTTTAAGGTGCTAAGGCACCCGCTGCAGGGCAGAAGCGCACCTGGTACCGAAACCTGCTTCCGCATGAAGGTCTGCCCCCGCCCGTGTCTCGGGTGGGGGGTCGGCTTCGCCAATTCGTGGCTCGGTTGAGGTCTCTTCTTTCAGACCGTTGGGTTTGCGAGGTAGTTTCCTCGGAGTACAAGATAGAGTTTCTCTCTTGTCCACCAAACAGATTTTTCCTTCCAACCTCCAACTTCCTCCGGTTCGCCGGAAGGATCTGTCAGGGGCTGTCCAGGATCTACTGGCCAGGAGAGTGATTGTGCCGGTTCCCTCGATGGAACAGTTTCAGGGGTTTTACTCCAATCTGTTTGTAGTCCCCAAGAAGGAAGGGGTCAGTCCAATCCTGGCCCTCATTGTCAAGGTGCAAAAATTCAGGATGGAGTTGATTCGCTCGGAAGTGGCAGCGCTCCATCAGGGGGACTTTATGGCATCCTTGGACATGATAGATGCATACCTGCATGTTCCCATATGCACAAAGCACCAGAGATTTCTGCGTTTTGCGATCGGAGAGGACCACTTTCAATTTGTGGCCCTCCTGTTTGCACTGGCCTCGGCACCAAGGGTCTTCACCAAGGTGCTTGCCCTGATTCTAGCCCTGCTGAGGCAGCGCGGGATGGCTATCGTAGGATACCTGGACGACCTTCTCCTGAGAGCTCTGTCAGCCGTGTATATTCCGGGGGTACAGAATTGGCAAGCCGACTACCTAAGTCGCCAAACACTAGACCAAGGAGAGTGGTCACTACACCCGGAGGTGTTTCAGAGTCTGTTCCAAAAATGGGGCACTCCAGACGTGGATCTTCTGGCATCCTGTCTCAATCGGAAGGTGTCACGGTTCATGGCCAGATCAAGAGACCCGTGGGCGGACGCGTCAGACGCGTTGGTGGCTCCATGGGGCCACTATCGCCTAATCTACGCCTTCCCTCCTCTGAAGCTTCTCCCTCGCCTGCTGCACAGAGTGGAAGCCGAGGGGATTCCAACGATCCTGATCGCTCCAGATTGGCTGCGCCGCTCCTGGTACGTGGACCTGGTGCCTCTGGTGGCAGACGTCCCTTGGCGTCTACCCCTGAGAGAAGATCTTCTGTCGCAGGGTCCGATCTTTCACCCTGCTTTACAGTCGCTGGCTTTAGCGAAGTGGCTGTTGAGAGCCAGGTGCTGAAGGACCGTGGCCTTTCAGGCTTGTGATCTCTACCATGCTACGAGCATGGAAGTCTACTTCACGTAAGATTTATCATCGTACATGGAAGTCCTACATCTCTATATGTGAAGAGATGAAATGGCACCCCTGTACATACGTGATGTCCCGGATTCTGCTGTTCTTACAGCGGGGAGTGGATCAGGCTCTCGCCTTAAGTACGGTTAAGAGTCAGATTTCGGCTCTAGCTGTTTACTTTCAGCGACCCTTGGCGGCGCACTCCCTGGTGCGTACGTTTGTGCAGGGGGTTTCGGCATGTGGCCCCTCCTGTGCGTCCCCCACTGCCTCCATGGGACCTGAATTTAGTCCTCTCGGTGCTTCAAGCGGCTTCCTTTCAGGACATTCGAAAGATCCCCTTGTTGACTCTGTCCCAGAAGGTGGTTTTTCTGGTAGCCATTACCTCTGTCAGACGGTGTCTGAACTGGCAGCCTTGTCCTGCAAGGCTCCCTACTTGGTTATGCACAAGGATAAATCCTATTTTTGCAAGGCACTGTATATAAAGTTGAAGCACAATATATTTCTCCTGTGGACATTTTTTCACAAGTGGATGCACTGTATCAGTGAATTATTTATTTCTTAAGCAATAATCTTAGAATGATCAATTTATTGTTTTCACATGTATTATTATTTACATTACTGATCACAATATTAGTATTTGTGATATAGTGGATTTATTATCTATTTGTTCTCACATATATTAGGTTATTTGTTTTGCCCTGTTGGTCACATTGGTAGTACTTGGAATGTAGCGCTGCATTTTATTGCATACTTTTGAGATATTTGTTTTAACCAGACAATAGGCTAGCTGCTGGTATCCCCTCCCTGTTTTTCATTTGGTTAATAGGGGTGGTGAGCACGGTTTCTCTCTTTGTTTAAACTTTTTTATGGGTAACATTATGATCTGAATCCTCTATAAAACTTTCTCTGCTCAAGGCATTAATGCTTGTTTGTTGGTCTGCAGTAGACCAGGTGCAGGCTTCAGTAGATTTCTTCCTCAAAGTAAATTGCAATAAACAAGTATATGAAGCCACACATTGATGACATCATTCATTAATCTTTATTCAGACAGGCTTTTAAGACAGCCCCAACCTGTAGGTCATGCAGCTGACACA
Organism: Rana kukunoris; assembly: GCA_029574335.1. NCBI lineage: Eukaryota > Metazoa > Chordata > Amphibia > Anura > Ranidae > Rana > Rana kukunoris. The sequence goes on from CM056054.1 coordinate 117,791,831, forward strand.
TTTCACCTGGATTGGGTTATTTGTAGTGAATAAACCCAATCCAGGTGAGCCATGTCAGAGGGGCATGGACTGTCTAGGAAACCAGCTTGGCTAAATAAAGTTTAATGAATGATGCCATCAATGTATGTCTCTGTATTCATGTTTTATTGAAAAACCAAACAAAAATACAACCAGTCACAGTTCCCATGCGGTAAAAGAACTAAGTACAGTTGTTGAACATACAGACGTTTGTAAGATATCACAATACTGTACATGCATACTGACATTAGGCTAAACCGTGCTGCATAGTTTTATAACATCAATGTACATTATTCTATCCTGACATTCCTGAACCATGAAAAGTGCTGCAGAAATTATGTAACCAACAGTTAATAGGAATGGGGGAGGACATTATTTTCGGGCATATATTATTGTCATTATCCACCATGGTGTCTCCAGGGGTATCTACGGTAAAAGCTGAAAAATATTCCAAGTATTTTACCTCTACCTCCAAGCCTACTAGATCACATTTGTAAGTCTATCTTTCACCAACTTGGTTGGACCTAGCCCCGGGGTGTCAAGCCAAGGTTGCCAAGTAGAATTTTTTCTCTACTATTAGCATCCTGTTTACCTGTTCCACCCAGCGTTCCCCCACTGGTATCCTCGGAGTTATCCAGTGTCCCGCAATCAATTTGTGTGCTATATATAATAGACGCAAAACTTCAGTGTGGCCATTCGGCGAAAGCGAGGGCACCTCCAAAGCCCCAAGTAGGCAAACAACCGGGTCATGCGGAACAGGGAATTGAAATACCTGAGAGATAGTAGAGAGAACATAGTGCCAGTATCAAAAAAGTGTGCAATAAATCTCCATCCTGTCTGCAGCATTTTGGACATAGTGGAGAATCTCTGAACCCCCACTTATGTAGTAGGGTCGGTGTTCTATAAACTTTGTGCAATAAAAATAAGTGCGACAATCTATGTGATGCAGAGACTGATGCCGCGTACACACGATCATTTTTCATAAAAAAAATTTTTGTTTTTCAGCAAAGTTTTTCCAAATTCATCACTAAAAACGACGTTGCCCACACACCATCGTTTAAAAAAAATGATGAACAAAGCGCGGTGACGTACAACAGCACTCTAAGGCGGCGTACACACGGCCGAAAATTCTCTGCAAAAACCAGCGAGAAGCTCGCTGGGATCCTCATTCTGCCGAGAAACTCGGCTGTGTGTACGGTTTCGGCGAGCATCCCATCAGGTAAGCCATCGAGCCAAAATAGAGTGCAGGTTCTCTATTTGCCCGATGGCCCATCGAGAACCATGGCTCGACGCCTTTCCCGACGGGTTGGTCGACGATTTTGACGGCCGGGCGAGAACCTCGACGGGCGGAACGATGTGTTTGGCCCGTCGAGGTTCTCATACGTGTGTATGTGGCCTAAAGGAGAAGTTCTATTCGCCTTTGGGCTGCTTTAGCTGATTCCTTGTTAGTAAAAGACGATTCGCGATCTTCTGTTTGTTACAGCGTGATGAATGTGCTTACTCCATTGCGAATGGTAGTTTTAACAGAACGAGCGCTCCTGTCTCATAACTTGCTTCTGAGCATGCGCCGGTTTAAAACGTTGTTTTAGCCAACACACGATCATTTTTTACAACTCAAAAGATGACATGGTTTAAAACAACGTTAAAAAATGCAGCATGTTCGATCAGAACCTGAAAAATTATGTGTAGCCCACACAACACACGATCATTTTAAATGACGTTTTTGAAAGACGATGTTTTTTTCATGCTGAAAATGTATCGTGTGTACACGGCATGACACTAATGGGGCAGATGTTAGACACATAGTACGCTAACCAGCAGACATGTCTTCTCGCACACGCGCCGAATGGTTTCGACGAATGCGCGGAAGTGTTTTACTTCCTGGTGCGGTGACGTGGCGGCGTCAACATCACCGCCACGTCACCGACACGTCAGCGCGCTGTCAGCTGGCGGGGATTTTGGTTTGCTCGTGTGTACACGCGAGCAAACCAAAATCCAAGCAGACAGATCTGTTCAAATCGGTCGGTCCGACCGATTTGAACAGATAGATTGCCTCGTGTGTAAGAGGCCTAAGAGTACCTGTAATAAATAAATATCCAATCAGGCATTTTCATTTATTACATCATTGATCATAAATCTAAATATTTATTGCAAATTTTTTTTGAATTGAAATGAATAGCGGAGTGTGATAGAAGACAGCCTAAGGCCCCTTTCACATGGGCGAACTTTTGATTTTCTAGCACTGTCTGACCACCGCCATCAATGGGGGCCCCTGAAATCATAATTAATTAACTTCCTAAAAGTCGTGTGTTACACAGGGCTATCCCCTTCCCCCTTCCAATGTGATAGCATTTGGGCTTAGTGTGGCCTGGTTCCACACCACCCTGTTTATTTCCATACTTGAGCTCAGAAGAGTTAAATAGAGTCATTTTTTTAAATGTGAAAGCATTACATGAGTGTAGACATTTTTCACGCCAAGGTTTATGTCTGAGCAAACAGAAGTTACTAGGTGAAAGTTCATGCTGAGAGCAAAACAAGAAAACCATTCTTCTACCACCTGACCCTTTCCTCTGTGTATATAGTGTTTACATTTTGTTTCAGGTGATGATTTTAGTCCTTTAAATTCTATTTAAGACAACATTGTTATTTATTTTTTTCTCAAAGATTGAAAAATCTCGATTACAGGCTCCAAAACAATTATAGCAAGTAAATACAAGATTAGGCTGCATCATACAACCAAGCTGAAGCACATTCGTAAAAGTTCATCTATTCTGACATTACACCAACGCTGGTAACCGGAAACAATGATCAACCGCTAAAAAGGCAAATGCATTGAAAAACATAACATAATAGTTAATCAATAACAAAAAGCAGTTAGGTGTGACTGAAAAATGATTTAAGCACTTTAGCCTTTTTTTGACCGGGAGGGAAGCATACATGTAGGCAATGATACAAGCTACCAAGTTATTTCTATATTTTGCAAGGATGTTAGCAAATTGTATTGCAGTTCCTTATCTTTTATATAGAACGTAGAACAAAATAGGCCACACTTAGGTCCTTTCTGTAATCTTTTATGGTATTGTTTTATGGAAAATTTCTGAACTAGCATAGTTTGGCCTAAAATGTTATGCATGATATATTTGTTATCAATTCATTTATTGGTAAATGGCATAATCTATGGATTCGTCAGTGAGCCCTTTCAGAACGGATTTGGCCTTTTTTATAGTGCTACAAGCAGAGGCAAAAATCTAACTGCATTGTACCTCTACCAAATTTGAAAACACACAAAAACACAAACAAGATGGACGTCAACCGGTTCCTGACTATGCATTATAAGGTATAAATACAACAAACAAAAGTCACTGCCCCTACCTCCGACTGGTCTATAAAATAAGGAGCGTTGGAAAGGGCGGATATACATACAAAAACATAGAATATCCAGGCTCAAACTTACCGACCAATCAGCAACCAACCAAATTTACCTGTCTAACTGTGTGCGTTAAAAACAGAGGTTTAGTTGCATGCATTTGCAAATGCATGTGTAAGCTGCAGGCCCCGTCAAGGTGCTCTGTATACTGCAGTCCTAACTATAACATTGCAATTGAAGTCTTCTCATAAGGAGCACATGACTGCTCCTATCTATCCATCAGCAGTCATGTGCTCCTACTAGGGTTGTCCCGATACCGATACCAGTATCGGTATCGGGACCGATTCCGAGTATTTGCGGGAGTACTTGTATACTTCCCCGCCGTCGCCCCCCCCCCCCCCCCGCTGCCGCCGCAGCCAAAGCCGACCCCGCCGCCATTAATACAAAGCCGCTACCGCAAACATTACACGCACCTTTAGCTTGAATAGCTGTTTACCGCGCGCCCTGTGTAAAGGACACTCCCCCTTGCTCGGGATTGGACGGATCCTGAGCAAGAGGGAGTGTCCTTTACACAGGGCGCGCGGTAAACCGCTATTGAAAAACTAAAGGTGCGTGTGATGTTGGCGGCGGCTTTGTTAACGGCAGCGGCATCATCATCATCATCATCGGGTAGGGGGTAATAACTCCTCGTCGTGTTTGGAATTGTAAGTGCTGACATCTGTAAGTGACACGGAGTACTAAGGAGGGGACGCGGCGCCATGATGAAACCGGGAGTCTGGTCTTCTTTCATTTCTAGGCCCACTTGATACTTATTGCGTTTTACTGTCAACATCTCCACATGTAACCCATGCTGTATGTAAGGGGCATGGCTGTATGTGAGGGACATGGCTGTATATGGAGGACATGGCTGTATATGGAGGACATGGCTGTATATATGGAGGACATGGCTGTATATGTGGGGGACATGGCTGTATATGTGAGGGACATGGCTGTATATGTGGGGGACATGGCTGTATATGGAGGACATGGCTGTATATATGGAGGACATGGCTGTATATGTGGAGGACATGGCTGTATATGTGGGGGACATGGCTGTATATGTGGGGGACATGGCTGTATATGGGGGACATGGCTGCAATATGTGGGGGGAAATGGCTGCAATATGTGGGGGGACATGGCTGCAATATGTGGGGGGACATGGCTGCAATATGTGGGAGGACATGGCTGCAATATGTGGGGGGACATGGCTGCAATATGTGGGGGGACATGGCTGCAATATGTGGGGGGACATGGCTGCAATATGTGGGGGACATGGCTGGAGGGACATGGCTGCAATATGTGGGGGGACATGGCTGCAATATGTGGGGGGACATGGCTGCAATATGTGGGGGACATGGCTGGAGGGACATGGCTGCATATGTGGGGGACATGGCTGCATATGTGGGGGACATGGCTGGAGGGACATGGCTGCATATGTGGGGGACATGGCTGGAGGGACATGGCTGTATATGTGGGGGACATGGCTGCCTTTGGGGACACATTTAAAAAAAGTATCGGTATTCGGTATCGGCGACTACTTGAAAAAAAATTCGGCACTTGTACTCGTTCCTAAAAAAGTGGTATCGGGACAACCCTAGCTCCTACTGAGAAGACTTAAAATGCAATGTTATAGTTAGGACTGCAGTATACAGAGCACCTTGACAGGGCATATGCGAAAGCGAAAATGATTGCGAAATGTCGCTATTTTTTTTTTGACAAAATATCACGAATATTCGATATTTACAAATATTCGCTATATTTTATAAAAAAAAAAAAAATTGCAAAATGTCGCTATTGCGAAATTTCGCTATTGCGAAAGAGAAAATGATTGCGAAATTTCGCTATTTTTTTTTGGACAAAATATCACGAATATTCGATATTTACGAATATTCGCTATATTTTATAAAAAAAAAAAATTGCGAAATGTCGATATTGCGAAATTTCGCGAATGCGAAATTTATTGCGAAATTGATTGCGAAATTTGAAAAATACGAATATTCGAAATAGCGAATATTCGCCGCGATATTCGAGATATTCACGAATACTCGAATATGCAATATTCGTAGCGAATATTCGCAATGCGAATATTCGTGAGCAACACTATTGGACACGATCAGATTTTTGACTGATGGTGTGTAGGCAAGACTGATAAAAGTCAGCTTCATCGGATATCCGACGAAAAAATCCATCGGATTAGATTCCATCAGATATCCAATCGTGTGTACGAGGCTTTAAAGTTAGTAACGTTCGTTTCTGGTCGTTGTTGAGTCTTGCAGGAACTCTGGTGCTGAGATCTTTGAACTCAAAGGGCCAGATTCAGGCGTAACTTCTAACCTACGCCGTCGTATCTGTTTTCTGTATTCAGAAAACAAGATACGCCGGGATTGAATTCAGATACGAGCGGTGTAATTGTATTTCGCTGTCGTATCGGAACTGCAATTTTAAAATGGCCGCTAGGGGCGTACCCGCTGATTTACGCAGAGAATATGTAAATCAGTGAGATACGCCAATTCACAATCGTACACGGGCCCGACGCTGTGACTTTACAACATTTCCGTAAGAGATACGCGGCGTAAAGAAAAACATGCCCCCTAGGTGGCGTATCCTATGTTAAGTATGGCCGTCGTTCCCGCGTCGAATTGAAAAAGTTTCACGTCGTTTGCGTAACTCGTTCGTGAATGGGGATTGACGTCATTGACGTTCACGTAGAAAACACCGTCCTAATGTGGAGCATGCGCACTGGGATACATTGATGGCCGGCGCATGCGCAGTGCGTTCGCCGCAGGATCGCGCCTAGTTTAAATACTACACGCCCCCTACCCGCCCAATTTGAATTCCGCTGGCCCATTTTCGCTACGCCGCCGCAACTTTAGGAGCAAGTGCTTTGTGAATACAGTACTTTCTCCTAAAGTTTCGGCGGAGTAACGTAAATAAGCAACGTTACGCCAGAATAAAGATTCGCCCATCTACCTGAATCTGGCCCAAAGGGTTTATTCATCTGTGCACGGGGTGCAAGAAATCGAATAGACTCCTCCAACCATGTTAAACAACGTGGATAGACAAATCCCTGCCTGCTACTGTATACCCAAACAGCGTCTGCAGCTAATTGGATGCAGATGCTGTGTGGGCATGAGTTTTATGTCTGGTTCCTTTGAGAAAAGTCAATTGAAAAATATATTTTCGTCCAGCCGGGTGGTGCCAACAGGGCCACCTACACAATAAATTCTCACCAATTTAGCAGGAATCTTCTGAAATTCAATGTATGACCAGCTTTAGACATACCACTCTTTATTTTACAGCACAGCTTGCCTATAGACGATAGAAACAGTAATGCATATAATATAACTTTACTTTTTCTCATAATATTATCAATTGTGTGTGTGCATGCGGTGCTCGTATATATAACTCTGTTTTGTAAGGCTTTAAAAGAAGAGCTCTTTATAATTGAACTGGACTGTAGAAGAGGGAGGAGGGGAGCTGAACTGATTGATGTGCTGAATATGAGCTTCCATTCTGTAGGGGGATGGGAAACCCAGTAAGTTCAAGGAAAACAAGAAGAGAAGGAGTTGGTGATATGTAACATGTTACATCATTTTTGCTGTTGTAATAGGGCAGCTTACAGGCTGAAACCAGGACAGTTTATACCTTTGCAGAAATTCTCTTAGTATTTTTTGTAATATCTGCAACAACATTACATGTTTTACACTATTTTTCAAGGTGAATAAATAGCAATTTAAAGTTTTTAGTTCATAGTGTCATGGATATGAAGGCAAGTTCAGCCATGTAGGCTCTCACTATACATGTTGATTGTTACCTATGACATATATCCGGGAAGGTAAAGAGATCCCAGTTGGGTTCCTGGAGGTATGGTATTAATGACTCCTGTTAGTATATTTATTAACATATACTTTGCAATCTAGAATTTCCTGTTAAATGATATTTTAACCTTATATCTGTAAACAATGTACAATGTACACATTGTCTTTCATTATTTATGATAAACTCAATAAAAACTAATTGATGAAAAAAAAAATAGCAAAATGGTGTATTCTAGTAAAGAGCTGTTGTGTTTGCAGTTTTTCAAAGTATATCCTAAAGTATTAGGGCCCATTTACACTTCTCGTATTCAGTGCATTACAGCAATGTGCATTTGATCCATTATCATGTTACAGTACCATTTTGAATGGTACCCCATTAGACGCAGGTCTAAGGCACATGCTTTGCCGTGCACTGCAACACACTATAACACACTACTGTGCCTTGTGGTGTGCTGTGTCTTAAAAAAATCAGCATGTATAATTTTTTTGTCTGTCTGTTCGTGCGTGTGCTTACACAATGCACAATAGTGGTAAAGTGTGAATAGAACATTTGTGTGAAATAAATATGTAAATACATATGTTGAAAGTAAGGTAGGGTGCCCGGGTGGTCGTCATGTCCTCCATGTTCTCCTCCTCATTTGGCCACATGAGAGACCTATCCTGGGTGGGTAATTCTGGGCTACATTAGACACTTTGTAAATGGTCACTGCCATACACATGGGGTACATTTACTTGAGCCATGCTCACTACCTGTTAAATGACAAAGTGAACAAACTCTAGTAAAATCTCTTAATGTAATATACACCAATACAGTCACTTGTGCATTCTGGAAGGACACGCAAAGCCAATGCCCTCTCCAACTGTCCAGCAAATAACTGCTACCTCACTCTCAGTAACAGTATGGGGTCCCACCCACACCTAGTATGGACTCCATGCATGCACTTCACTTAACTCTTACTCTTCCGTACCCCAGACGAGGGCCTCTGCAGTGCAAATCTGTTCCCATTGCTATAGAATCCGGTCTTAGGAGTTACCTTTTGTACTGATGTCTTCCTACTCCAATGTACTTAGTGACCCAAGCTGTAGAGCAGGGGTGTCAAACTCAATTTCATCGTGGGCCGTATCAGCATTATGATTGCCCTCAAAAGGGACGGTTGTATTTGTAAGATTAGATGTCGAGCGCATCCCCTCCCCATATATTAGATGTCAAGAGTCACCCCATCATCAGAAGTTGAGTCCCCCCCCACTTTCGCTTATATCACAGTGCACCCCCCTTTCCTTATGCTCCTGCTGGGAAGAAGTTGAATGCATTGCTTGAAATCAGAAAGTAAGGGTCTGGAGGAGGACTGGAAAGGTGCAAGGGCCACATGAAATGGCCTGGAGGCCCCATTCGGCCCGCAGGCCTTGTGTTTGCCACCTGTGCTGTAGAGACTACATGGGCCCGTTACTTACATTGTTCCCCTTTTAGGAGCATTAGATCAGGCAAAATGTTAAAAGCTTTACTTAAAGGAACACTAAAGGAAATTTTTTACATTTTTTAAAATAACAAACATGTTATACTTACCTCCACTGTGCAGCTCGTTTTGCACAGAGTGGCCCCGAACCTGGTCTTCTGGGGTCCCTCGGCAACTGTCTCGACTCCTCCCCGCAAAACCATACATTCATGCGAGCGAGCATGGTGTGGAGTCCTTGCGGGCGCACTCCTGTGATACAGCCAACAGCTATAGCCGCCGACTGTATCACTCGGCCCCACCCCCGGCGCACCGCATCATTGGTTGTGAATGACAACAGTGCGAGCCAATGGCTGCACTGCTTCAATCGACCAAAGAATGAGCCAGGAAGCCGGCCAAGATGACAGCGCGTTAATGGTGCTGGACTTTCGAGGGTTCGGGTAAGTAAACGGGGGGGCTGGGGAGGCCGGTATTGTTGGAATTTTTTGAATGCATTAAGGTGAACAAACTTTTACCTTTACAATCCCTTTAAAGAATAAATTTACTTGATGAAAATCACAGGTAACAGTTCGAAATAAAGTACAGACATTCCCTAACATCCCTAGTCCCTAACTTAGGCTTGTGGCTGCCCCAGCATACCTGAACAGGAAAGGGAAAGCACATGCTCTGGACCTTCTTTGGCCTGGCGCATAGGCCTTGGTCCTTTCCATCTACCACAGCTGCCGCCTTTTTTATTGTGTCAGCGAACCTGTCGACGTACGACGTTGACGCGCATGAGGACGTAGCAACGCCGCATGGAACCGAGCAGCCCTTTGATGGAGGCAGGATATCCTGACAGAAGTGTATGCAAGAAAAGTTAAGCTGGCATTTGATAATGATGGGAGGTTCTCCTAGTCCACTCTACTGCTTTCTGAATTAGATGTCTCCACCCCTCATCAGGAATTTAAGGCTGGCGTGTGCAGCAGTTCATTGCTGCACAGCCAGGATGGTCATTTCCATTTCATTTTTACCTGTGAAGGACACTTTACTAAGGTGCGGATTATCTCTGATACCATGGTTTTACTCTTTATTGACCCTGACCTGAGACCCTAGGGTAGGGTGACCAGACATCCCCGGTTTCAGGGGACAGTCCCCTGATTGAGAACACTGTCCCCAGACAAAGTCTGTCCCCAGTTTTGTCCCCAGATTGGATTTGAACAGGGCCTGGGGCAATTTCATCAAAAAATTGGAGTTACACACCCCCGCTCCGCCGCGTCTAGTAGCTTATGGGTTTTTTTTTTCCATTATCTGTGCCCCTTTCTGATAATCATGTGCTGGTCAAAATGGAGTGAATATTTCTTCAGTTTCGGGTGCATGCCCATTCATCCCTGCTCGCATGTTCTTCTGCCTTGGCTCACGTCTCGGCTCCTGCCTGTTTATCTCCTTGCCTTCCCTGGTGGAGTGATCTTCCTCCGCTCCCCACCCAGTAGTAGCCGGGTCCCGGAGAGTGAAACTTTAAAGGCTGTGAGGGGGGTGGTGATGGGCAGAGAGTGGCTGATTGCCGCCATTACTAGTAAAAAAAAATATGTCCCCTGATTTCATTTTAAAAATCTGGTCACCTTACCCTAGGGTGACCCAGTTGTCTCTTTAAATAGTTCAGCTGCAGTATATTCCCCTATGTTCAATACAGTTTATTACATCCACTTTTCCATATATTTCCTTTTTTGTTAGGTTCCTTCTCTCTGCCTGTTTGGGCCCCTGTGAGCACGGACATGCTGCTGCACACTGGGGGTTCTGGATTCCACCCAACCAATAGCCCTTTATCTCCAATTTGGAGGTACAGGAGGCTTTTTCTTTTCCACAAGTATATCAATCTTGACGAATTCCAGCATAAACCTGACTTCATGCCCTTCAGTGACTGCTGAGTGCTCTGCAACTTTGCAGTGTTTGAACGCCATCCAGTCGCATCGACTTTGTGCACTGTCAATCTTTCCCAAAAAGCATGAGATCTGTGAGTATGTCTCTTTTTTGCATTCTATATGTTTGCATGTCTGAAATTAATGGTTCTATCAGCTCTAAAATTGAATTCATCCTGTTTATATATATATATATATATATATATATACACATACACACACGCACACACACATACATTTTTCTTATAGAGATACATCAGCAAGCTTGTACTGAACCCCTGAAGAAGGATATACATATATAACAATAGGAATTGATTTTCCTGTTATATCTTTCCGAAACATGTAGGGTTTTTTCTGTTGCCTTTGCAAATTTCTGTGTTTTGAAACCTGTCTGTAAACATTTTTGTATAGTGCAACAACCAAGCAGCTGGATTTCTGTATGATCATGCTTTTCTATTGTTATGATAGTTTTTAAATTAGCATACTTTTTTTTTACCAATAAAACTGATCATTTTTAGCACCTATTTACGCCTTGTTGTCATCCTGGGTTGAGTTCTCATCCACACTATCCCCTTGGGGCATCTCTTTTCCGCTGTATCCAAGAAGCTCCCAGTGCATAATTTCAATATTCTGATTACAGATTATGGGCCCCAGCGCACCCAGCAGGCACCCACTCAGGCACTGGAGCAAAGACTTCTGCAAATCAGTGAGTACTGTATACAAGATACTGAAAGATGGCAAGTGGTTCAGATGTGAAGTTTGCAATAACAACACTGAACAATGACAATTACCAGCTGTGGAAGTTTAAACTAGAAATGTTTATCAGCAAGGATGACTTGTGGCAAGTGCTGAATACAGACAGACCCACAAACGGAGAGACAGAGGACTAGGACGGAAGGATAGGCAGGCAAAAGCGACCATAAGCTTACCAGTGGAAGATAAGATGAGACTAGAAGAAGGCCGGCAAATGTGAAACCACATGAAAGCTATGCTAGAAATCATAAAACAAAACTTTATGCTATCGGAGAGGACATCCAAGATAATCATACTGTTGCCCTGCTCCTCTGCAGCCTTCCGGAGACTTTTACTGCTCTTAACGCTTTAGAAACCAGACCCGAGCAGGAACTAACATTAGAATATGTCAAAGGGAAATAATTTAATGAATACGACAGAGGAAAAGAAAATATGCACCATGATGACAAAGCTCTTAAGATGTATAAAGGCACAAAGCACAACAAAGAAAGCAAAGCCTGTTTTCGCTGTTAAAGGACCAGTCACTTAAAAAAGGACTATTCTATCTGGAAAGTTACAGCTATCCACAAAAGAAAGAGTCAAAGCAAGCACAAAGGAAACTGCAGACACATCATGGAGTGTCACCTTTAAAGTGACACAGAGCGGCAAGCCACATGGCTGGTGCATAGACTCAGGTACGACACGACTAGCGATGAGACCTTCACATACATTGATTACAGTGCAAAAGACAGTTTTCCTAGAAAATGGGAAAAGCATCACTGCCGAAGGTAAAGGCCAGGACTTCCTGAACTGCATTAGAAGGAGACAAGCACAGTATCCTTGTAAAGAAAGTGCTGTATGTTCCAGAACTAAAAGTTCTGGAACTTGCAAAAGGAAAACTGGATGATTCCCTATACAGGCCCATCACCACAGACCAGCAAGCCAATATAGTCTCTAATGGCCTACAAAGCAAATGTATTCACTTATGGAACAGGCGGCTGGGGCAGAAGCTATACAGGACATTATAAAGAGAGGCTTATGGGAAGATTTTACAATAGCGCCTTACAAAGTGCTTATGAAATGCAAGTGCCTTATAGCAGTGGTAATCAACCCTGTCCTGCAGGGCCCACTAACGGGCCAGGTTTTATGTATTACCTTGGGGAGATGCAGACTGGAATACTGCAATCACTGAGTAGCAAATGACATCACCTGTGATGCATTTCAGTTATCTTGCAAACCTGGCCTGTTAGTGGGCCTTGCAGGACAGGGTTGATGACCACTGCTGTATAGAAGCGAAAGCCTGCGGCCATCTCAAAGAAAAACTACCCACCCCCTCCAGCCCATACACAGTGATGTATAAGATCCAATGAGATCTCCTACGTCAGAAACAAATATCTACTGACTTTCACTGATGATTATTTCGGGTACACAACTACTTATCTACTTATCTGATGAAACACAAGAATGAAAGAGAAACTTCAAGCGTTTGTTGCCATGTCTAGCAACAAATTCCAATGGAAACCAGGAATAATACACACCGACAATGGGGGAGAATGCATAAGTAAAGTTTCCTCATACCTGAAGAGACAAGAAATAGTACACCAGACAACCATACCATACCCCCTGAACAAAAACGGTGTAGCACAAAGGAAAAATCTCACTCCTATAGAAATGGCCATGTGCATGTTGTCGGATGCCAACCTACCTCACATGTACTGGGGAGAAGCAGTCATGACTGCAACCTACCTACAGAACAGACTACCCTCAAAAGTCATTAAAAGTACTCAATTTGAAATGTGGCATGGATCAAAGCCTAGAATAGGGCTCATCAGAGTGTTTGGAGTGATATGCCTATATTCCAAGTGAAAAGCAATCCAAGCCGGAGAACAAAGCCATGAAGGGCATTCTAGTAGGCTATAGAGAGCAAACTAAGGGTTACATCATCCTACACCCACAGACTGACAAAAAGACAATAAGCCATAGTGCTTTTTTTTTTTATATGAAAGCCCATCACAAGAAACACCAATCCCTGAAAGCTGTGAACTGAATATACCCAAAAAAAACAGAAGACAATGTCGACCAAAGCGAACCTGTGCAGGAGTCAGAACAAGAGGTGGAACTCACATTGCCTAAATCAAATTCCCCACCAGATCCTGCTAAACTGCCTGAAGTCAGAAGATTCACTTGGCCTACAAAAGGGGATACCACCCCGCAAACACTGTAAAAACACACAGCATACTTGAACCATCATTTTTGGGCTGACTCGTACTACAGGATGCATTACAGAACCCAGGGCATAGTGAGTACTAGCCCTCAAAGTTTCCTATAGAATGTCCTTGTCCCCTTTTAAGTTATATTGATTCAGATTAAACCTCTGCCAAGGGGTCTCATGTGTTGTGGTTCTCTTGACCTCTGAATTCAAGGGGGTGGTCACATCCTAAAGAAGCAAGGAAGCTACAAGTGTCCTCTATTACATTTACCATTACATTACATTTACAGTTACCATGGACCTCTTGACTGCTTGTCTGATTAATGCAGAGTCCATCCATACAAAAGTCAGCAGCTACAAAAAGTATAGCTGCTGACTTTTAATAATCAGACACTCACCTGTCCAACGATCCAGCAATGTGGGCAAACAAAGCCCCGCTCCTCTCCCCCTCCTCTCCGTGGCACTGGCATTCTGACTGTGGGTGCCCGGCTGTGGCTTCCGGGCATGCAATGCGCATTGCGCGAGCCACGCTGCACGTTGTGATTGGCCAGGCAATCTTCTGGGAACTGTAACGTGTCCCACAAGATTGCTTGGAGGGAGGGGGAGAGGTGAATTTCCTTCCGGTGCCACGGAGCCCCGGGAGGAAGTGGGAGCTGGATGCCCCTAAAAAGAGGACATCTGCCCCCCCCCCCCCCCCCAAATGCCAAATGTGGCATGTCAGGGGATATCCTTCACTTAAAGCGGAAGTTCAATTTGTGGGTGAAACTCCACTTTAATGCTCTCCTTGCCCGGCCTGTCAGTTAAGGTGGATGGCCATGTCTTGGTAGGTTTGCAGTTGTGCCATACTTTTTCCAATTTTAGGTGATGGATTTGAGATGTTCAAAGCTTGGGATTTTTTTTATAACCTAACCTGGCCTTAAACTTCTCCACAACTTTATCGTTGACCTGTCCTGGTATGTTACTTGCTTCCTCTCCCTGTTGAAACCTCTTGAGGTGAAATGCCGCGTCGGTTGGAAGCCCTAACATCAGACCCAGCCAGCATTTAGCAGACAGGTTTATCATCCACTGCTAATACGATACATCTCTATCAGATATTTGACACTTTTTAAACTTCTGTGCGGATGGAATACTTTGATGTTCTCAGCTACAATTTTTATTAAAGAAGTTCTCAAGAACCTGTTTTTAAACATATCACGCTATGAAGTCTTTTTCCTTTTAATTGCATTGATTGACCCTTTCATCTTCGGGAGAATCCGGAAAAAGTGTGGAGCTGAGCAGAGTGTTAATGAGCCTTGATGATCTATGAAGTCGGACCCTCTCTCCTGCACCCCCTCCAGTTTCAAGAACCCTTACCTTGTGCCTGTATGATCTCTTTCTATAGGGATCTATCCCATTTGGTAAGGGGCCACTTCGCCCACAATTTTTCTTATCCATTTCCCTGCATATTCAAGGTTTATAGTGTATGAAAGATTCAATCATATTGGCTGCTAAAGCATTTTTTTATGAGAACATTTCCAGGGAACTTTGACCTTTAATTCATTTTTTTAGTTTGGAATTGTGTTCCTCGTTTTTATGATATATATATTTTTGGAGGTTGCGCATTTATTTTGTATTTTTATTCCATCACGGCGGTCTATTCCAGCCTTTTTTTATTGCAGCACCATCTCAGTTTTTTTTCCCTGTCCTTATATATAATTTTTGCACTATATATATATATATATATATATTCACCTTTTGTATTTGAATTTATCACTGTCTCACCTGAGGGCAATCAGCTGGTGTTATCCTGCTTGAATTAACCCTCTCATCACTGCAACGTTTTAGGTTTTATTGATTTATTTCCTAGTTCTTTTAGGGAAGCGCAAGTTGACCACTGCTTTACATGGTATGTTACTTGGCCTTGATGATGCTGTTTGTTTACTAAGGTTCTCTAACAAACCTATGAGGGCTTCACAGTACAGCTGTATTTATACGGAGATTAAATTACACACAGGTGGACTCTATTTACTAATTAGGTGACTTCTGGAGGCAATTGGTTAGATTTTAGTTAGGGGTATCAGAGTAAAGGGGGCTAAATGCAAATGCACGCCATACTTTAGATATTTATTTGTAAATCACTGGTCTATCACATAAAATCCCAGTAAAAAATGTTTAGTTTTTGATTGTAACATGACAAAATGTGGAAAATGTCCAACGGTATGAATACTTTTTCATGACACTGTATACCTAGGGTTCAATTAATCTTCCACCAGGCTGACTAACCTGCATGGTTTTAGAGTCTGACATTTTGAACACTTAAAGAGTGGTGTTAGTGCATGAGGCCTTAGACCAGCCATTCTCAACCAGGGTTCCGTGGAACCCTAGGGTTCCTCCAGAGGTGGCTAGGGGTTCCTTGAGCTATGGCTGATTTACCTCCTGTTTGATGGTGCCTACATAGTTCTGAGCCAATTCCATTTGGAGGAGCCAGTGGTATTACATCAATGATCTTCATAGTTCTCTGTAAGGGGGGGCATTCTTACCACTACTGTAAAAAAAAGCATCGTTCCCACTGACCCCCAATGAATGGGTTTTATCAGGGGTTGAGAAAGGCTGCCTTAGACCATCCTTTCAATGGACATCGCTAAGTCTACTAGACTCCTTTCCTCCTGGCAACAGATTTTTGGCAGAAAAAAACGATTAAAAACTTGTGCAACGTGTTTAGGTGTTTCAAACACTAGGGCAATAATTCATTTAATTGACCATAATAATAATTTATTAAATGAACGCCATCATCCTTAGGTGCATTTACACGTCAATTTTTTCTGGCAAAACTCTGCTTCTCCTGGACGCATTGGCTGTAAGTTTTTTCTGCCTCTAGGAACAGCAGGAAAAAAACACCTAGAGTGAACCAGGCCTAAATGTTTTTGATTTTTTTTTTTATAATACAATAAGGCAGCACAGCTCAAAGATGATATGCCATTAGCAGTACTGTACAAATACAGAGATCAAGCGTTAGCTAATTGTAGGGAGCTAAAATCAGACGGATTACTATGTGTTACTGCCCTCCACTCATCCTTGTTACCCTTTGTGCTGCTCATTGAATAAACTAGAAAATGCATTAAACCAAATTGGATTTGCAGGAGATATTTGAACATTCTCTGACTGGTCTGTTGGTTGCCATGGAAATATTACTCTAGCCAAGGGAAGGCTGCTTGACAGTAGTATAACCTTGGGGGGAGTAAAGGGGATTGGGTGGGAGCATGGATTATTCATAAAGAAAGGTAATCAATATGGATATCTATATAGTGACTGTGTGCAAAGTATTACACTCAAATAGAAATATTTAACCACTTTAATACTGGGCCTATTCTGGCACTTCTCTCTATGTAAAAATCATAATTGTTTTGATAGAAAATCACTCAGAACCCCCAAACATTATATACTGTATGTCTTTTTTTAGCAGACAGAATAAAATGGGGATTCCAGATCGTACGATTTTTGTTTAATCAGTACAGCTGTCGTTTGAAAATGCAATACAAATGCATTACAACACAAGATTCAATCATCCCATCATGCCATGAATAAGAACTAATGTTTTTTTCTCCAATAAAAAAAGGAGAATAAATGACATAAAAAAAAAGGCTAATTTTATCCTTTTTCAGTCCATTGAGCGCTGTCCACTGGTTTGTTGTTTTCCATGTTACATTTTCCACATTATTGTCCTTGGTTGCTTCACACTCATTTTTAATCCACATATTCTTGTTCAATATTTTTATTGAAGCTTTACAGATATTACAATAATAAAGTGAACTTCATCAGGTATACAGTAGGACCACTTAAAAAGTTATGCTATGAAATTCAAATGACAAGTTAAAAATAGACAACATATGTAACCAATGTGAGCAGATCCAGAAGCTAAACTTGAGGTATGGCGCATTCTTAAACATCCCCTTTGATCCACATATTCTAGCGCTTGAGGTTCACTGTTTCGTCTTCCTAGACAATGATGACAACACAGGCCTGGGCTGTGCAGTGTCACATTGATACACATTGTTCACATGTGTATCCAGGTGCTTGACTCAGAATGGAGAGTGAGAGAAACACTGGCTGCAGCTGCTGCCCTGCAGTGCTGAACTTAACAGCTGTATGAGCAAAAGGAGGGAGCTGTTCAGTAGGAAGAGTTTGATAGACTGAGTTAGGCAGCAATGCATTGTGGGAACTATAGTCCAGAAGAGAGATATTATACTGTAATCAAGCACTTTTGAATTGCATTACTCAGAGAAATATTGCCAGAAGGCAGTGAAAAAACTGCATTTTCTCAGGCTGTACAATACACTGCTTCCTTTTTTCCATGAGGGAGACCAGAGAGCACACATTGCTGTCGAATGTGTGTTATCACTGCTGCAAAATGGTGGCCTGCGCAGAATCCAAAGTGCTGAGTCCAGGTGTGCAGACAGCCAGGGTGACCTGGGTGCAGAGCAAAGAGTGGATTAATCGCTGCGTGTGACCAGATGGTGAGATGAAATATTATTGGGACTTGGGAGCTACAGCCGTGGGGATTTACGATCTGCTGGAGAGATAGACTAAATCCTTTAGGAATTGCTATTCATTTTTTTATTTCAAAATGCTCTGCTAAAATGACATTCGTACAATTTAAATACATTTTAATGGCTCCTAAAAACGCAGCATGGTTCTGCCGTGATTGTCACACGCTAAATCATGCTGCAATGCTTGACGGCGGTTTTCCCTGCAAACACCTTGTTTAAACTGGCAGCTGAGGGAGGGTAAAACAGGTGTTGGCAGCCATGTTGGTACACATCCCTGCTATGATGATGTAACATGTGGGCATTTGGCAGACAGGACTTTTAGCAAACTCACTCCATTGAAGCGCACAGGACCACTCCCACAACTGCGTTTAATGCAGGCAATTGCAGCACAGTGCTCTGGCCTCTCAGTGGTTACATCAGTCATCCAGGAGGTGACATAACACCTCTGAGCTGCCTGTCAACTGTCTCAAAAAAAGCAGTCAACGATTAATTACTTTTATAGGGGACTGTAAAACAGCCGCACATGCAAACCCCAACACAAATTTTCACTGTACAGCAACTGCTTCAATATGTACCAAGATGGCTACGAGCCACATTAACTTGGCAATGGGGTAAATGGTAAAACTGTGACACAACTGCCTGTCTTTGCGACACCTCGTCCAATTCATAGAAAATAACTGGATTTTTGGTGGGGTGGGCCACATATCAAAGATCTAGAGTATTTTATCCTCGACTTCTCAAAAGCTGTTTTACATGCAAAAGTGGGAGCAAGATTTAGAAACCAGCTTGGCAGTAGAAGAGTGGAGCAAAATGGTACAATGTTCATCCAAATCATATATTAACACCTCGTTGATAGAGGCAAACTATAAAATATTGATGCAATAGTACATGTTCCTGGCAAGGGTAGCAGCCTATGTCCCCGGGGGCCTCCCTGCAGCGCTTCAGAGGATGTAACATGGACGGCACCGTGTTTCGTGAGATGTTTAACATTTGGGATTTTTTTAACCTTGTTTTAAACTTCTCCACAACTTTATCCCTGACCTGTCTGGTGTGTTCCTTGGCCTTCATGATGCTGCTTGTTCACCAAGGTTCTCTAAAAACTATCAGGGCTTCACAGAACAGCTGCATTTATACTGAGATTAAATGATACACAGGTGGACTCCATTTACTAATCAGGTGACTTCTAAAATAATTGGTTCCACTAGATTTTAGTTAGGTGTATTAGGGGGCTGAATACAAATGCATGCCACACCTTTCACATATTTATTTGTAAATAATTTGAAAACCGTTTATTATTTTTCCTTTCACTCCATAATTATGTCACTTTGTGTTGGTATATCACATAAAATCCCAATAAAATAAATTTACGGTTTTGGTTGTAACATACAAAAATGTGGAACATTTCAAGGGGTGTGAATACTTTTTCAAGGCACTGTATCAATTGTATTGGAGCACATTGAGCACCTTTGAAATTAGCATTAACATAACTGGCGATAGCGATAGCAGATTAACCCTTTACAGGGCAATGTTAGTGCAGGCAGCTAAAAAGCACATACCATAGCGCGGGATCCATTACCCTATATAGTTTATTAACTACTTCAGACCCGCGCTACCGTCAAATGACGGCAACAGCGCAGGTCTGAATATCCAACATGCCGTCTTTTGACGGCCGCCCCTTTGGGTGTTCCCAGCGTGCGCAGGGAAGCCCTGTGTTGTCCGTGTCCCTTGGACACGGCCAATCACAGATCGCGGCGAACGGCCAGTCAGAGTGCCCTAAACTGAGAAAAAAAAATGTGTTTTTTTTTTAAATTGGGATATTTATTATAGCAACAAGTAAAAAATATTGTATTTTTCTTCAAAATTTACGCTCTTTTTTGTTTATAGCGCAAAAAATAAAAACCGCACAGGCGATCAAATACCACCAAAAGAAAGCTCTACTTGTGGGGAAAAAAAGGACGTAAATTTTGTTTGGGAGCCACGTCGCACGACCGCGCAATTGTCAGTTTAAGCAACGCAGTGCCGGAAGCTGAAATTTCACCTGGGCAGGAGGGGGGTGTATGTGCCCAGTAAGCAAGTGGTTAATATCAACAATTTATTTTTACTGTATTCCAAAGTCTGTTTTTGGGTGGTGCGCTGGGATCTTGGCCTGCAATTAATTGGCAAGAGTGACTGCAGAGTCACTCCGATCAAAAGGAGCAGGAACTCAAAAACATGTGTAAAAAGACAGCCAGGCAGACAAACGAATTAATTAATGCACAGGGTAGTTCAAAATCAGAACCGTATCCCTATGCTGAGGCCCCCACCTCAATTAAGAGGTGTGGTTCACCTGTTAGGAGCAGGAGCCTAAGGCCTCATTTCCACTGGCGTTTTTACAGCCACTTTTCTGAGCGTTTTTTGCAGCTTAAAAACGCCTGTCCATGTTAGTCTATGGCATCATGCCCACCATGACGTTTTTGAGCTGTAGATAGCTAAGCTGCAAAAAAAACGAGGGGCCAGTGCGTTCTGAAGCTCCAGCAATAGAGCTGTAAAAACGCCAGACATAAAAAAACGCTTAAAAACGCGCATAAACGCGCAAAAACGCGCACAAATGCTCAAAAACGCTCAAAAACTCGGCCGCAGCGTTTTTAAAGCTCCAGCTCCAAAAAAAATAAATTTTTTATTTTTTTTTTCTAAAATAAACATGGACAGGCGTTTTTAAGCTGTAAAAAACGTGGCTGTAAAAACGTCAGTGGAAATGAGGCCTAATAGTTACTGAATGAAAGATTATGCTCTCTCCTCCCTTCAAAAACAGCTTGATGTTGGCGGAAGGCAGAGGGAGCTTACTGGAAACACACCTCAGTTTCAATGTGGCCTTGCTGGGGAATGAGGGCAGAATGGCCTTGTCGCTTTCTCCCCTAGTCATGTGACATACCTCGTGATCTAAAATGGGAAGAAGTAGAAGCTGCCTTCATTCCTGGAGGGCGCAACGCTGAGAGACTAAGGTGTAAACTGTGAGTACACAGAGGGTAGGGGGGCACCTAAGCCATCAACCTCCTTTCTCCTCAGAACACCCCCAAGAGCCCCTTACCCTCCCTCACCCCACAGATACCTTTCCATGCACTCCACAGAGCCCACATCCCAGCTCTCCTTCCCTCCTTCATCCCATGGAAATACTGAAATTTCCTTGTGTCTACAGAACAGGAGGTGAAGGGAATTTTCCCTAATGAGACACAAATGCAAATATCCTACCTATTTCTTGAAATAAGAAAATGTTTGGCTTTAGATGTACTTTAACCGCTTTTGGACCGCCCCCACCTACATGTACTACGGCAGGGCGACCTTTCAGCGTGAAATCAGGTACCTGTATGTCATCTTTATTTTCAGATCTGGGGCTCGCATGCGTGCTGCCGGCAACCCACTCCCACTGCGATTGGACACAGCAGGAGCCAATCAGCGGGTCTAGCATAATAGGGCAACAATCACTATATCGAATCATGGAATGCTCATCAGAACAGCCTGAAGTTGGGGACAGTGGCACCATGAGCCAGCTGCCACACGTCAGAACACTGCAAGGGGCAGCAATGTAGCTTGATGGGCAGGATGGGTTGGTAATGCATCAGATTGGCAGAATACCTATGCCATATGGATCCACCGCATGGCTCTACTACACCTTTAATGGCCACTGCTTGATCCCTTAATATTAGCCTAAATCTCTGCATTTTCTTGTTGCCTCTGGTGATGTTCCACTCTGCATCGGCTGGCTATTGGTGCCCCCGTGTCCGCCCCCAGCCTTTGCTGATAAGTGCCCTATTGGGTCCTGAGAAAGCCTTGACCTGGCTACTGGAAATTTACAGACTTTTACAAGCACCAATATCTTGCTGTATATAGAATCTATAAACTATTTTTGGTACCTATAGTAGGGCATATGGCTTTGATTTTGTCAACACCTGGATCTTGTGGAGGCAGTTCATGCCTATGTTTTATCTATGTATTTTAATGTTTTTGTATAAATATATTACATTTTATTATATTTCCTTTGTGTGGTCTCCCATATTAAGCCTATAAAGTCTGGTCTGTATAGGCAGTGCATGAATTGGTGCATGAATTGCAGAAAATTGTTGTGACACATATTTAAAGCCACAAAGAGTTAACAAGAGAAGCTGTTTCACTATTAACCTTCACTGTGAAGTGGGGGAAGGGTTGAGCCAACTGAGCTTGCTGAACATGAGCTTTATATAGGCGCTTGAGAGGGAAGGAAAATACTTGACGGCTGAAGTGAAAGCAAAAAAAAAAAAAGATTACATAAAAAGCTATGTTATTGCGTAAGTCACGCTATGCCTCTACCCCATGGAAGTAAATGATTGGGTTGTGCATGTCACACTTTTTCTGCTTAGATAATAAGATCCTTCAGTTATGGTGAATCCAGATAAGAAAGACAGCAAAACGTTACAACCTGACCATATACTAATAAATCTTATACTAGCAGACTGAATGTTGCTTCTAGGGTCATTTCTGGGTTTAAAAATTGCAATAATTAAAGATGACTGGGCTTTGCTAAGTTTGCTTAACGTCCACTTGACCGGACTTGACTTTGAGATTTTTTTCACATCCACGGTTTCTACTCTGAATCAAAAAATGGCAACATTTCAGGCCAAATTTTCACTAGGGATTTAAACGAAGGGTGGATGGGGAATAATTTCTACTAACACAAACACACAGGGCATGTCTTTTTGTGAACATACCATTAAAAATAGTATCCAGATGAAAACATGGGGGGAGGGGTATGATTTCTCAATGCAGGCTTTCATTTTTTACTTTTTGTTGCCAATTATTTTCTAGCTGTTACAGTGGTGAGATCAGGTTGCAGCTTTTTTTTTTCAAGCACTAGTGTTGGAATCATATCAAGAATGAAGTTGTTGATTATATGAGGAATACCATTAAAGAGAAAAAAAATCCCCATTTTTTATCTGAACTGGGCCTACCTTCATTACCAGTTGTAATCTTAATCTGAAAATAGGCCTAACAAAGGGTTAGCATTAGAAGCTTGCAGTCTTCCTTGTATGTTAGGCCTAGTTTACACTTGCAGCCAGTTGTGCTGTGTTTTTATTCCCCCCCCCCAAAACTGCAAAGGCAGCAATATGGGGTTATACACATGTTTGGCATCATGGAGCAGCAAAAATTACTTCCCCCCACACCCATTACCTTCCAGTAAACAGTGTCATGCCGCAACCATGTGAAGAGCACAAGGTTGCTTCAAGGTGGTGTGGAATTTTAGGGGATAAAATAGGACATAAGGAGGTGATGTGTAACCAAGACCATAATGACAGGTAGCTGAGCCCATCCTAAAGGCCCGTACACACGATACAAAAATGGGAAGTAACATTTTATCTGAACGATCTGCTGATTATTAGCATGGTGCTTTCGACAGCCGATTCCGATTTTTCGTATGACAAAAGCTGGATGTGCAAACTATAACATTTTAATTGTACGTGTACACAACATCCGATTTTCATTTAATAAGTATGGTTTTCGTCCGAAAAAAAACAGAGCAAGACTACGCGTGCTCAGAAACAAAAGAATGCATACAAAACTATTCAACACATTACGTCACTTCTGAAGTTGTATTCTGTTGTACGAGAATTTTTGTCTAGTGAGTAACCCCTTCACTTTCGATATGAGACTAGCATGCTACAAAAAACAGATGAACGTTCGTCTGAAAATCTGATTGTGTATACAAGGCTTAAACTGAAAGAATAGTATGAGTTTTAAAGCGGTTCTCCACGCTGGAATATTTTTTTTTTAATCCTGTAGCTTCTGACTTAATAAAGGGACACTTACATGGAAGGAATTCAGCGCCATCCTCACCCTGGCTAGTTCTTCACTGCTCTGTACTGTGCTTGTGTATGGTCCCACAGACTTCTGGGACCTGTGGCGTGTCTCAGACACGTCCTGCACCATTCTACGCATTAAGGTAAAAAAAAAAACTTCTTGGTGCAGCCCCCCCTTATATTTACCTGAGCCCTATCTCGAGCCAATGATATGCATGAGAGCAGCAGCTCTCCCGAGTCTCTTCCTCACTGGCTCACACAGCACCATTGGCTCCTTCGCGGCTTTCAATCACAGCCAAGGAGACAATGAGAGAAGAGTGGGGGCTGAGACACATTCTGTGTGTGAATTAATGTCCATATATAGAAGCGTGGCTCGGGAGTGAGCCTGCTCAAGTGCCCCCCAACGCATGCAAAACAAAATCAAAGAAATTCCTGGCTTAACTCACCAACCAGCCTGCTAACCAACCAAACTATCCTGTCTAACAGTATGCATTAAAAACACATTTTCTAACTTTAGCTTGTTCAGTTAAGCTTGGACAAAAAAAAAAACAAAAAAAAACTTGGAAGCTGATTGATTTCTATACAGAGCTGCACCAGGTTTTGCACTCTTCAATTTTAGTAAATCAATCGCACGGTGTTTTGAGCACACCCTAAGGTACACAGACAACAGCAAGCTATTAGAAGCAGTCTGTTATCTGGCAATCATGTAGCACACTTAAATATCAGCTACAGGCTTATTTAATAAGAAAGTGCTATGTACTAAAACAGTAATGCACTGTAGCAGGTGCTAACGCTTTTGGGATGTTCTATTGATTTTTTTTTTTTTTCCTTAATATTCTCTATCTCAATATTTACATGGTTACAACATAACCCATGTTATCGCATTAATATTTAACAGATGTGTACATTTTAACTGCATTATAACAAATAGGAGAATTACAATTTTACAATTTCCTAAATAAGAAGTTTAAAGAAAATCTCATCGAGGACCATTTTAAACAAAGCATAGAAAAGTTTTCTATAACAGAAGGAATTTAGATGTCACTTCTGATTTCTACCAGAATATAAGGAGTTTATTCCTATTAAAAAGGCGGTGGGTTGGGCCAGGCAAATCATTTCTCTTGGCCAACAGAATAAATTAACTTTTAGTGTTTTTTCATTTGCTTATCACAAATCTTAATCAAAAAGGCATTTGCAAGGGGTATTTCGTTTGTCGATAAATCAAGGACCTCAGAGGGAGGAATCAAATGCCTCCATTCTGGTTGCAGTTTATTATAATTTTTTCTGCAGCAGCAATTCCTAGTAGCCACCTAGCTGTACTGGGAAAAACGTGCAGTTTGTCTCTTTTTTTACCATTTATCTCCATCTAGTGGTTTTCTTAGCCTAAGTGCGCCCGGATGGGACTAGTTTTAGGTCCTGTAATTATGTGCTTCATATATATATATATTTTTTACCGGTAAACACTTTGGCCCAGATTCACATACAATTAGATTTGCGTAGAGTATCAGGCCGCGTACACACGAGGGGATATGTCCGCTGAAAACGGTCCGATGGACCGTTTCAGCAGACATCTCCGCTCGTGTGTATGGGCTAGCGGACAGATTTCTCCACCCGACAGATTTCAAAGCAAGCTTTGAAATCTATCCGGTGGGAATCTGTCCGCCCGACATGTCTGCTGGTTAGTACACTTACCAGCAGACATGTCGTCCCCCACCGCCGCCGCGCCGCTGCCGAATGGATTCGGCGCATGCGCGGAAGTGTTTTACTTCCTGGTGCGGTGACGTGGCGGTGACGCGGCGGCGTCAACGTCACCGCGCCGTCCGGCGGCGGGGAATTTGATCCGATGGTGTGTACACGCCATCGGATCAAACTCCCGATCGGACATATCCGATGGAAATGGTCCGCGGACCGTTTTCATCGGATATGTCCGATCGTGTGTATGGGGCCTCAGAAATACTCTATGCCGCCGTATTTCACCTGGCTCTACGTGGAATCCCGGTAGATTTTGTCCAGTAAACTACGGCAGCGTAGTGTATTTCTCCCGGCACAAGCCATCTACGCGAGTAAGGGGCGTGAAGCATTTAAAATAGGCGCGTTCCCGCTGCGATCGAACTGCGCATGCTCCGTTCAGAAATTTCCCGCCGTGCATCGTTACGTCATTCGTTGTTTGAATAGCGTCGTTTACGGACATTCCTATTCCCGAACGAGTTACGTAAAAAAAAAAATTTAATTCGACGCGGGAACGACGGCCATACTTAACATGGGCTACGCACCGTTAGACCAGCAAATAGCTGGTCTAACAGTACGTAGCAAAAAAATGACGTAAGCGATTGCAAAGACCACTCGTATCTTCGTGGATCGCCGTAAAAAGTCATTTGCATATCCCGACGCTGAAAACGACGCGGACTCCTCCAAGCGGCCGCAAAAATATGGCAGCGTAGATCCGAAGGCTTATGAAGACGTAAGCCTCTCGGATCGAAGCCCGAAGCCGCCGTATAATGTGAAAACGAGAATGATAAGGGAAAGGAAGGGGTGGACTAGGGAAATAGAGGGGATAAGAAAAAACAAGGGGATTGCACTCACATGGGCCACATCCGTATATGGAATCAAAATTGGAAAAACAATAACTGTGGAGAAGTATTGAGGGTCGGACTATCGAGGCCAAGGAAGTAGTATAAAAATATAGTTTTAATGTAGTTATAAAAATAAAACAAATAGAACATATATATAAAAATAGAAATGATACATATATACAGGTGAACCGCTCTATACACAAAAACCCAAAGTCGCCGATGCGCGTTTCGCCGTGAGGCTTCTTCAGGACGAATGTTTGAGGATTTTTGTAAGGAGATGTGTAACAATAGTTGTATGGCCGATGACTCTGCAACCAATGCAAGACAGGGCACACACCGCGATCGAGTATTCGATAGTGTGTAATATACTGGGTTCAGGAAGGTCTTCAGAGCTTCATATAGATCTGTTAATTGACAGTAAACAGATGTACACCCTGGGACACGGACGCCTGCACTAGTCAACCCCCTGATCGGCGGGCTCATACGTAGAAGCTTAAAAATCTACACTGACTGGTGGTCTGATACCCCTCGTGTATTTGAAGCTCAATACAACAATTTTTGGCTTTGTGTCCCAGTTGGCCCTATGGTCTCCTATCAAGGAATGAAGGCTGCTAACAGCACCATATTATAATTTCTCTTTTGAATGTTGGAAACACTCTTATTTTGACTTTACTGTCAATTAACAGATCTATATGAAGCCATTTGGAAATATATAGGAGTCGAAAAGTTGGTGGAGAGGTCACAAATGCCGACAATAGGTTTGAGAAACTGCATGAGGCAAATGAGATTTCTCCAGCTACAAGAGCTTGAATGTGGTAAGACGACGTCTAAAGGCATCCGGGGGTGGGAAGGAGCCGAGGTGGTAATGGACCAGCTGTAGCTTCTGCCAAAAAGAAGGTCCTGCATAGTTCGGGTTATCAGCAACTTGCTGTCTGGTGACACATCATCCAGGCAATATGAAATGCCGGGCCTGGTAAAGAGGCAAGTGGATTTAATTCCTGGAATCTTGAATCATGTAGGCCGGGGCTGAAGTTGGGGTTCCCTATTATGGGAGTAATTGGAGAAGGGTCCGGAGAAATGGAAGAAGATCCGACTTCTTTGGAGCACACGCTTCATGTTTCACCTACCGTCGGCAAATCTGTTTGGTACCACGGTACCGACTCCAACAAGATCCTGGCCAAATCTGTTCCACCTGCATCCAATGTTTGAGAGGTCTGGGTCGACACCATTCTAACACCCTAGTCACGAGGCATGCTGAGTGATACCGAGTGCTGAGTGATACAGATTAGCATCTGGCAAGGCCATACTCCCCATCAATTTTAGCAGTCGCAATATCGTCTAAGTTAAAGAAAGCTTCTGTGCCCACAAAGTGACAACAGACAGATTTACCGAACAAAGGACATGGAAAGCTAATCAGAAGGGGCTGAAGGGGGTAGAGCAAACGTGGCATGATGTTCAATTTAGACGATGTTGCATTGTCCAAACCATGAAAATGGGCTGTTCTGCCAAGACACAAGATCTTTTTGATAACGGTCAAAAGTGGGGGGAAAGTTTAGTGCAAAAATTTCCTCCACCCTGCTATGCAGGGATTGGATCGGCACATTCAGCACAGTGGTGTCGCTATGGGGGTGCAGGCAGCCAGCGAGGGGACACCATCAATGTGCGGTCAAGCCCCCCATCAGTGTAGTGGGACTGCGGGCTCTTTTCCCTGCTCAGTCCAGCAGAGAACTTGGCGTCGCTGTGTCAGGAGAAAGGCAAGCTGTGGGCTGTCAGAGGTTTCCCCTGCTCGCCTCCCCTTTCTCCTGTCAGGGAGAAGAGACGGCGGCTCTAACCAGGTTCCCCACTCAGCATTCTCCCATAACTGGAGAGCCAATCAAAGGAGACTAGTAGAGGAGAGCAGCATGCGACATGTAGTCCCAAAGATTGGCGGCCCCATTTTCCACAGGAAGGAGGTTACAGCTTGATCAAGAGAGAGATTGAGATACTGCAGCCTGGAAAAAAGCTGTGGGAGTGAGTGCTACAGGACAAAGAAAGAGGCGCGTGCTGGGCGGAAGCCAGAGAGAGCCATGCTGCCCAGTGCCACCAGAGAGAGCCACGTTGCCCAGTGCCACCAGAGAGCTACACTGCCCAGTGCCACCAGAGAGATCTACGTTGCTCAGCACCACCAGAGAGAGCTACGCTACCTAGTGCCACCAGAGAGAGTGCCACTGTACCCAGCGCCACCAGAGAGCCACGTTACCCAGCGCCACAGAAAGACTGAGCCACTGCCAGGGTACAGACATGCTACACTACTAAATAGAACCGCCCCCGGAGAACCAAGAGTGATTGATTGTTCTGCCGGAGTGATCACTGCTGTTGTTTCGTTGGGTCTGGTAAGAGGGCCCATCGGCCATTATCCATTACTTAACCTAGGGACTGTACTACGTCTGCAGTCTCCGACCATGATAATGTGATAATGACAATGTTAAAAAGGGGTGGTACATGGGCGACTCTAAAATGATGCACCCCCCCTGAAAAAAGTTCTGCGGACGCCCATGCTGCTAGGTAGAAATATTTCCAAACATTTTATGTGGGAAGCAGCACAAGAGGGGAAATCAGTCAAAAGAACGGCAGTCATAGAGGCTGACATGTAGACATTAAAGTGTTACTAAACCCAGGATCCTGCATTCACTATATCTGATCTTCCACAGAATAGAAATGCAATAGTTTTGGTAAATATAAATTGCTAAATACCTTTTCTCATCAGCAATAAATAGCAGTCTTGTGACTTGTATCAGTGTCTAGTTAAAGCTTGTAGAAGGAGTTTTCATTTTCCTTCGAACCTCTGTCTGGACAGTGCCGATTGGCCTTCTGCCAAATACACTCTCCCAAGAAGAAAAAAACTCTCTAGCAATATACACCAAACTGGGCATGTGCAGCCTGACTCCTAATGCTCTGTTCTATCAGGAGATGTGTTGGAGTCAGTTAAAGAGGAGGATCAGAGAAGACAGAAATCACACAGCCTTTATACACAATGCAGAGGATTAACCCCTTAGGTTTCACAGTGAGTATAACAAGCATGCTTTACCGCATATACAGACTGATTTTACTCTTGTGGGTTTAGTAACACTTAAAGCGGAAGTAAACCCATCGATTTAACAGTTTCAAAAAGCAGTTACATTTCCGGCATGCCGGGATTGCCAACTGTCACATTGGTTGTGCTCTCAACCAAACTGTCAAACCATTCAATGGCTGGTGTCATAACTGATCACATGTGCAGAACCACGGCAGTTGAAGATTAAACATAGGCCAAGATGGCAGCTTCCTTGGCTGAAAATGATAGAAGGGTTTACTTCCACTTTAAGGACCTGACTTCTGATATGTGACTCGGAAAAAAGATAAGACCTCTTAGGTCTTCAGTTCTGAGAGCAAGTTCCAAAGAGCTACCAGAGGGTTAGACAGGAAGAATATCAAATCATTGGTGTATGCTGCCACCTTTGGAGAAAACGTTGGGTCCAGATAAATGCCGGTACTGTCTGTCAGTACTGGATCCCTCTAGGACCCAGCGCACTCACCTGACACAGCCTTGGCTGGGAAACACTGATTGGCCAGCTCTCCTTTAAAACACCTGTGACTTCACCCAATCAGTGCTCGTGATAGAGTTACTCTGCTTGCCTTGTGTGATCCAGCCTGACCTGCTAATCTGTAAACTTTGTGTATGACCCAGCTTGTTTGACCCTGCTTGTTGCTTCCGATTTGGTACCTTTCGAACTCTGATTTATCCGTGTATGACCCGGCTTGCCTAGACCACGCTTTGCCTGACTCCTGTAAGCAACATCCATTGCAGCGGTGCACTACTAGCACCAGCAACACCACCAACATCCACACCTGCGGTGAACTACAAGTTCCAGCTTTCCTGTTCATCACAACACCTACTTCAGCAGTGAACTACAAGTGCCAGCTGTCCTGCTCATCTCAACCCTGCATCCGTGGTGAACTACAAGTCCCAGCGCTGACCTGCTTCTCAAGACCTGCTCATGGTATGTGCTCTCGTTATTGAACTATAGGCATATTAGCACACCTGAACTGTTGTCTGCTGCTAGCCTGATATGAAACCTGACATTATCACGAGCCATACATAAAAAGGGAAAACCCATCATGGATTCTGAGCAGGCTCAGATGTTTGCACAAGAACTTTGCAGTTTATCACATCAAGTTCAGCAAATGGCCACAGAGCTCACCAAGGTGCAATCCCCTACTACAACTGTTACAAAAACTTTATCTGAACCGAAAATTCCTTTGCCTGACCGTTTTTCTGGCGACCGTAAGGGATTCTGCAACTTTAAAAACAGCTGCAAATTATATTTCAAATTAAGGCCATCCTCTTCTGGCTCTGAAACTCAGAGAGTTCAGATCATTATCTCTCTGCTACAGGGTGACCCCCAGGCTTGGGCCTTTAACCTTGAATCAAACCATCCAGCCCTGCCAACTGTAGATGCCTTCTTTGAAGCCCTTGGATTGCTTTACGATGATCCAGATCGTATGGCTACTGCAGAATCAACCCTGCGTAACTTAAAGCAAGGAACCACCACAGCTAAAATGTACTGCTCAGAGTTTCGCAGGTGGGCCCCAGAATCTGGCTGGAATGATGCAGCTCTCCGCAGTCAGTTCAGAATAGGTCTTTCAGATGCAATTAACCACTTGACCACTGGGCACTTAAACCCCCTTCCTAACCAGACCAATTTTCAGCTTTCGGTGCTCTCACAATATGAATGACAATTACTCAGTCATACAACATTCTACCCATTTGAAATTTTTGTCCTTTTTTTTCACACAAATAGAGCTTTCTTTTGGTGGTATTTGATCACTTCTGGGTTTTTTATTTTTTGCGCTATAAAAGAAAAACGACTGAAAATTCTGTAAAAAAAAAAAAAACTTGTTTCTGTCATATTAGCAGGTTATTTCTCACACACAGCATATGCATACCACAAATTACACCCCAAAACACATTCTGCTATTCCTCCCGAGTATGGCGATACCCCATGTGTGAAAGCAGGGGAGGAGGACCGACTAGATAGAGACAGCAAAGCTGCTTGACACTAAACTGGTCTATACTGTATCGATCAATATGGGTTTGGTTGGGATCTTTTCACCGATACCCCATGTGTGAGACTTTTACACAGCGTGGCCACATACAGAGGCCCAACATGCAGGGAGCGCCATCAGGCGTTCTGGAACACCCAGGCCAATTCTGACATTTCTCGCCTACATGGAAAAATCATCATTTATTTGCTAGAAAATTACATAGAACCCCAAAACATTATATATGCTTTTTTAGCAAAGACCCTAGAGAATACAATGGCGGCCGTTACAACGTTTTATCTCGCACGGTATTTTCGCAGAAATTTATTGAACGCGTGTTTTAAAAAAAAAACTGTTTTGCGCTTAAAACAAAACAAAACAGTAAAGTTAGCCCGATTTTTTTTCAAAATGTGAAAGATGAAGTTACGCCGAGTAAATAGATACCCAACATGTCACACTTCAAAATTGCGCACACTCGTGGAATGGCGCCAAACCTCGCTACTTAAAAATCCCCATAGGCGGTATTGCAGAGTATCGCGCAGGGTATTGCAGAGTATTGGGGTATTGCAAAGTATCATGCAGGGTATTGGGGTATTGCCGAGTATTGGGGTATTGCAAAGTATCATGCAGAGTATTGGGGTATTGCCGAGTATTGGGGTATTGCCGAGTATTGGGGTATTGCCGAGTATTGGGGTATTGTTGAGTATTGGGGTATTGTTGAGTATTGGGGTATTGTTGAGTATTGGGGTATTGTTGAGTATTGGGGTATTGCCGAGTATTGGGGTATTGCAGAGTATCATGCAGAGTATTGGGGTATTGCCGAGTATTGGGGTATTGCCGAGTATTGGGGTATTGCAAAGTATCATGCAGAGTATTGGGGTATTGCCGAGTATTGGGGTATTGCCGAGTATTGGGGTATTGCCGAGTATTGGGGTATTGTTGAGTATTGGGGTATTGTTGAGTATTGGGGTATTGCCGAGTATTGGGGTATTGCAAAGTATCATGCAGAGTATTGGGGTATTGCCGAGTATTGGGGTATTGCCGAGTATTGGGGTATTGCAAAGTATCATGCAGAGTATTGGGGTATTGCCGAGTATTGGGGTATTGCCGAGTATTGGGGTATTGCCGAGTACTGGGGTATTGTTGAGTATTGTTGAGTATTGGGGTATTGTTGAGTACTGGGGCATTGCCGGGTACTGGGGCATTGCCGGGTACTGGGGTATTGCCGGGTACTGGGGTATTGTGGGGTACTGGGGTATTGTGGGGTACTGGGGTATTGTTGGGTACTGGGGTATTGTTGGGTACTGGGGTATTGTGGGGTATTGTTGGGTACTGGGGTATTGTGGGGTACTGGGGTATTGTGGGGTACTGTGGGGTACTGGGGTATTGTGGGGTATTGTTGGGTACTGGGGTATTGTGGGGTATTGTTGGGTACTGGGGTATTGTGGGGTATTGTTGGGTACTGGGGTATTGTGGGGTACTGGGGTATTGTGGGGTACTGGGGTATTGTGGGGTATTGTTGGGTACTGGGGTATTGTGGGGTATTGTGGGGTACTGGGGTATTGTGGGGTATTGTTGGGTACTGGGGTATTGTGGGGTACTGGGGGATTGCTGGGTACTGGGGATTGCAGGGTACTAGGGGATTGCAGAGCTGGGATGTTTTGAGGGATGGCTGGATCTGTGACTGCATTTGTCACAGATCCAGCCACAGCTCAGCTGCTGACACCCCGCTCCCCCCCCTCTCCTCGCACACTGTACAGAGAGGAGAGCGAGGAGAGGGAGGAACCGGCGTCATCAAATGACGCCGGTTTGTTTACAAGTGATCGCGCCGTCATTCGACGGCGCGATCACGTGGTAAACGGCCGCTATCAGCGGCAATTTACCGTGATCCGTGATGCGCCGGGTCTTCTAGACCCGGCGAGCACGGACACTTTCGCGAGCGCGTCCCAGGGGACGCGCAATCGCGGAAGTGCACGAGGACGTCCCAGGGACGTCGTGTCAAAGCAACTCCACCGCGCCGTAGCAGTAAAATGCTTATGGCGCGGTGGGGAAGTGGTTAAGGATGCTCTGGTCAACTTCTCCTATCCAGCCTCACTGGAGGAAGCTATGTGTCTAGCCATTAGAATTGATCGCCGTCAGCGAGAGAGGGGGCGAGAAAAAAATATGGCTGTGGCAAACTGTATACCTCCCTTACCACCTGACCATCCCACCTCCAGTGCCAGTGCTGTGGAAGAACCTATGCAGTTAGGCTCCACCCGGCTATCTGCCCAGGAACACACACGCCGGCGTAATATGGGACTTTGCATTGTGTTGTGGCCTCAGGGGTCACATGCTCCGTTCGTGCCCTACACGTCCGGGAAACTCCAGGACCTAGGTGATTATGGGGAGGTCACATTAGGTCTGCTTTCTTCTCCCCAGGGGGACAGTCGTATACTTCTACCCAGTGTTATTCACTTTGGGACAGGGACTCATGAACTGCTGGCCTTGGTAGATTCTGGAGCTGCTGAGAATTTTATTGATAAGACTCTGATTACCTCCTTGTCCCTGGAAACTCATACACTAAATTGCCCAGTCCGCCTAATTTCTGTGGATAACCGGCCTCTCTCACAAGACCTTGTGCTTCAGTCCACTAATCCCTTCCAGTTACAATTGGGGGCCCTGCACTGGGAGAAGATTTCATGTCTTGTCATTGACTCTCCATCCACTCCTTTGATCCTAGGCCTTCCTTGGCTTCAGAAGCACAATCCTGTAATTGACTGGAGAACAGGAAATATTCTGGCTTGGTCCAATCAGTGTAAAGAAAGTTGCATCCAGCACCCTGTTCGACTTGCTACTTGTCAAGTGGGAATGGAACAGATTCCGCTTTGTTATAAGGACTTTCAGGATGTGTTTTCTAAAGGGAGTGCTGACACCTTACCACCTCATCGCAGTTATGACTGTCCCATTGACCTTTTGCCTGACACTACACCTCCGCGAGGGAGAGTCTTTCCATTGTCCGAACCAGAGAACCTTGCTTTGCAAGAATACATCCAGGAAAACCTAGCTAAAAGTTTCATCCGTCCCTCTACTTCTCCCGCAGGTGCAGGTTGCTTCTTTGTCCCAAAGGACGACGGGGGTCTAAGACTAATGCCGCGTACACACGGTCGTTTTTTGCGATGAAAAAAAACGACGTTTTCTGTGAAGTAAAAAACGACGTTTTTGAAACGTCACTTTTGAAAGACAATTTTGCATACACACCATCGTTTTTTCACAAAAAGCAAGGTTACGTTCACCACTCTTTTCCATTGAAGCTCGCTTCATAACTAGCTTCTGGGCATGCGCAGGTTGAAAAACGTCGTTTTAAACGACGTTTTTGCTACAGACGGTGACTTTTTGTGAAACAAAAAACGACGTTTTGAAAAACGACACAAAAAATTCAAACATGTTGGAATTTTTTTTTGGTCGTTTTTTTGACAAAAGACAAAAAACGACGTTTTGCCCACACACGATCAATTTAAATGACGTTTTAAAAAACGTCGTTTTTTTTCATCGCAAAAAACGACCGTGTGTACACGGCATAAGTGTTGACTACAGAGGTCTAAATAAAATAACCGTTCCCAATCGGTACCCTCTCCCTCTCATCACAGATTTGTTCTCCCAAATCCAGGGAGCAAAGATTTTCTCCAAACTAGACCTAAGGGGAGCCTATAATCTAGTGTGCATCCGTGAAGGAGATGAGTGGAAGACGGCCTTTAACACCAAGGATGGCCACTACGAATGTCTTGTCATGCCTTTCGCTCTCAGGAATGCACCAGCTGTCTTTCAAAACTTTATGAATGACATTTTCCGTGATCTGTTGGGTCGCTTTATGCTTGTGTACTTGGATGATATTTTGATATATTCTCCCAATCTTGAAACGCATCAGAGGCACGTCCGCTCAGTGTTGGCCCGATTAAAGGCTCATTCCCTTTTTGTTAAGCCTGAAAAATGTTCATTTCATGTCAAACAAGTACCTTTCCTGGGCTACCTAATCTCTGACACAGGCCTAACCATGGATCCAGCCAAGATTCAGGCCATTCTAGACTGGGCATCACCTTCAGACCTGAAAGCAGTTCAGCGCTTCCTGGGCTTTGCAAATTTCTATCGGAAATTCATTAAGAATTTAGCCACCATTGCACATCCCATCACCTCTCTCACCAGGAAGTCTCAGGCTAAGTTTAAATGGACTACTGAAGCCCAGACAGCCTTCACTCAGTTGAAGAATGCCTTTACCTCTGCACCAATTCTACGCCATCCTGTTCCTGAGCTGCCTTTTATTGTGGAGGTAGATGCATCCGAAGAAGGGGTGGGGGCGCTTCTGTCACAAAAGGACCCTGTAACTGCTGCCATCCACCCCTGCGCCTTTCTGTCCCGTAAATATTCCCCAGCAGAGCGCAACTATGATATAGGCAACAGAGAACTGTTAGCCATAAAGCTAGCTTTGGAGGAATGGAGACATTGGCTGGAGGGAGCTCGCTATCCATTCATAATTCTGACTGACCACAAAAACCTTGAATACATCCGTTCTGCTAAAAGACTGAACTCACGTCAGGCCAGGTGGTCATTGTTCTTCTCCAGATTTGACTTTACAATTTCTTATTTACCAGGGCCAAAAATTTTTAAGGCCGATGCCTTGTCTCGCAGTTTTTTATCAGAATCCCCACCTCCGCTTCCTCCACAATCCATTATCTCTGAGGACAGGATTTTGGCTTTCACCCAGACTGACATCTCTGAGGCCTTGTTACCTGCACAGGCTGAAGCCCCCCCTTCCACTCCCTCTGGTATGCTTTTTGTGCCCTTGGCTCTTCGTTTGCATGTTTTGCAGCAGGTACATGCGTCAAAACCTGCAGCGCATCCAGGGTTTAGACAAACTTATGAGATTATCTCTCGCAACCTCTGGTGGCCATCGATTAGGCAGGATGTATTAGCCTTTGTCCAGGCTTGTGAGGTTTGTGCCAGAAGCAAGGGCAGTACCTCTAAGCCCTCCGGTCTTCTACGTCCTCTACCAATACCTACTTGTCCCTGGACCCATTTATCTATGGACTTTATCACTGACTTGCCTCCGTCCCAGGGATGTTCCACGATCTGGGTGGTGGTAGACAGGTTCAGTAAGATGGCCCACTTTGTTCCACTTCCGAAACTGCCGTCTGCTAGAGATCTGGCATCTTTATTCATTAAACATGTTTTCAGGCTCCATGGGGCACCAATTAACATTGTCTCAGACCGTGGCTCTCAGTTTATAGCCCAGTTTTGGAAGGCTCTTTGTTCTCAGCTAGAGATTAAGTTATCATATTCTTCAGCCTATCATCCCGAGACAAATGGCCAAACAGAAAGAACTAATTAGACTTTAGAGAAGATGGTACGTTGTCTGATGGCAAATGATGAGGTGGAGTGGGTCGACAGCCTTCCATGGGCAGAGTTTGCCTTTAATAATTGTGCCAGCTCTTCTACAGGGACCTCTCCCTTCTTCTGTGTTTACAGGTTGCATCCTCGTGTGTGCTCCTTTGATCTTCCACCCTCTGATGTTCCAGATGCCAACACCACGATTGAAAATTTCTCCAAAATCTGGTCTGATGTCAATCGTGCTATTTCTCGTTCGGTGCAGGCTTTTAAGAAAACGGCTGATAAGAGGCGCTCAAAGGCCCCTGGATATAAAGTTGGTGACAAAGTGTGGCTATCATCCAAGAATCTGTCCCTGCATGTTCCATCCAAAAAACTTGGCCCAAAATTCATCGGGCCATATGAGATTTTGGAGATTGTTAATCCTGTGTCCTATAGATTAAAACTCCCCCCGTCCATGAGCATTCCTAATGTCTTCCATGTTTCTTTGTTGAAACCTGTTCACTCTAGTCTCCAAGTAAATGAACCAGAACCTGTAGATGTGTCGGATAGCCAGGAATATGAAGTGGCATATATTCTTGACTCCAGACGAGTACGCAATTCCTTACAATATCTAGTTCATTGGAAAGGTTTTGGCCCAGAGGATCGATCCTGGATCCCAGCTCGCGATCTCCATGCTGATCGCCTTAAGAAGAAGTTCCATCTTCGATATCCAAGTAAGCCTGGGGTTGCAGGAGCAACCCCCGAGAAGGGGGGGGTACTGTCAGTACTGGATCCCTCTAGGACCCAGCGCACTCACCTGACACAGCCTTGTCTGGGAAACACTGATTGGCCAGCTCTCCTTTAAAACACCTGTGTTTTCACCCAATCAGTGCTCGTGATAGAGTTACTCTGCTTGCCTTGTGTGATCCAGCCTGACCTGCTAATCTGTAAACTTTGTGTATGACCCGGCTTGTTTGACCCTGCTTGTTGCTTCCGATTTGGTACCTTTCGAACTCTGATTTATCCGTGTATGACCCGGCTTGCCTAGACCACGCTTTGCCTGACTCCTGTAAGCAACATCCATTGCAGCGGTGCACTACTAGCACCAGCAACACCACCAACATCCACACCTGCAGTGAACTACAAGTTCCAGCTTTCCTGTTCATCACAACACCTACTTCAGCAGTGAACTACAAGTCCCAGCGCTGACCTGCTTCTCAAGACCTGCTCATGGTATGTGCTCTTGTTATTGAACTATAGGCATATTAGCACACCTGAACTGTTGTCTGCTGCTAGCCTGATATGAAACCTGACACTGTCTGACAGTAAAAACATCTCATGGGTCAAAATAAATTTCGAGGGAGACAGGGGACAACCCTACCGAGTCCCATTCCTAATCCCAAAAGAGGAAGAAAGGGGAGTCCAGTGCATCATCCATCGACCCAGACTGATATATCAGAGTCTCTGTCAAAAAGCCCCAGTCCACTCTACCAAATGCCTTTTTGGCATCAGTCGAAAAGAGCAGCATAAGTATTTTTAAAACGTGGGTGGCATGAATCAAGTTGATGGCCTTCATTTTGTTATCTTGGACTTCTCTTGTTGGTAAAAATCCCTCCTGGTCAGAATGGACCAACTTGGGGATCAATTCAATAAAGCGCATCGCAAAAACTTTAGTGAATAATTTAAGGTCGGTATTTAGAAGGGAAACCGGGCAATAATTTTGGCAATGGAGCAGATCTTTTCCCTCATTTGCAATCACCGTAATATGTGCACAAAGCATATCTTTTGGGTAGGCAGCCCCCGTGCCCACTACGTTGTAGGTAGAGAGAAAGTGTGGGATCAGCAGAGCCCCAAGGGATCTAGAATAGAGCGAAGAGTAGCCATCTGGCCCCTGGGGTCTAGACCTTTTTCATATGAGACATGGCAAAAGCAAACTCCTCAGCAGAGAGAGGTGCTTCCAAGGAGGCCAAGTCTTCATCCGAGAAGCGATGGGGGCCCAAATTGTGTAGGTACGCCAGTATGGCTGCAACCCTAGTGGGGTTGTGGGAAGAAGGCTCAGAACAGGGGAAGATTATAGAGCGAAGTATAATATCTTTAAAATATATCAGCAATTTATTTTGTCGCAGGGACCTTGTGTTGGGTTTCATCAAGAAGTTCAAGAAGAAATGTGCAAGCTTGATGAGCCCTAAGAGCGTGTGCCAAGAGCTTGCCACATTTATTGCTGTGTTTGTAGAAGGAACGTCTGCATTTGGCCAGCGTGTCTTTAGACCTATCCCCAAGCCCAGTTGGTATTTCAGAACCGTACAGTTTGTGAGGGATGTTCTGGCCATACATTTTTTGTGGACCAATTCTCTAATCTTCTCTAGGAAGTCTACGTGACCGATTGTGTCCCTATGTACAAGGAACACAGGTCGGTCTACTCTCTCCCTGACAGGATGTGGAGCTCTGTGTTTACACACAGAGCTCCACGTCCCTTCTCAGTTACTGGGCCATCGCGGCCGCTGGGCATGCGCACGGTGTTCCCAGTAACGCGACACGCCCCCCTAGCGGCTTTAAATGACAGGACGTCATATGACGTGCTGTCAGAACAATAGAGCATCAAATGACGGCGGGCGGGTGTTTAACACCCTTAATAACCAGACCAATTTTCAGCTTTTGGTGCTCTCACATTTTGAATGACAATAACTCAGTCATACAACACTAACCAAATGAAATTTTTGTCCTTTTTTTCCCACAAATAGAGCTTTCTTTCGGTGGTATTTGATCACCTCTGCGTTTTTTTTTTTTTGCTAGAAATGAAAAAAGAACAAAAAATTTGGTAAAAAAAAAGATTTTTTTTTCATTTCTATTATAAACTTTTGCAAAAAAGTAATTTTTCTTCATAAATTTGGCCTAAAATGTATACTGCTACATATCTTTTGTAAGAAAAATAATAATTTTTGGTTATTATTTAGTCTGGGTGAAAGTTATAGGGTCTACAAGCTATGGTACCAATTACTGAAAATGTATCAATTTGATCATACCTGATGTTCTGACAGCCTCTCCCATTTCTTGAGACCCTAAGAAGCCATAAAAGTACAAATACCCCCTAAATGACCCCTTTTTGGAAAGAAGACATTCCAAGGTATTTAGAAAGAGGCATTGTGAGTTTTTTGAAGTTGTCATTTTTTCCCACAATTCTTTGCAAAATCAAGATTTTTTAAATTTTGATTTTTTTTTCACAAAATTTTCATATTAGCGGATTATTTCTCACACACAGCATATGCATACCACAAATTACACCCCAAAACACATTATGCTATTCCTTCCGAGTATGGCGATACCACATGTGTGAGACTTCTACACAGCGTTGCCACATACAGAGGCCCAACATGCAGGGAGCATCAGGCGTTCTGGAACACCCAGACCAATTCTGACATTTCTCTCCTACATGTAAAAATCATAATTTATTTGCTAGAATTTTACATAGAACCCCAAAACATTATATATGCTTTTATAGCAAAGACCCTAGAGAATACAATGGCGGTCGTTGCAACTTTTTATCGCGCATTGTATTTGCACAGCAATTTACTAACGCGTTTTTTTTTAAGTTAGACCAATGTTTTTGCATAAGATGAAAGATGAAGTTACGCCAAGTAAATAGATACCCAAAATGTCACCCTTTCAAAATTGCACACGCTTGTGGAATGGCCCCAAACTTCGCTACTTAAAAATCCCCATAGGTGATGCTTTAAATATTTTTACTGGTTACATCTTTTTAACGCTCGCAGCGATACCTCACGTGTGGTTTGAACAACGTTTTCATATGTGGGCAGGACTTACACGGTCACTTCTGTATACGAGCACGCGGGAACAGGGGTGCGCTTTAAATCCTTTTTTTTTATTGTTCATTTTACTTTATTTTAGTTTGACACGTTTTCCCCCAAAAATAAATGTTTTGATTACTTTTATTCCTATTACAAGGAATGTAAACATCCCTTGTAATAGGAATATAGCATGACAGGTCCTCTTTACAGTGAGATATGGGGTCAATAACACTCCACATCTCACCTCTAGGCTGGAAAGCCTGAAAAAACAAAACAAAAAAAAACCCCCGATCCCGGCTTCGATTGCAGCGGTGAGTCGTAAGAAGCACCGGAGGGTGAAGGGAGGAAGGGATGTCCCTCAAGAGGCGGAACAGCCACCATGATCATTCTTATGGTGTAGGGAATCGCCGGCTGAAAAAGATGATATCTGAACGATGCCTGTAGCTGCACCCATCATTCAGATATCTCTGCACAAATTCAAGGATGTCATATGATGGCCGAAGGGCAGGAAGTGGTTAAAACGCATTTTGTTTTCCAGAGTATTGGGCGGGTTTTGCAGAGTATTGTGCGTGGGTTTTGCAGAGTATTGTGCGGGGGTATTGCAGAGTACTGGCAGGGGTATTACAGAGTATTGTTGTGCGGGGGTATTGCAGAGTATTGTTGTGCGGGGGTATTGCATAGTATTGTTGTGCGGGGGTATTGCAGAGTATTGTTGTGCGGTGGAATTGCAGAGTACTGGCAGGGGTATTGCAGAGAATTGTGGGGGGGTATTGCAGAGTATTGGGTAGGGGTATTGCAGAGTATTGCGCAGGGGGTAGGGGTATTACAGAGTATTGCACAGGGGTAGGGGTATTGCAGAGTATTGCGCAGGGGTAGGGGTATTGCAGAGTATTGCGCAGGGGTAGGGGTATTGCAGAGTATTGCGCAGGGATGGCTGAGCAGGGATGGCTGGATCTGTGACTGCAATAGTCACAGATCCAGCCACAGCGCTGCTGACACCCGAGCTCCCCCCTCTCACACAGTACCAATCAGTACAGAGAGAGGAGGGAGGAACCGGCGTCATCAAATGACAAAACAGCCGATATCAGCAGCAATTTACCGTGATGCGTGATTCAGGGGGCGCGCGGGTACGCGATTCTGGGAGGACGTCCTCCCAGAGTTAAGCAACCGCCTTGAAGCCGTATTTCGGTTATTAGGCGGTGATTAGGCGGTTAAGAAAAAAAAAGGGATATAGGTATAGCTATAGAGAGAGAGCGCAAGAGACTATACTTTCCTATCAGAATCAACATTTTCTATGGGATACTATACTACAAAAAATACTCCCACAAATGCGGGCCATTGATTGCATCCAAGAATTGTTAATTTGCACATACAAAAAGTATTTTTCTTAACAAATTTATTGAAGGCCATGTTGCAAAAATCAATAAACCCCAATGAAAGCCTTAGGAGCAAAGCTACATTTTAAAAAAAATCCTAAAAGAATTCAACTACAGGGAGTGCAGAATTATTAGGCAAATGAGTATTTTGACCACATCATCCTCTTTATGCATGTTGTCTTACTCCAAGCTGTATAGGCTCGAAAGCCTACTACCAATTAAGCATATTAGGTGATGTGCATCTCTGTAATGAGAAGGGGTGTGGTCTAATGACATCAACACCCTATATCAAGTGTGCATAATGATTGGTCAACTTCCTTTCCTTTGGCAAAATGGGTCAAAAGGAGGACTTGACAGGCTCAGAAAAGTCAAAAATAGTGAGATATCTTGCAGAGGGATGCAGCACTCTTAAAATTGCAAAGCTTCTGAAGCGTGATCATCGAACAATCAAGCGTTTCATTCAAAATAGTCAACAGGGTCGCAAGAAGCGTGTGGAAAAACCAAGGCGCAAAATAACTGCCCATGAACTGAGAAAAGTCAAGAGTGCAGCTGCCAAGATGCCACCAGTTTGGCCATATTTCAGAGCTGCAACATCACTGGAGTGCCCAAAAGCACAAGGTGTGCAATACTCAGAGACATGGCCAAGGTAAGAAAGGCTGAAAGACGACCACCACTGAACAAGACACACAAGCTGAAACGTCAAGACTGGGCCAAGAAATATCTCAAGACTGATTTTTCTAAGGTTTTATGGACTGATGAAATGAGAGTGAGTCTTGATGGGCCAGATGGATGGGCCCGTGGCTGGATCGGTAAAGGGCAGAGACCTCCAGTCCGACTCAGACGCCAGCAAGGTGGAGGTGGAGTACTGGTTTGGGCTGGTATCATCAAAGATGAGCTTGTGGGGCCTTTTCGGGTTGAGGATGGAGTCAAGCTCAACTCCCAGTCCTACTGCCAGTTTCTGGAAGACACCTTCTTCAAGCAGTGGTACAGGAAGAAATCTGCATCCTTCAAGAAAAACATGATTTTCATGCAGGACAATGCTCCACCACACGCGTCCAAGTACTCCACAGCGTGGCTGGCAAGAAAGGGTATAAAAGAAGAAAAACTAATGACATGGCCTCCTTGTTCACCTGATCTGAACCCCATTGAGAACCTGTGGTCCATCATCAAATGTGAGATTTACAAGGAGGGAAAACAGTACACCTCTCTGAACAGTGTCTGGGAGGCTGTGGTTCCTGCTGCACGCAATGTTGATGGTGAACAGATCAAAACACTGACAGAATCCATGGATGGCAGGCTTTTGAGTGTCCTTGCAAAGAAAGGTGGCTATATTGGTCACTGATTTGTTTTTGTTTTTGAATGTCAGAAATGTATATTTGTGAATGTTGAGATGTTATATTGGTTTCACTGGTAAAAATAAATAATTGAAATGGGTATATATTTGTTTTGTGTTAGGTTGCCTAATAATTATGCACAGTAATAGTCACCTGCACACACAGATATCCCCCTAAAATAGCTAAAACTAAAAACAAACTAAAAACTACTTCCAAAAATATTCAGCTTTGATATTTAATGAGTTTTTTGGGTTCATTGAGAACATGGTTGTTCAATAATAAAATGAATCCTCAAAAATACAACTTGCCTAATAATTCTGCACTCCCTGTACAGGCGAGTCTTCATTAAACAGGTGCCCAGCAGTTTGATTATAAAGGGGCTTACTTAAAGCGGATGG
The DNA here is from genome assembly GCA_029574335.1 of Rana kukunoris. Lineage (NCBI taxonomy): Eukaryota > Metazoa > Chordata > Amphibia > Anura > Ranidae > Rana > Rana kukunoris. The sequence continues at coordinate 117,835,581 of CM056054.1, forward strand.
TTCAGCAAAAAAACAATATTAAAAGCCAGCAGCAACAAATACTGCAGCTGCTGACTTTTAATATTAGGACACTTACCTGTCCTGGAGTCCAGCGGCGTCCGCAGCAGAGGACGAGCGATCGCTCGTCACCCTGCTGCTCCCCCCTCCATCCACGGTGAGGGAACCAGGAAGTGAAGCGTTGCGGCTTCACTGCCCGGTTCCCTACGGCGCATGCGCGAGTCGCGCTGCGCCCGGCGATTGGCTCCCGCTGTGTGCTGGGAGCTGAGAGTTCCCAGCACACAACGGGGGGGCGACGGGATGTCGCCAAAAAACCCGTCTTTTGCCCGAGACTGCGGGCCGGAAGTGGTTGCAGATACCTGTCTTCAGACAGGTATCTGCACCCCCCTCCCCCTGAAAGGTGTCAATTGTGACACCGGAGGGGGGGAGGGTTCCGATCAGCGGATCTTCACTTTAGGGTGGAGATCCGCTTTAAAGTAAACCCCTTCCCATTTCATGCTGTTAGCACTGGCACCACATGGAAGAGAAATGTCAGAAGTAGGGATGGGCAAATGGTTCGGCTGAGCATAAGTTCGGGCCAAACTTTCGCTGTTTGGGCGTTCGGCAAATAGCCAAACAAACGAGCCGTTTGACCGTTTGTTCGACCCCCCGAACTGACCACAATGCATTGCGGCGCTGAACAGTGCATTAGAAGCCCTAATTGACTGAAGCTGCCAGTTTAAATCCATATAGTTCTGCATGCGTTACTGCCAGTTTAACGCCATATCATTTTGCGTGCGTTACTGCCAGTTTAACGCCATATAGTTCTGTCCGTCACTGTACATTTGGTGCAATATATTGCAGTATATTATAGTGTGTGTGTAGTGTGAGTACTCAAGTTAAAAAGAACCAAACACCTGTTTACATTGATTAAAGTGCATCTACGTATAGATTTGAACTTCTTCTTTACATTTGCTTATAAGCACCGCCCCCTCCCTCCCAATAATGTATTGGACGACAACAAGGAGAGGTAGACATTCCCTTGGCACTGTAAGGGGGCCAGAAACAAATGTGTCCACAGGCAAAGGTGGACGTGGTGGTCCGTCCACAGGCAGGGCATCATTTCTTCTGTTTAGTGTGTTTGCCGTGCTATTCAGCCACAGCATGCAGAGGAGGTGGTGGACTGGATTACTAAACCTTCCTCATCCTCAGTCACACAAGCAGAGACAAGTGTGCTGTCTCCTGTTGTTGCCAGAGTCTATAAACCTGCCTCCTTGTCCACATCTATTTCTGCCATAGCCCCAACATCAGCTATTGAGGAATGAGCAGAGTTATTTGACCACAGCATCAGCTACTTGTTCCTTGATAATGCCCAGCCATTACTGGATTCAGATGTTGGTTCTGAGGTTGAGGATGACAGGAACACTGGTAGACAAATTCCTGCTTGCTCTGCAAAGACAGGCCCAGAGGTGGTTCACACCACGCCAGCTGGAGCCAAGAATGGTGGTGTCTGATAATGGCTCAAACCTCCTGTCCGCCTTTAGACAGGGAAAGTTGACATGTGTTGAAGATGTGTAGGCCCCATCGGTTACTTAACCACTTTAGCCCCGGACCATATTGCTGTCCAAAGACCAGAGCACTTTTTGTGATTCGGCACTGCGTCGCTTTAACTGACAATTGCGTAGTCGTGCAACGTGGCTCCCAAACAAAATTGGCGTCCTTTTTTTCCCACAAATAGAGCTTTCTTTTGGTGGTATTTGATCATCTCTGCGGTTTTTATTTTTTTGCGCTATAAACAAAAATAGAGCGACTATTTTGAAAAAAATGCAATATTTTTTACATTTTGCTATTATAAATATCACCAAAAAATATCTAAAAAAAACATTTTTTCCCCCAGTTTAGGCCGATACGTATTCTACATATTTTTCGGGAAAAAAAAACGCAATTAGCGTTTATTGATTGGTTTGCGCAAAATTTATAGCGTTTACAAAAAAGGGGGTAGTTTTATGGCATTTTTATTAATATTTTTTTTTTTACTAGTAATGGCGGCGATCAGCGTTTTTTTTTCGGTACTGCGATATTATGGCGGACACATCGGACACTTTTGACACATTTTTGGGACCATTGGCATTTTTATAGCGATCAATGCTATAAAAATGCATTGGATTACTATAAAAATGCCATTGGCAATAAAGGGGTTAACACTAGGGGGCGGGGAAGGGGTTAAGTGTGTTCCTATTTGTGTTCTAACTGTATGGGGGGGTGGCCTCACTAGGGGGAATCATTGATCTTCCGTTCATACATTGTATGAACGGAAGATCAGCGTTTCCCCCGCTGACAGGAACGAGCGCTGTGTGTTTACACTCACAGCTCTCGTTCCCCGCTCTCTAACGAACGAGCGCGCGTGCCCGGCGGCGATCGCGCCCGCCGGGCACGCACGCGGGACTCGGGGGCCGCGAAAGTCCCGACGTAGAGCTACGGGCTCTCGCCGAGGAGAGCCGACCTGCCGCCGTAAAACCACGGCGGCTGGTCGGCTAGTGGTTAACCTTCTGTTAAAAAAAAAAAAATGCTCAGAATCAAGTCGACGCATGCTTGGAAGCATTAAACTTCATTTTTTTCAGCACGTCGTTTTACGTCACCACGTTCTGACACGATCGGTTATTTAACTGATGGTGTGTAGGCACATCAGACCATCTGTCCGCTTCATCGGTTAACCGATGAGAACGGTCCTTTGGAGGCTTAAGGGTGCTGACAGATAGTCCTTTATCTACTCCCTTGTGCAAAAAGTCCAATATAAAAGGAGTTAAAAAAAATATATACCGGATTTTCTTTGCCAGGAAATAAAAGTTTTCCAAAAACTTTCCCATAGATTCTCCTTGTGACCAACTTGCGCCTTTCCAGGATAGTTTAAATAACCTTCTCTGAACACCCTCTCAACTGTAAGATGCGCCGTTCAGCCTCCAGGCCGTCAAATAGAAGGTCTGAGGGATTGGATGCAACACTGGTCTCTGATGGAGTAGATCCTTCCGATCTGGTAGGGGCCAGGGAAGATCCACAGAGAGGGCCTTCAGAGAGGAAAACCAACTCCCCCTGGGCCACCAGAGGGCAATCAGAACCACTTCTGCCGGATCCTAAATAATTTTCCGAACTACCAGAGGTAAGAGGGGAAAATTAGGGAAGGCTTAGGCCAGAGCGAAATCCCACGAAAAGAAGAAAGCATCAATCCCCAAGGACCCTTCCCATGCAGGAAGACCCCATCTCAGCACAATCTCCCAGAACGTGCCTTGATGCAGCTACCAACAGCTGGAACTGACACTCACTCTGCTCAGATAATCCGCCAGTGTATTCTCTGACCCCCTGATGTGGACTGCCCTGATCGAAGTGACATTGCTCTCTGCCCAGGACAGAATCTGCCGTGTTAGCATTAGAAGTGACTTTGAACGAGTGCCCCTTGCTTGTTCAGGTATGCCACCGTTGTGGCATTGTCAGAGAAAACTAATAGGTCTCTTGAATAGACCCTCTCTTGGAGAGCCAAGAGAGTTGTCCCCACAGCTAGTAGTTCCCTGAAATTTGAGCAGCGGCCTGCAGCCTCGGGGCAACCAGGCTCCCTGGGCCTGCCAGCCCTGAGAGTGTGCACCCTAGCCTCACAGTAACTTTTGGTTGGGTATTGCAGAGTATTGTGCAATACTCTGGAGCATGTTGCGCCCAGTTCTTCCCTCCCTGCAGGTGTTCCCGCTGCTCCCACCAGGAGAGATTGAGAAAATTCCCTCTTGGCAGCTGCACCAGCTGATCTAGAGAACCCTTCCTGCGATCCTTCGTGCGTTTCTCTTTCTCTATTAGGGGTCTGGAGTGTAATTGGGCCCAGAGCACCACTGGGATGGCTGCAGTCATTAACCCTAATAACTGCATGATACGCCGAAGAGAGGTCTGCGGGAGCAATTTGAAGACCTGCACAGAGAGAAGTTTCACAATTTTCTCCTCAGGAAGAAAACTCTTTTGGGCAACAGAGTCTATTAGATAACTCAGGAAAAGTATGCTCAGGGGAGGGCACCAGACAAGACTTCTGTTGGTTGACTTTCCACCCCAGTTTCTGAAAGGTCCGCAAAACCAACTGCAGATCCTGGATAAAAGACTGTCTCGGGCAAAGATCAAAAAATCGCCCAGATATGGGATGATCGATGCACTTTGCATCCGAAAAAAGGCCATGACTTCGGCCATGATTTTTGTAAAAATTGTAAATGTGCTACCGAGAGACCAAAAGGAAGGGCATTGAACTGCCAATGACTCTGCCCATTGTCCATGAGAATCGCAAATATGAGGAACCTTTGGTGACTTTGGCAGATTGGAACATGAAGATAAGTGTCCTTAAGATCCAGGGTTACAATGAAGACCTCTGGCCGCAATACATTTCTTACAGAATAAATGTTTTCCATCCAGAAACGTCTGTAGAGAATACATTTGTTCAGGATGGTTAAATTTATGATCATACGGAAGCCGCCGGAGGCTTTTTGAACCAGAAAGACATGGGAATAAAATATCCAGAATTTTTGATTTTCCGGAACAAGAGATATAACCCCCTCTATTTCCCACACTGAAATTAGATTCAACATGGCTTGCCTTCTCTTTTGGTCTCTCGGCAGATGGGTAAGAAAAAATGTCTGGGGGGGGGGGGGAGAGAGACTCTTGAATTCCAACCTGTAACCCCCTTTTAATGTCTGAAGAATAAAGGAATTGTCGGAAATCTCTGCCCATTCTTTGATGAAATGGGACAACCTTCCCCTTACCCCTATTCTGGCATCACTTTTCGGAGGCTGTTAAAAGACCACTTTTGTTTCGCTTGTTGGTTTTAAAATTAACTTTGTTCTGGAAACTGCAAACAGGCTTCTTATTCTGTGGCCTATTCTTTTGAGAATGGAACTGTTTACTCTTCTCAGAGAAATGAGCTAGGACCGCCACCAAGGAGTAACCGAATAAGAGCTTGCCTTCAAAGGGAATGCCGCAGAGTTTGTTTTTGGAGGTAAGGTCACCCTCCCAAGATTTAAGCCAGATAGCCAGTCTAGCTGAATTAATGAGAGCAGAAGACCTGGCTGCAGCCTTTACGGAGACTGCAGCTGCATCAGCCAAGAAGGCAACTGATTTGGCAAGGAGTGGGAGAGTCCCCCTAATCTCCTCTTTGAGGGTGTCGGATGAGCGAAGATCATCCAGATGCTGAACCCATACATCCAAATTCCTAGCCACACAGGTGGATGCTACAGCTGGACCCAATGAGAAAGCTGAAGCATCCCAGGACTTATGCAGCAAGGAGTCGGCCTTCATGTCCAGTGGCATCCAGCCTAGGACATTTAAAGAAAGTTTCCTCAAATTCAGACTGAAAAGGAAATCATCTTTTGTGCCCTCTAGACTGGAATAACCTCCTTTCAGGTTCCGTCCACTCTGAAAGAATCATATCCCTAAGTGACTGGTGCACTGTAAAAGTTCTTGATTTCCGCCCCTGTAGACCCCTATACATTTTCCTGTACAGATTGGGTTTGTTGTGGCATCGCAATCTGTTCCGAGTTATATAATGACTTTAAAAGTTTGTCAATATCTTCCACTGGGAAAAGATACTTGCTACCCACATTTTCCTCTGATGCGGAATCCCCATCAGATGAAGAGCTTGGGTTCTCACCTTCTTCCAGATCAGAAGTATAGTGTGAACTAATGGTCTCGGACACTAACAGAGGAAGGAGTCTAGCTGAGGCTGAAGGCTTTTGAGCTATGGAACTAGATGAGAAATGTCCCCGCCCTTGCTACTCTGTCATCAAAGGACCGGAAGGAGGCCACAACCTCTGTCATAGAAGACATTAACTATTTTAAAGAGGCAGTCTCTGAACTAGCTCTGGATAAAAAACAATCCTCACAAAATAGTTTTTTATAACTATCAGAAAGCCTGGCCCTAGAGTTCCCACATTTCTTCTTCACTGGTTTGGCCTAGAAAAAAAAAGCAGAAACAAGAACCATAAACAAAGAAGGTCCATACAAAAAAAGGTCCCCTGCTGTAGAACCACAGACCAGGGCTTACCTTGGGGGTAGTATGGGACCCCGGAGGCTGCCGCTGGTTCAATCCGAGCGGGTGCTCCATCCTGAGACCTGCCACAAGCTCCATAAGGCGAGTGGAGATCGGCAAGAGAGACAGGCTACGGTCGTCCTGCTAAAAAGCGCCCGTCCCTGTTTCAGGAGACTGTTCCCCCAGGCAGCATGTCCTCAGTGTATCACGCCGTGTTTCCTTATAAACACGGCACCCGAAAGTGCGCCACGTGACTTCCAATTACGGCGCCATCTTGCCGCATCACCGGAAGTCCTTGGACGTCATCTCTGTACACCTCGGCGAAGCACGAGGATGACAAGTTTCCACACAGGCAGAGCTGGGGGAAAAAATTGAAGGAAGGAAGTTGCCATCACTTTTACCACCAGGTAAGCAAGTACCTCCTAATAGGGAACCCTTCTGGACAGAAAGTACAGGGACTAAAAACCCAGGACTTGGCCACAACCAGTCCTGGATGATGCCAGAGAAGGGTGTCCACCAACCACAGTTATCAGACCCAAGAAAAACAAAAAACGTGCTCCTGCAGGGTCTGAAAACACAAAAAACTGAGGGCCAGAGGAAAGGGAGGGGCCTTTTAAATTGTATCCGATTTGTGTTTCCTGTAGAGGGCGGAGCCAATCATCTCTCAAGTAGCTGTCCTGAAAGGTGAGGGGGGAGCGTTGGAGAAGTTGTCTGCCCAAGTGAGGCATTTTGGAATTTTTTTTAGTCCTCGCCGCCCAGGGCCGTCAGCTTCCACATCCCATGGTAGACAATTACCTCGGGACCAAAACAGAGATACAGAGCTTTCCAGCTGGCGATCCACTGACTTACTGGGTCATGAGTATATACCACTGGCCAGAACTTGCCCAGTATGCTATGGAGTTGTTGGGCTGCCCTGCATCCAGCATGCTTTCAGAACAGGCACTCAGTGCTGCAGGAGGTTTCGTTACTGACCATTCGACTTTTATAAAAATGAATCAGTCCTAGATTACCAGCTATGAAGCCCCTGATGCCGATTTCACTGAATAAGTATTTTTGGGATATGAACTTAGATGCTGTCTAGCTTTGAAGGTGTTCAATCATTTCATCTGGAAGAATGTTTTTGGTATAGGTTTCATGGGCACAATTAACAACCAAAGACCAATTTTTCTTTCATCAAGATTATGTCTATAGGGTTACAGTGTGAAGGCCCCACTGACACCCAAAGACCAATTTTTCTGCACCTGTTTAATAGGTGCATATCACTGCAATTTATTACAGCAAGGCCAATTTTTGCTTTCATAAAGACTACCTTTATAGGGTTTTGGTGGGAAGGCGCCACCGACACCCAAGGACCAATTTTAAAGTGTAAATTTTATTGTACATGGTCACAGCATAGTACAGCAACATATTACAGTACATATTCCAATACCTTGTATGTCAAAAGGGATTCCAAACAAACTCAATATCATAGATTTACGACATGTACAGTCCATCAGGCAAAAAAAACAATTACCTCTCTTTATACAAATATTAACAGAACAAACAAAGGAAAAAAAAAGAAGGGAGCTTTGGCGCTTTCTGGCCTAACATTCTTCCCCCACAAGTAATTACAGTTCCAACCTATCCATGTATTGCCACTACACCTCCACTTCTCCGAGACCTTCTCAATCCAATCCGCCCAGATCTTCTCAAATTTTTTAGGACAACCTCTAGCCGTGTGTCAATTTGTACATAGGTTTCAACCAACCTTGCAGAGATGGTGGCAATGGATTCCGCCAGTTAATGGCCAGGGCCTTCTTAGCATAGCAAAACAGTACCCTCAAATGTTTTCTGTGATGTGGATATATCCTCCTCCAGATCACCCAAAAGGCATCTAGCCGGGGAGCATATATTAGGGAGTCCCAAGTTATCCTCTAAAAACGTCAGTATCTCTCCACCCAGGGGCACTGCCACACCATATGAAAAAAATTGCCCTCTGCTGCCTGACAACGGGGGCATTCAGATGAGTCCCTCCTACCCATTCTATGTAATGTTTTGGGAGTGTAATATATTCTATGCAAGGTAATTAAACTGCGTTAATTTGTCCCTAGCTGAAATCGAGGGTACCATTGATTCCAGGGCTTCCTGCCATTGTGCCAACATCCTCTCCATTCTGGGGGAGGAAGAAGTCAACAACATAAAATAGTATTTAGAAATCATTTGCGAATGCCCAAAGACCAATCTTAACGCACCCAGTACTTCTATCCAAAGTCAAAGTGACACCAGAATGTATCCAACAAATCTTTAATCTTGTTCCCAGTGCACTACATTGTGGCCTCATCATACACACTGGCTCCCCAGCTGTTGCTGAGCTAAATAAAAGACAGCTTGCAGGAAAAATTTCAATTTTTTTGGCTTTATAAATTCAATTAATGCTGCAACAGATTTTAGACATGGTACAGATCTGCCACTTTACAGTTAGACTAAGGGCACCCCCCATGCACTATATTGGAAGGAATTTTTCTTTTTTAGGCTTTCAAAAAAAAAATCACTGCTAGTTTAAAAATTTCGTTTTTCACAAACTTTGCTTTTATTGATACATGTCCCCCAGGGCAGGACCCGGACCCCTAGAACCATTGTTTGCCCAATTACTTGAATTTAAGCCTTCAAAATAGGCACTTTTGATTTTTGACATTCAAGTCCCATTGACTTTAATGGGGTTCGATATTGTGGTTCGAACTGTCACAGTGTTTGGAAGTTCTGGTGCAAACCTAACTGGGGTCCGTTCGGCCCATCCTTGGGTCCGTTCGGCCTGAGAAAGAAAATAATTTCTTAACACAAGAAAGGTAAACCATGTACATGTATCCTATCACAATTTGGATTAGGATCAAGGATGGGCAGCGTTATCATAATGGGGGATTTTAATTATCCAGACAGACTGGGCGGAGGGAACCACGCATTTGGCTACGGCTCGCCAGTTCCTAAATGTCTTGCAGGAAAATTTCATGGGTCAGATGGTAGACGCAGCAACTAGAAATAAAACTTTACTAGATCTACTGATTACCAACACTACAGACTTGATCACGGATGTGGAAATATGGGGCAATTTATAAAAACAGCGATCACAGGTCAATTGGCTTCAGTATAAATCACACAAAATAGGAAACATAAGGGAAACGGACACTGAATTTCAAAAGAACCAACTTCTCTAAACTACGAACCTTGCTAAAAGGTATAAATAAGGGATAAAATCTTAGAAACAAAGAACATGGAGGAGAGATGGGTTTGCTTTAAAAGCATATTAAATATAGGCATTAGCCAGTGCATCCCATTGGGCAATAAGTTTAATAGAGCGAACAAAAGTCCAGGATGGCATAACTCCAATGTAAAAATGGATATAAAAGCAAAAGAGAAGGCCTTCAAAAAATAAAGGTTGAGGGATCATCATTAGCATTTAGACTTTATAAAGAAATGGGTGCAATTAGGGTGGCTAAGATAGAACAGAGGATAGCAAAAAAATACCAAGAAATTCTTTAAGTATGTAAACCGTGAAAAAAGGAGGACAGACCATATTGGCCCCATAAAGAATGAAGAGAGACATCTGGTTACAAAGGATATGGGGAAATGGCAAAAGTATTGAATTCATTCTTCTCAGTATTCACAAGGGAATTGGGGGGGGGGGGGGCCTTCAGTAACCAAATATGCAGTGTTTATCCTCGTGACACATCACAGGAAGCACCCTCATGGCTAACAGAGGACAGAATTAGAATTATGCCACGTACACACGATCACTTTTTGTGATAAAAAAAATGAAATTTTTAAAAATGTCATTTAAAATGATCGTGTGTGGGCAAAACGTCATTTTATGTCTTCTGAAAAACGACCCAAAAAAAATTCGAACGTGCTCAAATTTTTTATGTCATTTTTTAAAAATGTAATTTTTTGTGTCATAAAAAATGATCATGCGTGGACAAAACGACATAAAAAATGACGTTTTAAACCCACACATGCCCAGAAGCAAGTTAGGAGACGGGAGGTAAAACTACCATTCATAATGCAGTAAGCACATTCATCACGCTGTAACAGACAAAGAAGCAGGAATCGTCTTTTACTAACAAGTAACCAGCTAAAAACAGCCTCAAGGCAAATAGAACTTCCCCTTTAGAGTGCCGTCGTTTTGTTCTTCATTTTCCAAAAATGGTGAGTACGCAACATCATTTTTGAAAATGAAGTTTGAAAAATGTCGTTTTTTTTCATGAAGAAAAATTAATTTTTTTTTCATCACAAAAAGTGATCGTGTGTACGAGGCATGCGACTTGGTAAACTTAACATTAAATAAATCACCGGGACTGGATGGCTTGCACCCGAGGGTACTCATTCAAGCAATTGTCAGACCATTGTTCCTAATTTTTACTGACAGTCTACTGAATGGACCGGTACCAGTGGATTGGAGAAAAGCCAATGTAGCACCAATATTTAAAAAGGGCCCAAAATACAACCCAGGGAATTACAGACCAGTTAGCCCAACATCAATAGTATGCACGCTCTTGAAGGGGATGATAAGGAACTATATACAAGATTTTAGTAATGAAAACGGTATCATCAGCAGTAATCAGCATGGATTCATGAAGAATCGTTCTTCCCAAATTAATCTTTAACCTTCTATGAGGAGGTGAGTTGCCATCTAGATAAAGGCCCGTAGACGTGGTGTATCAGAATTTTGCAAAGGCATTTGACACAGTCCCCCATAAACTACCACTTTTTTTTAGGACCGAGTACAAGTACCGATACTTTTTTTCATGTACTGGCCGATACCGATACTTTTTTTTTTAATGCAGCCACGTGTCCCCAAATGCTGCCATGTGCCTAGATGCAGCCATGTGTCCCCTAAGACAAAGCCAAGTCAATCCCCCCTCCCCTGCCGACATCTAGTTACTATGCGCTGGGGGAACACAACAGCTGTCATTTGCATTTGAATTGCTGTGTGTTCCCCCGCCACGCCTCATCATGTATAGCCCCTCCCCCTTGCCCGGGCACTTTGATAGACAGATCACCTATCCAATCCTGGGACGGGTGACCTGTCTATCAACGTTTCTGGGCAAGGGGGAGGGGCTATATTTGACTAGGCGCGGGAACACAGAGCTATTTAAATGCAAATGACAGCTGTTGTGTTCCCCCATCGCATAGTAACTAGATGTCGGCAGCGGCGGGGGGAGGGGGGGAATTGACAAGTACTCATGCAAATGCGCAGTATCGGTCCCGATACCGATACTAGTATCGTTACAACCCTACCATAAACGTTTACTGTACAAAATAAGGCCCGTTGGCATGGACCATAGTAGGGTGGGTACATGGATTGAAAACTGGCTACAAGAGCAAGTTCAGAGGGCGGTGATAAATGGGGAATACTCGGAATGGTCATGGGTGGGTAGTGGGGTCCCACAGGGTTCTGTGCTGGGACTATTTAATCTATTCATGGAGGATGGGGTAAACCAATCTCTATTTGCAGGCGATACTAAGCTAAGCAGGGCAATAACTTCTCCGTAGGATGTGGAAACCTTGCAAGAAGATCTGAAAAAATGAATGGGGTGGGCAACATAATAATTAGGTTTAATGTAAAAAAAATAAAAAATAATGCATTTTGGTGGCACACATATGAATGCAATCTATACACTAGAGAGAGAACCTCTGGGGGAATCAAAGATGGAAAAGGACCTAGCGGTCCTAGTAGATGATAGGCTCAGCAATGGCATGCATTAAAAAAAGGATCAACTCCAGGGATAAAGCGAAAATTCTCTCTACAAGACTCTGGTCCATCCGCACCTAGAGTATGCTGTCCAGTTCTGGGCACCAGTCCTCAGGAAGGATGTACTGGAAATGGAGTACAGAGAAGGGCAAAAACACTTATAAAGGGTCTGGAGGATACTGATTACAAAGAAAGGTTGCGAGCACTGAAATTATTCTCTCTGGAGAAGAGATGCGTGAGAGGGGATAACATTTTAATTTACAAATACCGTACTGGTGCCCCCACAATAGGGATGAAACTTTTTTGCGTAAGGGATTTTAACAAGACACGTGGCCACTCATTAAAATTAGAATAAAATAAGAAGTTTAACCTTAAACTATGTAGAGGGTTCTTTACTGTAAGAGCAGCAAGGATGTGGAATTCCGTTCCACAGGTGGTGGTCTCAGCGGGGAGAAACGATAGTTTAAAAAGCTATTAAACACCTGAACGACCACAACATACAGGGATATACAAGGTAATACTGACATATAATCACAAATATATGTTGGACTTGGACTTGTACCTTTTTTTCAACCTCATCTACTATGTAACTATATGTAAGGTAATGGAGTTACTAAAATGTGAACTACAACCAAACCAGAATATAAAGATACAAAAAAAAGGATTTTTAATAAACAGCTTACCTGTAAAATCCTTTTCTTGAAGTACATCACGGGACACAGAGCGCATAGCCATTACACTTGGGTTATATGGGTACCTTCAGGTGTGGACACTGGTGTAATCAATTTCACAATAAGTTTCCTCCCTATATAACCCCCTCCCACTGGGAGTGCTTCAGTTTTGTAGCAAGCAATTCTCCCGAGGTTACACAATGTTCCCCAAAAGAGGGGTGGGAGCTCTGTGTCCCGTGATGTACTTCAAGAAAAGGATTTTACAGGTAAGCTGTTTATTAAAAATCCTTTTTTCTTTATTGTACATCACGGCACACAGAGCGCATAGCCATTACACTTGGGATGTCCTAAAGCAATGCTCTATGAAGGGAGGGAGACCGTAAGGCCAAGAATAGCCAAAAACAAAAAATTATCAGGAAGTAAAGTAACTTCACCAACAGAAAAAAGGGGGCGTGACCCGGACCAGAGGATTCTATACTGCTGCTCGTAGGACCGCCTGCCCAAATGCTGCGTCCGTACCCTTTGCAATGTCCAACTTATAAAATTTAGTAAACGTATGTACGGAAGACCAGGTTGCCGCCTTGCAAACCTGTGCAATAGAGATCTGATGGTGTGCCGCCCAGGAGGCACTCATGGCCCTCGTAGAATGGGCTTTAACTGATAAGGGAGGTGGAACGTGCTTCAGACCATAGGCCTGAAAAATCAGCTGCTTAATCCACCTAGCCAAGGAAGACTTGGCAGCCGGCTGACCCCTCTTGGGGCCATCCGGAAGAACAAAAAGCACATCTGTTTTCCGAATCTTCTCTGTAGCCTTGAGATAGACCCTCATGGCTCGAACCACGTCCAAAGTATGAAGCAGTCTTTCCTCTCTGGACTGGGGAGTAGGAAAGAAGGATGGTAGGACTAGGTCCTGATTCAAGTGAAAACTGGATATGACCTTAGGAAGGAAAGAAGGTTGAGGCCGCAGAACCACTCTGTCCTTATGCAGAATAAGGTATGGCTCCCTGCATGACAAGGCTGCCAGCTCGGAAACCCTTCTGGCCGAAGCCATAGCCACCAAGAAAACCAACTTTTGGGTTAGTAGCACAAGAGGGATTTCTGTCAGAGGTTCAAACGGCTGCCTTTGTAAAGCTGACAAGACCAGATTTAAATTCCAGGGGCAGAGGGGAGCTCTAATAGGGGGATTCACATGCAAGACCCCCTGCAAGAAGGTTTTCATAAGCGAATGGGTGGCCAAGGGTCTTTGAAACCATATCGATAAAGCCGACACCTGCCCCTTTAGAGTACTAAGAGCCAACCCTTTGTCAACGCCAACCTGGAGGAATCGCAAGATTCTGTCAATAAAAAACTTTCGAGGATGCCATTTTTGAGACTCGCACCACTCCACATAGGTTCTCCAGACTCTGTAATAAATATTTCTAGAGACTGGTTTCCTAGCCTGAATCAACGTAGATATGACCTGAGCTGAGAGGCCTCTGCCCTTAAGAATTAGGGATTCAGCCGCCAAGCCGTCAAATTTAGCTGCTGTGAAGCAGGGTGGCAGATTGGGCCCTGAGACAGCAGATCTGGGCGCAGGGGGAGCGGCCACGGCGCCCCGACTGACATCCTCACGATGAGTGCGTACAAAGCCCTCCTGGGCCAGGCTGGGGCCACCAGGATCACAGGCCTGCGCTCCACCCTGATCCTCAGTAGAAGGCGGGGAATCATCTGCAGTGGAGGGAACGCATACAGGAGAGAAAACTGGTGCCAGGGGCAAACCAACGCATCGGTCCCGTAGGCCGAGGGATCCCTGGCTCGGGATATGAATTTGTCCAACTTTTTGTTGGATCTCGTTGCCATAATGCCCACATCTGGAACTCCGAATCTTTGGCAAATCTCTTGGAATACCTGGGGGTGAAGAGACCACTCCCCCGGGAGCAACTGTTGACGACTCAAAAAATCTGCTTGAGAATTGTCTATCCCTGGGATGAACACCGCCGAGATGCAGGGTACATGGGCTTCGGCCCATGAGAAAATCAGGTTTACTTCCCTTTGGGCTGCTAGGCTCCTCGTGCCCCCCTGGTGGTTTATGTATGCCACCGCAGTGGCATTGTCGGACTGTATCCTTACTGGCAGACCCTGAAGGGGGAGAGTCCAGGCGATCAGGGCCAGCCGAGCAGTTCTGATCTCTAGGATATTGATGGGAAGCAGTTTTTCTGCCTCCGACCACTGCCCTTGCTGGGTCTGTCCTTCTAGAACTGCCCCCCAACCTGACAGGCTGGCATCCGTGGCTACTATCTTCCACGTGATGGGGCAAAAGGATTTCCCCTTTGACAAATTTTGAGGGACCAGCCACCAGAACAGGCTGCGCCGGACTCCTGGGGAGAGCACTAACGGACGATCTAACGCCTGAATGGACTTGTTCCAAGCAGAGAGAATGGCTGCCTGGAGATATCTGGTATGGATCTGGGCGTAGGCGGCCACCATCTTCCCCAGCAGTCGCATACATAGGCGAATAGTCGGCCTCTTCTTGCCTAAGATCACTTGAACTGCTTGAGTTATTGATCTGACCTTTGCTTGAGGTAAAAATATCCTCTGGCAGTCTGTATCTAGCCGAAGGCCTAGATATTCCAACTGCTTTGTGGGTTTCAATATCGATTTTTCTTGGTTCACAATCCACCCGAATTCCTCTAGATGCCGAACTGTGCGAACTACTGCATGATTGAGGCTGGAAGCTGAGCTGTCGATAACCAGAAGATCGTCCAGGTATGCCAGGACCAAAATGCCTTCTGTCCTTAGGACGGCTAGCACCGGGGCTAACACCTTTGTGAATACCCGCGGAGCTGTTGCCAACCCGAAAGGGAGGGCTACGAACTGGTAATGACGGTGATCTATCATAAAACGAAGAAACTTGTGATGTGCCGGGTAGATCGGCACGTGTAGATACGCATCCTTTATGTCTATAGATGCTAGAAAGTCGCCTTGATGTAGGCTGGCTGCCACCGAACGTATGGACTCCATACGAAAGGTCTGAATCTTTAGAAAGCGATTTAGGCGTTTGAGGTCTAAGATAGGCCTGACGTCGCCATTGGGCTTTGGTATTATGAAAAGGTTGGAGTAGAATCCCAGACCCCATTCCTGGGTTGGTACTTCTACAATTACTCCTTGGAGCAAGAGACGATCCAATGCTTTTACAAGAGAGGCCCTCTTTAATGGGTCGCTTGGAAGACTTGACCCCTGAAAATGAGGAGGGGGGACTTCCCGAAACTCTAGCTTGTAGCCCGTGGCTACCACGGATAGTACCCAAGAGTCGGGAATTCTGGCCTCCCACACTTTGGAGAAAAACCGAAGCCTTCCCCCCACCCAAGAGAGTGGGGGCGCCCCTTCATGAATCTGACTTGATGACTGGTTTAACCGGCTTGCGAGACCATGGCCTCTTGCCTGCCGTGGCTTGTCCTTGTGGGCGGCTATTAAATGCTGAACGCCCGGGAGGCCGTCGATACTGACGGGAAGTTGAAGGGGCCGAGCCTGCGAAGGCCTGTCGCTTAAACGCGGGCCCACGCGATCTTTTCTTGACAGGCAAGAAAGAACTTTTACCACTTGATATGGTCTGGATATATTTATCTAGGTCTTCACCGAATAGTCTCCCACCATGAAAGGGAAATCCTGCTAAAAGCCTTTTGCAGGGTGCCTCTGCTGACCAGTTCTTCAGCCACAAAAGGCGACGCATATGAACCAACAGCAGAGATAAACGGGACGCCTGTTGAATGGAGTCCTTAATAGCATCTACTGCAAAGCAGAGAGCCCTTGGGAGGTCAGCCAATTCACGAGCTTGCTGAGCCCGTATGTCCCTTAATATCTGTTTAGTCTGATCCTTTAAAGCCTGACAAACGCCAATGGCTGCCACCGCTGGCTGAACCACGGCACCTACTGAGGTAAAAGAAGCCTTCAGTAGGGTCTCCAACTTTTTGTCGACTGGATCTTTAAACATCTGGACATTTTCAACTGGACAGGTCAGGGATTTATTTACGCAGGAAATGGCTGCGTCCACGGTAGGGAGTGCCCATTTCTTTGCAAATTCCTCTTCCATAGGATAGAGAATAGTGAACCTTTTAGGAGGGATAAAAATCCTATCAGGTCGAGCCCAATCCTGAAAAATCACGCTTTCCAGAAGGGGGTGAAGCGGAAAAGACGCACCACTCAACGGTGCCTTCAAGAAACCTAAAGAGGATACCGCGGGGGCTAATTGTTCTGACACTGGAAGTTTAAAAGCAGTGCGAACCATATCTGTCAGAGACTGGATCCACAGGCTCTCCGCTTGAGAAGCCGAAAAAATTTCATCTACAGTGGAACCCTTAATGTCTGAACCGTCGGGACTCGGGTCCGCTTGATCCCCCTGTGGGTCCAATTCCTCCGAAGAGAGGACCTCTGCATCTGAAAACACCAATCTAGGTGACGGGGATCTAGCCCGCTTGCCACCTGGCAAAGAGCGGGCAATTAAAGCAGTTAACCTTTCCTCTAGCCCACCCAGGGTGGTCGCTAGCATTTCTTCCGTAACGTAAACGGGAATGGGTTGATTGGGGGCCGCCTCTGCCCCTAGCACCCTCAATGGCTCCTGCAACATGCTGTTCGGTGGTCTATCTGGTGAGGGTGGGACCGCTAGAGCCTGGCCCAAATCCTCTGACCCCGATGGAGACCCCTTTAGTTTTTTGGTACCTTTTGCAGCCTTAGCTGGTCCTGATCCCTTGGGAGCCATTGCACAACCTTGAGACACCCCTACAGCCAACACCCAACTGTTGTAGCTAGAAGTGAACCATTAATAAGAATAGGCTATGGTAACATTTTTCCAAATTTTCATACGCCCGAGAAGGCGGCAATACCGAGGAAGTCCTGTGAGTATTGCCACACCAAATGCCCGTTAGCTGGAGCCCAAGGTTGCACCGACTCAGATACTGCCAGATCTAAGGCTGAGTCCCTTTAAGAAAAAAACCTTTTTTTTTTCTGGTCAGTATGGAGCTAAGTCCAGACCTGAAGATCCACAAACCCCCACTGGGTGTCACTGTATAGCCAGAAATGGCTCAGCTGCGCGCTCTGTGTCCTCAGCCTCCTCTGCTTTCAGGAGGGAATGACCAGTCAGGTAATGCTTTGCTGCTTTAACTGAGACCTGACGCTGCTGGCCCGCCCCCCCACGCACGCTGACGCTGTAAAAGGCGGCGCGCACGCGCGCGCCCCCCCCCACGCTGAAACCAACATGGAGGAAGCAGAAAGCAGAGGAGAAGCCTGGACCAGCGCTAGCAACCCAACAGACACCAGGCAAGACACTAATCTTATTGTAGTGCACACATAGAGGAAGCTGTCCCCATAGGCTTCCTAAGAAACAGGAGTTTTGCCAGCATTTCCTCCTTATAGCACGTGGGGCTGCAGTATCATGCTAACAGGCAGATCTGGGGGGAGTAGTAAATACATATCTTTAAAAGCATACATATACCTACATGTTATCTGGGTAAACATTAGTACATCCCATCCTGCCTCAAAAGACATAGTGGAAATAGTGGCTGATGCACAAGCATACCATTAGCCGACCCAGAACCCCCAGGGGGATACCTACTGTCGAACCAAGTCCCGCAGGTTCTCTCTTACCTGCTCCACGCCGCAGGGTATTGCAAAATGCAAGAGGCCCAACCTTCCCCCATCTCCGTGGGTATTGTCTTGGACCTTCAGGGACCGGGGTCCTGTGTTAAGGAACCCACACACCTGGACCTATATAGCATCCTGGCATCAGTAGCGTTTAGTCCTTGGGAGAGACTAAGGCACTGGAGCCCAGAATCCAGCCCTCCAAGGAGAGGCATTATAGGCAAAACCCCACTCCAGCAGGGCCCGGGTACCGTACACCTTGGCTTTGAAGCACTTCGGACGGATCTGGCTAGCTATCCTGGGTCCCGAGACCTCCGAGGGACAGCTAGACGTGACCAACACCTAAGACATTGGCGAAAAAACTGAAGCACTCCCAGTGGGAGGAGGTTATATAGGGAGGAAACTTCCTGTGAAATTGATTACACCAGTGTCCATCACCTGAAGGTACCAATATAACCCAAGTGTAATGGCTATGCGCTCTGTGTCCCGTGATGTACGATAAAGAAAAAGAAATAACCAAAACATTAGTCTATCACTGATAGTGTATATTCCTTTAGGTGTCCTCCAATCACTGTGCCTTAAAACGGGTAATGTGCTCTCATAAATTCACGTCAACAGTGCTCCACCACCATGAGGCCACAAAATCTCACTCACCAGCTCCATGTGGCCATGAAAGGCCTCACTTGTATTTAATATATACTCCAGAGATGTCTCCTACCATCACTCTCCCAAAAATAATGGGCTAATAAGGTTTCACATATACCACCGGATGCATCCGGTGGGAAATCCGCATAATTTCTGATCAGTGAAATGCACCCCAGCTCGGCTGAGCGGTGATTCCTATTACTGAAAGGCTGTCTGTGTTGGTGCTTACCTAAAGCACCATGAAATGCAAGTGCAATATCTTGGATTGTTTTTACACTGCTTTTTAATAAATACTACACTATATTATAACACTGACATTTTCTTACTACATATGGAGTGGAAGAACTACTGGTATATGCGAGACCCTGTTAGTCCAGTATCTTTGGGAGAGTGATGGAGGGAGACATCTCTGGAATATATATTAAAAGCGAGCAAGGCCTTTCATGGCCATTTGGAGCTAGCGAGTGAGAATTTTTGCCTTTTTATTTTTACTATAGAAGTGAATTTATGAGAGCACATTACCCGTTTTGATTGGAAGACGCCTAAAAAGAATATACACTAAAATTCATGTACTAATGTTTTGGTTATTTTTATGATATTTGTGTATCTTTATATTTTGGTTGTAGTTTACATTTTAGTAGTGCCTTTCCTTTACATATACATGTTTTTTGAGGTGATCGGTTTACTTTAAAGGGGCAGCTGCAGTTTTACCTAATTTGTATGTATGCGCACAGAGATGAGGCGCCAAGTGTATCACAATATACACTTCACAAGATCAAAGTTTTACTTATCAGTCAGAATACTGTAGCAAAAGTGACACTGCAGTTAGTTAAAGAAGTAGAAAGTCAAACTAGGGCGATTGTTTCCCGTGACACAATACGGCGTACACTGTAGAGGAATAGCATGCATGGATGTCGCCCACGAAAAAAGGCTTTTCTACAGCCCATGCAACAAAAAGCTCACCTAGAAGTTGCCAGGGCCCATGCTGAAAAAGAAGACTACTGGGACTCTGTACTCTGGAGTGATGAGACCAAGATAAATGATTTTGAAACGGATAGCTTCAAAACGGTATGGTGTCGCAAAGGTGAGGAGTACAAAGATAAATGCATGATGCCTACAATAAAAAAAACATGCTGGTGGCAGCAGTTTCCTTCTGTGGGGCTGCATTTCATTGAGGATATCATGAATTCACAGATGTACTGCTATATATTGAAAGAGAATATGCTGCCATCACTCTGTGCTCTTGGTCGTTGTGCACTTTTCCAACAGAACAATGATCCAAAACATACATCCAAGGCCACTGTTGCATTTCTGAAGAACAGGGAGAAAATTATTCAGTGGCCAAGTATGTCTCTTGATCTTAACCTAAACACCTATGGGGAATTCTGAAGAGACAAGCTGAGCATCACTCTCCATTCAGCATCCAGGCTCTAAAAGAGGTTGTTTCTAAAGAACTGAAAAACATAAAATGTTCATTCAATGCCTAGAAGACTTGATGCTGTCCTTACAAGTCATGGAGTTCATACAAAATACCATGGCCCAGATTCAGATACAATTAGATTTGCGTAGAGTATCAGAAATACACTACGCCGCCGTATTTTACCTGGCTCTACGTGGAATCCCGGTAGATTTTGTCCAGTAAACGACGGCGGCGTAGTGTATTTCTCCCGGCGCAAGCCATCTACGCGAGTAGGGGGCATGAAGCATTTAAAATAGGCGCGTTCCCGCGGCGATCGAACTGCGCATGCTCCGTTCAGAAATTTCCCGCCGTGCATTGCGCGAAATCACGTCGTTACGTCATTTTTTCTTGAGTAGCGTCGTTTACGGATATTCCTATTCCCGAACGAGTTACGTAAAAAAAAAAAAAAATTTAAAATTTGACGCGGGAACGACGGCCATACTTAACATGGGCTACGCACCGTTAGACCAGCAAAAAGCTGGTCTAACAGTACGTAGAAAAAAATAGACGAAAGCGATTGCGAAGACCGCTCGTATCTTCGTGGATCGCCGTAAAAAGTCATTTGCGACGCGGACTCCTCCCAGCGGCCGCAAAAATATCGCAGCGTAGATCCGAAGGCTTACGAAGACGTAAGCCTCTCGGATCGAAGCTCGAAGCCGCCGTATCATGGTTTGAGGATTCAAACTAGTGATACGGCGCGCGAAATTTGAAATTACTCCTGTCTAACACCAGTTAGACAGGCGTAATTGCTCTGTGAATCTGGGCCTATGTGTATAAGTGAAGGCAAGCGCTGACAGTCCAATAATCATCCGTTTCACTTGACATCCCTGAATACCAGGAATAAAAAGTAATTGATGTTGTGAAGGTGCACTGACTGTGTAAAAAGTAGGAAAACCCAGAGTGAACACTACAAAAAAAAGTAATAAAAAACCTGTGTAGAAACAAAAAGGGGGTGTAAATATGTACACAATGGGGGTTATTTACGAAATGCAAATCCACTTTGCACTACAAGTGCACTTGGAAGTGCAGTCGCTGTAAATCTGAGGGGTAGATCTGAAATGAGGGGAAGCTCTGCTGATTTTATTATCCAATCATGTGCAAGCTAAAATGCAGTTTTTTATTTTCCTTGCATGTCCCCCTCATTCCTACAGAGACTGCACTTCCAAGTGCACTTGTAGTGCAAAGTGGATTTTGTTTTAGTAAATGACCCCCAATGTGTTACCCAATGAAAACACAATGGGCCAGATTCAGGTAGAGTTAGGCTGGCGGATCAATGGATCCGCCAGTCTAACTGTCACTTTAAGCCGGCGTTTTTGTTTTCTGTAACCAGAAAACAAGAAACGCCGGGTTGGAGTTCCGATGCGATCGGCACAATTGAATTTCGCCATTGCATCGTTACTTCAACTTAAAAATGGCGCCGGGGGCGTTCCCGCCGATTTACGCTCAAAAAATATGTTAATGAGCGGGAATCGGCAATTCACAATCTTTTTCGGGCGCGACGCAGTGACTTTCCGACGTTTCCGGAAGCGATACGCGGCGTATAGATAAAGCAGCCCCCTAGTGGAGTATCCTATGTTAAGTGTAGGCGTCGTCATCGCGTCGGAAAAAAAACAAATCGCGTCGCTTGCGTAAAACATTCATGAATGGGAATGTGACGTCATTGACGTTCACTGACAGAATTTGGAGCATGCTCACTGGGATGCATTGACACTCGACGCATGCGCAGTACGTTCGCCGCGGGATCGCGGTTAGTTTGAATACTACACGCCCCGTACCCGCCCAATTTGAATTCCGCCGGCTCATTTGCGATGCGCTGCCGCAACTTTAGGAGCAAGTGCTTCATGAATAACAGCACTTGCTCCTAAAATTTCGGCAGAGTAACGTAAATGAGAAGCGTTACTCCAGAGCAAAGATGCTCTGATCTACCTGAATCTGGCCCAATGTATAAAGCTAAAGCAATTAGAATGACCTATAACACATGAAGATATACAAAATATCTGATACCTGTGTATACAATAAAAAGGGAAAACAATACAAATAAAACACAACGTGTATATGAACTGAATTTTAAAGACTGCCAAAAGTGTAACGTTATGAACAGTCTCTCTCAGGTTCTGAAAAGACAATGAAAAAAGCAAATTGGATCCAACCGAATTGAAGTACCAAATGGAACAGATGCCGATCCCAAAGTGTATAGACACTTCAATATGAAAACACCACCGTGCTCAAAAATGATAGGATTGGCGATTCCAACTGTGGGGGAAGGCACTGACTGAAGCATTAGGAACAACAGATCAGTCTCCTCACCCCTGACAGAATGGAGATCAGTCTGTTTACATTGACAGCCCTCCGTTCTGTCTCTCTCAGAAGCGATCGCGTGTGCCAGACGGACACTGCGCACCCCACTAGTGCTCTTAAAGTGCCCGACGTACAGCTACGATGGCTCACCCAGAGGAGCCAACGTGCCGCAGTACAACTGCGGTGGCTGGTCCTCAAGCGCTTAAAATAAGGTGGTATTGCACTTATATCAAAGACAAGGATCAACATATATTGTATAGGAATCGGCGGTTAGCGCTCCACCTGCGTTCCAGCTGACAGGAAATCACGTATCTGAAACAGGACCCAACACTGTTTGGTCACCGATTTGCGCGGGTTTGGAGTTGTCCCATGGATTTTTTTCCAGGTTTTCAGTTGTGCCATACTCTCCATTTTCTGGTTATGGATTGAACGGTGCTTCATGAGATCTTCAAAGCTTGGGATATTTTTTTTATAACCTAATCCTGCTTTAGTGCTAGTTCACACCAGATGCAGTTGTGTGAGCTTTTTTTCTGCACTAAAAATGTATGCAATGTTTTCCTATGCTCTAGTTCACAACACTGCAGTTTCTGGTGAAGAGCGTGCTGCATTTTTTCTGCACAGAACTGTACTGGAACCTAACAAATTGTATCAAAAATGCACTGGAAGTTGGGGTAGGTGTGTTGCCTACCTGGTGGTAAGTATTGTGTTTGTGAGGGGGGCGTGGCCGGGACTCCATGAGAGAGGCAGCGTGAGTTCCTAGCTCCTGCTTCTCACAGCCATCCTACAGGCATCCTTCACCCGTTTTGACCCCAAAAGGCACCGATCTGATCCTTAGGACGGCGGGCACCCGATCCAGGCATGATGACTAATAAGTACGGGCCCCCGGCGCCCCAATCCGCGGCGGAGCAGCGGACCCGGTCACAAAAGCAAGATGGCGCCGATCCTTCAGCAGCACACGTGGCCACGCAGCAGCCTGCTCCATCTGCAGCCCAGGACTCCTACAAGGGGGTGAGTGGATCTGTCCCTGCCCTATTCCGCACCCAGGCTGAAACATCCAGCTCCCCCGATTCCCTGGGGTACTCTGAGGACCTTACAGCCCCTAGCCCCCCCATGGCTGCTGAACCCACACTAGCAGAGATCCTGGTGGCCATTAAAGATGTTAAAACATCCCTTACTGTGCAAATGGAAACTATCCATGTGGACTTTTCCCTCTTGAAACAAGATGTCCAAAATTTAAGGGATAGGACCGGGGAAGTAGAGGGCCGGGTCAGTTCGCTGGAAGATGTAGTGCATCCCCTGTCTGCCACTATGCGCACGGCCACGGATGAGTTGGGGGCCCTAAGGGCCAAGCTGGACGATTTGGAGAACCGTTCCAGAAGGAACAACCTTCGTTTTGTGGGGTTCCCCGAAAAATCTGAGGGGTCCCGTCCAGAAAGGTTCCTACACCAATGGCTGCGTGACGTTTTCGGATTGGAGGAATTCTCCAGAACATTTGAAATAGAGAGAGCACACCGCACCCCACCACGTGCTCCGCAGCCTGGGGCCCCCCCAAGATCCCTTATTGCCAAATTTCTAAACTTCAGGGACAAGGTGGCTATTTTACGCCTGGCAAGAGAAAGAGGCCCTCTCAAGTTTAATGGTTACAACATCTCCATCTATCCTGACTTCTCAGCTGAAGTGCAACGTCAGCGTGTATCCTTTGCTGCAGTGAAAGACCGTCTTCGCAACGAAGGTCTCCCCTATGCGATGTTGTTCCCGGCAAAATTGAGAATCATTCATGAAGGAAAGGCTCATTTTTGTTCCTGTCCTAAAGACGCTATGGCCTGGCTGGATGCAAGATTTGGTATACGTCCCCGACATCGTCCCACTTAATCCAGCGACCGATGGCTTGGAAGTTCCTATTTACTTCGCCCCACTTCCCCCCCCCCCTCTCTTTTTATTTTTTCTTCCCTCTCTCCCCTTTTTTCCAGAAGCGATCCCCTGGGAGCTGGGCTCTGGAGAGCCGGGACCTGGCTGCTTGATTGATCCGAAGGGGGAGGATGCCCTTTGCACTTCCCCTATGTCAGAGGTCTGTTACACAGGAGAAACCTGAACCGCTGCTTGATAGTTGATTCTGCTGTGATCCTGGTCGGTAATGCTGGCTGCATTACATGTAAGGTACTGTTACTATACTGCCACAAGTACTGTCTACTGTAGTGCCTTTTAGGAAACGTACTCTTTTTTTTTTGGATCCTACCTCAGGGACGATTATAATGCATCTGTGAGCTTATATGGAACTGCCACTCTCCCCATTACCAATAGGTGGCGTGGCCACAGGACTTTCACCTCCCTTCTAGGATGTTTGCTGAAGGGAGTGGGACACTGTTTTGGGATCCAATGCTCGCTATGTTGGGGTTGGCAGAGCTGGGTGGGGGGTGGGTAGGGATGGAGATTTGGGAGGCTTTCCCACAGGACTGCCCGGCAGGGAATGTCCGCCCAGAGTGGAAGTTGGAGGATAGGTTTGCTCCTGTTTGTTACTACTGTCATTTTTTACTGTTCTTATGCTGCATATGTCAACCATTTTGCAAGTGTTGCATTTTGTGGGGGGCTGCATTGACTGCTTACTATTGCTATACTCATATGTTACTTGCACATGCTCATGGCTGACACAGTTAAAATTATTTCTTGGAATATTAGAGGGCTGAATTCACCTCACAAGCGGTCCCTGATGTTTTCCTATCTGAAAAAGTATAGGCCTCATATTATCTGTCTTCAGGAGACGCACCTTATGGGCCCTGCGCTTAAATACCTTAAGCGCCCCTGGCTAGCCTCTCTGTACCATGCCACTTACTCCAATTACTCAAGAGGGGTCTCGGTCTTGATAGCTAAGACTCTGGGGGCCGAGACTCTGAGTGTACAAACAGATCCAGCGGGTCGTTTTGTTATACTTACTCTTCGCATTGCTTTTTCAATCTTTACGTTGGTGAATGTATATATCCCTCCACCGTTTTCACCAGAGGTCCTTTCTAAATTGTCCCTAATGCTTTTGCCTAGGTCTCCTGGACCCCTACTTTTTGTAGGTGACTTTAATGCTGTGCTTGACCCATCTGTGGACCGCCTGCGGGGTGGGGGCAGACCATACCCCTCATTTGTTGATTGGACTGAGGTTTACTCTCTCACGGAACTGTGGCGGTGGAAACACCCAGATGACAGGCAATTTTCCTGTCATTCGGACTCATTCCACACTATGTCACGCATAGATATGGCATTTGCTCCATCAGATGTACTATCTTTGGTGCATTCGGCCACATACCTACCCAGAGGTATATCAGACCATGCACCCCTGATGGTCGGTCTCCTCCTCTTGCCAAAATCAGGCCCTAGGGTCTGGAGGTTGAATCCCTATTGGCTCGAGGACGAGCTGGTACAGGCTGAGTGCCAAAAGGATATGGTTGACTATTGGACCTTCAATCAGGACTCAACCGGTATCAGCAATGCCTGGGAGGCCTCCAAGGCAGTGCTGAGGGGGTCCTTTATGTCAATTACGGGTATATTGCGTAAGAACAATCAAATACACACTGAAGAACTTGAGCAAGGTATGGTGTTATCTGAGGCTGAATACTCTAAATGTCCCAATGCCGATACACTGGTCTCATGGCTAAATAATCGCAGGAAGTACGAACTTAGGCTGTTAGACCTGACTAAGAAACGCATGCTCTATGTTACACAAAAGACATTTGAACATGGTAACAAGGCGGGTCTCCTGCTCGCGTATATTACAAGAGCAGAGAGTACCCCTATCTCTATTCCTAGGATATTGACTGTAGCAAACCATATAAGTGATGTCCCTCAGGAAATAACAGAGGCCTTTCTTTCCTTTTACCGTGACCTTTACACCTCCAGGGCTGACTACTCGGACGTGCAGCTTGATGACTACTTGACTCGGGTACCTCTTCCAACACTGACAGACAGGGTGCGGGAGGAACTGGATAAGCCGCTGTCTGTGGAGGAACTGTTACTCGCAATCTCACAGATGCCGGCTCATAAATCGCCAGGTAGACGGGTTTCCAATGGAATGGTATAGGCAGTTCCAAAATCTATTTGCCCCTCTATTACTTAAAACTTATAATGCAGCTTTGAAGGAGGGGGTGCTACCCTCCTCGATGAGGGAAGCATTGATTGTTCTACTCCTTAAGCCCAGAAAAGACCCCTTGAAATGTGACTCCTACCGCCCTATATCCCTTATAAACGTGGATGCAAAGATTCTGGCTAAGGCCCTGGCGAATCGCCTGAACAAAGTGGTTGCTCGCTTAGTGGGGTGTGATCAGGGTGGCTTTATCCCGGGCAGGTCAACTAGAATGAATATACGTAGACTGTTTCAGAACTTGTCCTATGTACATGATTGCCTCCCGACACGGGTTGTGGTGTCCCTGGACACTTGCAAGGCCTTTGACAGTGTGGAATGGCCATACCTGTTCCGGGTCTTGCAAATGTATGGTTTTGGCCCTCGTATGGTTGCCTGGATTAGACTCCTCTATACCATGCCGCTTGCTCGTATTCGTATCAACTCGCAAATTACAGAGACCTTCCGAATTACTAGGGGAACCAGACAGGGGTGTCCGTTGTCACCACTGCTTTTCGCCCTGGCCATGGAACCTCACCTCTCGCTATCAGGATACGCATCTCCCCGCTACTCAAAGGGTTGCCCATCAATGGTATGGAGGAGCGAATCTCGCTATATGCCGACGATACGCTGGTGTATTTAGCAGATGCCCAGGACTCGCTAGCTAATGTGTTAAAAATGGTGTCCGACTTTGGGGACTTTTCGGGATTCAGAGTGAATTGGGAGAAATCCATTATCTACCCCATAGATCAATCGCCCACCCCTCAAATCCACCCAGACTCTAAATTGTTAGTGGCCACCTCATTTAGATATTTGGGAGTAGTGGTTCAGTTGCCACTGTCCCTGTACATTACCAACAATCTGAGCCCTGTGCTGCTACAGCTGCAGTCTCAGACTAAGCAGTGGAAAGACTTACCTCTGGATTTGATGGGAAGAGCCAATGTTTTGAAGATGATATACCTACCTAAGTTACTGTATGTCCTAGCTAATGCCCCATGCAAAATCCCAAAAGCATTGTTTAAGAGCATTGACTCGATCTGTATAACATTTCTGTGGAATGGTAAGGCCCCTAGAATAGCTCTGGAAACACTTAGACTACCCTCCCATTTGGCAGGACTGGCTTTCCCTGACTTCTACCTTTATTACCAAGCTTCCCAACTGGTGAATATTCATGACTGGCTACACCCTGACCCCAATAATGCGTGCACCACCACTGAAGGGGCTATGGTCACTTCGTTTGAGACACTACACAACATTATATACCGCAGGCGTACCCCCCCAGGACCAGGAATGACTGTACTGCAGACGTCACTATCCCTGTTTAAAACAGTGACTCTCAAACATGCCCCGGGTTCCTGGGTGACCTCTCCAAATAATCCGTTATGGTTCAACACGTCACTTCCAGAATTTAATTCTTTACCTGACCCTCAGAGATGGATATCCAAGGGGATTAAATACCTATGCCACCTATATACCGCAGGAGGCCTTAAATCCTTTTCCCAGTTGAAAGATGACTTTAATCTGCCCCCCAAATATTTATTCTTTTATTACCAGCTAAGACATGCCGCGCGAGCCCAGTTTGGTTCCTTGGATAGTCCACTTGCGATTCCTGACCTAGAAAAGCTTTTGCGTTCCCCGGACAGAACGAAACTCATCTCTAACTATTATTTAGCCTTAACGGTGAACTCTAATCCTAGATTTAAGGCAGCGCAGAGCAAGTGGGAATCCTTAGACATTACTATGACGGAAGATGACTAGACTGAGTTCTGTGACACTTTTAAGACCTCTGTTATAGCCTCTAGAGACAGGGTGATCCAACTAAAGATTTTCCACCAATCACACTTGACCCCGGCCAGGATGCACAGAATGGGCATACTGGCCTCGGCAGATTGCTTCTGCGGCTGCGGGCAGGTGGCTGATTTTATTCACTGCTTTTGGAATTGCCCCATTGTAGAAGACTTCTGGAGAAGTATAGGATTCTTCCTCTCTTCCGCCTTGGGGCCCCCCAATATACTGGACCCCAAAAACTGTCTGCTGGGGTTTTTTGGTGATCTCGCTGTTCCCTCCCAGGTCAAAAAATTACTTTGAATCCTATATTTCTATGCTAAAAAGTCTATCCTCTTGACCTGGAAGGGAGCGGCGACCCCGACAAGGAGCCTATGGTTGAAACTAGTTAATGACGCCCTCCCGCTCTACAAGCTTACCTTTGAAATTAGAAAAAGTAACAAGTCATTTAATAAGATCTGGGGCAGGTGGCTGGCTAGCCCCCTGACCCTATCTCCTGTACAGCCGTAAAAATAATGTTGGTGGTGTGGTATCCACTTGATAGAATAACCTTAATATGCAGTCCCACAAGGTGGTTTTACTGTCTTTCTACCCTGATTGTATGCAGCGTTCTACTCTGTCTTATACTTTCAATATACATATGCTGTTTATAATGGTGTGATGTGATTGAGGAGCAAACAAGTTTGGTTGTTTGTTCTGTGTTTAATTTTTGTATGTGTTGTATTGTTGGTTTTGTGAAAATTTCAATAAAAATATCTTTAAAAAAAAAAAAAGTATTGTGTTTGTGTTGTCATGTATGAAAACTCAAAAAAAAAAAAAAATTGTGAGCAAAAAACGAATCTGGAACGTATACGGAGTGCATTTTTGTGGCGTGAACTGGCCCTAAAAATGCATGCACAGTATTTTCCATGTATTCCAATGGCTCTAGTTCACTCCAGTGCATTAAGTTTGTCAGTTTCCAGTGTAGAAATGGACCGCAAACCAACTGGCACTGACTGCATTGGTGTGAACTAGAGCCATAGGAATACATGGAAAACACTGTGAAAGCATGTATTTATACTGAGATTAAAAATTACATACAGGTGGACTATTTACTAATTAGGTGACTTCTGATAGCAATACGTTTCACTAGATATTAGGTAGGGGAATCAGAGAAAAGGGGGTTTAATAAAAAAAGCATGCCACACTTTTCAGATATTTATTTATAAAATTTGGAAAACCATTTATAATTTTCCTACCATTTCACAATAATCTGCCACATTGTGTTGGTCTAGCACATAAAATTCCAACAAAAGACATGTTGTACGTTGGGGGGGGGGGGGGCGGAGCTAGCGCAGAACACTCGATCCTGACCCTAATTTCCTGGGCTTGAACAGAGGGGGGGGGGGGGGTTCATGGCTGGAGTCATTGAGGATGTTTAAATATGGGCCAGATGGCAGATTCTACACAGCCTATAGCCTTTGTGCTGGAGTGGGTGCGTCCTCGACCTCAAAGAGCCCATTCATAGGCCAGGTGGAGGAGGCAGAAGCTGATCCCTCACTTAAACAGATTATGGCTGACATGCATCTCTGTCAGTCTGCGCTGACTGGCCATATTGAGTAGCTGAAGTTGGAATTCTCTTTCCTAAAACATGTTTAGAAGGTGTGAAAATACAGCTGCAGAAAACCGTATTACTTCCATGGAGGAAGTTGTCAGACACATGGACACTGCAGTCCAGGTAGCAAAAAAGGGTCTTTCTGACCACACACTGAAATTGGCCGACATGGATGATCGTATTCGTCGGAATAAAATCTGTTTGGTGGGGTTCCCTGGAGGAGCTGAAGGGAGGCATCCTGAGGAGTTTCTGGAAGGATGGCTTACAGAGCATTTGCCACTTGATGCTTTTACCACTAGGTTTGCCATTGAGAGGGCCCACAGCATCCCTACCAGTGTGATAAAGGGTGCGATTTCTCGGCCTATAACGAAGATTCTACATATTTGGCATAAGGAGAATATCCTGAAGGGAGCCAGAAATGGTCTGGAGCTAGAGTTTAATGGTTATCGGATATTTATCTACCATGATTTCTCAGCGGCCACTTTCGGCGTCCTCCCTAAAAACGCTGTCGCTTTGTCACGCAGATGGAGGAAGCGAGTATGGCTCCGATTTTTTTTCTATCTCCCGCTCTCTGCTTTGCCCTGCATTCGCTTTTCTGGATTTCTTAATTAGTTGCTCATTTGTCCTATTACGCTTTATTTTCTGCTCATACTTATGGATGAAGGTTTGCAGACTCATGTTCTATATACGGAATTTTCGCAAGGTTTTGTTGCCCTGAGGTGGTCATTAGCATCTCCTACAGAAGGAAAGAATTTTTATGGACTGGGTTCCCACCTTTTCTTTTTTGCTTGTTCTCTTGTTGGAACAGTGATTTTTTTTTTGCAGATGCTGTGGTATGCGAGGCTCTGATTAGGTCTTTCATCTGCTGCCCTTTCTCAAGTTCCGAGTTATGGGATCAAAGCACTTGGTGGGTTGGGGCTGTGTGCAGGGAGGAGGGTTTTTGGGACTGTTTTTTCTATTGGGACAGGTGCTTCATCTTAGCTTCTATGACTGCAGAGGTGCGTTTCTTCCCCGGCATTGGGCTGGGAAACCTGGGGCCCGCTCTCTTTCCCGCCATTGATGGGGGAGCGAGAGCAGGACATTTACTGTTTGTCTACTGGCTGCTGGAGATGGAAGTAAAATAGAGTGGTATCCTGGAATGTCCGGGGGCCTTAATTCTAAATTTAAACTTTGATCTTTAATCTTTGAATTTTGACTATATTTAGAAGCCACATTTAATTCTCCTGCAGGAGACATACTTGCAGGGCTCCAGGATTCTCTCTTTAAAGCAGGCCCATATTGCTGGGGCTTACTATGCCACTTTCTCTTCATATGCCAGGGGAGACTCTACATTGGTTACGAAAGCACTACTCGGATCTATACACGCGGAAAAACTGATTTGAAGGGCCGATATGTAGTACTGGTTATTAAAGTCTTAAATAAGTTCCTCACACTGTTTAATATATATGTACCTCCTCCCTTGTCGCTCTTTCATCTGGCTTCAGGCAACTTATGAGATAACAGAAGGCAAGATTTTTTTTATTATGGGAGATTTCAATGCAGTGGCAGACCCGGCCATAAATAGGCTGGCAGCACCACCTGTTTTGGACCCCCTAGCGGGATGGTTGTCTTTTTTTTAGCCCTCACAAAAAAAACTGCAACAGTAATTGGAAGATAAAGAAAATCTTTCATTTCCATATACATTTATTGAAAAAGATATACTTTAAATGAAATACAAATTATAAAAATGCCAGCATCATAAATTTTCACACAAAACCGATACCCAGCTGAAATCTGTCTTTCGTATCCTTTTCAGTTCTTTTTCCTGGGCTTTGGATAGCTGAGCATATTTGGTGGGAATAATAGAGGGAACAGTATCTTGACTTTCTGTTTCCCGAAGATCTTCAACTGAATCCGTATCGGCATCTGCAATTTCACTTTCCACCTCTTCGCTAAACGGCTTTGGGCTGTAGCAAAATACCATATTAAGTTACAATCTTGTAGGCCAAGACAAATTTGATATTGCTGAAAATTGTAATTTTACTACGGTTTCAAGAGCGGCTTAGTAAATTAAGGCAATAGAGCTTTGTTTTTAAAAGAAACAAATCCATCTATTTCTGACCAGAGTTAATTCTCATCTGTAGACACTTTATTTTTTCTCACACATTTACAACAATCTATATCTTAATTGAGACTTGTATGAATAATTTTAAAAGTGCACTTGCTTGTTGAAGTAGCAGGAATGGATACTACAAACAAACAAACCAGTATTAAAATGAATGTCCTGCCCTTTTCTCTGGAAATCACGTGACCGCAGAGCTCTGGGTCCTCTTTAGAATAGGGGGAAAAAAAAATCAACAGAGATGAATTGCATACAGCAGTGATGTCACCAACTGACGTTCATTGCTCTATTCCTTGTCAAGAAGAGTCTCTTCAAAAGCAGCTGTGCTAGAGGGAGAGAGTACCTGAAGCTTTGTCATCACGTGATTGCATGCAAAGAACTTTGAAGAAAAAAAAACAAATTTGTGATAAAGAACGTGCAGTGCCACAGAGTGAAATGGGGAGAAAATGGGGTGTGCAACCTGTGGCACACAGGCTGCATGGGGCTCAAGATGACTGTAAATGTGATCAAACACAAAATTGTAAACTTACTTAACCCTTTCATGACTAAGCCTATATATGACATTTGGTGTTTACAAGTTAAAATCTGTATTTTTTGCTAGAAAATTACCTAGAACCCCCAAACATTATATATATTTTTTTAGCAGAGAATCTAGAGAATAAAATGACGATTGTTGTAATATTTTATGTCACACGGTATTTGTGCGGCGGTGTTTTAAACGCAACTTTTTGGGAAAAATTTACTTTAATGAATTTTAAAAAAATGAAAAAGTAAAGTTAGCCCAATTTTTTTGCATAATGTGAAAGATGAAGTTGCGCCGAGTAAATAGATACCAAGCATGTCACGCTTTATAATTGCACGCACTCGTGGAATGGCGTCAAACTACGGTACCTAAAAATCTCCATAGGCGACGCTTTAAATTTTTTTTACAGTTACCAGGTTATCGGAACAGAGGAGGTCTAGTGCTAGAATTATTGCTCTTGCTCTCGCGATCGCGGCGATACCTCACATGTGTGATTTGAACACCGTTTTCATACGCGGGCGCGACTTCCGTATGCGTTTTCTTTGTTGCGCAAGCTCGCGGGGAGGGGGGCGCTTTAAAAATTTTTTTTTTTTTTTTTCTTATTTATTTTATTTATTTTTATAATATTAAATTGTGTTTTTTTTTTTTACATTTTGATCACTTTTATTGCTGTCACAAGGAATGTAAACATCCCTTGTGACAGTAATGGGTGGTGACAGGTACTCTTTATGGAGGGATCGGGAGTCTAAAAGACTCCCGGTCCCTCCTTTACACTTCAAAGTATTCAGATCGCCGAAAACGGCGATTCTGAATACTGTTTACTTTTTTAAATCCGGCGCCGTTGACATTCGAGAAACCCGGAAGTGACGTCATGACGTCGCTTCCGCGTTTACACATTGCAGACTGAATCAAAGCCGCGTACGGCTTTCATTCAGTCTGCGCCCGGACACAGGACACGTCGGATCGAGGATCGGGTCTCCCGGTGGGACGGGAGGCCCGGTCAGAGCGGCGAGAGGCGGCGGGAGGGGGGGGATGTCCCCTCCCGCTCCTCCGGCATAACAACCGAGCGGCTTTTAGCCGCATCGGTTGTTATGTTTGGAAAGCCAATCGCCGGCTCTAAACAACGGTACCGGGATGATGCCTGCAGCTGCGGGCATCATCCCGGTATAACCCCTGAAACCCGAGGACGCATATCTGCGTCCTGGCGGCGTGAAAGGGTTAAAAGAGGAATAAAGAAAACATTTTTTTCCTAATTAATGCTTACCTAGGTGGATGCTGCATCTGTTCCCCTCTCTGCACTGAGAACCGAGCGATCGAACACCGCCGATGGCTTGGTTCTCACAGTTTCCCGAGCAGAGCGTTGCAGACTGTCAATCACAGCTCTCTGCTCTTCTTCCTCCTCGCTCACTGGAGCACTGAGCTGTGGCAGGGTGCAGCGGTCTCAGGCTCTCAGCCGGTCTCTGAGAGACTGAGATGGGTGTCAGTACAGGCTCCTGGCAGGTCCAGACTCCCACTGTCAGTATGACTTGGTGCCTGGACTGACATTGGTGGCGTCAGAGTGGACTTCAGCCCGGTCTCTGCTGAAAACAGGTCACAGGAGTGCAAAACGAACTGCAATCCTGTGATCCATAAGAGAAGAAGAGAAAAATCCCCCACTCTTCACAATCATGCCTTATTCATGTCATCAGTTTTCAGCAGCACCTATATTTGTGAGCAACTATTTTCAATTATGAAGCACACGAAGGGCAAAATTGGAACCAAAATATCTAATGAGCACCCAATTACATCCATCGAACCAGATATTGATTCATTCGTTTATCAAAAACCGTGTCAAATATCACACTAGTTTTGTTGCCCCCTTTTACTATTATAAAAAAAAAAAATACAAAATAAATTAAGTTTTATTGCTCAGATAGGCACATTCTTTACATCAGTGATCGTTAAAGGGCAAGTTCACCTTAACAGAAAAATCTGTAAGGTGAACTTACACAGGACATCGGGTCACCGCCTCACCGGTCCAAATCTTGGAAATCCCAGCACAGCTTAACCTCCAAGATGCATCTCTTCAGGAGGTACGTTTAGGAGCATTCCAATTGGTCTGCGCTGTCACATGGGCGCTGCCGACCATTCAGAACCCGCGTAGCCATTGCGGGCGAACAGGAGAGAAAGCTGATGGATTTCAAATTCCCTCACCTGTACAGCGGCGATATGAGCTGTCAGTGCAGGGGATCACTGGACTACAGGTTAGCGGGACTGGGGGAAGTGGATAGGGGGTTGGGGGTCCAATGCAGGTTCACCTTACAGATTTTCTGTAAAGGTGAACTTACACTTTGTGATCTGCCGGATTTTTTTTCTGCTAATCAATTATTCTTATTGTTAGTGTACTTTCTGTGTGGCCTAAGATAACCCCTCTTGTTCCAATGTGGCCCAGGAAGGTCAAAAGGTTGGACACCTCTGAAGTTAAGCTGCGTACACACGGATAGAATGATGGAATAACATTTGTCGGTTAAAAAAACACTGTCCGACAATTTGCTTGTGTGTATGTCGGTCTGAAAAAACAATCAGCATTCTCAGCCAATGGCAGAGAGCGCCGATCAGAGTATTCTGGCGCTCGGGGCCATCCCCCTGTAAGATAACAATAGCTCAGCGGGGGAGATAGCTTGACTAAACCTTGCATGGTTAGTAGTACAGTGGCTCCCGACCATAGCGGTCAGTTTTTTTGTGCAACTAAAAAAATAAATGCAGTGTGTACAAGGCTTGATGTCAGTTTAATATTTAGCCTTTCCTTCTAGTTTAATGTGCACAAATGCCCCAAAAATCTGTAAATGTCCTTACTGGTGTTTAAGTACAGGTAGTTATTTTAGGGTACAGAAGAGCCCAGCGAATAAGTAAGAACCATTAATGCAATAAATATTACTACCCGAGAAGTGCAAATAACTTTAAAACGAGTGTTTCATACTGTGACATGCTGTTCAGTGAGCAAATGTATGAGACACAAATACCTATATACTGCAAGTGCATCTTTCATTGTTCTAAAGACAGTAAATTGGTATGTTACTAAAGGGTATTGCACATAGCCATTGCTCTATCTAGATGAATATGAAAAGGTTGCCTATAAAACCCCCATTTATTTTGGGTAAATTCTGATAGTTAATGCATATACAGGTCTTATACAATTGAAATTGCTACATTTATTATCAATCAACTGTGTTTATGTTTTTAAATCATAATGTCAACAGAAACTACCCAAATGACCCTGATCAAAAGTTTACATACCCCAGTTCTTAATACCCTGTATTGCCCCCTTTAACATCAATGACAGCTGGAAATCTCTTGTGGTATTTGTGGCTCTTTATCTTCTCAGATGGTAAAGCTGCCCATTCCTTGTGGCAAAAAGCCTCCAGTTCCTGTAAATTCTTGGGATGTTTTGCACGAACTGCACATTTGAGATCTCCCCAGATTAGCTCAATGAAATTGAGGTCAGGAGACTGAGATGGCCACTCCAGAACCTTCACTTTATTCTGCTGTAGCCCATGACAGGTTGACTTGGCCTTGTGTTTTGCATCATTGTCATGTTGGAATATCCAAATAAGTCCCATGCGCAGCTTCCTGGCTGATGAATGCAAATGTCCCTCCAGTATTTTTTTTATAACATTCTGCATTCATCTTGCCAACAATTTTGACCAAATTTCCTGTGCCTTTGTAGCTCACACATCCCCAAAATATCAGCGATCCACCTCCATATCTTTCATCATAGGCCTTGTTGACGCCTCTCCAAATGTTTTTATGGACAAAAAGCTAAATTTTGGTCTCATCACTCCAAAATGGCAGTTTGAGGCTTGTCTCTGTGCTGTTTGGCGTATTGTACGCGGGATACTTTGTGGCATTTGCGTAGTAATGGCTTTCTTCTGGCGACTCGACCATGAAGCCCATCTTTCTTCAAGTGCCTCCTTATTGTGCATCTGGAAACAGCCACACCACATGTTTTCAGAGAGTCCTGTATTTCACCTGAAGTTATTTGTGCGATTTCCATTGCATCCTGAACAATTTTCCTGGCAGTTGTGGCTGAAATTTTAGTTGGTCTACCTGACCATGGTTTGGTTTCAACAGAACCCCTCATTTTCCACTTCTTGATTAGAGTTTGTACACTGCTGATTGGCATTCTCAATTCCTTGGATATCTTTTTATATCCCTTTCCTGTTTTACACAGTTCAACTACCTTGCCCCACAGATTCTGACAATTCTTTTGCTTTCCCCATGACTCAGAATCCAGAAACGTCAGTGCAGAACTGGATGAAAGATGCAAGGGTCTGTCAGGAGTCCAAAAACTCATTGACATTTTATATACACACACTCCAACTACACGCAAAAAGTTCACAGGTGAGGATGGTTACCTTTAATAGCCATTCAAACCCCTGTGTGTCAACTTATGTCATCAGGCCAATTTTACCAGGATATATAAACTTTTGATCAGGGTCATTTGGGTAATTTTTGTTGCCATTATGACTTAAAAAAGAGTAAACACTTGTTTGATAATAAATGGCTTCAGCCAAACTAACCATGAGTGAAAGAAAAAGTTTGTGTGTCATCACTCTTCATATTCTTTGATAAATAGCCAAGAAATCATAAATTCTGCCAGGGTATGTAAAGTTATGAGCACAACTGTATATAAAATGGCTGTACATCTGCAATATTTGTTAAACGTCAGTAGATTGCCTTACTCAAAGTTCCAACCTTCTTTTTCGATATATAGGAATGATTTACCTGAATAAATACACAAACATTTACCTACTTTTTACTATTATTTACTATTAAAAAAAAGTATAAGACGGGGGTTGGCAGTGTACAGATCAGTTTTCGGTCTACCTATCACCTACCCGCAGTCGACAGGTAGTCCGAGATTGACGGGTTGGTGACCGCCGTTCTACATCCTATACATAAAATATTTAAAGTAGGAGGAGTCCAGTCTAATCCTATCTAAACCTGCTTTCACCCCCATTCTAAGCCCTATACTAACTAGCCTGTAATGGAAAGAGGTATATACCTACCTATTCCCTGAGTGATCCAATCTGGTCACAGTGCCGGCTTCAGGGTGGAGGAGGCATAGCTGACAACATATGTCCCATAGTAAGCCTATGGGTGATATCATTGCAGACGATGATGCCGATCTCTCCTCTTCACTGAAAGCTGGCAATTGCGCACATGATCAGACTGGAGCACCCAGGGAATAGGCTAGTATACACATCGTTCCTCTACAAGCTAGTTAGTATAGAGCTTAGAATGGGGGTTGGAGCAGGATTAAGATTGGATAGGATTAGACTAGGCTTCCACTTTATTATACCAGTCTGAGAACTTCAAGTGAAAACATGAAATGCTGAGGAAATTTTGACTATTTAAAGTATAATTAGACAATGGTGTTATAATCTGTACTTCACTGTGGTTTTGCATGTAGGAACATCAGGTTATAGTCAATAGTTTAGTAGAAATAAGGTACTTACCATATATTCTGCTTGGCGATCAATAAAGAATTTACAAACATTTTACATAAAACAGATGGAGGTGGGAGTACATGAGCTGGAGTATGAAGAAGAAGCTAAAAACAAAAAACAGAAATAAAACAAGAAGTCAAAATTTGCACAATTATAACTTGGACATTGCTTTGTTCTTATACAGCAAAGCAAAGCAAATTGGAACCTTTTTTAAAACAAAATATATCTGTATGTCTCACTTAGTTCATCACAAATCTCCAATATAAGATTAGTTCTCATTTTAGGACAGAGGAAGGGGCCATGCAAATCATTCCCTTATGCCCCAAGGGTCAGTGGCAATCCAGAACCACTGGTTTATAGCACAGATACAGACTAATATTAAAGGCAAAATAGAACTGCTTCAGGGGATTTTTATGGAGGTTACACACAACAAATTGTATATATATATATATATATATATATATATATATATATATATATATATATATATATATATATATATATATATATATATATAGTGTGTGTGTATATATAAAAAATAAAAAAGTCACCCACTTATTGCAAACTTATAATAATAAAAAAAAAATATTAAAAGGCAGAGAAAGGCATCAGGACATAACCTGTTGCAATTTTTTACATTTCAGCAAATAGTCAAAGAATTCCAGTGATCGATGTATCAATCATCAGCAGAAGATAGACAACAGTCTCAACGTGTTTTGTAAAACAGAATTCACGTCAGCAGAAGTTTGATATTATATCCAGTTACACTCTGTCAGCAACAACTAATAATCCAAAAAAAGAGGGTAGTTGCTTTTCTCAATATCAGAAGG
Organism: Rana kukunoris; assembly: GCA_029574335.1. Classification (NCBI taxonomy): domain Eukaryota; kingdom Metazoa; phylum Chordata; class Amphibia; order Anura; family Ranidae; genus Rana; species Rana kukunoris. The sequence continues at coordinate 117,874,438 of CM056054.1, forward strand.
AACCTTTCAAGAAGGCGTCTAAACCAATGGCTGGGGTGACACGGGAGCAGGCCTGCCGATGAGCCCAGGGAATGAGGAGCAGTGAACAGGCAAAGCTGAGGCACGACCACAATGACTTAATCACCAATTGATATCAAGGCATGCCTTAGTACAACCACTACAAAAAATAAACTGATGCCTAATGAATAGCTGCGTCAGGCTTATTGGTCATCAACAGGCCCAGTGCATGGTTTTTATGGAGCTTTCCGATTCATTTTAGTCCACAGAACTTGCCTGACTTCGATAAAGATTTTATTATATTTTTTCTGGCAATGTGTAGCAGCTATAGATTAAATCCCAACCTTTTTAGCTCCCTTTCACTTGAATGGGCTTGACAGTTCTTACTCACCCTCACCGTAAAATCATTTTCTCAGAGTATATTAACAGGCCCAGCTCTTCTGATTCTTGACCATGGGGTTTATAGCATCACCCGGACTGCTTAAAGTGGAACATCCCCTTTTCGGTGGAGCTCCCCTTTAAGTGGGCACAAATAACCAGGAAGCTGCTTTGTAAACCTGAGACACAGAGGCCTGAGGTCTGAACACCCAGGAGGCATTTATTGACCTGGTGGAGTGTGTCACAACGGGCAAGGGAGGAGCCCGACCCATAATAGCTTATGCCAGTACAATCGACTGCCAAACCCAACCAGATATAGTAGCAGTAGAGGCTGCCAGGCTTTTTCTTGGACCGTCTGTGAGCCCAAAGAGAATCCAACCTCTAGAATGAGGCCGTAGCAGACAGGAACACACAAACTGCCTGGACCACATTGAAGTGCAGCGCAACCTTCCTATGATGCGACAACCGTCATCATGAAAAAGGCAGGACAAATTTCCTTATTCACATGAAAATCCAACACCACCATCAAAAAGTTAAGGAAAGGTATGGACAGCAAGCCACCTTATCCTTGTGCAAGATCAGAGAGACTTACAGAATAAAGGCAGCCAGTTCTGACATTCGCCAAATGACAGTGATGGCAACCAGGAAGGCAATCTTTGAATAGCAGTAAGCAGGGGAATATCACAAACTCCCCCAAAGATAGTCTTCTGAAGGAACCAAGTTCTGATCCCACAGCAGCAACAGGGAACACACAGGAGGTGCCACATGATGGACTCCTTGCAAAAAAAAAAAAAGAAAGTGCAGAAAACTGCCTTTAGAATGGTATTCAAGGCAAGCTGTAGTGCAACGACGCTTTAGAGCAGGGGTCCTCAAACTACGGCCCTCCAGTTGTTCAGGAACTACAATTCCCATCATGCCTAGTCATGTCTGTGAATGTCAGTTTTACAATGCCTCATGGGACTTGTAGTTCCGCAACAGCTGGAGGGCCGTAGTTTGAAGATCCCTGCTTTAGAGAAAAGCCAAGAGAAAAGCCAAGAGAAAAGCCAAAACCCGAGCCATCGAAAAAGAAATGTGGACGGACATCTAGAGACGCTTACTAGGCAAAATAAGCCTTTAAGGTGCGACGATAGATCTTCCGAGAGGTAGACTTGCAAGTGTTCAACATTGTAGGGATCACCGAACCAGACAACTCCCTGTTCCTTAAAACCTAGCTTCAATAGCCATGCTGTCCAAGCCAGAGACAATAAAGGAGGGTGGTAGACTGAACTCTGGGACAGGTGGTCCTCCTAAAAAGGCAATCGCCAGGGAGTGTCTGACAAGCCTTACCATGTCTGCATACCATGGATAACGAGGCTAGTCTGGCACTACCAGAAAAAAACGGAATTCCTTCGGCCTCTATCCTGCACAGCAAGGTAGCAGCTTGAGCAAAGGAAAGGAGACAATATTGGTCTCAAGGTGGCACCCGTTGCATCCACTAAGGGATCCCGCGCTCTTGCCAGAAACCTTGGCAACTTCCTGTTGAGCCCCCAGCATATGCAGGTCTGATAGAGCAGCAGCCAGGTGTAGTGATCACTCCCCCTGATTCATTGTCTGGCAACTGAGGCAATCTGGCTGCCAAGTCTCGATGTCTGGGTATGCACATGCTGTCCTGCCCACTGAAAAATGTGTGATACCTCCAGTGCTGTTGTCGCACTGCTCATTCAGCACTGGTAGTTCATAGGCCATTGCTGTGGCATTATTTGATTGGCTCCTGATCAAGAGCCTCCGGAGAAGGTGCGTCCAGTGGTCCAGACAGCCTAACCACCTGCAGTACCAGGACGTTGAGTAGCCAAGACTCCTCCAGAGTTTAGCGATCTAGTGCAGATCTCAAACCCAGGACAGCTTCCCAGCCAGACAGGATGGCATCTGTAGTGATTGACATCCAGTAGAAGGGGTAAAGGACTTCCCAGTCTGTAGGGGAGGAAACCAGAGCCACCAGCAGAGGGAGCAACTGGCCCAGACAAATCTAATTGTACAAGAAAGCGGGATTTTTTTCCAATAAACAGGATTTCCCTCTGCAAAACTCTCATCCAGAATTCCACATATATGACTACCTTGAAGGCAGATACCATAGGACCCCGAGACTGTATGCAAGACTGCAGAGGATAACTGCTTGTGATACAAGAGTAGTAGAGGCTTTTGGAACTCACCTGACAGGAGAAACGATGCAGCCTCCGGGTCGGTGTCAGGGCAGACTTCTTGAGGTTAAGAAGCCATCCAAAGTCCTGCAGAAAGTACATTGTGATCTCCATGATGTCTGTCAGTGTGGCCCAGAGTCCGTCCACAGGAGCAGGCAGTCCTGTTTACCTTTCACTGGTAAACTCCCAGTTGTCTCTGTAATGTGAGGACTGGGGCCAGCACCTTGGAAAATACCCAGAGACTAAGACCAACCCAAAGGGGAGCGCCACAAAATCTATTGCATCCCTCTTAGATGGGAATGTGCAGGCATGCATCCTTAATCTCTGAACGTCAGAAAATTACCCTGATGAAGAGAAGCCACTACTGAATGGATGGATTCCATCTTTAACTTCTCCACCCACAAAAAAACAATTCAAGACCACGGAGGTCCAAAGTCAGATGAGCCCCATCCTTTTTTAGAACTGAACAGGTTGGAGTAATATATCCTGTTGCAAACCTAATACACCCCTCACAGACTTCATCGGATGAACGCACAGCTTGACCCTACATGTACAAGGTGTAAGAGAGATCACGGCGATCTGATCCATATGTTGTGGAGGTGTCCCAAACTCCACACGTACTGGGCAGGTGTGGTGAATACAGTTAATTCAGTGTTTGGCGTGTCTCTCCCACAGGACCCGAGGGCTTGTCTCTTGGGGGCTCTGGAAGAGCACGAATGGGAGGAGGGCGACAGGGAGGCTGTACACAGGGTCTTGTTCCAGGCGAGGAAACTTATTATGGTACACTGGAAGGATGAGGCTCCTCCGACCTTGACAGAATGGGTTGCTAACATTGGGACTGGGCTGAGAAAGGACAAAAATTATCAGCATAGGGGTAGTACCCATAAGTTTGAGAAGTTATGGGCAAATTGGCTGGATGTGCCAGGATTGGCCCCGGTGGTTGATAGACTAATAGGCATTAATGTTTAGTGAGTTGTTGATTCTGTGAAATGCTATGAGGGTGAAGATTGTGATGTTTGGGGGGAGGGGTGGCTTTATTACCAGATTAGAATTTCTGTGTTTGTATTTGACGCTGTTCCTTTTTATGTCCCCGCAATGCCTTGTACCTCTGAAAGCTAAATAAAATTTTGTTGGATATAAAAAAAAAAAAAGGAAGAACAGGTTGGAGTAAAACCCCCAAACCCATTCTGAATCGAGCACAGGGACTATTGCACAGCAGGCCCTGCACCATCTTGCACAGGGCCCGAGGGCACAACGATGAAAGGCAAAGATTGGAGGGAAAAGGTTTCTCTGGTAGATGAAGAAATTTTACCAAGTGTTTTATTTAAAAAAACAATTAAATTCAACGTTGACAATGAGATGGTTACTTGAAACTGAACATACAGAAAAAGATCCCAAAGGAGGAATGCAATTAGAACGTTAGAAACATCACCAAAACAATGTAAAGTTAGTTGAAGTCCACGTGGTGAAGCAATCAGTGCTCCAGATTATGGTGCAAAGTCAAATAAGACCAAGGCAGATGAACAAGTAGAGTACAAACAAAGAAAGGAGAGGCTGCCTATATATGCAAATATACTATACATTAATGGTGGTAAGCAACCATTGTAATCATTTAGTACAAAAATAGTTATAATATAACAGTAACCAAAGCGTAAGGGATATAAGAAAGAAAAGTGGAAGGAACAGAAAGGAAAGAAGAAAAAAAAAAAAAAAGGGGGGGGGGGTGCAGCAGAAAACCTTTAAATTGAAGGAAGTCTATTGTCGAACCTAGAAGATTGGGAGTACGTTATCCATGGTTGCCACACCCTGAGAAATTTGTTGTGGGTGTCTGAAGCAAGGGCTGTTAATTTCTCGTTGATCACGATAGCATTCATGCGGTGCTTGACTGCTTCGAAACTAAGCACCTGGGACTTCCAGGCTCTCGCAATGCTCAGCCTAGTGGCAGTGAAGAGGTGTAGGGCCAGCAGTCGCTCAGGGTGAAGCAGTCCCGGGATCGGTTTACAAAAGAAGAGCTTTATAGGGGTCTCTTAAGGTTGGTGTGAAGTATGTTGCAAAGAAGAGTGTAGACCCTGACCCATAATCTGCAGACCCTGGGAGAAGTCCACCAAATATGAGCCATTGTTCCATCTTGTGAGCAGCCCCAAAAGCAAAGAGGAGAATAGGATGGAATGAAACGGGCCAACCTAGCAGGTGTGTAGTACCATCTATAGAACACCATATAAGCATTTCCAGTATAAGGAAGAGAGACCAGGAGGAGAGCATATCTGTCAGGTTCCTTAAGAGGGGGGAAATTGGCCTGACATAGCCTGTCATATTTAGGGGTAAGTCGAACCAATAAATGAGGCAAAGAGGGAAGCCACTAAAAAGGAAAAGACTCTTTCAGAGCGACCAATTCAGGTGGAGAAAGATTCACCGACATAGCCTTAGACTTATTGGGGTTAACACGAAGGCCTGAAATGGATGCAAAAGTACTTAGGAATAAATTAAGCAGGGAAACTCTAGGCGTTGTCAGGGTTAGTAGAATGTCATCTGCGAACAACGAGATCTTGTGGGCAGACCCAGCAACTTCAATGCCTTTTACATCTGGATGTGAATGAATCGCTTCAGCCAAAGGCTCCAGGGCCAGGACAAAAAGGAGTGCCGAAAGTGGACAACCCTAAAGAGTACCCCTCCAGATTGGGAAGAGAGGATTCAAATCCATAAAATCAAATTTCGGCCTGGGAGGCATCATATAATGCCGTAAACAAACTAAAAAAAGTACCAAACCTATAGTGCTGAAGTACAGCTATGGCCAAGGTGTTGCAATTGTATAATTCGTCTAATGGCATCCCCGGCCTCTGTATGGGGCACAAATCCCACCTCGTCCTTTTTAATCAAACGAGGGAGAAATGAATTTAGGCGATTGGCCAGAATTTTAGTAAGGATTTTCATATCAATGTTAATAAAAAGGGAAATAGGTCCGAAGTTAGCCCAGGAGGAGTGGTCACGGTCATGTTTTGGCAGCATCACAATTTTCGCCGTCAAGAGATCAGGAGGAAAGCTCTGACCATATTTAACAGAGTAATACATTGCTGTCAAAGGTGGGGCCAGAACGTCCACCAGCTTTCTGTAATAGAGATTCCAATGAAGCCATCTGGACTCGGCTGTTTGCCCACTTTTAATTCTTTAATGTCTTGCCTGACTTCAGATTTCTGAATGTCACGGTCCATAAGGTCTGTGTACGTTGTGGATAATGTGGGTAGTGTAGAACGGTGTAAAAAAGCCTCATCACTCGCAAGGTTATGGGCCGAGTAAAGAGTCGCAAGCCTATCACGGAACTCATCCAGTATCCTGATTGGGTTGGTGGTAAGGACATTATGACGAGTACGTAAGGTGATAGGAGTAAGTTCGGGATTAAAAAAAGGTACGCAATCTCCTGGCCAGCATCGTATTTGGTTTATTCGACCTTGCGTACCAATTCTGGTGGGGCCAGCACAAGGCGCACTCCGCTCTGCCTTGCCGGTAAGGCATAATTACAATTCCATACGTGCCTGATCCAGAAGATGACGATTAGCGGGAGTGGGGGTTTGTTTAAAAGTAGCAGAAATAAAATTTGAGACGGGCTTCTAGCGTCTGTTGCAACTGTTGTTCCCTTTTGCGCTTTGTGGCCAACTGTATAATGTGTCCCCCAAGTACGGCTTAATATGCCTCCCATAGAGTCACCGTGGGGGGAGAGTGAATCATTTATGACCCAGGGGGAGTGATGGGGCTTACATAATAAGGACTGACAGACCACCAGGAGAGGATCATTATATGTTCACAGGGCAGTGAGAATAGACGTTGAACTAACCAGGGGGAGAGGTTTTCTAAGCATGAACACATGGTCAATTCTGGCGTGAGAGTGATGTGTGTGGGAGTAGTATGTGTATTCCTACTCAGTGGATGTAGTTCTCTCCAGAGGTTTACCAGATCATGATAATATAGAGCGTGGGCATTTGTTTTTTGCTGCGGGTGATATGGCTACGCATTCTGAGGGATATTTATCCATAACAGGATTCAATACTACGTTCGAGTCCCATGCTAGTAAGAGCGTACCCTTTTGGTGGCATGTCAATAGGGAGCAGACATGGGTAAAGAAGGGTCCAGGATTGGAGTTGGGCGCATAGTAGGTCATTATAGTGACCTTTGTGCCATAGATGGTACCCTAAAGCAGAAGATATCTACCATCTGGATCCGCTGTTTGATACATTG